>JAFEKC020000001.1:743775-1487550 GCA_018257855.2 Cladonia borealis
TCTATTTCTCCTCCAGCCGCAATCAAATAACCGCCAACTCCAAAGTCATCCCCGCCATCCTCGCCGTCATCAACCCCATCCTCACAAAAGCAGCCATCCAACACACCGCAGCTTTCCTCAGCGCAAATACCGCCAACGGAACCGCTCTCGCAATCGCGGAGCGCTGTCCACAATGTCTAGTCGCCCCCTTCGCAATCAGCGAACTCGATCTCCGGCCCTTCGATATAGCCCCAGCCACAGGTACCACTATGGTTGGAATGATCTTCGTACGTAGCCCGCCGCCAACATCCCTTCCCATCTTCTAACACCCTACCGCCTCAGCTCCTCACCTTCGCCTTCTCCATCTTCCAAATCCTCCGCACAACCGGCACAATCATCGGTTCGAAATTAAATCTCCGCTCCGCACTCCTTTTCCGTACGATCATCGCTTTACTAGCTTATCTGTTCATGTCGCTCTGGTATTCACTAATTAATCTCGCATTCGGGATTCCGATGAATCGGTTCTTGGGAAGAGGGGGGTTTGTGGTTTTCTGGATGTTGAATTGGTGTACTATGGGCGCTGGTGAGTGGACTTGCTAGACTATCCATTCGCCTTTGCTGCGAACAATAAGAGCTGACGTCGCTTCAGTGGGCTTACCCATGGAAAGCCTACACACAGTCCTCGGGCTCAAATATTCGGGTTATTTTCTCACTTTTTGTAAGACTTCATGAATATTTCCATTCATCATAGCCGTTTACCTGACTTTATCCATCCACGCAAAGGGATCATCGTTAATGTCTCAGCCGCATTCACCTCCTTTGAACTCATGCCACGCTTCTACCTCTACGGTTACGGTCTTCCTTTTTACAATTCTGTAAGTGCGTCGTCGTCTTTGGTGGGGTGAAAAAGGAATACTGATCGGTCTTAGATCCAAGGCGCCCGCACGATTATATTTGGCACGAAAAGCCACCTCGGTGTTAATTTTGGGGTTTTGATTGCTTGGATGGCTGTGGGGTTGATTGGGATGTTGGGGTTTACGGCGAGGACGGTGAGGATTAATGAGAAGAAGAGGGTGCATGCGCTGCCATAGATGGACGGTCAGCCGTATCTGTTAATAGCAAGTCATCGCTTTTATGTAGTTGTTGATCTGCTTTTCGTAGGGTGATATGGCTCTCCCTAAGTTGTGCGTTATAGACCATATGCCTGAGTTCCTCCCTCTCCTCCCTCTCCTCCTTCCTCTCCTCCCTCCAAATCCGTGTTCACGAGCCATCGATCCCATTCATCCCAAGCAAACCCCTCAGGAAGCCCCTCCAATATGTCTTCAGTCGCAACACCAGCGTCAACATTCCCTTGCGCTTGCATCGCCACCCCTTCACCCATCAACCCCTCCCCTTCCTCCACCCTCCTCATCTTCATTCTCCCCTCTCCCACCCCTTCATCTCCAACTTCCACACCCCTCTTCCTCCCCCCCTTCTTAACAAGCCCAAAAACCACCTCCCTCATCCCCCTCGCCACATCCATAATCCTCTTCGCGCCCTCACTCTGCCCCTTCAAACCCTGACAAATTGTTTCCAAATCACCAATATAAGCAATATTCAATGCCGTGTCGGGGTGGGAGAGGTTAGCGATACAGTGCAGGAAGAGGACGGTGGCAGCTGTGAAGGCGTAGTAGAGCCACATCCAGACGCACATTAGTTCGCCTTCGCGGGAGGCGGAGGTGATGATTTCGAGAGTTGTGCGGGCGGAGAGAAGGGGGAATGGGGAATTGGAGATGGGGTTTTGGCGGGAGGATAGGACCAGCAAGGTGTTGTGGTAGGCAAGGTCGCGGATGCTGGTTCGGAGCGGGCTGTGGAGGGGCGCCTTTTGAGTTAGTCTTTGGTGCAAGGAGTCGAGTACGGGTGACATGTCTTGGGATTGGTCGTGGCGGTTTTGGAAGAGTAGGTCGCGATCGTGGGTTAGTTCTATCATGTCGATGAAGTAGGCGACTGCGTCGGTCTCATTGGTTCCATAAATTTCGTTTAGGTCAGCTTCTGAGGTCGTGCTGGCAGGTTGGAAGGGTTCCGGGAACGCTGCTGTTGGGTGATCATTGAAGGAGCTTGGTCGGCCGAGGTTGATACAGAGACTCCTTTTCATTCTTAGTTAATGTATTTGGAGCGAATTAAAGAACCCTACTTTTCCATGATATAGCAAAGCCAAAATGCTCGCTTACCCTCTTCACGCTCTGACTCAGTATATGCTGCCATGTTCGACTCTTTGACATGGAAGCCTAAGGAGATTGACAATCGTAAAGCTGTCCCTAGTAGAGACCAGCAGGCTTCCGGTTTGGCACTTGCTTGGAGATAGTGAACCTGGTACATATTTTAGCTAATTACCCACCGATGGATGTTTGATGCCACGCGACGCCCCCGAGGGATGTGGGCAGTGAGGTTGGACTGACCATAAGAGTTACTGCTTTCAGTGCCCACAGATCGCTGTCCATAAGCAGCTGAGGAAGCATGATCCAGGCCTTCTGGAAATAAACGCCTGACTCGCCTGCTTCGGTATCGGAGCGCGTTCCCGCCGAATATTGAGTGCAACCAAAAGCCATATACTGTTTCACCAACGAGCAGTCAGCACATGAGTGACCTGATTAGTCTTGTAATTAGGGTTGGTCGCCCACAATCCATATACAAGCAATTTGTCCACACCTAGAGGCTGTTCCATAGTCCAAGAGAGCATCCAATACTCCTACAAGAAGGCTCCAATCTAAGATTGGATACGGGGCAATTGTAGCATAGTTTCTGACATAGACACGAGCTTGATCTCGGCCAACATTGAGCGTCTTCTGGGAGAGATCGTAGCGGATTCCACCAGAAGACAAAGACAAAGACGTCTCTTCGTCCGAAAGCTGCGAAGTAGAATTATGAAATGAGGGAAGATTAGCACTTGCGGTGCCTCCCAGCAAAATGGACCACGGAGAAGTTGCCCCTCTTGCTAGCGGCACGGACGATGAGTTGGAGGATCTTCCTTCACCTGTATAGCCTGAGTCCATAGCTTGATGATGTTGTCCCTGATCTGCCCATGGAGACGCTACAAAGCTTTCATGCCTTGAAGGCTGTATCTGAGAGGCAACGCTTGACATTTGAACAGAACTCTCTAGACTCTGGACCCGATCTTCGAGCTCTTGAACCGCTTGTCTGCTCTCACATCCCGGTTAGACTTCCGCTGAATTAAGATTTGTAAGGGGAAGCCTACCTGAGAGACGATCTGCCTTTAGCGGGATTGCCATCTGGAATAATGCATTCTAAAACCTGCTGTCTACAACGTCCGCATGTACCAAGCTCGGGCGAGAAGTCGCACTTTATTTTCTTTTCATAACAATTGATGCACTTTGACATTGCTTATTAGTGGAAGAAGCGCGAACAGATTGCGAAATGGTGGGATGCGTTCCCGGCCCAAACAAAGAAAGATCAACATACAGCCTTACGTTGTCTAGCTGTTGAAGACTCTGCGGAAGCCACATCACTAGCCATCTGACAAGATATCAGGCTCAAGGGCATCCAATGAGATAGGCAATAGCGCAAACTAGGAATATATGGCTGGATACATGCCAAAGCCAAATGATTCTAAGCTGGGAAGAGGAATGACATTTTGGGGCCTTCTTATTTGGAACATTTTCCCCTCGTGCTGATACAACGATTACTAGAAGGTAGCAACCTAGGGGGCTACCCGTTGTAAAGGTCCAATGAGGATGCCTAAGCCTGGTCAAACGATAGGGGTGGGAAGGTTGAGCAGGGATATGAGGTCGGGATACCAAATACGCTGTCGGCATACTATTCCACTTTACGCGTCTCTCGACACGCGTGAGGTCAGGTTGGTAACCATCATGTTCAATTGATGTGATTGACTTTTGCAAACCTTCGGAGAGGAATCTTGGGCTATTGGGTGCTTGAGGCTTTGTTAAAGCAAGCTTCTACCCGCCCAATATACGACGACTACCTGAGTGTTTACTTCAAGCTCCATTATGTCGTCGAGACCCGAGCTCAAGGTAGTCGCTCTATGCCATATGCTTGACGAACGGCATACTCACGAGTTCCCAGGTCGACGATGAAGTTGGCTTCATTCGCTTCTTCCGAGCCCTCCCCGCGAAGGAAGATGATACCATTCGAATATTCGACCGAGGTGATTGGTACACTTCACACGGCGATGATGCAGCCTTCATTGCACGAACAGTAGAGGAGCTTGACGCGGACTTTTGATATAAAGCGACTAATGCATTTTTGCAGGTCTACAAAACTACATCCGTCCTCCGTCAGCTTGGTAAGACAGACAATGGCCTCCCATCAGTGACTATGACTATGACGGTGTACCGCAACTTTCTACGAGAGGCGCTCTTCAAGCTGGGTAAGAGAGTGGAGATATGGGAAACCACGGGTCGTATGCAATGGAAAATCAAAAAGCAGGCATCTCCTGGCAATCTGCAAGACGTTGAAGACGAGCTCGGTGGCCAACTTGACTCAGCTCCTATCATACTGGCTGTCAAAGTATCAGCAAGAGCCTCTGAAGCCAGGAACGTTGGCGTGTGCTTTGCCGATGCTAGTGTACGAGAGCTAGGAGTCAGCGAATTCTTGGACAACGACCTCTACTCGAACCTTGAATCGCTCCTGATCCAGCTTGGCGTCAAAGAATGTCTGGTTCAGCTTGATGCCTCAAAGAAAGATATAGAGTTGGCAAAGATAAGGACGATCGCTGATAGTTGTGGCGTCGCGGTAGCAGAGCGCGCTATTGGAGATTTCGGGACAAAGGACATTGAACAGGATTTAAGTAGGCTCCTGAGAGGCGAGCTTGCCGTTGGAGTTTTGCCTCAGACGGACCTAAAGCTCGCAATGGGTTCTGCGGCTGCCCTCATCAGATACCTTGGAGTTCTATCCGACCCTTCAAATTTTGGCCAGTATCAGCTCTACCAACACGACCTGTCACAGTATATGAAATTAGATGCATCAGCACTCAAAGCTCTCAACCTTATGCCAGGTCCACGAGATGGCTCGAAGAATATGAGCCTATATGGCCTTTTGAACCATTGCAAAACCCCAGTCGGAAGTCGTTTGCTTGCTCAATGGCTCAAGCAGCCGTTGATGAGCTTGGAAGAGATTGAAAAGCGTCAGCAACTGGTAGAGGCTTTCATGGTGGATACCGAACTTAGACAGACTATGCAAGAGGAGCATCTACGATCAATACCGGATCTTTACAGACTCTCGAAGCGATTTCAGAAGAAATTAGCTAACCTTGAGGATGTTGTTAGAGCGTACCAAGTTGCCATTCGACTACCAGGCTTCATCGGAACCTTGGAGGGCGTAATGGATGAGCAATATAAAGACCCTTTGGACGCTTCTTATACTTCTAAATTGATTGACTACTCGAACAGCCTAGCCAAGTTGCAAGAAATGGTAGAAACAACCATTGACCTTGACGCACTCGAAAGACATGAGTTCATCATTAAGCCAGAGTTTGACGAAAGTCTACGAATCCTCAGGAAAAAGCTCGATAAAGTCAAGCAGGCGATCGATGGCGAGCACAGAGACGTCAGCAAAGATCTCAACCAGGAGATAGGCAAAAAGCTCTTCCTGGAAAACCACAGGGTTCACGGCTGGTGCTTTCGGCTGACTCGGACCGAAGCCGCTTGCATACGATTGAAGCAACGATATCAGGAGTGCTCGACTCAGAAGAATGGTGTCTATTTTACCACACACAGAATGACAGAGCTAAGGCGCGAGATCCAGCAGCTGACAGAAAACTACAATCGAACGCAGAGTGGCCTTGTCAGCGAAGTCGTGGGCGTTGCTGCTTCGTACTGCCCGGTCCTCGAAAAACTTGCTGGCATACTTGCTCATTTAGATGTTGTCATAAGCTTCGCTCATGTCTCAGTACACGCACCAACATCCTATGTACGCCCGAAGATTCATCCAAGAGGTGAAGGCAATACCATTCTAAAAGAAGCTCGCCATCCATGCATGGAAATGCAAGATGACATTCAATTCATCACAAACGACGTCTCTCTAATTCGAGGCAGTTCAGAATTCTTGATAATTACAGGTCCAAACATGGGCGGAAAGTCTACATATATTAGGCAGATTGGAGTCATCGCCTTGATGGCTCAAGTCGGCTGCTTTGTACCATGTTCGGAGGCCGAACTTACTCTATTCGACAGCATTCTCGCTCGTGTAGGCGCGAGCGACTCGCAGCTCAAGGGCGTATCAACCTTCATGGCCGAGATGCTCGAGACAGCCAACATCCTCAAATCCGCCACATCGGAGTCACTAATTATCATCGACGAACTAGGCCGTGGAACGAGTACATACGATGGCTTCGGCCTCGCGTGGGCCATCTCAGAGCACATCGTCAAAGAAATAGGAAGTTTCGCCATGTTCGCCACACATTTCCACGAACTAACGGCCCTCGTCGACGAATACCCACAAGTTCAGAATCTACACGTCGTAGCTCACATAGGCGACGCAACGGAAAAGGATCGAAGAGAAGTCACGCTCCTCTACAAAGTCGAAGAAGGCGTTTGCGACCAGAGTTTCGGGATCCATGTTGCAGAACTCGTCCGCTTCCCCGAAAAGGTCGTTAATATGGCGAAGCGGAAGGCAGATGAATTGGAAGACTTTTCAACAAAGCACGAAACCTCGCCTATCAAGCATTCTAAAGAGGATGTTGAAGAGGGGAGTGCGCTGCTGAAAGAAATGCTTGTGCAGTGGAAGAAGGAGACTGAGGGGCGGGGAATGAGTACTGAAGATCAGGTTGACAAGATGAAGGAGCTTGTGAAGGGAAATCAAAAGTTGCTGGAGAATCCTTTCTTTCAATCGATTAAAGCTTTGTAACACCATCCAGCCGCTTGAAGGTGCTTCAGTCAAGGCGTTTACATGTCGGAGTTCAAAAGGTATCTTCGAAGATGCTACTGTGGTGAGCTTATATGTAATGTTATAACTATTGTAACGTGAAACTGTATCGAGCTTTGCCACTTCGGCCATGGCTTGAGAATAAGACTTGCTAGATCTCATCACTTGTCCATTCGAAGATCTTTTGTTGTTACGTACAAACCCGAATATAAACAGCCGTACACGTCACACATCTCGCTCCCAACTCTTTTCGTCTCGGTTGTTTTCTTAGACCCGATGGGTGCCTTGATTCCGGGAAACCTGCAGACTGCGTCCCTCTCACGCTTCATGCCCGTTCGATAAGTATCTCGGCCATTTCTTCAGGGTTCCCATGCAGAGCCTTGCCTTACAACGCATGATCCTCTCAGTTTCGGTCTTTTTGCCTCATTCACCAACGGAGTTTTTGGATGATTGTCTTACTTTTCACATTCAGGCGCCACTGCATTTTTCTCCCATTGCTGAGCTATTAAGTCTGTCCATCCAGCTCGTACCTCGTAACTATAAGAATATGTCACGTGAAGGGCTGCAGCTCGCGACACTTGTTCCACATCTTCCCAAAGGTCTGAACGAACAATCAAGATTAAAGTCATTGTAATTACGTAGTCTTAAGCCAGAGAGCACATTCCACAGATTACTTTCCAGTTCAGACAAGACTCTATGTCCTACATCCAGCGACCCGAAGACATCCCCGCTCCTTATGACCCACGCGGCAAGATCTGGCTCCTCCAACCTCCTCACATCGCCCAGAAGACGTGGCAACTATACCATACGAACATACCGTTCTGGGTACCACTACCTTTCTACAACCACCACATCTTGGTGCTGGACTGGGCAGAAACACGTGGCTGGGTGAAGATTGTCATGGTAAGTGCCTTATTACCCACTGCACCCAGGCACTGACATCCAAGAGCTCGCTGCCAGCGTCCCACCAGTAGAACAGGTGGACCCCGACGACTACTTCCTCATTCGTGGCAAATCAGATAAAAAGCCAGCATCGCACGAGGTCAAATTGCGGCTCAATCCCTACTGGGAAGATGTTGTACGTGGATGCTATGTTAGGCTCGATTGGATATGCTGCGTTCCACTTGCGATTTTAACTTGGTGGACAGAAAGATGGTGGCATCCTTGGCCCGGTCCGCAATTGATGCTGCAGGATCCTTCTTTCAAGAAATTACAGGCATACCTTGCGCTTAAGGAACATTGTAATGCCATTACTGATCCGAAGAAACAATACGTTGGCTATGCAATCACGGGACCGAAAGGGGAAACATCGCACCGATCAGCGTTTTGTCCAGGGGAAGACCGGTATTGCTGGAACATGGATGATTGAACGTCCCGCTCCAGGTTGCAAGGCATCTTGATGTTCCTGATTCAGGCTTCAGTCACTGAGAATATGCTCACTAATCACACCCCACCTATTCCCTAGATCACTCCGAAAGGGTGCCGACCCAATTAGCTTGGATCTCGGGGTTTTGTCCGGCAACTTCATTGTATTAGAAAGGCTGCATGTTGTCGGTAATAAAACGATAATTCAGGCATCAACACAACACGAACAGGGCACTGATCTCACATTGGGATCGTTCCAGCGGGGATCTTAAAGAGTGAGAGGCGTAAATTGTCAGCATCAGTAGGTTGTCGAATTCCAAAAGCGCTTACTGCCTTCATAACAGTGTCAGTCACAAGTACATATTCATTCGACTAGTTTATATGGCTTAATAAATAACGTTTCAGACTATTTTGCCCAGTATGGACCGTATTACCCTCGCCTAACTCGATGGACGGTCATGCCATTTGGCATTTTTGCAAAGCCATTAGTGATTGGGGGAGATTGTTCAGTCAGGCGCTGCCACGCTTCCAGCACGCTAGCCCTTTGAGCAGGAAGCATACTGTATTGCAGGCTGTAGAGACTCTTCCTATGGATCGGTGGCAAGAACTGTCCCGTGACTAACAAGAGTATGACGCTAGGTGATAGGTAATGGTTGCGGATTCGGTGTCCCAGCTGGAAGTATTGATCGAACATGGCCCTGAGGGACAGTGGGACGGACTGGATTTACTTTTAGTTTGAATATCATCAACTTAGGAGAAAATAGCTACCTTGAGCATTACATATGAGGTTGGTGATGTATCTTTTGGGTCGCTAAAATGCGGGAAAACAGACGGGGTATCTTGAAGCTCAAAAAAAATGCCACCTATGGAATGATTAGCTTTGACTTCGCCAGAGATGGTGATACTGACCAGGAAGACGCCTTGGATCCTTTACCCGGAGCATCAATGCGAAAAGTGGGAAATGATTCAGACAAGCCAATGAGGTGTCTAACGCCGCTTTGAGAAATATGATCGCCATTCTTGCCGAAGTAAAAGTAAGGTAGAAGACCGCCACAGTTGGCAGCAAAAAGAATAATAATGTAAAGAGGATCGTCCCCAGCAGTAATTGATCCAGGTCGTAATCGCAGGAGTCAATTCGATTCCGTAGGACGTTATGCTTCTTGCCCCTGAAGAGGTGAAAAAGAGACAGTATAATGGTGAGCTGCCAGTGGAAGATGCGTGCTGATGCAGTGTAGAAACAATATATATGAACAGTCAAGAGGGATAGAAGATCCGAAAACATCGATATTGGCATGGTAGCTCCAGCGAAGCTCGAGAAGCCGATGAAGTAGATGACATGAGGTAGCAAAGGCTGGAGACTACTAACGCACTCTGCATGGATTAGCAAAGAGTAAGACGACATCAATGATTCTGTCTTACCTTTCCATAGGTCAATCACCCAGATGAATAAATCTCCAAGAAAAGATGCTAGCTCAGTGTTTAGTTTGAGACCACCTGGCCAATCCGTGAGCCATAAGATCATGTCTCTTAAGCCTTCTACAGTCCATCCATTCACAACTGTATTGATTTGCCAAGCAACCCAAGGGGCGTTGTCGATGATGTAGGATCCTAAGGCGATACCAATAATAACGTCGTTCGCCACAAGCCAAAGGCTGTTGTAGAAGCGAATATAGTCTGGATGCTTGTCTGTGACGCTTTCCCAGTCATCCTTCCTCTTACGAAGTGTGAGGTATTGAATTGGCCAGTAACAGAATTGCTGCAAGCGGATATCCACCTGCTGAGCCGTAGCCGATATGTCTTTTAGAGCTGCAGAATCTGGACGAAGTCGCCATTCCAGTACGCGCAAGATGACTTCTGCAACCATTCGATGACAGATAAGGCCGATTACAAAACCTCTGGTTAGAAGCGGGTACACCCAGACAGTAATCACATGCCATACAACAGCAATGACATAGTCCCGTAGCGTAGTAGCAGATTCTACCACCTTTTCACTGACACTCAAACTCCTCTTCTGCCTCGTCCCTAATACATATGCGTTCTTTGAAAGGAGCGCTGCAATCTCTGAAGAGCAATTTATTTGCGCCAGTATCGTTGGAAGTAAATGCTCCTTCTGCGATAGTGAATGCTTGATTACGGTATGTAGTTTGAGCTTTTCGACCAGCTTCGCTTTCTCAGCCCTTTCTTCTTCTTCCTCAAGTTCATGACCTCCAAGGGAGTAAGAGGCAACATTGCTGCCCAAACTCTTATCCCCCAAGCTGAGCGAGATCGGGCTCAGAGACATGTACTGCATTCGATGCGGAGAAGGGCGGTCGAAGATAATGACCTGGACATTAATGTTACAACTTTTGGGGCAAAATATAGCTGGTATGGACCTTGATGCTTCTGTGAAAGCTAGAAGATGACCGGGATCGAATGCGCTCGAATGAACTGTAGGGTTGACGGTACCTAGAACGTGCATGGAGCTCGTTCCACAGAGGTGGTACATCTGCCGTATAGGATGCGGGCTATCTCGAAAAAGGGTTCCTACTCGAAGAGCTCCTTCCACTTTTCGTGGCTTAGGATCCGTTAGCTGACCATGAAGTCCATAGAATTGATATAGCATCACCTCCACATCCTGCAGGATGGTTATCACGAAGACATCCGACGGCGAATTCCTCCATCCTATGATTGTTCCATGATTTTTGTTTCTGGGTGCATCCGACGGCCAGAATATCCTGAGCAATCCATTCCCAGCGACCATAATATCATTGTCGGCAGATTCAAAACGAACCGCGCCTCCTCAATTGCTCACGAGCCGAAATGCCGTCAACCGCAGACCGAGGATGCTACAATAGAGGTTCAGCAAAGTATCTGGATAGTAAGAGTCCGCGCCTCACGAGGTTCGTCTCGCGCGCTGCCAGCCGCTCAACGGGCAGAATGAAGAGGAAGAAGAAAATCGAAAGGACGGCAAAGCCTTTTGCCGCTCGGGTCTGGAAGGTGATTGGACACATTACTATTTATATTTGGTACGCTTAGAGTCTAGAAGCTTACCACTACGCCGTGATCAGCTGCGAATATTGCAAGCTCATACAATCTTGTGACCAGATCCCAACGCGCAGTTATGTATCCTGCGATGAAGATTCCAAGTGTGAGGACGGAAAAAGGGTGCATTAATGATTGATCATTGAGAATATATGCATCGTACTCGGGAAATACCCAGACACAATAGGGCGCAGCACTATGCGTTGAGATAGATCTGTACACATATGAAAGAGCCTTACGCTCCGCAATCTCCATGCGGAATTTTCCGCCCTCGTTGCCAAGACACACGAGAAAATGCTCCCATCAGTCCGTCAGACCCGCCGTGGTCTATGCTTACATTAAACTGCTCTTTCAGCGCATTGAAGCTGCATTTTTTGAAACGAGAGGATAATTTCACGGGCAGCTTTGACTGGTTCTAATCTAGACCAAGGCTATGTACAGAGCCCACAGTTTCTCCTCTAGCAGGGAAACGTGGAGAGTCTATTAAGAACACATCATCATTGATCGTCGATGACATGCAAAAACTTCTTCTCTTCTCTCTTCTCTCGCTCTGTTGCCGGCGGGAGATCGTAGAATGATGAGCTTCGATATGCTTGCTAGAGAAGTAGAGGTCTGCGTCAGCGGTTTATTCTACGCGAACAATGGGAAGTACTTACTAAATAATGGAAAGTGTAGTTCTTCAATTCGGCTGGCTCTATGTCCAAGTCTTTGAATGTCTTCGCGTTCGGATCAATGACCTGGTCAAGAAATTCTCTCTCAACCTCATCCGCCGAGGTCGTCTTCCACCAGATCGCACTGTTGAGAGCCTTTGCTATTGGTTTCATTATGGGTTTTGGAACGTTAATGTGTCGACGCTTCTTAAAGATTTCTCTGTCTACGAGCTCGGAGATCTCTGCCATCGAGTAATTTGTAGGACCATATAGCTCATATGTCTCAGATGCAGTGTTGTCATCTTCCAACATGCGGTATAATGCTGTACCGATATCAACAGCCTTTGCGCGATTAGGAATAGCCTGGTGCAAGGGGATGTGACTTTACTCACGTGGACAGGCCAAAATCTTTGTCGCAAATGATTCGATGTGAACATGTTGGTCACACCAGCAAGTTTGTGCAGTAACCGATCTTCGTAGCCAAAGACTGGAGCAGGGCGGACAATCGTAGTTTCTGGAAAGATGTTCCGTGCAACCTCTTCTCCTCGGGCCTGGAAAAACGTGCTTAGCAAGGACTCGTTAGATATAATTAGTCTACAATACCTTGGTCCTGAAGAATTCGGATGGCGAATCTTTGTTGGCATTGTAAGATGACACGTGAATGAAGCGGTCGACATCGTACTTCGCCACTGCTTCCGCGATGCGCTCCGTTCCTTCAACATGAACATCCTCGAGGGTGAAGTTCCTGCATACTGTGAACACCGTGGTATGTTGGACCTGGAAGCAAGCCATACTTGGTAGGGTAGTCTCGTCCAACAAGATTGTAAACAACATCCGAATGCCGAACGCTTTCCTCTATCGACGCAGTGTTCCGGAGATCGTATTCCTTAAGAGCGGATCAGTCGCGAAGCGCTACAAGAACTAGCTGTCTCTCTGACCGTGAATATAACCCTCCCTAGATCTCCTGTGACTTTCAAATGCCTCTTAGCCATCTCCTCCCGAAATGGTACAACAACGGTACATCCTCGTGTTGCTGGACCTCATCAGTATATCCTTGAGTCCCTTATCAACTTACGGCATACCAAGTCTATTCACAATATAGCGTCCCAAGAACCCTGTGGCTCCAAAAACAGTGGCAGTATGTCCTTTATCGATCAGTGGATGGTCCATTAGACAGCGCAGATATTCTACCTCCGATAGAAGACCTATAGAGTTCCTCTTAGTTCTCTTAACACAGAGTAGGTGAGCCAAAAAGGCACTTATTTACCTTCCACCTTGTATTCTTATGATTGGCTTCCCTGTTCTTGTAATAGCCACATCCTGTATTCCTCTGCGGCAGTTCAGTGAGCCATTGCACACCCCCTTGTTCTTGTTGGCTAGCCGCAAGCCATTGGCAGCTGGAGAGGCCCAGCACTTCTGCATGACGGCGTGCTAGACCATCAGATTATTTGCTGCTCTCAAGAGGGGAAGTGAATACGTTGAAGCGCAGTAACGGCGGAGATGGCTACGCTAGCGCGGTTTGGACCGCAGCCGCGTTCCTGGACTTAGAAGCTTGAACGCCTCTTCAACGTCTCCCCCAAACTCAGCAACCTCACCTACTTCCATAAGGCTCATTCATATTGAAGTAAGCAACCGGCTTTGTCAGTCTTCCACCAGCTATGGATCCAGATGTTGTCTCAAATTTTCTTTCCGAGCAGAGAGAAGCTGCACCGGAGGATCTACAGCAGAGTTTCCTGACAATAGAGGACTACTGGGATCGCAAGCTATGGCATCAACTCACCGACGTGCTCGTCGAATACTTCAACACCCCTGCCAGTGCCTCGCAACGACTCCCGCTCTTTAGACACTTCATCCTGAGCTTTGCCGAAAGGATAAATCAGCTTAAATTCGTTTCGCTAGGACTATTGGCTGCTTCACAATGTCAAGGTCAACAGACTTGCCACACATCACCAGTTTCTGGAGTATGCTAATGATTGTACAGATGAGCACGAACGCCTCAGCTTTCTCACAGACCTAGCGAAGAAGGTTAACAAACCATCATCGCAAGACGCCTACGTCTACGCCTTAGTAGCAGCCGCGGAAGTCAAACTGCGTCTCCAATCCCTCGCCGACGCCCGAAAAGACCTCGACACCGCAGAATCCATTCTCGATACCTTTGACTCCGTCGAGACCGAAGTCCACGCCGCCTTCTACCGGATCAACGCCAGCTACTACCAAGCCAACGAAGACTACGGTGCCTACTACAAGAACGCCCTCCTCTACCTCGCCTGCATCGACATCTCCACCCTCTCCTCCACCGACGCCCAATCCCGTGCCTACGATCTCAGCATCGCCGCTTTAGTATCCGATTCCATCTACAACTTCGGCGAACTCCTCCTCCATCCCATTCTCGAATCCCTCATCTCAACTCCCCACGCCTGGCTGCGGGACCTCCTCTACGCATTCAACCGCGGCGATCTGGGCGCCTATCACGTCCTCGAAGCCAACCTCTCAAAAGCGCCGCAACTCGAACAACACAAAAATTTCCTCTACCAGAAGATCTCCCTGTCTGCCCTTACAGAAGCGGTATTCCGCCGGCCGCCACATGATCGCGCAATGACATTCCAAACCATATCACGGGAAACGAATGTGAAGCCTGCGGAGATTGAGATATTGATTATGAAGGCTTTGAGTTTGGGATTGTTGAAGGGGAGTATAGATCAGGTGGCTGAGATTGCAAGGATCAATTGGGTGCAGCCGAAGGTGCTGGATTCGGGACAGATTGATGGGATGAGGGTGAGATTGAGGGAGTGGGATAGCAGCGTGAATCAGCTGGGCAATTGGATTGAAGGAGTGGGGAAGGATGTGTGGGCTGCTTGAGCGGGAAAAGAAGAACATTGTAATAACGTGGAGCTATTAGATATTGGCAAGGGAATCAAAGATCAAAAGAATAAGCATAAAGCGTTAGCTTCTTAATTTTGAGTGCTACAACCATCAAGCGTGGTGTGGACATGAACGAGCTACGCCCCACAAGCTATGCTTAATGCACTCCCTATTGCATCAATAAGTGACAGGCATCTCCAAGGCCTCATCCCGCTTGCGTTAAAAAGACCCATGGAGCACTCAGACATCCTGCACTACCCCCTGACCCGCAATGTCAAGGGGAGGTGTTCTTTACCGGACTTTCTGCCATATGCATGAACGCTTCTGTTGCACTAATGTTCCGTAATCTATATCCCATTAAAACGGCATCATTATATATGTTTATCTGTCACAATATGTCTTATTGCCGTTATTCATTTGAGATCACATGGCTCATCACAGGTAGTATTGTAAAAGAAGAAAGTCACAGAAAGGTATGAAGCACCAAGAAAACGATGAGACTTTAACAGACGAAAGAAGAATATAGTAACAAAAGAGAAATCTGACCTACCTTATTAGTCACAGCGCAATCAATCCAAAACACCTAGGCCCCCTTTCAAATACATATACTCTCCAACGCATCGACCACGTGCGTCATAAATGCCTGCTGTAATTTCGCCCCAGTCAGAACATCAGCCTCATCTTCCTCCTCGCCAATGCCAAAAGCAGCGCGGCCTTCAAGACAACACTTCACAGCCTCATGATATTTTTCGCCCTGATCAGCAAGCACCTGAGCCAAGTGTCCCGCGGCAGGATCTAGCAATCGAGAACGTATGCTCTTGAGCTCTGCAAGCTGCGCACAATCAGGGTCGATGCCTACTATCTGCTCGATGGGCTTCCAGTGTGAGATCTCCAGTAGGATGATTCCAAGACTGTAGATGTCAAATGTTTTCCGGTATGTACCCTTGGCATTTGAACCCTGGTAGTTTGGGTGCACGTAGAGCTCACACCACTCGTTTGCTTCGCCAGTAGTCGAAGTTTCTCCATGTTTGTCTGGGCGAGCGAATTCGAAGCCTGTCAGCTTTGGCTGACGAAGATTTGCATTATTATTGTCTAAAAAGAAGAGTATACTATCGCTTCTTAGGGCTTTATGCAGCCAGTTCACGGCGTGGAGGTAGAGTACACAAGTGGCGACCTTATGGGCGAGAGAAACTCGATCGGTTAGAGAAGGCTTGCGCTCTGGTAGCATTTGACGGAGCGATTTTGGTATGCAGTCGGGGTTGGGCTTCTCGAAGACTATGCCGAATCGGTAATCATGCTGACTGTCTGCAATATCCTCACGGTCATCGAAGTAGCCTAGACAGCGAGGGGCACAGAATTGTTCTGGCTTCTCCGATTGGAGCAGAGCAACCAGTTCCTCGACACGCCTAATAGTCCTCTTTGTGGGCACGTCCTTTTCAAGCCGCGAATCATATTCCGTCTTGTAAGTCTTCCACTCGACCCAAATGTGACGCTCTGTGTCATCGCCGGGGTAATGTTTACCGGCCGTCCGCGTTCTGGCGTTTAGAAGCAGACTATGAGAATTTGTGGTGGCGTATAGGATGGACATTGATGAATATGATAGCCGTGTGCGCTTCATTACGCTGTCGTATGCTGGAGGCTTATGGCTGGAATGTGCTTCATTAGCAGCGTTGAGTCTCTTGAATTCAGCAAGGGCGGCGAGATATTTTTCATTGCGTCGTCTGAGTGCCGATCGGGAAGGCTCCCCTGTATGACGCTCCTGCAGAAGCATCGCGGCAGTCACTAGGTGCTTCAGCTCGTCTACTGAAGTCCGCACTTGTACCATCTCGAGGTAAGTTCTTTCTGTAGCCGCTTCGAGCGCACGGGCCTGGTGTCCGTGCATCATCTCGTGTAAATGATCGTTGAGCTCTGTCAGTCTTGCTAAGATCTTCTTAAAAACATCTCTGTCAAATGCCACCCATTCGAGCCGTTTCGGGTGCTTGATTATATCCTTGGCCATAGCCGTACCGCGTACGATATGATTCAAACCCCGGGGAAATTTACGTTCGGCAACCCTTTTCTCATAGGAAAGGGCGATATTAGAGAATTCTTCTACGAGCTCAAGCTCCATAGCTTGATTCTTTTTCACAAGATCTTTGTCCGGGCGAAGGTCGACATATTTGCCGTTGATATCTGCTAGGTCTTCCATGGAAGAGCGAATTTCTGTGAGAACAGCGACCAAGACAAGTCTGTCCGTCTTCAAGATGTCGGGAAGATCTTGCCCACCATCGTACTCGATGAGGCCCGCGGCCTCAGTCCAATCCGAAAGCCGTGAGTACTCAATTTGTAGCCTTGTTCTCATATAACGACAGTCATGCGGCATGCCGGCAGCTGCGATAAAGAACTGATAGCCTGGTTGAGCAAAACACACTGATCAAAAGCCATTCTGGACTAGCCCGTTTCAAGCCCGACGGTACTCTAACTCACCCCTATAACAGCCTTGCAGTAATTGTATGGCAAGCGAGGCAGCTCCAATTGAAGCTCCCACAGGATCAACCATACTGCACAACTTGTTGAGATTGAGCCGCCAATTTATTGAAAGCCTCCCTCAAGCGATCTCCTCGTAAATCGAATATGTCCGAAGCTGGCAAGGGTTTATGGATGTACTGCATGAATGACTCTCATCGGAGAGGTTTGGAATTGGCGTTCCATAAAGCCTGAAAAACGCCCAAATGAAAAGGGGGCAGCGCCCGGACTTTGTAGTAGCGCACGGGATTTCTCTGACTCACATAACATAGTTCCAAACACTCACTTCGCAGATCAAACCACAAGGCTGCGACACTACCTCACCACGCCCCGCTGCGCAGTAGTTTGGGTCTTGCGGCTGACTGATGTTGCATACGTCTCCCACTGAATGACGACTCATTCTGGAACTGCTGGTTTATCGAGTTGTTTGGCTTGTTACTCCAGGTACTTATTTGAAGCATTTTCCAGATTCCATATGCCATTGGGCTTGCCAACATACACAATGGAGTAACGAGAAACGGGTGATATTAGCGCTAGTGGTGCCCAGATTACCTTACTAAAGGAATATGGAATACCTTAGGTTTTAGACTTAAGCTGGACGGTTTTAGCTCAATTGCCTTTTAGCCATACTAGGTTTAGTGTATACACCCAGCCGCAATGGAGGACTTGGCTCGGTAGGACTCTTGCACGCTTCCGACATTAGGGGCCCAGCGTCCAGCCATCTAATCTGCTGATCGGTGCAGGAAAAACGCCTAACCAGAAACAACAGCCAATAAGAACACTCATAGGTTAGTCAGCAATAACGTTGGCGGATTCCGTAACGTTGGTAGGTGCTCGGTCACGAGAGTCACCCGAGTCATCGGTGTGATAGCATGGAGGGCGCAGAACCCGGTGTCTCTAACCAAAGAGCCCCCAAGTGGCTGCTTGTCGAATCAAAGTGAGTTACTGCGCGAAATACATGGAGAATCCTGAGCCGTGATTGGTCCACAGCCATGTTCAACGCCCGCTACAATCCGTACTCTACTACCATCCCTTCGCAGCACCCGTGACGTGGCACCATCGTCTGCCTTGTTATCTGATACAGCGAACTTTTGTGTCAACTCAGCAGTTGATCGAAAACCCATCATTAATTTGATTCTCTCGTCATTGCAATCTCAACTTCCTTAAGCGACATTGCCCGAGGTTATTCGGGCCAACCGAAAACGCGGGCCGAGCTCGAACGATGAAAACTGCTCATGCGCAAGCGGACCGCAGCCCATCGGATTCTCATAAGGTCGTCCAATTCAGCAAGAAGATAGGGATCGTAAAGGTTCCAAGGCCTTATGGGCCGATCCAACGGCCTTCCTACGTCTCTGAAGAAGAGGTATTCCCAGACGAGCATCCCGTTCAGCTCGGCGCCTCGATAGCCAGACCTCCGATCGCAACGACGGATGAAGGTCCCTGGGCAGGAAAGACAATCTTGACGCTGGACGGCGGCGGTATTCGGGGATTTTCCTCGCTTTTGATTCTTCAACATCTGATGCAAAATATTGCAAAGCTCGAGCGGTCGGCTGATCCAAAGGCAACTTCCAGCGCCTACTCTCCACTTGTTGACTGCGTGCAAGACAAGAACCTCCCTCCTATATCCAATGATACCAGGTCAACTTCCCACTATCTGCCATGTCATTACTTCGACTATGTTGCAGGAACAAGCACAGGGGGGCTCATTGCAATAATGTTGGGTAGACTGCGGATGAATATTGACGATTGCATCGAGGAATATGAGCATTTGTCTGCTGGGGTCTTTCAGAAGCCGTCCTCACGGCTGAGAAGATCTTTGACCTACTACAATAAAGAGGCGAAAAGGAGGGTTCTGCAGGATCACTTCGATATGTTGCGTCCTATGTGGCCAAGTCCGTCCGAGGACAGCGAGCAACCGGTCCTGTTTAAATCGGACCCTTATCGATGCAGAACGATCGTGTGTTCTATAAAAAGCACTTTGATTAAGGACTTTCAGACACCATTTCTCTTCCGATCCTACGATCAACCTAGGCCTCCGAAACCCTCAATGGAAGGGCTCGAAAGTAATCCTTCGAAGCCGGATACGTTCGCTATCTGGCAAGTCGCACGGGCAACGTCAGCAGCGCCTTCCTATTTCAAGCCTGTCAGATTGGACAACAACCAATATTATGATGCCGCCGTGGATCTGAATAATCCGAGTTGGGAAGTTGTCAAAGAAGTCAGATTACTTGCAGGCGGATCTTTTGATGCGATTGACGTCCTACTTAGCGTGGGCGGTGGTAATGCAAGGGTGAATAAGACGAAGTCAAAATTTGGTGGCGGAAGCTTTGAGAAAGCTTTGGCAGATATATCGGATGTTGTACACCTCAAGCTAAGATCGGAGAGCAAAAATGTCTTCAAATACTATCGGTTGGATGTAGAGGAAGGCCTCCAAGACGTCCGTCTAAACGAATGGAAGCCGAAATCGAGTGGTAAGACGACTCTCCAAAAGATCAGGGAAGCAACCGCAAGATACCTACAGAAGCAGGAAGTCAGGTCTCAATGTCAGGATTGTGCTATGGATTTAGTAAGAAAACGAAAGCAGAGGGCGCGGACGATGCGTTGGGAGTGCTTTTCAACAGGCACACGATATAAATGCCCGAAAGAGAATTGTCGCTACCCAACGTTGAGGTTTCCAACCCGTAACGATCTCATGGATCATCTGCGGATGCGGCACGACTACCCTCCTCCAGATGCAGCGCATTATCAAGAGATAGAGACACTGCTGGATAAAGGAAGGACGAATACTGAATGAGACTTGGCCAAAGCATACCTCTAGCGTTAGCGATTTAAGAGTACTGGTTTTTTCGAGAACCATGTATTTGCCTGGTCTTCCATCCTTGGATTTGGGCTGGAGTCAGATCTAAGATCTTCGGAGTAACAGCATACAAGGACAACTGGCTTGAGTTGAAGCACGCCGAGTGCTAAGGGTGTCTCAAACCTGGCTTGGATCAACTGTCTGCCGCATTTGTGACATCTCGAGTAACCACGAAGTTTTGGCTTACCATAACATCAATAGTCCAACCCATGTCGACGGCTCCTTTTAAATCATGTCTACTGGGGATCTAAATGGCGTATTCTCGCCGCCCTATCGAGTCTTATTCTTCTGCTTGTCGCCGTGCACTTCGGCAGGCCAGATCATGTTCCTAGCCCAAAGAAACGGAACTGTAGTTGACTATATATATTCTCGGAAAACGGCCGAGCCAACGGCGAAGTCGGGTCGTCATTTTCAGTGATCTGAGGTCAACCTTCGCTATCAGCTCACCTTTCTCACCTATGTCTACCTGTTGGCCTGTCCGCGGCAAGGGGTATGATTTATAATCCCTGTCTTCGGAGGTGTCAATGATGGACAATGAGGGATACAAGCAGGTGTTGAGGTAACAACTAACCAAGAATAAGATCAGAGTTTGTTTGGTATAGCCTTCTTCGCCGCACATCATAGACTATTACTTGCGTATTCTTAGGAGCTTTCCCATACTGAGATGGTCGACTGGCCCCAACACCCTCAACAGTTGAAAAGGAATCCTGAACCGGCGCGATTTGTGGCTGTTGAGCGGCGACGCCCTGTGCAGCAGATGGACTTATAGGGCGAGAGAGCGGATTCAGAGACTTATCTTCCAGGACGCTGCTGATATTTGGCGTAAGGCTCTGAGCTGGAACGGGCTGGTGATTTAGGAAGGGTATGACGTGTTGGGAACCCTCAGGTATTACATTGATTGTCGGTGAGGGAGATCTCGAGAATCTTTGGCTACCTGCTCCGTTATCGTGTGGTAGATACTTGGGAGAAGAGGGCCTCGATGTCGTTTCAGGGTATTGATAGCGGTGAGCCTCGTAGGTACTCGTGTCGGTCAAAGAATGTTCACGTGCGATGTTTATTGGCAGCTCCGAAGCCGAGAGCAATCTGCTATCAATCTCCCCAGTCCGCGCAACGGCCCAGCTCTCGAGACTGACAGTATCTTCAGAAATCATTGACCGACGTTTTTCGAGGCCCGTCTTAGCATTTTGTTGTTGCTTAAGAGACGGCTTCCACCTGGTTTCAAGCCTGGGGTCACAGTCTTTACACTTTTCAGGGCTAATGTGTTGGAAGCACTTCCACAAGCCTTGGGCTTCCGGCCTTGCGTGTGGGTTCTCGTCAAGCATTTCTCGAATATGGACGAGTGAGTCAACCATGACCCGATCGGCATCGCCAATATGATCCTGGACTTCAATGTTTTCCGCAAGAAGTGGCTGTTCCTGAGGGTAGTTGGATCTCCTCGCTCTCAGACAGTCTATCCATGAATACAACCTTGGAAGGTTGCAGTGATATGCCTCCTCTACCCCAGTGTTGTTCACTGGAGAAGTATAATGCTCTGAAAACCTTTGCAAGTCCACTCCTAGCAGGAGGGTTGCCACCTCTAAGAAGACACATCCAAGCGAGAACACGTCTGAGGGGTCGTCCCTTAAAGTCGTTTTCCCCTTCATTATCTCTGGGGATGCGTATTTGCGTGTAAATTTCCATTGATCGTTTGTGCTGTGTGGTGTATCTTTTGGAAATCGTCTAGATATGCCAAAATCCGTGAGGATCAACGAGCCAGACTCGTCTAGTAGTATATTTTCAGGTTTTATATCTTTATGGCGAACGTCCGACTCGTGTAGGTAACTCAATGCTTCTGATAGACAAATAAAACAGCGCCGCATTATAAGATTTTTCTGCTGGGAGGGGGCATTCATGGGCCAAGTGTTGTTTCTTTTCTCACTATCATTCGAATCTTGACCGTGCAAAATGTGGCCGACGCTCGTAGTGCTATTTGTTGCTATGCTGCTGTCGGACTGAGTGGCGTTCAGATCAAGTACATCCAGATGAGGGCTCTGAGTATGCATTTCCCGGAGATCCATGCACATTTGCTCCATGAACTGGCTTAAGTCGCAGCATGCAGCCGGGAATATCAAAATGCTCAGTCTTTCCCGAAATGTAAATGTGCCCAGCAGAGCCGTAATGTGGGGATGACGGAGGTCTCTCATCGCGTTGACTTCGTTACTAGCCTCCTCTCGGGCCAACTTCCTTTGGCCATTTCGTATAGTTTTGACAACGAACGGCTTCTTGAAGTCGTAGTTGTAGTGTGCATGCTCTGCCTCGTATACGTCAATCGTAGCCTTTTCATCCGTGATCTTTCTTTTCCATGACAAGGGGATCCCGTTAATGTCCAACTTGAAATCACAGTGGTTGCCCGAGCATTCTCCCAAATCGGGTGGCCATGTGAACTCATCGCCAGACTCGAGGAAATCGCGCATCACTGACCGACCATGCTTGTGTGGTCGGTATAATTGGCCTTCATTGCTCTTGTACCCGTCCGTTGGACTGGGTACCCTAGACCGTCGTTCTGAAGGTTTGGCCTGTCCATCCTTCATCGTCGATTCAACGAAGCCGGATTGAGGGGCTCGACGTTGTTTGTGTGTCAAGTGTAGGCATTTGTGGGTAAATTATGGGTACAGGATCAAAGAATAGGCTCATTGTTACTATATCATATAAGTAACCTCATAGGAAACAGCGGAACATGCTTAGTAGCCCGAAAGACTTACTTAACCCTATGGTACAGATATATATGTGCAGTAGAAGGCTCACGAACTAGGTACAACAACGAAACAGTCTCATAAGACAAGGAAAGAGAACGGCTGTGGTACTATATCATTATGCTGTCTTGTGTAGGAAAAAATGAGTTGCAGGCTGTCACGTGTAGGGTTCTTGGGTTAGCGCCCGACTTTGGAGGGAACTCCAAATGCTCATCTTCCAACGCCGAGCAGACATGACTTGTCACTCACAATGTCCCAGAACTAGAGAGCTAGGCAGGACCAAAAAGCATGAACAATTCTGAAGTCTCTTTTCCCATGCATCCCGCCTTTGAACTTGGTCAGGGTTCAACCGTTTAAACCTAGGTTGCTGCCGCAACGTCGGTTGAAGCTTATTAGCTCCCTGAAATTTTCTGGTGCTGACGCTTTGGTGAAGTCGTGCAGATCCTGCAGAGCGGCCAATGCTCCAACCTGCGGTCGAACCTACAAGACAGTCACCGGGCACATTTGATATGTCGAAAGTCACCGATGGCAATCACTGGAAAGTCCACACTAGGGACAGCTGGATAGCGGATAGGCTTGACAACGCGTTTCGCATTAGGAATGAGATGATTGGACAAAGAAACGGCAATCTGCAGATGCTGAAGAGCGAAGCAAGGGATGCAAGGGATCCACAAGTGCGTTCCACACGTGCTCGACGTCCTACATCAAGGTCTTGCTAGGGCGTGAGAATGAAAATGGAAATAATGATGAGAGTGCTACCAGGTCCATGCCTTCGAAATGTCACCAGAGGTTCGCACCCAACATCGTGCGCATTGGCCGTCAAGGCAAGCCACTCAATGGCTTCTGCCGTCATTGGCTAATCCGGATATTGGTTCACCCTCCCTTCGAAGAATTGCACGAGGGCTGCTCAATGTTGCTGTTTGCGAAAAGGTCATCATACAGAGCTGTGGTGTCATCGAAGAATAAGGATCGCTGAGCAATGTTTTTGTTGATTGACAGCCATTAAAGTGAAGGTGGTGAAGCTAAGACGGGCTATTGACAAACAATTGCGATAACGATACAAGACACGGGCTCATCTTTGTCTGGCTTGGTCACCGTGTGTTGAAGAAGCTGATTTATGCTAATAGTGACGAGGCCCCATCGCATCAAGCGCGCGGGTTGAATCCAATACATTGGTCCTCTAGAGCAGCAGATATCTTTTCTCACACATCTGTTAAATACGAGAAAGCTATGATGAGGGTTTGAAACCTCTAGAGCTTACATTGTCAAGATGTACTATCAATAATGACTTATCAGGTTTCAGCTCCATATGCATAACTTTTGCTCCATTCCCTTATATCCGCAATACCATGCTACACAATCTTATTCATACTTCGACAACTTATTTACATGAATGACCTCTTGCAATCAGGAAAGACCAGCTAATGTACCCGACACTGCTGACTTCCCCTTCTCGCCTTACCCCAATCCTCTCTCCTATCCCTATCAACCTTCAGTTTCGGCACCAGCTTCAGAGCTCTGGTCGCTCCCGCCGGCGCGGAGTCCACAACAATGTCTCCTCGAGGGGTCAGATGCGCTATACCGCCTGAAGAGACCATTTGTTTTATCAGCGCTTGTGCAAGCGGTGTGTGGGGCTCGCAGCGCACACATGGAGCGTGGAATCGACGGATGTTTTTCCTGCTGACGAGAATGGCGCTATGGGATTGGTGGTGGCCGCAGGCGAAGACGAAGTGGTAGATTGGAGACATTGTGTGTCATAGTATGGTCGTGCCAGACGACAGTAGTCACTCGTGTTTGCGTGTTTGGTTCGGAAATTTGGCCCGTAAATATTTGCTTTGGGGCATCATGGTTCTTCTGTATCTGAGCATAAGGGACATGCTTGGCGCCACATCAACAATGTCTGATAGTCGTCAGGGGATAATGCTGTTTGTTTTGCTTTGTCTTTCCTTCTGCTCCCATTGTATCTTCTCACCTCTCAATGCCTTTCTTTAGACTTTTCGGATGTTATTGAGCAAACGAAACCCTCAGAAAAGGTGAATACGGGGTTTGTTTCATTGTTTGTTTGGCATCGCTTTCTTATTCACCAATGACAATAGAAGTTGATCAAGCTGCAGTGAATGTAAGAATCAGGGGGCATCCGGATTTACGATCGCACCTAAAGAGTTTCAAACCAGTGAAAGTTTCAAACCTGGGAAGGGTTTCAAACCTGTGAATAGGACCATGCGCGACACAACACATTGCCGCCTCTCAAGTCACTACCACTTATAGGAAGGAACCTGCTGTATTCGGTCTCACCAAAAACCTTTCCATCCTCAAAAAGCCTTCAAAAAGAGACCTGCTACCCAACGCATTCAACCTTCAAAACCACATCTGACACATTATACATATATAAATATATATATCATCATGCCACCCTTGTCCTTCAACAACAATGCCCTGGCTCGTCTCTTTGAAGTCAGACAGGGTCTCAACTACCTCCTAAACGAGCTCGACATATTGAACCTTCACATCACCGAGCTCGAAGCCGAGATCAAAATGCTCTCCCGCGATTCTTGCATTCTCCAAGGCCACATCCATCTTCTGACCAGAACCCTCCACCCCCAACCAAGCACGACCTGTGCAGCCACCATCAGCCGGTGGATCCAGAAGAATGATGCATCAAGACGTCGGATTGGGAAGACAGAGGCGAAACTTGCTAGGACGGAGGGGGAAATGGCAGGCCATGTGGGGAGCATCAAGACCTTGCGTGAGAGGGGTGAGCAGGAAGCTGTGTGCTATGTCGTAAGCCTGCTGGGTGCTAATTAAATTCTCCTAGGGAAAATTATCGAAGAGGATGTTCAAGAAATTAGACGTTCCAAGGTGTATATGTTTGCTATAGCTGATAGTATGTGCTATATTCGGTAGGATTCGGAAGGGGTTTTCGGAAGAGTTGGTTAGTTCAGGATAGCACCATTGCACGAGCAAGATCTTGCTGCAATACTTTCTCAAATCAGCACCTAGAGGGGTAATTGAATGTCTCAATATTTATATGCTTCTGCTGTTATCAGTGATGTGTAGTATTGCAAGATGAGTTGACTTGTGATTGAGTGTCGTCGAGAGTATTCCACAGAAGGCAAGGAAAGTATAGATGTATAAGGCGATTTGTGTACCTTGATACCTTGTTCCTTGAGTCCATGATGGCGACTACTAAAAACAATGTACGCACGAAAGGTACGCACGGAAGGAGCAACTCACATAGAACCAACAAAAGCCGTTCCATCACAGATCCCCATGTTCTTCCTACCTTACACATAGACTATATCCAAGCATATCAGCATACACCATTCTCATATACTTAGACGCCCAGTATACATATTCACAGCCATGTCAACCCACACCTCGTCCAAGCCCTCGCTCGAATCCCTTCAGAAAAGGCTGGAATTCCTCCACAAACGCCGCTACAACCTTGACGCCGACTTCATCTCCATCCGCCAAGATGTCGGCGTAATGATAGACCGACACACTGACGTCAGGGAAGTTGTTTACCAGCTTCTCTTGCGACGAGCCTGCAATAACTACCTTCGGCAATACGCCGCTCACACCCCTTATGGGACCCACTTCCAGGTAGCCGGAATCGATGTGGAGATTCTCGCGGGTAGACGGTACCTTGAGAAAATAGAGACGCGGATGTCTGAGAGGATGAAGACTCTAAGGGACTTGAGGGAGATCAGTGAGTTTGAGTGAGATTCCGACAGGGGGTTGCAAGTGATTCATGTGGGGAATAGGTCTTGAGATTGAAGAAGAGATACGAGAAGTTGAGTCTGAGGTGATGGTTGGTATGGCTGATATGTTGTTGGAAGAGACCAGGACACTCAGGAATGTAGGTTTCTTTCATCAATCCACTGGTGGTAATTGACTCAGCGATATCCAGGAGATGTAATGGCATCGAAATCGAGTGTAACGAATCTTTTTAGCAACTTCGCCCGAGGACTTTTCTGTGTATCACCGGAGCAAAGACCCTTCTGAGCATGGTTGATTATTGGATCTGGGTCCAATAAGCGTTATGAGTGCCAAGGCCGTCTTGACGGATTTGGCGAATTTGTCTCAGCATTCCGGGCACGCACTATCTTTCTTTGTACCATATTATATAAACAAATTAGAACTAGCGGTCTGTATAAACCTTGCTATACTGTATAGCATTTTGCAGTGAGATCCAATTTGCGGCTATTATGCAGATGTGAAATTACCACAATTGTTCGAGGAGCTGAGTAGTCAAATCTCGAACGCAGAGTGCTAGTGTACAGCATTGAGCGGGCTTACTAGCAAAACAGCAACACACATTCACCAGGTATCTTATCTTTCCCGTTCCCAAAAGCTTTCACAAGCCAAGGCTTCACCCCAGCTTTAAATTATTTGCCACCAAAACCGAACCAGCTCGAGATTCCGCTCTTCGCTTCCGCTGCCTTCTTCTCCACAGTCTTGTCAAATTTATCAATCGACTGTTTTGCCTCTTGCTTAGTCTTATCGTATTGGGCGGCGCTATCATACTTGAGCTGGTCGAGCTTGCTCTCAGCTTGGCTTGCCTTCGCGGCGATAGTCTTGTCAGCCTCATGCGTCTTTGCGCTCAGGTCATTGATCTGAAAAAGCAGACCCAATTTAGTGATGCAAAAAGAAAAGATGGAGGGTGCTTTACGGTGCTGTCAATCTTGGATCCAGCTCTTTGCGCCCATTCTTCACCTGCCTTCTTGGCTTCCTGTCCGGAGATTCTCTCGCCTTTTAGCGAGGCTTTGGCGCTGGCCAAATCATCTGCGGACAAGTGTCAATTGGTTTTAAAGTACGAGTTGAGCAGCCGAGAGGTCACGTACGTTCAACCTCCTTCTGGGCGACCTTGGGATCTCCGCCAGCGGTGTAAAGGTAATAACCTACGCCTGCAGCAGCAGCGAGGCCCGTACCGTATACAACTCTGCGAGACATGGCGATTACTGAGCGGATGCGATTGAGCGATCACTTGAGTTGAAGCTAGCGTTGATTAAGGTATTAAAGAAGATGTAGATGATTGTTGATTGTTAACGTGAGTTTGGAGGAGCTTGGAAGTCGGCCGATTCCTTGGCGGGCAAATGACGTTCCCCGCATGGCGCATGGCACGTTTCACAGCCACACCTGCAGTTTTCGCATAAATCTAAGATGTTCTAGCTCTTTTAGGGCAATTGCTTCCCATGAGGGGCTACTCCCCCTTCTTCACACTCCCTAAGTACATAATGATCTTTTCTTGTTGTCTTTGTTAAAGCATCCTTATCATGCAATCGAGTGCCCAGTCTTGCCAGCAATGAGATAAGCGTTATGACGAAACAAATACAGCGAGGCTCTCCGTTGAAATGTCAGTCTTTGGGATCGAGCGAAGTCAAACGATCGCCTCAAACAACTACGACCATGCTATAAATCTTGTGGACACCACTCAACCGAAGGAGACTAGTCTTGAGAGGACCTCAGAAGACACTGCTGCGGAACTTCGCAGGTCACGCAGCGGAACTTTACTTACCAGGACCGGCACCGGCACATTACGAAAGCAGCTTGCGCAGCGGAAGTACGCCAAGTACCAGGAAGAGAGGGAAGATAGTCCTGGCCCTGAAGACGGCGGGCGAACTGGTAGGCTGCGCGACAAGATCCCCTTTAAACCAAAGAAGAAGAGATCCAAATCAAAAGAGCCAGTGGACTCCTTCATCGATGTGTTGTATGAGAACCAGCGGGGTGCTTTCTTCTGCGGAATACCACTTTACTCGTCCAATTCCCTCCTCAATCTCGACCCAGCATCATGGCAAACAGCCAATTTTCAAGACAGTGCTGTCAACATCACCAACTTTCAGTTACCAGACCCGAGCTGGGTATGGGATTGGAAGACATGGTACGTAGATATGTCTCGCGATGTTGACGAGCTGGGTTGGGAATACTCTTTCAGCTTTAATAAGTTGTATGCTTGGCATGGAAATCATCCATGGTGGACGTCGTTCGTCAGGCGAAGAAGGTGGCTGAGAAGAAGGATCAGGATACACCATCATGTGTCAGACGTGAAGCAACTCAGTATGAGTCAAGCCCATATGTTGACTGAGGACTATTTCACAATTCATGCTGCCAATAGAAGGCCTAGCCGGGAGTCTAGCCCAAATCGATCCAGCGTCGTAACGGCGCCCAGAAGTGATGAAGACGAAGACGACAGTGGCGAAATCACCAATGTCACTGCCCTCATGACAGCTCTGAAAAAGGCGATGGTAGATAGGGAGAAGATCGCTGCTGTCACAGCGTTTCTCGAGCAAGGCGGTGATGAATTATACTTTCTTCCAGATTACATGCCTAAGATCATGGAAGACTTTATCTACCAGTCTTCCCGGCGTCAACTTCAAAATCTTCTCCTTCAGACACTCGATGATGCTACGCGAAGCCAAGAACAGGACGAGGGCAAGGGCAAGGGCAAAGAAGTTTCAGACTCTGATTTAGCAGGGAGAAAGCGCAAAATTGATAATTTGCTCAAAGCAGTACATGCTGCTGGAGTTCATGTTAATGATCAGGAGTACTGGAGCGACCTGAGAGCGAGAGCTACAAGCAGTGAGAATGATCCTACCCCTGAGACTCATGCGCTTGATGCAACACAGCCTGCTGCAGTCGATGGCGATGGGCCCCACTCTCATAGTGAAGATGATGGAACCAATGTCCGAGACGAGATCAAAGGTATTCCGGAAGAAGCTCATGTATCTGAAGAGCCACGGATAGGATTTCATACTCCGACCTACGATGCGGATGATCAGAGCAACACAGGTGAACAGGATAAAGGAAAGGGCAAAGCATAGCATCGAGTCTGGGTTGAGCGGTCATTGTTAAAGCATTGGAGCTTTTGTCTGTGCAAAGTTTGGACTTCCTTTGCTCTGCACAGCGCTGGAGTTTGGGTGGAATGGAGCAAAGAATACCCGGCGATAGCTCCCGCTTGTGATTCTCCTTCATATTTATTGTACATGGCCTAAGGCAGTCTCACTAATAATGTCTATAAATTATACATATTATTCCCATTCCTCAATTGCTCCAATAATTTGCTAATTTTGGGGGGCGCAAAGAAAGTGTGGCGCAGCCAGTAGAACTACAGAAAAGCAGGGTTTCTCTTCTCCTCTTAGCAACAGTATCAGCTGTAAGCCTCCAATGGGCATACAGCTTCACCGACCAAATCTTATATGGCCTCAGTACCTAACCCATCATGGTCCTATTACTTGATCTGGACGACGAAGTCCCAGACCCGCATGCCTATCCCAACGAACCTGCGGGGTTTATATTTCGACAACGCCCTCATCGAGATCAGAACCCAATGACCACAGCGGATAACGAAACCAAAGAAGTTGTCACCGAAAAAGCGCCCCCAAATCTAAATCAGAGTAATGGACTCGCTGCTGCTGTGGCTTGCTATCCGTAAATTCCATCCATCGCCTCGTCATTGATCTGTAGACACCCACCTGACGTCGGCTATTCAGCATAATCCTCCTCCTAGCCTCCTCCATCGATCTCAATACCCTACACGCCCTCTCACTCACTTGTCGTCAGATTCGCTACAACCTCCTCCAATACCGCACCCGCCTCCTGCAATCCACCCTCCGCTGCGAAAACGAAGCGCAAGCTGAACACCTGGGTCTCGCGGCTTTGAAACCCGAGGGCCAGAAATGGCATATTTTGGGGGAGGCGGGACATTTAGTTAGTGGGAAGGTAGGGACTTGCGCGAGGGATTTGGTGGGGGGTTGTAGGAGGTGTGGTAGGGTGGTCTGCAGGGTTTGTTTGCCCCCTTTCCCTCAGTTCCATCATTCCCGGATTCCCCAATGGTTTTTTACTAATATGAATTGCTAAACACCATCTTTCTGAAACACAGAACTGCACACTCAAACCCCCCTCCCCATCCCACCTCCCTGCGCGCCACCGCCGCCTCTGCCCCACCTGCCTCTCCGCGCCGCTCTCTTCCCTACTCTCACCCTCGGGCTCCCCGTGCTCCTGCACCACAATGGTGCACCTCTGTGGTCCCTGCGGGGCGTCTCTCGCCACAGCCGATACGACATACAGGCGGGTCTGGACGTGGCGGACGCGGTATTCGACGTATCTAGGGGGCCTCGGCACAGGGATTGGCGAGGGAAATGAAGGGGTGAAATGTGCGCGGCAGGCGAGGTGTGAGGGCGCGGTGGATGTAGAGGTGGAGTTTGAGTGTAGTTCTACTCCGTCCTCATATTTAACTTCATCGAGCTCTTCTTCGTCTGCGACGTCGTTGGCGTCTTCGAATGGTGGGGGCAGTGAAAGTGGTGCTGAAGCGGGCACGCCGGGCAAGAATGAAGAGGAAGCGGGGTATTGGCGGCAGGAGATTGAGGGGCTCGGTGGTATTGTGAAGAAAAAGTATAGGAAGAAAGAGCGGGTGGGGGCGACGGTGAGAGAATGGGAGGATGAGAGAGAGGGAGGAGAGGTGTTGGGGAGGGAAAAGAGTGGGTTGGAGAGGAGTTGGTGTGGGTGGTGTGGAAGGGTTGTTTTGGGGGAGAAGGATTTGGAGGCCGAGAGAGGACGCTTAGGCGTATGATTTGGATTTTTTTTCTTTTGCGAGCGAGGAGCGTGATTCTCTTGGGAATGATATTGATATATCTCCGTATTGCATCTAAGATAAAAACAGGAACCGGTCCTCGACATGATGAACAGAATCGAACTGGAAATCAAAAGAAAAAAGCATACAACTTGCGCCCAATATTCGCCATACCCCTACGTTTGTCCATCCAACACACCCTATGTGCAAAAGCCAATATATACAATCATTGGCGGCAAAGGAAATCCGAGAAAAGAGAAATAAACGGAGATAGCGTATTAATGGTAGTCCGTGTTACCCATAATATCATCCCTGCGGTCCAGCGCCCACAAATGCCCGCGAACAATAACAGAAACAAATTGCAAACTCAAAAGAACATTGCAGCAAAAAAAGAAAAAGAAGCTAACGCGTGGAGAGCGCATTTGATGCTCGAGGTGACCGATTGAGCGTTTACAATCTGTCGTACGCAAGGAAGACGCAATTAGAGGTTTGTGCGAATCCAGCCCAGGATTTGTTGCAGTGTTGGGTCGTCCACGAGCCAGTACCGCTGATCGGCGGCGCGGAATTCGTTGATGATTCGGGAGTCGGTGATTGCAGCAAGATCCTAATTTTGTGTTGTCAGTACGGCGTTTAAAGAAAAATAAGATGAAAGAACGACAATGGCGGTACGGCACGAATGTTCAAGAAAATTTGAGGATAGCGCGGAGAGCATTTGGAGGCTTGTCTTACATTTCTCAGAGTATTATCTGCCTGCTGAAGCTGGGGGATATGGCAATTTCTAGGTTTCTGTCCCTGAAGAATCGAGTTGCGCTTGTTGATCCATTTCATTGCAGCTGCGGCTTTGTGATTTATCTTCTGGGCTTTGAAACGGCGTGCGTATCCGTCGAGAATCATCCTAGTGAGAGATATTAGCTTTGGCTGAAAATCTAGTAGGACCCAGAGGCAGACCGTTGCAGTTGACGCTTTGCTGCCTCATTAGCGGCGGTTGGGGGGTGTAGCATTTCAGGCGGGAACGGAGCACTGAGCAGAGCTCGAGCTTCGGCGTGAGCGTTGCGTAGGGTGGTGTATCCCACTTCATGATACTCATCTGAGCTAGGCGTGGCTTGAAACTGGGCGATGCGGCGTTGGATGTTCTGGTAATCATGCATGAGCTCCGCTACCCTATGAGCGCGAGTATCGTTGACTGGGGGCCAAACGCGTCAGCATGGATGTTGTCTTGTTATGACCCAGAGCAATTGACGACTCACAACCGTCAGCCATTGTTTTGATCTGGGTTAAATCGACTTTCTGGCTAGGCGTCAGGCAAGAGATTGAGAAGATGGTTTCGGAGTCACCGTGAACTAGAAGCTTGAGGCCTTGATCTAAGGCCCGCAGGCCGTTTATATGAACATCCTGAGGCTCGTATGCCGAATCTCAGCTCTATCGAAGCGGAAAGAAACATTATGGTAAGATTGTCGTGTTAGAGAGACATGGAAAGCATGATTGGTGAGAACGGGGCCAGCCGCAAAGTGCACGATGTTGTGAGACTGACCATGACGAGCGTGGATGTCGTCGGAGAAAGTGAGAATAGGATAGCTCAAACATTGTTGCCGAAGGGTAAGCTGGAGGGTTGGAAGGAGCAATGGAAACAGAGTATGGCGTATAATTGAAGAATAAGGTATTGAGAGTGAAAGTTCAGCCGACGATAATACTCAGCTAAGCCACGGATGATGCAAGTAATGCAGGCCGGCGCCTGTTAGGGGTGCCTTAAGGGGCCTCCGGGCGGTCGCTAGCTGGTGCGGTTGCCAAAAGCGAACCTAGCACCACCCACACCCGACCCAGAGCGGCTTAAACACTTTCCCCGAATCGTATCGCGCCACGTTGGAAGCTGAAAGATTGGACCGTTGCAAACACACCAGCCACAGCCATTGGAGCACCTTGAAGCACCTTCAAGTCCGCCAAGATCGAATGCTAAGGAGAATACTATCCTTAGTAGGCTTACCCACTTTCATCCTTTTCACGTGTCAGGAAGTCAATTGATAAAACAAGGAAAGCCTCATGCGGCGCTTGCATCACCATCCGGCCAAATTGCTTCGTTCATTCGTCTTGTTGAGCCGCAAGCCACACTTAGCACTGCCCCTGCGTCGGGATGAGGCTCGTGCTATTATCCTCCACTTGTGGGAGACCTCGTCCGGCCATGATAAGATATAATTAGACAATATCGAGAATCTATTCGCTCTTGCAAATGCTATTTCCAGACCCTTGAAAAGCTGGAGATAATATGAGATCACCATCTCGGTCCTTATACCAGATGTGAGGATAGCCGAGCGTTGCAGTGCACACTCACCAGCTCTTATGCTCCAACTCCACACGCCCAATTCTCTGCCCACCTAATCTTTTTCTGCAATGGCTTGCAGTCGTTCCTCGATCTCGTCCTCCGTCAGCGCCCTGAATGCAGAATCCGAGCCCTCCTTGTCCCCTGCCTTAGGGCCACCCACAATTCCCACCTCTAATTCGCCCTTTTTGAAATCCACACTAAGCACCGTGCTCAACGTTGATATTCCCAATTCCACAACATCCTCCCAACTACCTTCCGCACATTCTTTATTCTTCAGCTTCTTCTCAAGGTGGTTCAACGCCTCTTGCTGTTTGGGACCTGATGCTGTCGCTTTGTAGCCTACGTAGTATCCTGCCGGATCGCACTTATACAGCTGAGGTCCGAATTCGGAATCCACGGATATCAATGTCTGTGCAACACCCAGTGGGCGCATGTAGGCCTGCCAAAATGAGTGCGTGACCAGATCGGCTGAGAGACTGCCAAGCGCTTACTTTCTGTGTGTAAACCTGGTTGATGTTCGCGAGTCTCTTTGCAAGGACATCACAAGGCATCTCGTAACCATTCTTGTATCTGAACTCAGCTGCTTCACCCCTGGCTCTATTGACCGACGCCCTCGCATCCGCGATTGACCCAGTCATGACACAGCCAACCGAAGGGGATATCTTGAAGATGTGTGAGACGGATGATGGGTCGATGAGCTTGTCCTGGTAGTAGGATGGTCATCAGTTTCCTATTCCGTCAGATTGAGACTGACAATACTAACAGGAACTTTCTTTTGGGAGAGTACCACCGCACAATTTTCTCCTCGAACCCCTAGCGATGTAATGTTCGCCGCGGTAATTGCTTTAAAGGCATATTCTAGAAACATTTGAATGTTAGAACGCTTCTCGCATGGCTGAGTAAGAGGGGCTGGGTTGAGATGCGGATTTAGGCGTATCAACGGGTCACGAACCGACTTGATATAATCTGCCTTGATCTGAGAAGATTGTGATGTGTCTGTCGAAACCAGCGCTACCTATGTTCCACACGTCGATCAGAGTCTAACGATACAACAGTCTAATAACACTGGCAGACTACTCACCAGACATCGTGAAGCTCAGGCTGGAGCTCAACAAACCTTCGTGCTAGGTGGTAAGATTTGTGAAGGATGCGGTGCGACTCGAGTAGACCGATCGAGTTCCAGGAGCTTATTTGTTCTGCGGGTTGGATGATGAAGCTTCAGGTTGCCTTACGATTTCGGACTCAAAGTTTCACCGACGCCGAGCCGCAGCCAAAGAATCCTCTGTAGAATCGCAGCTACAGCCTACGAAGAACATGAGCAATCACTTATGAATTGGAATACCACATCTCATGTTCCTGAAAAGCCAGGGGCATCTCAGATCATTGGCTGTAAAAGCTCTACTCGCTGCAGGGCAACCCAGGATTCTGCTGGTGACTCTGAACGCTTCGACCACACGAGCCTTCCTGTACAGACTGCTGGAGCAATCCACTGTCTCCCAATGGATTCATCGTCAATACTTACACTCATCCGTAGTATTGGACGAGGGCGACGTCCAACAAGCGGATTCTACATCTATTATACAGTGCGCTGAGACTCCCAACTCTCAATCGCCTCCTACCTTCCGCGTCAACCAAATTGAGAACATTACAAAGATTGTCCTTTCAGAGGAGCAACGTAACCGAAAGCCATATACAGATCAGATCGCAACACTTCCGCGCCTGAATTCGGGCGGGTCTCCCAAAGATGAGAATGAAAAGGCTTTGGTCTTCGGAAAGCACCAAGCGGACAAGCAACTCATTAATCAGCGATTGAAAGACAAAGGCCGTCTCTCGTATGACTGGAGAATACCGCTTCGTCAGCTAGAGCAAGCAGCAGCATCTTCAATGGGCAACCAGTACTTAAAGTCGTACATCAGCGCAGAATACCGAATTCGAAGGATGGCCCAAGGACCCTCGCAGTACAGTGCGCAACTTGCTCGCGAGGTTCCACGACCAGCTGTATGGTCTGAGGCGACACTTTACTACTATGTTGTAAAGATTGCAGATACTCAAAAGACTCAAAGGCACGTCCCTGGATTTCGCAAAAGGAAGCATTTGGACATGTCATCCAACAAGGCGGATATAACGAGGATCTTCGAAGACCTGTTCTACGACGACTCGGTGAAGACATTCATGAGTAGCGAAGCTTGCAACGCTGCACTACGCTTCTTCTACGTGCATGGCATGATTTCAAAGGCCCGGGCCCTCTTCAGCCGTATGGAGTCCTTACAATTAGACATCCCTTCAGCTACATTCAATGTAATGCTGAGAGGTGCAGCATTGAACAGAGACCTCCACAATTTTACATACCTCCTGCAGAGGATGATACAACGAGGTTTCCGACCAGACGATGACACGTGGGTGAGTCTACTTATAGCAGTCGACTCGAAGGAGATCAGAGCGATCGTCGCTCACAAGATGCGTGAACGGAATGTAATACTAAGTCCAGGGTCAACGAAGGCTGTTGCCGAACTCATGATTCCAAATGAAGTGGATCTCCACCTCGGCGGTGGTCACGATCACAGTACCTTCGTTGATCACATGGATATTCGCTATGGTACCCAATGGCTCAATACCAGAATAGTTAATAAAATCCTATATGAGATGGGCAAGCGCGGGTGTACAAATGGTCTGGGTTTGCTTAAGCAAATAAAGCAACGCAGCTTTGTACCTGATGATGTCACAATGAACACGCTGTTGCGACTGTGCCCTCAACCTTCGCTCTACCATGATGCTATAGAAGTTCTCAAATTCTTCGATTGCCAATTCAGGATGGGTCCAGGGGACCAGGTCTATGAAACACTTCTCAACATGGCCTGGAACGGAGGATTGCTGAATTGGGCCAGAGTGGTATGGAGATCTGCTTGTATTGACGGTCATGTGAACTTTCACACGCGCCTTCGTGTGTTCCAAAGTCTGCTAGACCATAATTTACGAGAACTTTCATCATCGGACAAGGTCGGCAGCAGAGATAACCAAGGTCGTGGACAGATATTCCGCAGACTTGCCGGATATTTTGTAGTTGGAGTTAGGAGACCACAGACGGCTGAGCTTGCCAAACTTGGAGAGGCTTTATGGGTTTCCGACTTTGATTCTAAAAACTCATCTGTCATACGAGCTCGGCTGCAAGTACAGAGCGATCTGCGCAATGCAAAGTTGTGTCGCTTGAAGGTCCCGTTGCATGAGCTCTTGCGCCAGGCCTTGGAGTTGGACCTGAAATGGAGGGCTGAAGGATTTTGGAAGAACGAAGACCGCCAGCGAAAGCTTCAGGACGGCATTCAAGTGGAAGTTGAACACATCTCTGATCGACCGATAGTGGTTCTGAGCCTGACGCTCGGAAGGGTAAGAGCCTAATGAGGGTGCCAAGAATCACCATGCGAAAGACAGTTACTGCAAGCCTTGCGCTTCGGCCAGAATACTCCTTACTTGCGGTCTAAGTGATTGGTATGACACCTTCCCAGATACATTGAGTATCAAGCCAATCTCCGGGAAATGGATGTGTCCTGGCTTCACATCTATGAATAGGATACGGTCTAGTAGCGGAGACTCACGAAAAGAGTCGTGACTTAAGTTCTCGGTCATACCAGTACATGCGCGATTGGGCTTCTATTCTTACTCAAAACATAAGATTACATGCATTGGAATCCCAACACGTCATTGTCTCGAAACACCGAAAACCAATATGCAAGCATCTCAGCTATCGGCAGTCTCTCTCCATGCCACAGCCGAACCCAATCACACCCGCACACCCTAACCTATTTCACGGCGTGGTACTGTTTAAATGTTTCATCGGTCCAAGGCCGCGCTTCTGCATGCCGTCCGCTTATCGTACCCGTATCTGTCACCATCTTGCGTGTCTATCGCTGGAAGCTTGTATCGACTTTCTGCCTGCACACGCCGCTTGACCGCACTGCCCCCAAACTCTACCTGCACATCAGTTCAACCATCGCTACAAAGTTCCTCTTACATACTGGTCCCACTACCAAAAGTGTCCACAGCCTGGTGGTGGCGAATTTTATTCCCCCTCTTCGTTTCGTGTTTGTGCAAGCTTGACCAATGAGTTGCAGGAAACTTACGGTGGCACTTTCGTCAAGCTGTGTTCACGGCCCAACTTCCTAGATCTGGCCATGTGCCGATGGAGCCTACATCAGGAGACGTCCATGGGTGCTGCGCTGAGCAAGTGAAGGAGGCATTAACGACCTCAGGATATGACAAACGAAGGGACGATGGCGGCATATGAGATGACGCCCGCGATTGTATACTGTGTTCCCTCCCTCACCACTAGCGTACGAATACGGTACGAATGATCAGCTCGTGAAAGATGTTCAAAGCCTTGCGAAATATGTGGCCAATCAATGTCAATCAAACTACCCCCTCTCCTTACCTCTGCCCTCGCCTTATGTCAATGGTCATCAAAAAGTAAGGAGTATGGCCCCATTACGACGGAAACCCACCTGCAAAAAGCTTTCTAACATTTTCCGCTAAAAGGGCGGACACCTTAGCGTCCACCAAAATGTAAAATTAAGGCTTGCAAGGCTTGCATTTCGCCTTGAGATGGATGGGTTCCTGCGCCGGGGCTTGCGGACTTGCATAGTGTCTTTTTAGCTAGCTTATTCAGCTGGCTGGGGGGAGGATGGGGAGGTTTGTTCTGACCAAGATGCTGTACATTTTGTGAGAGAATTTTGAGGCTTGAGGCATCATTTGATAAGCATATGAGGATTCACGTTGTACTCAACGACGTACACACTAAAGGTTTAGTGGATTGATCTGGGAAGACGTGTACGTCGTAAAAAACCAAGACAGGAGGTGGCCACTGTATCTGAGAAATTCAACTCATTGTATCTATCCATGTATAGTCATCTGACAAAAAGAATGTTTGTTATATACACAAGCAAAAGAAAAAACCCATCCTATACCTAGCAATGACGGAAGAGATGTAAAGGTCCCGCCGTTACTGCATTGCATTGCATCACGCCTGATCTATCCCATACAGAAACCCCTGTTCTACATAAAACGTTGCGAGTGAAAAGGCCGTCCAAGGTGATTGTACACAAAAATCCACAACCGATAACTCCAGACGCCGAACCAAGTCCATCCCAAGATCATACCTTTCCCGTCCCTTTGCCGGATTCGCCTGGGTCGTTATCCTCTTTACTGTTCTTGATACATCGTCACTGCAGGCTCATTGCTGTCCCGGACTCTTCCTGCTCCGGCTGCTCCGGCCTTGCTTCGGAATATCCTTTGCGTGCACCTTTCTCAAATGCTCCCTCAGATGGTCCTTGCGATCGAAGCCATGTTCTCCAGTACGTCCACATCCGCGGCCCGGGCAATCATGTTTCTCTCCCGGCTGAGAGGGGAAATGAGTCTTTTGGTGACGGTCGAGATCGTATTGGCGCTTTGTTTGGTACTCGCAGCGTTCGTGGAGACAGAGGAGTAGGCCCCCCGATTTGGGGCTGAAGGAGGAGCTGGAGGTACGGGTTTTGTGGCCGTCCTTTTTGGAGCTGTTGATGGGGTCGGTGTAGGAGACCGCTATGTCGTACAACGGGTTTGGCGAGATGAGCGGGGTATCGTAAACGCCGGAGGAGGAGGAGGAGGGATAGTATTGTGAGCTGTATGAGTCGCGCGAATCCAAGCTAGAACCCGAGGTGCTGTGCGTCATTGGTTGGCTGGCATAAGTGTTGCCGGTTTGACCATAGGGGTTGGTGTATTCATAGCCGGATGGTTGACCATAATTCGTAGTATACCGCTAGCATTGATTAGCCAGATCTATTAGACCTGTCGGCATCGGTTGACCTACATAGTCATATGACTGTTGTTCGTCGTAATAATTGTTGTTGTACGACATTGTGATGTATGATCCCAAACGTCAGATATATATATATAAGCAGAAATTGAACAAGAGATATACTGTTCGCTGTCAGTGCCGGACTCTTTTCTGACCGGCACAACTTACTGTTGTATCATCAACGAGAAAGGACAAAGGATAGAGTGTTGCTGTAGCTTCTTGCTGAAGAGACACAATGGGAAGGGGTAGAACAAATTTTATATAAGGTCTTGATGATAGGTGTTAATTACATTAATAGAGAATGAAGCATAAGTGAGGCCAGGTACGCCCTGAGAGTAGTAATTTTGCCTGGAAAAATTATTTCGATACTGCTGTCGACTTTGCCAGTCATGAATAATAAGGAGTTTCTAGGATGGGCGCAGTCTCAAATCCTGACCGAAATCGAAGCGCCGCGCCTCTCTTGGTGTAATCAGTGGTATAAGTGTACGAGCCACGTGAATATGCAAGGAAATGTAGACAAGGTTGCAAATCCTTCACGATCTCAAGCTAGAGGGGACCGGGAGATGTGCCGCGGGATGTTAAGTACCGCAGGTCCTCCGATTGACTGCCCTGGCCTCACAGTTTCCCTAGGCATTGGATGGCCGTGGCCTTGGCCGGTGACGAGTCACAGCCTGCACCGGATCCCCTGCGGTCAGTGGAGTCTTGGAACCTAACGTGATTTCACGTCGATTGGAAGCCTCGCACGGCGCCACCCGTGGCCATGCCAGTCATATACCGTCTAGTTTCTCTCCGGTGAGGAGGACTAGGTTACTCGGCTGGAACCGACGAGGCTTCTAGAAGGCCTCAAAGCGAGCCTGATTATTCCTTAATTGGACCTTCGTTCAATTGTTATTGGAAGGATGACTGCTTTGATGTTAACCTTCCGTCATGAAGAAGCATTGAGGGCTATGCAAAACTCAAGGCATGATCGTAGGAGACAAGCAGACCCACCAGCCTGCGCAATGGCTCGGGAAAATGGCCAATGATGTCCAGGGCGACAAAAATATATGGGCAGCTTACGCTGGCTGGACCTATGGAGCTGGCAGACCGAAGAAAGAGCGTATTGAAAAAAGCCAATGTGTGGCTGTAACAGGCGCCTAGTGACTGGGGAGGACTGCGGCTCACGTAGGACGTAAATCGCTCGCCCTTTAGTGTAGCCTTATTTTTCTGCCTTATAGTCTTCCACAAGGCAACAGCGTGACCAAAGCTCTGCTGCAATGCGCTATGCTCTGTTGGGGACTCGCTGGCCAGGATAGTACTATGCCTTTCTCTCCCAGGAAACTCGATCTGGCTTAGCTCAAGGCCTAAGCCTTAATCGTCCTTAGGCGAATCAGCAAGGCGCACACTGTACAATTGATCTCGCACTCTTGAACCCTACCTACCTGTTAGTTGAAACATATTCGACTCACACATACTCACTGGTATCAATTCCAGCATTGCGTGAATTCCGACAGCCGTCTTCAGACTGCCACGGCCATGGCCCTCGGCCATTTCTTCGCTCACAGCCACGATGCTCTTGCATAGAATAGGGAAGCACATGGCGGGCAACGTTGCCTGGACATGGGATGGGGTGAATAAAGCAGGCAACAGAAGGGCGCAGCACCCTCCCTTTTATTCAGCAGCACTCAGGTGATGACCCTAAGCCAGCTTAGGGCGGGGCGTTTTGGTGGGTTAATTCCGTTAGCGCGGTAGCCTTGTTTTGCCTACCCTGGACCCTCGTAACCTACCAAAAAATAAGACTGGAGATGGCGGAATCGGAAGCCAATCTGATTTCCAAGACGGCGCAATGCCGCGGCAATCGAAGATCAGGGCAGCGAAGCACAGTGTAGCGATTCTTAGTTCAGGGGCCTGTGCTGGCATTACTGGAGGGGAATGTCGAGTCCGCATGTGGGCCCTAGTAAGCATTGCGGCGAAGGCTGTGTTAGTTGAATAATCGCGCAATGCTTGTTCCTAGAAGAGAAGAAATTGATCGAATGATGAATGCTTCACCCAAGACGGCGTGCAGTAAGAATTGAATCTGCTACTCTAAGATTGACCAAGGGAGCCTTAAGCCTGTCGCCAGCCATACGAAAGAGCTGAGCATGCAGTAATACCTAAAGCTGCACCAGAACGCATCCCTATCTGATTGGACGCCGCGAGCATCACAGATCATCTTCCAGAAACTTATATGCAAATTTGAAGTCGGCTTTCCGCCGGTTCATCCTGATTGGACGATGCCCATTAGCGCCATGCTTATGGAGAGGATGGGTTGGGATCATTTCAATGGTGCACACAGCGACAAAACTTACCATGTACTCTCATAATCGAAGAATCGATAAGTTCCTTGTTCGTACTCTTCCGTTATTGTTTTAGGCTCTTCGTGTCGCTGAAACCATGTTTGGTATTGCTTGTGAAACCGCCAGCTCTGGCTCTTAAGTGCCTTCGCCGCCATATATTGCTGGTAGGTATTCTGCCTATAGTAGAAGATGTAAAATAATGTGTCGGTCTCGATCTTAGCATAGAGATTTGGATCATCGGCGTTTGCGAATGGCTCTTGCGGATAATAACTCGGCGTTACATACCGCGTATCTGGTCGGTAGTGGCGTGGTTTCTCAGCATCCAGATAATCTGGACGGCTTTGATTTGACGCGATAAGAAGCCTCTGTACCAAGACTGAATCAGCTGCAGCTGACCTGCTCTTTGTCACTTCAAATGAGTGAATGAGATCTTGTAAACCAGGTGGCAGATGATAGACAGACTCATCCTCGTCTTGCCTCGGCTGTTCACCGTTCGTTTGTTCAACATCAGGCGAAATGGCTTCTGTTGAGGGGGGCTGCGTTTCTACCGGCACTGGGAGAGTTGGCTCCTTGGCTAGGGCCTGTATAGGTGGAGTTATCTTTGGAGTTGACGATGTTCTTGAATGACCAGCATTATCAGGCATTGCCGGGGCCTGAGTACTACGCGCAGTGCCTGGTAGCACCGTGGAGGACTTGTTTTCCAGTGTTGGTGACTTCATTTGATTACTCGTGTTGGGCGAAGGATCTGGGCTTGATGTCGCGGGTCCTGTGGACTTGGGAGCGGGTGTAGGGCCAGAACTAGCAGGTATTGATGGTGCTGTATTGGGTGAGGTTGTAGCACTGCTCTTTTGTGTAGGTGGAAAAGCAGAGAGGCCAGGTGGCGCGCTCGGAGCTGGTGCTATCGTCGTTCCCGGTGGAGGAGGTAGAGGTGCGATACCAACAGCACCTTTGTCGTTCGCGGCTGCTGCTGCCGCTGCTGAAGCGTACTTTAAAGTCTCCCCAGGCGCTCTCGTTGGTAAAGGTGCTGGTTTCATAGAATTGTTGGTATTGCCATTGGTATTGCTGGCTAAAGGGGTGTGAAGAGTTGCGAGCGCTGGTAATGGCGACTTCAATTGGTTTGACGGTCGTCTCACACCAGTGCCTTGAGGTTCGGATATCGAGGTCGACTTTGGCTTGCTTCCTCCTGCACCAGGACCTCGGCCATCTGCTGTCTCTGGTGTATCATCTTGTATTGACTGTGCATCCTGAGATGACACCCGGTCATTATCATTATTCAAGCCAAACACTTCTTCGTCTTCTTCCAAATTCAGATCGTCATATAGTGTGTCATCTTCATTGAAATCGACTGCCTGGTTCTCTTCAACGTAATATTTGATTCCCTCCTCCAGGTCCTTAACCTGATCTGTCTCGACGTTGCCATTCTCCAATGAGCGTAGCAGTAGTTCCAGCTTTCCCTGGTGGAACTTATGCCGCTCTAGGGTCCGGGATATTTCAGATAATCGGTCCGCCTTGCTTGAGTCCTTCTTGCCTTTCTTCACCGTTGCTTGTAAGGCCTCCTCTTCTGCTTCAAGGGCTTCTATTTGCCGTTCCAGTTCCTCAACCATCTCTGAAAGGAAATGACATGATTCTTGCTTGGCTCTCTCAATAGGATCTAGTTTCGCAGTAGCTTGTAGTCCTTCCTTTGAAAATGCCTTCGTCTTCATTTCCTTCTCGACAGCTTTGAACTTTTCCATCTGCTGTAAGGGCGACTTCCGTCAGCAACCAGTACCGCACTTGGCATTGAACGACACATACGTTCTCAATGGCTTTGCGTTGCTCCATGAGTGGCTTCTTGTCCTTTATCTCATTGCCTGCAGCCCATGTTTTTATCTGATCTCGATGCCGTTGCAGTTTCTTGATCTCTCGCTTGAGAGCATCTTCCAGCTTCTCTTTCTGTGAGGCATTGGTAGCCTGTTGGATCTTATCGTATATGCTCTCGAAGGTCTGAATTCCCTCTGCAACCTTTTTGAAAGTCTTATCGATCTCCTGCTGTAATTTTCGTGCCGCCATTGCTGGTAATCAGGATGTGAGGTGGTAAAGAGGCGTTGTGTTCGAAAGTCCAGCGTTGAAGGGGTTCCAGGATTTTGCCGTCGTCTGGATGATTTGCTACTATACTCCTGAAACAAAGTTAATGTTCCTGGTGAGGTAGGCATGTAGTGGGGGTTGGTTATTCGCCGTATCACTAAGTAGCGTGAACCTTTAATTGTTAATGAGGAGTAGCTGCTTTGGGTGTCAAAGAACCGCTGCTGGGGGAGGGAGGGTGTCGCCAAGATCACGGAAACGCGCGCGAGGCTAGGGTTATATCTCGATCCGCGGCGCAAAATTAATTATTCCTCCATGTCAGGGCATACGTAGATACAATAATTCGCCTGGTTGCAGTAGCTACAGCAATGGACGGCGGTGATTAAACCCAGGATACGACCTACACTTGCCGAGCGTTGGCGATGACGGTGCTCTTGCAGAGACTTAGACAGTTTGGCGCAGGCACACGATTAACCTTTACCAGACCCATTCGTGTCATATAAATTGGACTCGCTTTCTACAATTCTTACTACTTCATATGAGGTATAATCGTCTTATTCACTCTGCTTAGGGATCCATATCTATCATGAAGGGTACTAGGCATGCTCATCGAGGATGTTGTATATCACGCTAAGCTTCACAGCTGTTCTACAACGCGTTACATCGGCTTCAGTGACTGTTGATAGCCATTTAATATCGTCGATCGGGAAAGGGGTGCTCGTGTTTGCGGCCGTTGCGTCCGAAGACACTAAGAAGGAAGTTGAATCAATGGCAGCGAAGGTGTTAAAGATGAAATTATGGCCTGATGAGACCGGGGCTACGGTGTGTCTCAGAACTTCTGTGTTTATGTTATATTCATTCATATCCCTAGAAGTGGAAACGTAATGTACAAGATATCAAAGGAGAAGTCCTCTGTGGTATGTCGCTGTTGCCCAAGACAGGTGTGGTCGTCTTTAACATATGTTTCACTTATTGCAGTATCACAGTTCACGTTGCTTGCTTCGACTAAGAAGGGCAACAGGCCCGATTTTCATGGGGCAGCTGGTGGTGAACAGGCGAAGGAGCTCTATGATCATTTCTTTGCCCAGGTACAAGAGCTTTATGAGCCAGAGAAGGTCAAGAATGGTGTTTTCCAGGCCATGATGGAAGGTAGAGTTGGGCCACTGTCCTTCTTACTTTATCTACTGACCATGTGGAAGTCAACATACAGAATTCTGGGCCTGTGAGTGTCGAATACACTAGTCGCGATGAAGCGGTACCCAAGCAGGATCCTTCTAAGTGTCGCCTCTTGGCCGATCTTAACTAATATTGCTTCGCAGGTCACTTTGGAGATCGAAACGCATCCACCCAAGACTCAGGAAGTGTCCGAGAGGACTGGAGGATCGACGAAAGAAGAAAGGAAAGGTACTGCAGAAAGCCTTCAAATACCAGCAGAATTATTAGACTAGCACATTATATAGACCAATATTCTATCACAAATCTTTGTTGCTATCACGGTACAAAAGTAATAGTGGTTACTAATCGTACATTAGTTTCAGCTTCAATAGAGGCTGTGTTCGCTAAAACACCTACCGACTGATTGATTCGGATCAGGTTGAGGCTGTAGGCGTTCGTAGAAAGTGCTGGAAAGGTCCCCGGCCCTGGCGCCGATTGGGCTGAATGCCAGTCAACCCACAACCCCCATAAACATCGGAAGGAAAACTTAACAACTCTTTCAATCACAAATAAAACCTATATTCACAGCCACAAAATCTCTTAATACCGCCTCTGTACAATCTTTCCTGCAGCTCGCGCAATTTTCCAATCCAGAATAAGACGCTATGGGATCGGAAAAGTCGAGTAAGGGCAAATGCCGTCTATCTACACGGGGCAAAGCTTGCTGACAACATAAATCGAAGGTCGTAGCTATGTCTTCTTCGACATCGAGATTGGACATCAAAAGGAAGGACGCGTTATTTTCGAATTGGTATGTCGAAGTAGTCAGAGCCCGGCCTTTCCCCAATAACTCCTCGTGTATTGACCTATCACTAACATTTCTCTAGTACGACGATGGTTAGTATAAGAGCGTCTACCTTCCGTAGAATGCTAGCTTACATTCTGCATCCTAGTCGTCCCAAAGACTACAGAGAATTTTCGCTGTCTTTGCACTGGCGAGAAAGGCATAGGAAAATCTGGTAAACCATTAAGCTACAAAGGTTTGTTAAGGCAATCTCAAAACTGGTCACCATAATTCAAAATTTGTCTAAAGAAGAAATCAAGGTTCTGGTTTCCATCGAGTCATTAAGGGTTTCATGATCCAAGGAGGTGACTTCACCGCTGGGAATGGCACTGGTGGCGAGTCAATCTATGGGGAGAAATTCGAAGATGAAAATTTCGAGCTCAAGCACTCAAAGCCATACCTACTCTCCATGGCAAATGCTGGACCAGGTGAGCCACCTTATGCAATTTTGCTTTTGGAGATTCCGCTCACGTATGACAGGCACGAACGGATCCCAATTCTTTGTAACAACTGTACCGACGCCTCATCTGGACGGTAAACACGTATGTTAACGCAAACCTCTCTACCATCCGGAGCTAATGGCCTACCAGGTTGTATTTGGAGAGTTGAAAGAGGGTAAGAGCATCATCCGCAAGATAGAGAACCTGCCCACGCAGAGCGACAAGCCTACAAAAGATGTCACAATTGTTGGTATGTCTAATCATCCTATCTTGGTAGGGATTTTGCCTAATTGAATCATTCAGACTGCGGCCAGCTATCAAGTGAAGAGGCCCTCAACTCTGCCAAAAAGGGACCCGATAGCACAGGCGACGCATACGAAGACTTTCCCGACGACCAGGGCGAGAATTTCAAAGGTACTCAACTCGTTGAAATCGCCACTAATCTCAAGGAATACGGCAACAAAGCCTTCAAATCCGGCGACCTTAGTCTTGCTGTGGATAAGTATCAAAAAGGACTACGCTACTTGAACGAGTACGATCTCTCACCCGAAGATCCAAAGGAATGTCCTAAGCAGATTAAGCAACTTCGCTTCACGTTGCATTCAAATTCATCCCTTCTCCAGATTAAATTGAAGTCTTATGAAGCAGCTCAGAGCAGCGCCGATAAGGCATTAGAACTTGGCGAAGATGAAGTGTCTGACCAGGATAAGGCAAAAGCATATTACCGCAAAGCTCTTGCCCTTCTCGGTCTCAAAGATGATGAGGAGGCGGTGAAGAGTCTGGAGACGGCGCAGAAATTGGCGCCCGGTGATGCGGCCATCAGCAAAGAACTGGGAGCAGCAAAGAAAAAGGCTGCTGAGCATGCAAAGAAGGAGAAGGCAGCTTACAAAAAGTTCTTCGAATAAAAGTTATGGTCAAAATCTGGACAAATTGAATGGCCAATTGCAGGCCCGGATAATGGGAATTCAACCTATGAGCTACATGCGAGATGAACAATGTGTGGATGCTTATTAATACAAGTAGATCCATAGATGAATTTAGATATGTACATCGAAGAGCTCGCTTTATGAACTAGACCATGATTCTTGTAATGCAACTTTGTCACCCAAAAGGTGCGCCCAATCATAGAGTCTTGGCCAAATGCCTCCTTCAGACGCGGGACCACAGTATTATGTTGGACACTTCACTGTGAGCTTTAGGTGGTAGACAGGTAATTGTAGGACGCGGCCCATTCATTGATCTCGCGCCCACATCTGTCTCCTCTTCTGCCGATCCTCCCTCGCATACCTCCTCCTCCTTCCCCACCTCTCCTTGATTTGCTCGATCTTCTTGAACTCTTCTGCCTTCTTCTCCTCGCTCGCCGGTGCAATCATCCCCACGAAGAATGGACTACAATCATACTTCTCCGCTAATTTCGCTCTGCTCCATGTATATGGGTCTTCCGTTCGCAGCCGCCTTATCTCCTCAATCTCCTTTTCTCGCAGATGGTACTTCTTCTCGTAAGGTTTGTGGTTGTTGACGATGGGTGGTAGCCCCCGGCCTCGCTGGTTGTAGGGATTTGCATGTTGATGTGATTGGGCTAGGAGTTGGCGTCGCGGGTCATTGGGTGGGAGGAAAACTGAGGGTGTGTGATATGGTGATGGAGCAGATGAGGGAGGATTGAAGACAATGTGGTCGTTTATCTGGTTGGGGGGTATGGAAGCTGTGAAGGATGGGTCTGGTTTGTTTCGTAACCGTTTGGTAGTGCGACGGGCGGAAGATTCATGGCGACAAGGCGTGTATGGAGTGAACCCAGCAAGCGGGGGATGGAGGAATTGCAAGTTTGCTGGATGTCTTTTTGGGAAGAATATGGACATGGCGGGTCTACAGAGACGTTGATACAAACCAGAGTCTTGAAAGGTCCCAATCTATTTTCGGGCAAGGGTCAGTTGGCTACCTTCCATTCGGAAAGGACTGCGCTATTCTGGAACTAGTGGGAATGAAACTGGACCCCTGCTCAACGTCGTCACCCTGGCGCTGCTGAGACGAGGCGTCGGGTGGCCAACCTCCCAAACTCCAACCTACCTCAGTTTGATGCGATCGTTGAACACCAGGTAGCCAAGGGGCCACGACATCCTCCAATCCTCTCGTCAACGCTTCGACTTCTAAGAAGCGCATTGGAGTATCATCCAATGCAGAGAGTAAGCTGTTAGTCATTCACAGGTGAGCTTCTACCGAGGCGCGATTAGCAGCACGAATACAAACCGCAATCACGCGCGCAGCTGCAGCTCCGCCCCTGCATTGGCATTTTTCAAGACGTTAGAATCTGATTCATTACACAGGCTTTTCCAGGACCTATAATCATCCATGGTATCCAGTTAGCCACGTGCAAAGCTATTCGGCACGATGGCCGATAAACAGGCTAGCTTGGGCATAGACAATGGCGATGATTCCGGCTCACGCATTTCCTCAGTACCCTTACTAGGAGAAGGATTGAATAGCGCAAGCGAGCCGAATGAGGCTTCTGGATCAGATGTGAAGTCTGGAAAGAGGAGGTTCTGGAACCTGGGTAAGAAAAAGGAAGACGAGAAAGCCAAGAAGAACCGCGATGCAGCAGCAGCTACTCCTCCCACAACAGCTCCAACACCAGCTCCGAAGACTATGCGCCCCGTGTCACCTTTACCAGGAATAGGCCCACCAGTGAAGCAAACTATATCACATCCATATGGTCCACCCTCATCCCCAGGCCGCAACCTCAATTCCTCGTCTCCTGGAATACCTTCTCCAGCCTCCTCACAAATCTTTGAACGAAGCGTTCAGGAAGATGGTCTTGCCTCTACTGCGTCACCTGCAATACCAGCCCATATCACTACGGAGAATCATATACCTCCGGTGCTGGATGCGTCTTCCGTTGCAATTACAGACGACCACTTGAACCCAGACAATGTGGAGATAGTCATGCATGCCGCTCATCAGCCCGCAGCGTTGACCGTAACTGGCACGGGATCGAGTGAAGCCGCAGGAACTTCATGGCAAGATGATCTGCTGGCTCACCCAGACAATGATGACGCTGCCTCGAACTACGGCGCACTAGATTCTAATGACGTCCGTAGGCTCAGCTTTATCTCATTCGCCGATGTTGTCCATGCCGAACACGTCGACCATTCTGGGAGTATGGCACCAAGTATCTCAAGTCCCTTGGCTTCTATTCCATACAACCGGTCGCCATCGCCTGGGCGCTCACCACTCTCATCTCAAGGTCTCGGTGGCTCACCAATTGCGAGTGGATCTGAATCTTCCCGAGGTGTGGAGACGTCACCTAACCGAGGTGGACGTGGACCTGGTAGCCCATTCTCCGGGCACAGCCCTCCGACTGGTGGCGAATTAACCATTGAGACAATGAGGCAGGCGTTGAGGAAGACTGGTAGTGGGGATCTCAGTGGAGCGAGGAGCCAGCCTATGAGTGCGACTAGTGGAGATGACGGGAACATGGATCATCCTTTCAAGGAGCAATAAGGCCGACATGATACGTGTGTTACCAGAAGTTGAATTGAGGAAGCGCAGCCAACAGTTGAAGGCTGTCTTGCCGAATGGGCTGTGTGGGGGTTTGTCTTTACAATTGCTATTTGTCGATTACCCATTTACTGCAGCGATTAAGTATTTAGTCATGAAGGTCATGGAGCAAATTTACAGATTCAATGGCGCCTCTATGGAGCGCATGGGACCTTGCATCATTGGCGTGGTAGGGCATTATCTGGGCCAATATGCATCCTTTACTAGAAGTGAGATATCAGTCCCTACACAGGAGCAATGATGTGTAAATCAAGCAACGGTAGATTAGTAGACGAAAGTGTCGCTTCATTATGTACCTTGGTTCATAATATGTCAAGTCAATTTAATGGGCCGTGCTCCGGTCCTTCTTCGGCCAACCGCTTCGACCGGTGCATCCCCCATCCATTGCGCCTGACACATTTGTATATATCGGAACGGCTTCTCGCATTCCACAACGAAGCCTATGAGTGCAAGCCCATCCGTCTGTTTGGGAACCTGCCTTCGAGGCGAAGTCGCGATGCACATTTTACGGTCTGCCTGAGCCGAGATCTCAGCCAATCCTCCTCGGCCCTGTAATTGGAACCCTCTTACACCAATCGCTTCTGCTAGGACCTGGACCTCTCGGCGGTATCATATGCAAGAGCATCAGACCCCGACAGTCAGCCCACAGTCTCGGACAACGGAAGAGTTTATACTCAATGTTACTGAGGCCTTTTCTTCGCCTCGCTACCGTCCCACCACCCCCGAACGATATCCCACCACAACACATTTACATTGCCTAGAAGCTCTCTTCTCCGGCTTCATGAGATCCCAGGCGATTTTGTTAGGGGCAAGTTGACCAACTTTGTTAAAGCGAAGCCAAATAAGTGCCAGTAGTGCCTGAAGCGGTGGTCTTACACCATGGAAGCAAGGATTGAAAGCAGGCGCCGCAACGGCTCAAAGCGCAATTCTGGATTTTTTGGTCAAGAACAGCAGAAAGGTGATACAATACAGCGACGGACAAGTAAAAAGGCCTCCTCGCGAGACAGGCAGGGTCAAATATACTCTGACGACTTTGGTGACGAGGTAGCCCGAGCTGGTACGCCTGAGCCAGCTCCAACGCTGCCCTCTGCAACTCCTCTTCCTATCTCAGCCTTTTCGACGTCCAGAAGCGCATCCCCACAGCTCCCTTCCCGTCGAAGTCCACACTCAAGGTCCCGCGATGGCACACCGTCCGCCCGCCTTCATATCTCCACCCACGCTAGGAATGGCAGCAAAGAATCTCAATCGAGACCTAGGACGAGGACTCTTGAAGAACGTTACAGAGACAAATCTCCAGAAGTACCGAATCGCCCTCGTTTGGGCTCACTTCGCTCACCATCTCTTCAAGAAGAGGAAGACGATGATGACGACTCTTCGTCTATTGGTTTCCCATCAATTATTTCTTCTCCGCCTTCGGATGCCCACTCGGATACTCAACCGCGCACCCGTCGTGGACTTACCAACCCTTCGCCCCGTCCGCTATCGCCAATTAGAAATCCCATTGCTGCTAAGCCTGGCACTCATTTAGCCTCGTCGTCCACCGATGCTAAGAAGATCCTGCAATTAATGAAGACTACTTGTGGTAGGATGCATGGTATACTCTCCTTTCGAATGTCCTACACTGGCACGTGGTCTTCTGGCTATTGTGCGATTAATGTAGCATCAGGCAGCTTAATATATCAAGCAAAAGGCAAGGTGTCCGATAATAAGACCTTGATCCCAGATCTACGAGGGTGCCAGGTGCGGACCTTATACGATGCAGAATCACGGTCAACTTTCCTTGATGTATCTACCCGGAGGACTAGCATGGGTATTCACTTACGTCCACATGTGCCTGAGACATTCGATTCATGGCTCGCTGCGCTTCTCTGTTGGCAGCCTATCAGGCCGAAAGGTGTACAAAATAAGATGACAAAACCTCAAGAAGCACACATTGCCGAGCGAAAGCTGGGAGATAAGAAGAGACATTCTTGGAGCACGACGGCATCGAAAGACGCATCCATCATTAAAGTCGGTAAGATGCTGATGTGGGACAAGGATGCGAGATTTGGGTCCTCATCGCCGCCAGGTACCGGGAGAATTTCAACTTACAAGCAACTGAAATCCATATCCAAAAACTGGCGGAAGGTCTCTTGTACGCTACAAGAAAACGGGCATTTCAAATTGCTTTCAGATCCTGATAATATTTTGATGGCTATCATCCCGTTATCCTCGTTATCCAGATGTGCAATTCAGCGCTTGAACCCTTCGGTACTGGATGACGAGTTCTCTCTAGCCATCTATCCTCAATACACTTCAACTACCTCAAGTCTTCCTCCACTTCATCCAGTATACCTATCATTAGACTCTCGTGTTCTCTTCGAGGTCTGGTTCGTTCTGCTAAGAGCTTTCACAGTTCCAGAGTTGTACGGCCCAGAATCAGAAGCCGCGGATGCTCAATCTGGTGGCTCGAATAATGACGCTGCCGTTATGAAGTCCACAAGCGCCGATATGTTTCGCGTGGAAAGACAGCTTTCTCTCCGTGTGATTGAAGCTAAATTGCATTCGGGCCGTGCCAACACTTCACACAGCTCTAGTTCAGAATCAGGACAGCAGCCACCGAGCAAAAAAGATATGGCTACTGGCAGTTACTATGCAGAGGTCCAGCTGGATGGAGAACTCAGAGGCAAAACAGCTGTGAAGTTAGATACCAGTAATCCATTCTGGCGGGAGGACTTTGAATTTGTAGATCTACCTCCTGTCCTGTCGAGTGCCTCGATAGAGCTGAAGACCCGTAATGCTGGCCAAAAGGACTGGACTCTTTCTCATGCTCCGATTGATCTTGAGCAGGGGGATATCAACCCAGGTTCGATCGATGGGGATATCGAAGTGTCGCCTTTGGATCTTTTCTACGGCAAGGTAGACATTCGTATAGATGAGCTAGAAAGGTCAACTGACACAGAGAAGTGGTGGTCGATCGTCAACGAAGACGATGAGGTTGTCGGCGAAATGCTTATGAAAGTCCGAATTGAGGAGCTTGTAGTACTCATGAGTCGGGATTATGGCCCGATCCTGGAGTTGCTCCACAGATTTTCGAGTGGGCTGACAAATCAGATCGCCCAGATGGCTCACGTTGAGTTGAAAAGGATATCGGAAATCATGCTCAATATTTTCCAGGTGTCCTCGGAGGCGAGCAATTGGTTGATGTCGCTTGTCGAGGACGAGATTGACAGCATCCACAAAGAGACACCTATGTCGAAATTTCGCTACGGGAGGAACCGGATTGCTTCCAATGACTCCTATGAATCGAGCATCGAGCGAGAAGTGCTTCTTCGTGACCTTGGGAAGAATGCGACTGCTGAAGCCAACCTGCTTTTCAGAGGGAACTCTCTATTGACTAAGGCTCTAGATTCCCACATGCGACGGTTAGGCAAGGAATATCTGGAAGATACTTTAAGTGAGAAAATTAGGGACATCGACGAGAGTGACCCAGAATGCGAAGTTGACCCCAACAGGGTGAAGGATCCAGAGCATTTGCAACGCAACTGGAGAAACCTAATTGCGTTGACCGAGAATGTGTGGAAGTCGATAGCAACTTCAGCAAACCGCTGCCCTCCGGAGCTGCGTCATATCATGCGGCATATCCGCGCATGTGCTGAAGATCGATATGGTGATTTCCTTCGCTCTGTTGCTTATAGCAGCGTTTCAGGCTTCCTGTTCCTACGCTTCTTCTGTCCTGCGGTCCTCAATCCCAAGCTTTTTGGCTTGCTTAAAGGTTCGTCTGATTCCTCGACGGCCAAGCCCTCAATGCATTCAGATTTTATCTTAACGTCTAACCGTACATAGATCATCCACGTCCCCGGGCCCATCGTACTCTTACGCTCATTACGAAGGCCTTACAGACGCTTGCAAATTTGACTACTTTTGGCAGTAAGGAGCCATGGATGGAACCCATGAACGCCTTCTTAACGTCGCATCGCCAAGAATTTAAAGCATACGTTGATGACATTTGCTCAATCAGTGCAGACCATAGGACCTCCACCATTCCTCCATCCTACGCTGCCCCCATCACCATACTTGGGCGTCTCCCTGGAACTAGTCGCGAAGGCTTTCCTAGCCTTCCGTACCTGATTGATCAAGCCAGGGAGTGTGCAGGGCTGGTAGATGCTTGGCTTGACTCCCGAAAAGAGATCGATAATACCGTCTTAATGAGTGAAGAGTTGAAGAATTTCGATGATTTATGCGAAGCCTCGCGCGAAAAATCCAAACAATGTCTCACTCGCGCAGAACAAGCCGAACGACCTAGCGGCACTCTCGAGCCAAAGTGGGAAGAGTTAGTAGAGCAGATGGACCGGAAAGCAAGATTTAAAGAACCGAACGGGTGTACCTCGCCTAATACGCCCACAGCTGAAGGAAGCATCCATAGCATCCATTCGGAAAGGAGCAGCGCGTCAAGCCTAACTGACAGCTACATTCAAAGCCACAAACCCCGTAAAGTCTCTCCTGGAACCTCACGTCTGATCATTGCAGCCTCTCCCACATCACCGAGATCTCCTGACTGGCACGGAGAGTCGGACTCGGAAACGGATACCCCTCCAGGCTCCTCTTCCAGCGTCTGGGATCCAGGAGTCCACAACGAGAACCAACCGCCGTCGGACTCCGAAATTATTGACGACGTCGATCTAGACATCCCAGATGATCACAGTGCCATTGGTTCAAGTATCTACAGCCTCACTCCTACTTCCAAGCGTACGAGCACCAGCACTAGCAGTACCATCGTACACAAACCTATCCCACTGATCACACCTTCCTACAACAGGAGACATGCCGGGCCTAGAAGCACTTACAGCTTGCGTCGCTCGTCTGACCGCGCAGATATATCGAAGACTGTAGGACCGAGGGGAACAGGAATTACACCTCGAGACGGCACAAGAACTAGCCGGGAAGGAGTACGGAGTAGGGATGGGCCGCACTCAACACCGAAAAGCATGTATCGATTGAATGCATCTACCTCGTCGCAGAACGCGTTTGAGCCATCTAACGTTAGGACTCCTGCGAATAAGAGTGAGTCCGGCTCGAGATTGAGATTGGGGGATCTGGGAGGAGTTTTTAAGAAAAAGGGTAAAGAATAGGCTGGAACAAGTCTATGGATAAAAGGTGTGCAAAGGTCCAAATAATGAATAACGCGGCGGCTGGGTGGGTTAGCTTTCAAAGCGAGTGAGCGTTTTCGTTGCACGGAAAGGTGCGCTGGCGTATTTTTGGTCAACCTTTGGGGGCACTCCTGGTTATCTAAGCATTTTGGTCTGATTCTATAGTAAATCTAAGAGATTTCAAGGGAGACAATACCTTCGTGCTTGAATCGAAAGCAGAGGCCCCTTAGAGGCAGGCCCAAAAGCTGCGGAATCGGCATCTTCCGGCGCCCAGTCTTATTGCCGAGGTAAAACCCGCCAGGACGATCATCCCCCGCAAAACACCAGCAGTGACGAAAGGCTGCGTTTCTTCCTCTTTTAAAATTTCCAATTGCAAGCTCTTTCCCTTTAGTCATGAACACGTCCTGGGCCTCAGCATCCCATCAATTCACCAGAGCCTTCTACACTAATCCAACAAGCAAAACGACCCTCCGACTCTCCCTGCCCCTCCACCAAACAACAAAACACTACCACTACCCCCCTTACCGCCCTTCCACTGCGCGAACCATGGCGACCAATAGCCCCCACAAGAAAATCAAAGTCGTCAACCCCATCGTCGAACTTGATGGCGACGAAATGACCCGCATAATTTGGTCCACTATAAAAGAGAAATTCATCCACCCCTACCTAACCATCGACCTGAAATACTACGACCTTGGACTTCCCTATCGCGACGAAACCAACGATCAAGTCACTATCGACGCCGCCGAGGCCATAAAGAAATACTCTGTCGGCGTAAAATGCGCCACCATTACCCCCGATGAAGCGCGCGTGAAGGAATTCGGTCTCAAGCAAATGTGGCTGAGTCCCAACGGGACAATCAGGAATGCGTTGGGCGGTACGGTATTTAGAGAACCAATTGTGATACCGAGGATTCCGCGACTGGTGCCGGGGTGGAAGAAACCGATTATTATTGGACGGCACGCGTTTGGGGATCAGTACCGGGCGAAGGATATGGTGGTGCCGGGGAAGGGGACGTTGGAGATGGTATATACGCCTGCGAACGGGGAACCGGAGCGGATAAAGGTGTATGAGTTTGGAGAGAATGGAGGGGTAGCGCAGACGCAGTATAATACTGATGATTCGATACGGGGGTTTGCGCATGCGAGTTTCAAGCTGGCGCTGAGTAAGAGTTTGCCGTTGTATATGAGTACGAAGAATACGATTTTGAAGAAGTATGATGGGCGGTTTAAGGATATTTTCCAGGAGGTTTATGAGAAGGATTATGCGAGGGAGTTTGAGGAGAAGAAGATTTGGTATGAGCATCGGTTGATTGATGATATGGTTGCGCAGATGATGAAGAGTAGTGGGGGTTATGTAATGGCGTTGAAGAATTATGATGGCGATGTGCAGAGTGATATTGTTGCGCAGGGTTTTGGATCGCTGGGGCTTATGACGAGTGTATTGATTACGCCTGATGGAAAGACGTTTGAGAGCGAGGCTGCGCATGGGACTGTGACGAGGCATTTCCGGGAACATCAAAAAGGGAATGCCACAAGCACGAATCCAATTGCATCGATTTTTGCGTGGACGAGGGGACTGGTGCAGAGGGGTCAGTTGGATGACACGCCTGAGGTTGTGGCGTTTGCGGAGAGTTTGGAGAAGGCTTGTATAGATGTTGTGGATGAGGAGGGGATTATGACGAAGGACTTGGCGCTGGCTTGTGGGATGACAGGAAAAGGGGATTATGTTACTACTGACGAATATATGGATGCGGTGGAGGCCAGGATGAAGCGGATATTGAAGGAAAAATTGTGAATATTCGAATGGCTGGGCTGTGTGGATAGAGGTAAATTGTACATAGATGGCGGTCCGTAAATAATGTAAAGCACTGTACATTCAGACACATGGGAAGATATATGCAAGCATGAGCTTCTAGCTTTGATTGCTATTCATCTAAGTCATAAGTCAACTCCTCGCAAAGCTGTCTAAGACCATCATCCTCTAAACAGCACCGAAAGCCATTATCGCTATTCCACCCCATACTCCCAGGCCGCATCACATCAAAACATCAGGGCGCGGCCTCACTTATCATCCAGCGGCAGACCAGTCTTCGGACTAACTTTCAGAACCCTCGCCACACGGTTCAGCAACCCCTGGTTCTTGATCGCATCACCGCTTTCTAGGAGCTTGATATCGTTTGCCTGGCAGTTGACCTTCTGTGCAAGCTGAGCCTGAGTCATCTTGTATGGGCCTTCTTTCGAGCGACGGTTTCGGATATTTTGGCCTATTTCTGCGGGGACTTTATTGGGAGCGATGATGTCGTCGGAGCGGTCGACTTTGGTTAGACGTTGGCCTTCTGAGCCGGATTTGTTGGCCTGCTGGTAAGGCTTAGTATTGAGGCTTCACGAAGATGATGCTTGTGTAATTGTCGTTGAGTGAGATTAGGGCTGGGGAGGGCGTCTTACTGCGTTTCCTGTGGCGAACTTCTTCTCTGTACCGACGATGGCACCACTACGCTGGGCAGCGTTGAGGGCTCCCTTTCCTCGGACGACGGTCTCACGCTGAGCGGCTCCGCCGGTGACCTTGCTCCCAATCTTGGTAACCGTGTCCCAGTCGTCTGACATGTTGGGGGTGTACGTGGACGATGAAATTGAAAGGATCGAAGTGACGAGTAAGTGTAGAAGGTTGGTTGAGGCGTTGATCGGTTTTGGTTTTGACTGTATGTGCGTCTGAGTATTTATTGAGTTGGGAGTGAAGCTGTTGTAGCGAAGGATGTGTGGGGAATATGTAGGTAGTTAACAACGAAGGATGAATGTCTGGGCTTGGCGATGAATCACTCCCGGCGCTAAGATAAGCGCCGCCTTCCATTCTCTTCGACTTTCATCAACGAATCACTACATGTGGCGCACATTCACTTCTTTCCACATGTATTGCGAAACCATCAAATCGTTTCAAATCACGATATTCAGTCATGACAGATCTTTGGAACCAGTCCCATCTATCAGGTAGTCTTCGATGGAAGTCGGGCCCGCGGTGTTGGTCTATGCTGCCCTCTGGTGTATTACTTCCAGACTAGACTCTACTGGATTTCCTCGGGATTTAGTATATCTTATTGGTGGTATTGCTTGGATTTATAGAAGGCTTATATGGGAAGCCGCTGGGCAACAACATCAGCAGTTTCTTCAGGATGTCCGTGATGGACTTTGGTACCGATGGACTTTGGTACCAGAACTCCATCCTACTTGCAATATTTTTCAACTTGCTCCTTTGGCTTGTTTTTTCTGAGCATCTCACAAATGATGGGAAATCATGGCGAGAAGCGCAAGGTCCAGAAAAAGAGCCAGATTACCGGCCTAAGGGTTCTAATCCCTTGAGACCTCTCGTCTTCCCGTGCAGAACCACCCACACACGCTTGTTTCCCAAGAAGCATTCATTTTCATACTCGTACCTATTTGTGGGCATTCCCGTTGGATGGCGTGGCTCTGTAGGATCATTCTTTTCGGCCGATCTCAAATCTCCGTCTTTGATAGGTCCTCGAGAAAAACGTGGTTGGTTGAGCGTCGAGTCTGCGGACTACTTGAACAGAGGTGACAGCATACATGGCTTGGATGGCAAACTTGACTCGTATCTCCGATCTCAGGTTAGTCTTATGTATTACCAGCTATATGACTCAATACTGATTACTGGTGTTTGACAGGACGAGGACCCTGCAAATTATGCCTATGCTTATCTGATTACTGCACCTCGTTTTCTGGGGTACTCATTCAACCCTGTTTCCTTTTGGTATCTTTACAACGATGCGCGGAAGCTTAAAGCAATGATACTTGAAGTAAATAATACGTTTGACGAGAGGCGAATATATTTCTTGAAAGACTCTGAAAGCGACGCCATTGGCCACGAGAGCATGGGAAACGGAGCTGCTTCTGGCACATTTGCGAACAAATGGACGAAAGACTTCCACGTATCCCCTTTCAATTCCCGTAAGGGATCTTACTCGCTACTTGCGCTCGATCCTTTCTCTCCTCATCTAAACGGAAAAGGACCTGTCGATAATACCGTAACCCTGAGCTCCTCAAAAGATCACCCTAAGCTTGTCGCTAGGGTCTTCTCCACGTCAGATCCACTTAACCCCTCCACCGTTACCAGATGGGACACCTTCAAATTCTTCCTATCCTGGTGGTGGGTCGGTCTTGTTACCTTTCCACGCATAGTCCGAGAAGCAGGAAAGTTGTTCTTCCGTCGTAAACTCCACGTCTGGTACAGGCCCGAGGTTCTAAAGGACAGTATCGGCAGGACCGAAACGCAAGAAGAGAGGTAAGAAATAATTCACAACACCTACCCTCAACCCTTAACTAATTGATCCTTCAAAGAGCCATCGCCCTCCTCTTCCGCGACTTCCTCGCATCCCGAGTCCAACAATCCGACCTCCCCCTCCCCATCAAATACATCCCCGCACTCCCCACCCCCCACGGCGTCGAAATTTTCATCTCATCCACCACACCATCCTCCCTCCCAACCTCCTCCGAAGACGCCCTCCTCTTCCAACCCACCACCCCCCTCTTCTACGCCCAACTCGCTCGCGCAACAAGCCTCCCAAAATTCCTCCTCTCCTCCCTCCAACACCCAGACATCAAAACCCACACCTTCCACACCCCCTACCCCAACATCCTCACAACAATCTTCCTCCACCCCACCAACACCAACCCTCCATCCACAGCCTCCCTCCCATTCCGAGACCGTCTCCCCTGGCTCCTCATCGCCCTCCTCCGAAACCCACGTACACGTACCCTCTCCCAACTCGACGCCTACGCTATCCGTACCCTCTCCCAACTCGACCCCTACGCTATCCGTCCCCTCTCCCCATTCGACGCCTACGCCATCCACTTCCACCACCACCGCACCACCGCAGCGAAAGTCCTCGCGTACAGGGTTGCGGTGCTGAGATTGTTGATTAGCGATTATATAGCTTTTGGAAATCCGAAGCTGTTTAATTTCTATATGACTGGTTTATGGATCTGGCTTTGGTGCGCTTTTATTGGATATTTATGGGGGTTAGATCGGTCGGGCAGGTGGGAGGGGGGAAGGGGGAGTAAAGGTTGTGTTTGTATATGAAGAGGATATCTACTGATTTTGCTAAGTAATGGCTATCTAGGAGAAGAAGTTTTAGGGGATTGGATGTCCTTGATAATGAAATTTTAGAGCTTAGTACTGGTTTAGAAAAAGATATTTTTCGCCGCGTACAGCAGTTGATCTTTGCTGGTCTCTTACACTACAGTCTTTCTACATGAATGATATATGTTCCATCGTTCTTTTTTGGAGTAGTGGGCTTGTTTTTGTTCTTTCTTGACAGAGTCTGAGCCGTTGAAGATGGGGAATTTGATTCTGTGATATATGGGCGTATATTTTTCAGGGTGATATGGAGAAGATGCTTGGGTAGGAGATAGCGTGTGAGCGAGCATTGATGTGAAATATGAGGACCTGATTCAAGACAGAGACACGTCTTTGATTTATAGATTCACTGTACACTCTATACCCAAGGCTGATAATTACAATATCCAACAATGACCCGTATCTCATTGGGCATCCATTATACTTCATCATTCATCAGAAGACCAGAAAAGAGTCCTCTTCTCTTCATAACCTCCGTAGCATATCGTCCACCCTCCTTCCCATCTCCCCTCTCCCCACCCCAACCCCTCTCACCACAACACCCACGCACCGCCCCACCTCCCTAACACCCAACCACTCCGGCGCCACCTCCGCTAACAACTTCACACACCTCCCCGCCTCCTCCTTCCCAATCGGATTCCGCAACGACATCTGTAAATGCTGTATCAGAGTCGGCATCGTGAATGACACATGCGCTACCTTCGATCTAAAGATCTCCGCCACGGCGTCGTCGTTCGCATGTTTTCTGGAGGAGAGGGCTAGGCTTTCTAGAACGGGGGCTATTTCGGGTAGTCGTTGTAGCGCTGATTTGCGGGCGAGGAGGGCTGGAGAGGGAAGGGCGGGGAGGGTGGTTTGGTGAAGTTGTTTGGCTTTGAGGCGGGAGAAGAGGTCGAAGGAGCGGGTGGTGGGGGGTTTCGGTTTTTGGTTGGGTAGGGAGGGAGAGTTTGCGGTTGTGGTGTGTAAGGATTTTTGCTGGGCTTTGATGGCGCCGGCTTTGAGGTCTTCGAGTCGGCGTTGGCCTTTGGAGAGGAGGGGGGTGAGCTTGGAGATGGAGGCGCAGGGTATAATTGGTCGTAAGGGGAGGGTGGCTATGAATGTTTTTGGGCAGTTCGGGTCGGTTTGAGAGGAGTTACGGTGGGATTTCCAGTGTTGGGTGAGGTTTTTGAGGAATGTTGTGTTTAAAGCTTCTTCGTTGATTGGGCGTCTCTGAGCTTTTTGAGAGTGGTGAGAATCTGCGATTTCGACGCAGATCTTACCGCTTCCGTAGTCCGATAGGTAGAGTGGTCCTGCTCGTTCTTGACCATCGTCCTGCTCAAGCTCCAATATTCTTCGCACGTCTTCTGTGGTTACCCTTCTCTTTCGCCACACCCTTTCTACGCCTGGGCAAAGATTGCGCAGGTCTGCAGGGGTCATTGATCCAATATGGGCGTAGTGCAGGGTAAGGGCTGTCAGGAAGGACGAGTGTAGGTTTACCAGATCCTGCAGTTCGTCGGGCAAGTCCGTGGACTCATCGAGTGTTGCAATTGCCTCTGGCTCCGATGCGGGACAAGAAAGCGGCGTCTCATGTAGTGCAGCGGTTGGCGGGGGGCTGCGAGTGCTGCGTGATGATGCCGGAAGAGTGAGCGATTCAAGACGCAAGCGAGCACCTTTTGTAGGTGTCTCTTGTGGAGGTGACCGCAAGATTGTTCTATTACGTGGTGTGATACACTTATCATCCAAGCAGGAGAGCAATTGTGCGCTTTGAATCTTTGTGGGAGCTTTTGCGGAGTTACTGTCATTCTCAGGAAGTAATGTTTGTTCACCAGTGTTGTAAGCTGTCTCATTTCCCTCGTTGTCCGAATTGTCGTCCGTGGGGCCAATTTTTCGCTTTCTACCAACCCCTATACTCAAGTCGCTCCTGCTATTGATAGCATCCAGCAAGCTTTCCTTCCCAGGGATTCTCTTTCCAGAGTTCTGGGTGTTCGACTTTGAGATCTTGCCAAAGGTCTGGATGCCTCTTTGGGTAGCAGGCTTAGGCACAGAGCCTATCGTGGTTGCCCCAATCTTTCTTCTCTTTGCTGCTGGAGGCATTGCGCCTTCCTTCGCGGCTTTCGAGCCTCTACTTGCTCAATGTAAGCTGATGCAGGTCTCGGGTGTACTTCGCAAGGAAGTCGCGTGTTTGGGATCTACGCGTCTTCGGGACGCGATTTAACCGAGGCACTTGCCCGATTAGGGTAAGAATATTAGTACCCTAGCGCCAGACTTATTACCTTATACATGTGAGGATGGAGATGCCATACTTTAGTATATGAATTATTTATCCTTCATACCCTTAATGTCAGGTTCTAACTCGATGAACATATTCGCCAACTAGAATCATGCTTGCTTCAACACGATTTATATATTCGAAAGATCGGAATCGTCTATGCCTTCAACCTACTTTTCCGCTCAATCAGTTTTATGAACTACAACATCATTGCTTTGCTGCCGTGAAAAGCTTGGATTTATGGCCTAGGCATTTATTTCCATATGTTCTGGCTTCCAACACTATTCTTGAGATTAAGGCTTGGGCCTGAGCTTCACACATTTCAGAACCATGGGGTTTAAGCTTACAGAATAGTAGACAGTCGCTGGGTCATCTTTAAGCAGGTATTGGGTATGTTTATTTGGATTTCAACCCTTTCTCCAGGGCAGAAGACCCTGTCAACCCTTGTCAAGCCATCTGCCAACCGAGCGCTGCACTGGTCTTTTAATAGAAGATGGAAGCCCTACGCGCGAACGATGACATACCAGGTACTGACACAAGGACTCAAAGTCTAAACCTGGAGCTGACTCTGCACGTCCAAACTCTTAATCTGGAAGCAGTATTGGCTTCGAAAATGGCGCTAGACTGAGGAAAGGCTGCCATCTCACGAATCTGTCTTGGCCTAATAGCAATTCGAAAGACAGCGCTAGAGGCACAACGCGTTCGGCATGAGGAGAAAAAGCTCGCAAGTTGAACAGAAGTGACTACGGCCAGCGTGGAGAAGAAGTTTCATAGAGATTTGATGAAGAGGATGCATAAGCTGACACGACCTACCTAGTCTGACAATCAGGAGTACGCGTGGGAGAATCGAATCAAACGAAACCAGCGGATGTACAGGCGAGGCAGGCGGCCGGCAGAGTGGGGCACTATGAGGTTTGATGGTTGCTTGTTGGTGGGCAAAGAGATGATCCGAAGTTATCCCTGTGTAATAAGAGAGATGGTCTAGGGTATTCGCTCCCTCCAAAGAAGGCAATTGTTGAAGATGCATATGCTCTACCACACTCTTGCAGTGAGCGGATGTTGAAGAATGTTCAAGAATTATAAAGGTATCGCTAATACTTAGAATAGCCCATCAATCTCACCGGTTTCTGGATCCACATCGACGTTGAGGTAGCCAGGTGCCGTTGGAAGGCCGGGAATTGTCTGTATGTCGGCAGCCAATGCGTATCTGCATGGTTTAGCACAACTCCGTACAGCAATTACGATGATTTTACTCACAGATAACCAGCGCCGACTGCCAATCTCACATCTCTAATCGGTACTGTAAATCCTGTAGGCGCACCTTTCAACGCTGGATCGTGGCTGAGGGAGTACTGCGTCTTCGCTATGCAGATTGGCAGATTGCCAAAGCCTTGCTTCTCGTACATGTCGACCTTCTGTTGAGCCAGTTCGCTGAACTCGACTTTCTCTGCTCCGTACATGAGCTTTCCAATCTTCTCGATGCGTTCTTGAACGCTGCCCTCAAGGTCGTACAGAAGCTTGAAATCCTTCTCTCGCGCACTCGCGGCGATCACACCTTTGGCTAGATCTACAGCGCCTTTACCTCCTTCAGCCCAGTGGTTCGCCGGGATTGCATCAACAGCACCAGCTTTCAGAGCCTCCTCTCGGATGACGGCGATCTCAGCCTCTGTGTCCGTCTCGAATCTATTGATGGCTACAACGACTGGGATGCCATATTGCCTTGCATTTGAGATATGCTTCCTCAGGTTCACGCAGCCTTCTCGAAGAATATCGACGTTCTCTGTGCGGTATACTTCATGAAGTGCTGCACCTGGGGTGATTTCGGGCCCACCACCATGTACCTTCAATGCTCTAACAGTAGCAACCACAATGACCACGTCTGGTACAAGCCCAGAAGATCGACATTTAATGTTGAAGAAACGCTCGCCACCCATTGTGAAGTCGAATCCAGCCTCGGTGACGACAAAGCCGGTCTTCTCATTATGATCTTCATCAGCTTCTGTACCAGCCAGCTTCAACGCCAGCTTATCTGCTATGACAGAGTTCGCACCAATGCTAATGTTGGCAAAGGGTCCAGCGTGGACAAATACTGGAGTACCCTCGAGAGTCTGCATAAGGTTGGGCTTAATTGCGTCTTTCATCAATGCAGTGAGAGCTCCTCCTGCACCAATATCGTCACACGTTACGGGATCTCCATTCTTTGAGGTAGCAACTACCATCCGACCGAGCCTTTCTCGCATGTCACCTAGATCATTACTGAGAGCCAGAATTGCCATACACTCGCTCGCTACAGAGATGTCGAAGCCAGTCTCTCTGGTGTGGCCTTTCTCCGTAGGTGCTTTTCCCACAGTGATATGTCTCAAGTGGCGATCGTTCACGTCAAGGACTCGTCTCCAAGTGATGGTATCTGGGTCTATGTCTAGTCTTGCAAATCTCCCGTATTCCTCTGGAGTCAGATCATCTGGATCACTTTTTTCAACTCCAAGCTTCTTCAACCGGCGAAGCATTACAGGCTTAAACTCCCGCTTTCCCTTCTTAGCCGGCACAAGACGCTTGTAAAGTGCGCCATCTTTCTGAGTTGACTCGTGGAACATTCTTGTCTCAATAGCCGCAGCTAGTAAGTTGTTTGCAGCAGATATTGCGTGTATATCACCAGTCAAATGAAGATTAAATTCGTCCATAGGGATGACTTGGCTATAGCCACCTCCAGCAGCGCCGCCTTTGATGCCGAAGGTTGGTCCTTGGCTAGGTTGTCGCACATTTGCGAATGCTATCCTATTGAGATGGCCAGCAAGTGCCTGTGTCAAGGCCACAGTAGTGGTCGACTTGCCTTCACCTAGGGGAGTAGGGGTAATACCAGTGACTAGCACATATCGACCATTTCGTCTATGGCCGAGCCGTTGCAGCAATTGGAGATCAACTTTGGCTTTGAATGCACCATACGGCTCGAGCTCATGAGAAGCTATGCCAACTTCTTTTGCTACGAGGGTAATAGGCTTCGGTCGTTGAGCTCTTGAGATGGCAATATCAGACGGGACAGGGCTGAGGAGCTTGAGTGGTAGAGGCGTAATATGTCGGGCTTTTTGTATCTCGAAATACTTGGTAGCTGCATCAATCACATTCTGTAGAAGCATAGCGACTGTCATAGGACCGACGCCTCCTGGCACGGGAGTGATCTTCGAAGCAACTTTCTCTGCTGACTCGAAGTCCACATCGCCAACCAGCCTCTGACCTGACTTCTTAGATTCATCTGGGATGTAATTGGTGCCAACATCAATTACCACTGCTCCGGGTTTCAACCAATCGCCTTTGACGAAGTTTGGCTGCCCTATCGCAGCGACCAGAACATCGGCTTGCTTGATATGACCTTCTAGATTCTGAGTTCTTGAATGGCAAACCGTCACTGTAGCATCTGCGTTCCTCAGAAGGGCGCTGACCGGGCTGCCAACTATATCACTACGTCCAAGAACAACCGCGTTCTTGCCTTTTAGCTGCACGCCACTCTCTTCCAGCAACACTATGACACCTTTCGGAGTACATGGCGTAAACATAGGGTGCCCGCCACGTTTTGACAGCTCCCCAATATTGCCAGCACCGAATCCATCCACATCCTTCTCCTCGGCAACAGCAGATGTGATTGCATGCTCAGAGATGTGTTTTGGGACAGGCAGTTGAACAAGTATGCCATGAATTGTGGGATCATTGTTGAATTGTGTGATATTTTGTAGTAGCTCAGCTTCGGTGATTGACTCTGGGTAGTGCACAAGATTACATATAATGTTAGCCTCTTCCGCAGCCTTTAACTTCATGCGAACATAGGTGCTCGAGTCTGACCGGTCCCCCACTTGCACGATTATTAAGGAAGGTTTATATCTGGGATTCGTCTCCTGTGTTTTCTTGATTTCAGCATTGATTCTTTCCCTTATACTCTTTGCGATGGCAGTGCCATCTATCCTCTCCGCCGCCATTCTGTGGTTGCTGCTCGATATGCTCCTGCTCCCCAATGAATGTAGAACGAACTTGTCCCTAGATTTTACGGTTACTTGGAGTGCTGGTGACTGCTTCAATTTAGACGTCAAATATGGTGTCCTCTTTAGGTAATTGGGTCCTGAGCGAGTCCCGTAGGCTTGTACACTCAATAGGAGGCTGGTGTGGTGTTGGATCACGATCGAGGTGCGGCGTGAGCCATGCTTGGTGACGTGCAGCCAAGTACTTAGAGGCGTGGATCCTAAAGGTTTCTGCGTGCTGGAAAGGAGTACCATATGGGCTCTAGACTGTTAATTGACGAGAAAAAGCGTTAGCACTTTACGGACTGGATAGCCCGCCGTCTGCATGTACTCTGCATACTTCTCGCTACAGCTCTCGCTGCCCACAATATCAATTTCGGCTGGCGAAACCATATTTTCGTGCCCTGGGCTGCCCCCTAAGCGTTATCTTAGTGAGGAATCTTAGGGCACGAAATAAGGTTTCTAGCCACAGCTGCCACTAAAAAGTTCCCACTGATTATTACATGCGCGAAAGGCTGCCTTTTCTACAACAATATACACACAAATATGAGACCAATATTACTGCAGGGGCATGTACGTAATGGAATAACACGTGATAGCCTGAGGTTCTAGCTAACAGATGGTTGCAGGAACGCTCCTTGACCCAAATAAAGTAAGCTGCGCATTCATCGAGACCTTTCAAACCAAGCCCACAATATCTGACTCTTATACCCAGATACACCAAAGATGGCGACATTCTCTTCTCCTGCGCCAAAGACCAAGTAATCTGCGCCTGGTTCTCCGCCAACGGCGAACGCTTAGGCACCTACCACGGCCACCAAGGCGCTCTCTGGACCGTTGATATCGACCCCACCACCACCCTCCTCGCCTCCGGTGCCGCAGATAATACCGTCCGTCTATGGGACGTCCGGACAGGCAAATGCGTGAAAGTATGGGACTTTAATACCGCAGTGAAGCGAGTAGAGTTCAACGAAGATGGCACAAAACTACTCGCCGTGACGGAAAAGCGTATGGGTTTCCTAGGCACTATAGTCGTCCTAGACATCAAAGTCGACGTCGAAGCCGAGCAAAGCGATGAGCGAGCTTTAACCATCACCTGCGAAGAAAGCAAAGCCACAGTAGCAGGCTGGAGCTATCTAAGCCGCTACATAATAGCCGGGCACGAAGACGGTAGCATAAGCCAATACGACGCAAAGGTAACCCTTCCCACCCACCACCTCCATCCTTTCCCACCCCTCCACTCACCTCCCCCTCCGCTCAACCAACCATACTAAGACCTCATACCCCCCCAGACTGGCGACTGCCTCTACAACACCCCCGCCCACGAAGACGGCATGCAAGTAACCGACCTCCAATTCTCCCTCGACAGAACCTACTTCATAACCGCCTCCAAAGACAAAACCGCCCGGCTCCACTCCTCGCGCGATCTCACCCCCCTAAAAACCTACATCTCCGACACGCCCCTCAACACCGCGGCCATCACGCCCAAAAAACCCTTCGTCATCCTCGGCGGCGGCCAAGCAGCCATGGACGTCACAACCACATCGAGCCGGCAAGGGAAGTTTGAGGCAAGGTTCTATCATAAGGTTTTTGAAGACGAGATTGGGCGCGTGAAGGGGCATTTTGGGCCGCTGAATACGGTGGCGGTGGATCCGTTGGGGAGGGGGTATGCGAGTGGGGGGGAGGATGGGTATGTGAGGGTGCATGCGTTTGATAGGGGATATTTTGATTTTGGGTATGAGGTTGAGAGGGAGATGGGGTTGGTGGGTGTGGGGAAGTATTGAATGGGAGCATTATTCTTCCTAAAACGAGTCCATGAGAAATACATTCGCATATAGCTGATAGATAGCTAACGCATCAATCACCCAAAAGAATGACTCAAACTGCACATAAACAAAATCCCTCCCCTCTCCTGCCCTCACCTCATCAATCACCCAAAGCAGAAGAGAACAAAAGAAAAAACCCTCCACCAGTACCAGCACCAACACGAACCATATCCATCCCTCTCATATCGCATAACGCAACCCATCCCTCCTCCCCCAATCCCCCTATCCAACCCCAACACTCATCTCCAGTAACCGCACCAAACATCCCAACCTTCTCTTCTCTTCTCTCCATACCTCCTCCCACCCCGAGAAATCTCCTCACCCCCAGCAAACCTCCCTCCCATTCATTCCAAAGCTCACCTATAATGTTTAATTATTTTGCCTCATCTCCAACCTACAATCCAAAAAGAAAGAAAGGAACAAACAAACAAACAAACAAACAAATAAATAAACAAACAAACAAACAAACAAACAAACAAACAAACAAACAAGCAAACAAATAAACAAACAAACAAACAAACAAACAAACAAACAAACAAACAAACACAAAATTCAAAAAAATTGGCGGCACAGACAATTCAGCCAGCTATAACGTTCTCATTCATTACATAAATATATACAATACTACTAGACGAGCGAGGAGTTCAGGAAAAGCGGAAAGGAAGATGCGTATTGTAGGATTATAGGATTCTTGTGGATTTTTTGAGTTTCAGAAATGGCAGGAAGTGGAGGGGCCGTAGGTTATGCTTAATTGGAAGGATTGCGGCAATGGGTGGCCTGATATTAAGTGTCCAGTCCTTAATTCGACGCATGAGCAAACCAATGGGCATGCTTGTAGCGTTCTTAGTACGGCGAAAGCGATTGCTTTTGATATCAACAAGCTAGGTTAACATGAGACTATTCTATCTTGTCTGATAATGTGCAGGTAGCTATTGAAGCCAGTACCTTTTATGTAGCAACCATGAGCAACTCATCTTCCTCGCCGAATATAGAAGCAGATTATGTACAAGTGGCTGATTGTAAGTAGCGAATGCCGTCCAGCAGACACTTGATGCAAGAAGGTGAAAAGAAGTGAAATCTTAGATGCAGACTAATGCAGGACACGGGTGAATTCGTTGGGGCCTTTCCCCTCCCAAACGCACGGTAAATGCTGGACTTGCTCATGTTTCGGAAGAAGTGGAGAGGCGGCTTGGTGGCCTCTAGGCGAAGTCACAAGTCCACAGTCCTTGATAATTGTTATGGGACTCGGTGGCAGCCTGGTAGTTGCAACCCATTTGCGTATAGCCCGAGGTCCTCAGGATGTTGGCGTGACCAGGATCAGTAGTGTTGACAAACATATGAGTCGCTGCCTCCATGGCACTGCAGTCGTCACCGAGATTGTCTTCGGGAATCTCGCACAACCAGCCAAGGTAGATCAAGTCAAAGGGCGACCACGAACCGGAAGTGGTGCTGTCGTCACCCTCAGCAATACATTGGGCATAGGATCCAGCATTGAGCTCATGGGTCATGCTGTTGCCACCATCATCGTGGTTTGTCTTCGCTGAGTTGCCCTCGAGGGTTGAGCTGTAGGTGAAAGAAGGGTAGCCTTGTAGGTTCCGGAAGTAGTTGGCAGACTGGAGGATAGATTTGCCACCGGAGAGGGGAGCACCGTCATCGGATGTTGATGGAGCCGCAGAGTGAGAGGGAGCTGGTGCGGGAGCTGGAGCTGGAGCTGGCGCGGGAGAAGGTGCTGGGGCATTCTCAGGTGGTGACTGGACGTGATAGTCTTCCTGGACTTTGACTGGTGCAGGTGCAGCAGTGGTGGTGACAGGTGGTGGTGCGACGTAATCGACGACTGGTGCTGGTGCTGGAGTTGGAGCCGGAGCAGGAGCCGCAGCCCCTTCGGCGTAGACGGTCTTGACAAAGACATCCTCCACATCAACAACATCTCCCTGGACGATAGTCTTGATCAATGCAGGCTGATCACGCCTATGGTGTATATGGCCAAGGGCATTGCCTAACTTCAAGTGAGGATGGGCAATGGCGCCAGCGCCGAAGACGAGAGGGATGAAAATTGAGACACGCATTTTTGAAATGTGTTGATGAGAAGCGTGTGTTGACGATTGATGGCAGGATATGAGGGGGCGGGTTAAAATTGAGTGATTTTGGGGATTGTTTGTTTGTTTGGGTGGGTTCAAAGAGCAAGACCGTGGCTTGTATTTTGTTGATCAAAGGGTCGAAATGAAGGTGGTCAGCAAGGCCTAGGCTTGCGAAAAGAAGTAGTTCAAGGAGTGTAGAATCTTGTCTAAGCAAGATAAAGGAATGGATATGTCTATTGACAAAGAATGAGTGTGGTTGGGGAAGAGGATGGGAAAAGGAAGAGAAGTTTCGGTGAGAAGATGAAGCAGGTGATAAGATGAGGAATGCGGAGCTCGTATGGAAAAGAAATGGAAGGGGCTTTGTCAGACGCCAAGGAAATTGAAGGGGGAAGTTCCCATCGTGTAGAGGTGTGCGTATGGCGTAACTTTTGAAACTTTGGAAACTTTCGGGCACTTCTGCTTCACCCTTTGCCCTGAAAGTTCTATCCATTCACTGCCCTGTTCCCTGGCGCCGCTCATCCCTTTCATCCGCCAATTAGACTGCCAGCAAATCGAATGCATGGACAGCTCATTAAGGTTAACAATGCAATCTTCACCCTAGTCTGGCCGCATAAGTCCTAGTTGATGAAAGGACTACGTCCTTTCAGGGGCCGTCTGCGGCAATACATTGCCCATGAACTTATGTAATCTTAACATTTCATCAATGAGATGAGATCATCTTGATGGCATTGTTATCTTTTTGCTTATGTCTTATGTATTCATAGTGTTGTTGATGGAGTAGCTGAGCTGCTGTCAACTGCCTAGCTGAGATGCTGTCAACTGTCAACCATCCATGATGACCTGCGGAAGGATTTTGGTAAGATTACGCGTCAGGGGTACCTGCATTGTCCCCAGCGGATCCCCCTGAATGCATCGGGGTATGGCCTGCGAGCGGCGGCAAATTCCTGGCGGGTCTTACTGTAATGGGTTTAGCCTCTACCTTAGATACTTCCCGCAATAAGGATCTTCTTGCGACCTGGGCCGGGACCTGGACCCATTGGCCCCCAGCCATCCACAAACCTACAAGTAAGGTATTTGTACTCATACTTAGTAGGTGTACAGTCCAGAGCTACATGCTCATAGATATCCAATATCAAGGGCATGCGAAATTGTGTCCTAGTCTCGAGACACGTCGAAACGGTCGAAGACTCAACCTCAACCGCCTTGGTCGGGTGCTGATCAGAGGGTAAGTACCTGCCATGGATATCCGAGACAAGAGGGCCACGTCACAACCCTGCTAAACGTTGTTCGCATGAGACCATACCCTTGTACGGGCAACAGATATCTTGTTATAGCTCCTTGTGCTACTCATAGCCTTGGAAGCGTTGTCTCCACTGTTCAAATTCTTCCATTGTCTACTGTGCTCGACTCTCCGGTTTCGATCTCTGAATACTAATTGTGATTTCGTCTCCGGCCATGTCACCCGCAACCGAACACATCCACATATCACTACACCCATCCCCATGCAAGCAGCCTTAAATCTGCAGGCACGTATATTGGCCAGTCTCATCCACTGCGACCGTGCACCAGTCATCTCGCCAGGCAAATCATTTCCACTGCTGTCTTACTTGCATTCGGCGCTTAGTGTTTGCCTGCCTGTGGTTGGACGTCTGAAGGCCAGCGCATCACCAATGAAAATCTGTATGGCCTACTGGACAGCTTCTGGCCTCATGAAGATCATCAAGACCATCGTGTCATAACACTTGGCATCTTCCACCTCATGTTTGTAATGTCGCCCGTCTTTTCCACTTGTAGCGGTGGCTTGCCTGTTGTCAACCGTCATCTATAACGGTGCTGGCATGAGTGATGGAGCTGTCTTTGGCGTTGCCACGACAGTCACCTATCACTGGAGCATTAAGGGCTATAACGCCGCGCGACTTGCACTCGAGCCATAGTGGTTTTTGGGCATAGCTCTTGGTTCCATGTCTTGTTTCCCGCACTATGTGCCAAAATAGCTGTCCTCGCTCGTACCATGCTGGAATGTCTGGTCCTGACCGCTCTTATTTTCCGTGTACTCTGAGTTTCTGTACGGTCCCCTAACGTGGTAGTCCAACGCTATTTCTCCGTTGCCCTGTTCTGGGCTATCTTGCGCGGATGGCCGTAATAGTCCATGTGCTTGGTTGGGGTTCCGCAACACCTGCCAACATGACTGCTCTGGCGCGTCCAATCATGAACTGTCTCGTTAACATGGCCTCGGAAGTCCATCTGCTATGGCTCTCGTGTTATATGCACCGCTTTCTAGAAGATACGCTTCCTCCTTCCGACATTGCTATTTGGCGCGGATGGTCACAAAAGCCCGTGTCTTATTCTCCGCATCCTATGCCAATATCGCAGCTCGAGTACGCATTCTTGTGGACAGCCCCTGGGCCAGGAACGGTACATATTGATGGTCCATTAGCCATCGGCCTTGGAGTACGACCCGACCATAGATGCTTGTTGTTGAGAGCATGACTATCAGGATTGCCAATAGCGCGAAATGACCTTATTTCTTAAGGTTTTATGGCCAACAGAGATCACGATTCATAATCATTGGATTGCGTGTCAAGAACGAAGCCAAGGACGTGCAGTATGGTGGACAGCTTTGAGCATGCCAACGCCAACACATTGCCTTCTTCACTTATTTAGGTATACCGTTCGCAGGATTTTGTTTGTGTGTATAGTAAGCACTATACTATTACTACGAACTCGCGAGGAACTGGAAAGGAGTTGGACCTCTATATAAGCCTGTGGGAAAGTACCTTGTGGCGTAGCTGTTGGCACGGTGTATTGGAAACGAACAGCCAGATATTGGATGCCTTGAACTAAGACAGGTTGGGATTAGCGTCATTGAGCGAATCTTGTTTACCTAAGGTAAGGTAGGTACGTTCGTCAAATCACAACGTGCTCATAGTCGAGCCCATTCTAGGATACATGTGCACACAAACTGGGCTGTCTTTGAGTACATCGATACTATAAGGCTTCCTTGGCCGCCTTTGTTTCATTCCAGGGCGCCAGGCTCCGAAACGTACACGTCACTAATCAGGTATCTGACTTGAAACCATCCAGCGCAGTGCTCGGCTGAACATGTTGGATCTAAGTGCGAGCAATATTGCTTTGCCCGTAAGATAAAATTCATTGGCCGAGCTATTGACTTAAGGACCGAGAAGACATGAAGACTGGCGGCTTCGTCTTCGTTAGAGCCTTGCACCAATTGTCAAGAAAGCTTTCGATATCAAGGCTGGAATTGCAATAATGCATATTCCAGATCAGTTATAGACATTGGCATTAGACCTCACAGCAGGGACTGCCGACAGTAGTACTGAATCAAGTCCAGGCTCATGGGATGGCCATCATCTCACTTCTGAGACAAGCCTCTTGCAATGAGGAGAAAATGGCCGGTTTATGAGGGTTCTGAGTTGGGTGTGGTAAAGTACATGACAAGCATGGAGAGATGGCATTCAGAGGGTAAGATGGTCATGTCTCGTGGGATTTGTAGCCACGCGAAAAGGTGGTGCAGGACATGCCTGGATGTAGCTCCGGCGAGCCAATCCACTACTTCCAAGTCTCCTCCAATGAATGGTGAGATGTTAGATGAGGTCCGATCTACAGGCTTTTATATTTTTCATATATACATATATACCTTATTCAGGTGTACCATATCAGGACCTGCAATAGCAGAGTAAGCTGCAGATTGATTTTGTATTATCCGGTCGCAAGAGTGAAGACGGCGTATTCCATCCCCCCAAGCTGACTCTTTTTGCGCAACAATGCAGCAAGGAGGCGGGAGGGCATTCTCATTATCGCGAATGAAGAGTGCTTTCATGCATCGCAACACCATGGGGTCCAGTACTTACTGTGTGATTCTAGCATACGGGAATTCCCAGACCCTTACCTACTTCTAAGGGTGTCAAACAGGAAAGAGCGTGGAGGAGCATGCTCCGGCTGTAAGGTCAGGTGAAGGTTCAGCCTACTCAAAGACGCGAGGTGATCGGTCGATGAGGCCGATGACTAAGCGAGTCTGACATCATCTCGGCCAATGATCGTGTCCGATCTCCAGCTCCCTCGCTTCCTCCACGCTAAGGCGGTGAATCGTACCTGGAGATCGATCTGAAGCTTCAAGCATCGCAACATCTCTGTACACCACCCACCAGAGGCAATCGAGATCCACCATGACTACCGCAGTGTGTTTGAGAACACCTCAACGAGGGTACTCCATCCCCTCCCTCGACCTTTCCCACAATACCAATATCACCAACATTCACTCCACCTGCCATACGCCGCCCATCACTCGTTCCTCCGCAAAATACTGCCGCTTCGCCCATCACCGATACGTGCTGTGTCGTGAACGTCCTTCTTATACTCTTACATTGGCGACGTTGCCTCCATAGTCCCAAGCCTTTGTTCACGTCCACGACGTCCTCGACCTCCTACCATGCCCTACGATTACGGACAGATCCACCGGTGAAGTCCCGAGGACGTTGCGGAGGAATCGCCTGAGCCAGAAGGGAAAAGGTGGCAATCCATTGTCGAAGCCAACACCAGCATCTCATCAATACCGTTTAGCAGGCGTGGGGAATGCAGTCTGTACTACCTCCTCACGTGGCCACTTCTCCCGGTTCAACTCTCGGAAAAAGGAGCCCCGGACCCCTACATCTTCCTGCGAAACGGCTTAAAGCGAGTCAAGGCGACTACGCAAACATCAAGGCTTTGTCTTCGCCTCTCGGTATACACCTCCCAACTAGACGACTTAGCGATGGCACGGCAAGAAAAACTAACCTCCTCTCGCCCCAGGGACAGTCTGTTGGCCCGAGCCCAATGAGACCAGACTCAAGGAGAGCTGATCCTCTTGGACGGTTCAAGGCTGAGAAGTGGTTCGAAGACACCAACAAGAATGCATCAGGCATGAAGAACGTCCCATTCAACGACGACGATCCGCCTTTTTATATCCATCACCAGCCGTCATCTGGTGGAAACAGTACAGGTGCGGTCCGTTCAGATGGACCGTTTTTCCATGACCAATCCTACGGCCCGTCTACAGGTCCGACGAAGTCGTTGCTTGCCAGGATGGATATTAGTTCGAGTAATAGCGAGGATTTCCGCAGTGTGATTGATGATCTGACTGTGCAGAATCAGAAGCTGAAGAAGAAGCTAAAAAAATATGAAAGATTACACTGCTCACACTTGCAGGAGGAGAAGTTGTTCGAGGTTAGGATTCATGGATTGGCTGCCCACCGAAAGCGCGATTTGGAAGAGACGTTGCGAAATTTTGCATCAAGCGTCGAAGCAGAGATCCCTGAGACTCCAGCCCAAATTAGTCCTTTACACCCCCTGGACCCAGCCAAGTCTTTGGTGGCTCAACATAAACCTCCACCGTCTTCGACGTCCGCTTCGAAACAATTAGATTCAGCATACGCTTCTATGTCCGGCCAAACCGGAGGGTCACACCCGCAACTACACGATCAACATAAAGAAGATAGAACAGGCCAGGCTACAGAAGCAAAACAGCAGTTCACATCCTACCTGCATGATATTCCAAACTCGTTAATGCCAAAGCATTCGATGGGTATGTCGGACAGGTCAAAGAGTAAATTGGTTGTAAAGAGACTTGAGCAGATATTTACGGGCAAGGGCGCTGCTTCCCGTCGACACAAGCAGTCTTATCAACAGCAGGAAGTCTCACACTCAGCTGCACGTGACGATTGGCAAGAGGCTCGTGGACGTCGGACTACAAGGGAGGGGATGCGAGAAGCTCGAATACTTCCTAGTGATGCCGAGTTGCCAGTGGAGACCTTGAGCGAAACCAACTTGGCATCCCATAAATCTCGTCGATCCAGTAACGATGGCGACGACTCAGCTCGCGACACTAATGCTAGTCGCGATGTAAGTCCGGAGCAAAGACCAACGCGTCCCCTCGACCTGGATCTCCATCGTGCGCAAGTACCATCGGACAACATTGATTACATACGCCACTTGGGTTTGGCATCTCCAACAAAAGACTCTAATGAGGTCTCTGAAGAGAACGGCTGGGTCTACCTCAATTTGCTCATCAGCATGGCCCAGCTTCACACGCTGAACGTCACGCCGGAGTTTATCAGGCACGCTATCGCCGATGTTAGTGCTAAGTTCGAACTTTCCCCCAATTGTACCAAAATTAGATGGCGAGGCGGCACAGACGGTACAAGAATGACTTCTGACAGTGACGGGAGCGAGGATGTGACTAAGTCAAAATCGACTGAAACTAGTCTCTCGGTCAGCAAGCGAGGGTCGTTCGCGGATCTTTCTGAAGCTCAAAATCCCCATACCGGCCGACCGCTTGCAGCGCCCGGATCGTCTGCAGCCTCAGAGATCGCAGCAAAGCGAAGGCCAGTTCCTCTCGGACGAGTCCAGGATGGGGGCAAATTTTACTATAAGCCTTTATTCTTTCATACGGCGCCTTCGGAGGAAGATGATGAATCCGGTCGAAGTACTGAAGAGTCTTCATCAAGCTGGCGGGGAAATGGCACTGGTCGAAACTCAGGCCTGAACTCTGGCTCGCATGGCATCCGTGAGTCTGAAGCTCGGCTCCGTAAGCAAAACCAGGGCAATGGCCCCATTATCTTTTATAATAAAGCAAGGTTTTGCACAGATTTGAGTGGGGACCGGGGTAGTGCGACGATTGACGCAGACGCTTACCGTCGTTATACTGAACATCCGATTGGTTGCTCCTCACCCAGTACTCCTGACGATGAAGATGTGGGCACCGACGAGTCTCTCTTGTGTAGTCAAAATTCGATAGAGGTTGCTAGCGATGGTCACACGGCGACCCGCTCAGCTCTAGATCTAGAGGATCTGAAATCTTGCATATCTGATTGTGAAGGTTCACCTATACCCATGGACATGGAAGCATCTGGTCTGGGAGGCATACAGCCGGAAGACAACTTTGTCGTCAAAGTTCAAGTAAGACATGGCGACAAATCAAATAAGCAAGCACCCCGTAAATTATCCCCATTTGAAACTCCTCGAGGTCACATCCGCCGCATGCTGCACAGACTACCACAGAGAAACCTGGACATCTTTCGCGAAGAAACGAAGGAGATCCCTCGTAGTCAGCCTTTACCTTTGAAAATGGAGATTATATCAGCAGTTCAAAGAAATCTGCCACCTTCACCGCTGCCTGTACCGTCGTACAAACTCTCGACTACTGACGACGACGACGACGACGACGACGACGATGATGAGGAAGAGAACGAGACGAGTTCCGGCAACGAAAACGGCTTTCCGGCTCCACCTCGTCGCTCAGCCGATGAGCCTGTTAGCTCAAGACCAGCAGATTTTTTCATTGGGTCTTCGTCTTCAGAGACGAAAGAATCGTCGTATTTTTCTACCGTCTCAGGCTCAGATGACGATTCCTCTATTGATCTCCTAGCCCAAGCACGACTTCTTGACCCAGATCTTGTCGCTGCTCAAGAAAGGGCATTCGATAGCAATTCGCCTCCGGCTTCTGCTAGACCGACGCCAGGTAGTTGGGCAACTAGTACTGCTGCTGCTGCAAGTAGCTATACTCGTGGCAACGTGGCCAGAGCGCAGAGTGATGTGGACAGCATGAGCGTCGATGCCAACGCCGACGAGTGAACTTGGAAAAACGTGAGTTAAGGGAATTGGAAAATGTACTTCAGTGGTGCCTAGGCAACGGAGTTGCGAGCATTGGCATTGAAGCACTTGTAGCATAATTGCAAGGCGCCCGCAGTCATGGAGACCTTTACATCTCGATACACACCACTGAAGTGAATACTATTGGTGTAGTGATGAATGGGGGGATTCGGGCCCGCAACGCCTGGCGTAGAAAGTCCTCTTCAGGCGTGCCAGGCGTCCCATTATTTAATACTCAGTCGATAACACATGTATTCTACCATTTGAAATGGTCCATTTTTGCCTTCGATGTACACCGTAAACATCGCAGTTGTTGTAGCCCCTTAGCCTAGGGAAAGATTTGCCGGCAGTCGAGCGTGGTTCCAATTGCCGCTTTTTCTGCCGGAACTGGAGCTCCACTCGATGGCAAACAAACACGGCTTACCTACTGACATACAATGCTGCCCACGGCTGGACCGGGCATTATATTATGTATATAACCAGTTGACCCTGTAACAGTAACACTACCTTCCCTGGTCTTCCTTGCATTCCAACCGTCTGTCTTTAGACGACACTACATCTAGCATGAGCACAAGCGTCGATCCTGCCCAATCACTAACAGCTCCTACGTGACGCCACTATCGAATACCAAGATTTTCTAATACCGTACTTCCAAATCCATCGAAGCAAGCCACGCTTTAAAGGCTGATTTGGCGCAATGGCCATGATATCAACCTACTGCCCACGGGCAGGCCCTCCCTCGCTCAGAGCTACCTCCCTCGTTCTTTCTTCCAAACTCAATCCCAGCTTGCATTTTCCCTCCACAGCTTCAATCATGGTTAAACGTTCATTTTCGACTGCCAACCGACAGCATACCATTAATAAAATATGGCCGTCCGCCGATGCTGCTCTCGAAAACATGCAATCGAATACTACCCTCCTGGCAGGGGGTTTTGGCCTCTCCGGCGTCCCCGACACTCTGATCAACAGCGTCCGTGCCAACCCTCAGATCAAAGGCCTGACAGCCGTTAGCAATAATGCTGGCGTTGTGGGCGGCGGTTTAGGACTTCTGCTCGAGTCTAGACAAATATCGAAAATGATAGCTAGCTATGTCGGCGAGAACAAACTTTTCGAGAAATTGTACCTGAATGGAGAGATTGAGCTAGAGTTGACACCTCAAGGCACACTAGCCGAACGCTGCCGAGCTGGAGGTGCCGGAATTCCGGCATTCTACACTCCAGCTGCTTTTGGTACCGTCGTACAAACCGGCGAACTCCCTCTACGACACAACTCTGACGGCTCTGTCCAATCATACAGCCAACCCCGCGATGTCAAGGTCTTCAAAGGCAAAAGCTATGTTATGGAAGAAGCAATCTGCGGTGACTACGCTTTCGTGAAGGCGTGGAAAGCAGACAGACTAGGAAATTGCATGTTCCGCTATGCGGCACAAAACTTCAATGGTGCCATGGGCCGGAATGCAAAAGAGACCATCGTCGAAGCCGAGCATATCGTTGAGCCTGGAGATATCGACCCCGCAGCTGTACACCTCCCTGGTATTTACGTGAAAAAGGTCGTGCAGAGCACAGCAGAGAAGAAAATTGAAAAGTTCACTTTCACACCAGAGGCAGGTGAAAGCGCTGATATGAGTGTGCTTGGGAAGGGCGACACAGCAAACAAGAGACAACGCATCGTCAGGCGAGCAGCGAAGGAATTTAAGAACGGCATGTATGCCAACCTGGGTATCGGCATGCCAATGCTCGCTCCATCGTTCGTTGATCCGAATGTCAGTGTCACATTACAATCCGAGAATGGTATCCTCGGGCTCGGACCGTATCCGATGAAAGGACAAGAAGATCCAGATCTAATCAATGCAGGCAAGGAGACTGTCACTCTATTACCTGGTGCCAGCTGTTTTGGCAGCGACGAGAGCTTCGGCATGATCCGGAGTGGTCGCATCGATCTCACCATTCTTGGCGCTATGCAGGTTTCAGCGAAAGGCGACCTAGCGAACTGGATGCTACCGGGCAAGATTAAGGGCTTCGGCGGTGCCATGGATCTCGTCTCAAATCCTCAGAACACAAAGGTCGTAATCACAATGGAGCATGTAGACAAAAACGGCCGGCCAAAGATCCTCCGGCAGTGCGAATTTCCGCTGACGGGCAAAGCATGTGTCAGCATGATCATCACCGATCTGGCCGTCTTCGATGTAGATTTCACGACAGGCTTGACTCTTAAAGAGTTGGCGGAGGGAGTCACGGTTGATGAAGTGAGGTCGAAAACAGACGCACCTTTCACCGTTGCGGATAATTTAAAGAAAATGCTCTAATTTAATAATGGGAAGCTAAAGATGGGTGTGGAGGCGTAAAGGCTTAGTGGCTAAGCACGTGGCTAGATTTCATGTGGCTAGATTTCTCAAGGCTCGCTTGGAGAGATATCTTTCGGAAATCATCGCATACCTAGAGATCAAACAAACTTGATCTTGACAGCCTTGTCAATCATATTAACTTCGATACCAAAAGCGTCAAAATGGAGCGATGAGACGGTTCCCTGCATATATGAATTATTTTCAGAGTACATATCTTTTGGGCATGGGAGCGAGCTAGAGATATGCTGGGTGCCACCACTGTATCGCGACGCATATATTATGGAACAGTATGTATGGGATGGCAATGCATAAGATAGCGATGCAGCTTCTTGAAAACCGGGGGTGCGGTCTTGCCAATCAGACTACATCAGTAAATAGATGACAACGGACAAGCGGCCATCCGTACCAAACCATTTTTTGATTTAAGCAGAATCATTCAGAAATCATAGACGAGACGATCTTGCAAGGTTGGTTGGGCTTGCATGCATGCTATGCTCTCGTTGATAAATTTTCTGACCCTTGTCCATGTCTATTTTGTCTCCCGCATGGGGTAGGCACGGAGCAGCATATTGCTGGGTTTTCAGATGTAACCGAGATAAACATAGTGTAGAGGATCCACTTCCGATCTAGTTAATGCTATGAATAGGATCTGTAACGGTGCTTATTCGTTTCCCACGTTCCAGAACATGCATGACCCTATCACCGGATCTCAACCAACGATCATGCCCTTCACTTCACTATCCCATCCAGGCCTACTTGCATATCATTACCCCTGGCCTCCAATACTTCTAGTTCGAGAACTTGTCCGGGATGTGCTTGCTGTAGGCCGTATTTATTAGCATGATGCACTGACTGAGTCACTCCACAGATACCCCAGGATATTTAAACACTAGGTAGGTAGCCTACCCCTACCCCTGCCCTTCTCAACCCCAGAAAATCTCAACCACAGAAAGCAAATAAATACTCCAATCAATCAATCAATCAATCAATCAATCTAGACCCCAAAAGCAAATACATCGCATACACAGAGCCATCACACATATAATATAGCATAGCATAGCATAGCATATCATAACGCAGCATCAATCACACACATAATCAGGTACAACCGAATGCAAGAACTCACCCAGTCATCTTCTCAAAAGTCCCTCTCGCCTGATCCGTTACTTTTTCATTTACGCCGCGCTCTTTTGCGGGATCGACTTTTCCCTGGCCGAATTTTCGTTCGAGGGTGTCGAGGCCTGTGGTGTAGCGTTAGAGTAGGTATACATATGGGGAATGTTGGATGTAAATTGAATTGGTTTGATATGATTGACCAGGAGAGAACTCGGGGGAGAAGGGCTGGGGTATGGGGATGGGGGAGTCCCTAGTAGGGCAGGGTAGGGATGGGGTTGGGTACGAGTTATGGAGGGGGAATGGATAGGGCAAGGTAGGGTAGGGGTTGTGTATAGGTTAGCAAGGCAGGCATCGCGGGGTAACAGACGCACCTTTGTCGAGATAATCTTCTTGCTGGCCAGATGCCCCGGCTTGTTGTTGTTGCTGGTTGGGGTCCATGGTTTTTGCTAGGACGTGGCGAGTGCAGGGATAGGGATGGTCTACTGGTACGAGTTGTGTCTTGTTTACGAATAGGGATAGGTGGTTATTGGTGTTTATTGGTGAGAGACTGTGATGAGGTTGAGGGGGGAAAAGTGGTAGGGGAAGAGGCAGGGTTGGTATTTGATAAAAGATGGGTATGGTTGATTGAATGGAAGGAGCGTCGTTGGGGAGTGGCGGGGTATACGTGGTTACGCATTACCTTTCTTGGCTGACCTTGGCTGACGTGAAGGTGCGTGCTGGTATGGTGGGGGTGGGGGCGGCTAAGATGATTCGGTTGCAACGGTCCGATTGTTTGGGGTTGTATGTTGTACCTTATGCACGTCGGCTTCTTTTGTTATTGGTGGATAATGGACTATTGGATCGATGTGTGATAACGCTTTTTACTTGGCCAGATGAATACCTGATTATCAATTAATTCATAATCGTTATACGCTTTGATTCTTCTCGTCGCTGTTTTCTTCTTCTTCTTCATCGGTTTCATTAATGGTCTCACCATGTATATGTGATCCTCGTTCTCATACCCACTCTCGTCGCTTTTCAGAAATTGGTTGTCCTCCAAATGCCGAAATCCGGCCCCCATGACCGTCCCTATTGCTGTCATTCTCGCTCTCAGTATCGGTATCCCCGTCGTCTCGGTTTCGAAGTTTCGACATTCATGTCTTTCCTGTTTCATCTTGTTCCTGCAGTTCCTCGCTGTGGGAATTCAACAATCGTTTCAAAAGACATCTCGATAGGGGTCGGGCTTTTCTCTCCTTCCACACCTCCTGCACCACTTCGGCCTAGTTGTCTTGGACAAGAAATTGTTCCCATGCTTTCTATCATTAGTTCCATTGGAGGAATGTCGTGGTAGTGATTGGTAGGAGGATACCGAGACTTGTGTGAGGGAAAGCTGGCCAGATCAGGTGGCATACTCAGAATGCCTCATTCTCTCTCTTTGTCTCCAGTAATTTTGAGTTTCTTTGCCTCTACTTCCTGGGGAGAATCACACTTGTTCGTTGGGTGAGACAGATCGTCTACAACGCTTGCTCGGCTTGGGGTAGAGGGTACGCGGTAGATCCTCCTCATTAGTGTTAAGTCGCTTGCTGTGGTGGATTGAGCATTGGAGGTTGCTGAAACAACATGCCAGGCTTTCGCTTTGTGCCTGCCTGCAATGCTCATTTGCTTCATTTCCGTTTCAAGGCGAACGGGTTGCAAAATGGTGTGAATGATGTTTTCATGTTGGATCGATCTTTCTATCGTTGTCGGCCCACGAGTCATCTTTATAGTACTGCAACCTATCCAATTCTGGCTCTATTCTATTCCGGCCCCACTCCCTCCTCTCCATTGGCTTCATTTTCTGGTTTCCTTGGATTTTGTTTCCCTGCACGGCGACTGGGAGAGCGATGGGATGGATTTCTGGTTCAAGGTGTGGAAGTCGCTAAACCGAACAGGACTCCAGCGTCCGATGCACCGGTCCAGCTTGATAAGACCTTCTCCGCAACACCACATACCGTTGATGATCAATCTATTAGACATTGAAAGCAGCGCCTATTCAATGATCCTATCCGACTATATGTGTTGCAATATGAGCATTCCATTTCCGCCTACTATCGCTTAGCTGGCTTATCTAGCTTAGCTGGCTTATCTGGCTTAGTTGGCAACCACCAACACGTTCTCATTTCCACATACCTACCTGTATTGCCATGCTAGCGCATTCTACCCCTATTACTGCCCATCTTAGCTGCAGAGCATCATGCATGTTAGCAACATCCTTGGATAGATTCCAGATCCTCAGCCTATGCCATCATATCGTCTTCTGCAACAGTTATGAGCCTGGCTTGCTCCATAGGTTCGCTTAACTACGCTGTACCATATTAGGCTTACCACGGCTACATCAAAATTTCTCCCAGCCTCATCAATCTCACCCATACTCCGTACATCCTCAAAAAATGGAATTATCCAACATTTTGAGGCAACAAACCACTACCCCGTACGCACTCATTCTCGGAAATGCCTCACAATGGCCCATGTGGATCTCCCTCGTCAGATCCAACGCAAAAACATCCGATATCTGGGATCTCATAGACCCATCGCTCGAACAGGAGCCACTACACACAAAACCACTTTTACCTAAAAAGGTAGATATCGCAGGAACCGATGAGCAGCTCCGCAGCGATCAGTACACGGATGCAATAGCACAATTCCATCTTGACTACAAGGAATACCAGAGAAAACGCAAAACCCTGATACGAACATTGGCCGCTATACAAATTTCGATCTCGGAAACTTATCTTAGATACATTGTCGACAAGAACTCTCCTTGGCAAGCTCTTCGAGCCCTACAAAAAGCTATCGATCCATCATATCGTATGCTTACAGTATCGCAACAACAGCTAAGCAACGAACAGTATCAGAGAGCACGCGCGTGGCTGAGAGACGAGACTCGGTCAGCTGAACTGAAGCCCGTTATATAGCAAATTCACTCCCAATTTGTACTTGATGTGCCCAATGTACGAGGACCATAAAAAAGACAGTTTGCAAGCCAATCTCTCCTGCAGCGTGCTGATTGCCACGTTCCAGCACGTTATAGGCAGACCCCCAGCCAGTCGTAAGCTAGCTTGGGCAGTGCCCAATGCGTGACACTCAGAGGTGAACGGTGGCTTGAAAAAAGGGAGCTGAAATATGTGCGTGACAAGCTGCAAATACTGGAGGTGCTTAACTTGAAATGCTCTCAGTAACATGGCCTTTCACGTCATCGTCGATTTCTCAGCTCATTATCTGCACATGGGCTTTATTTTGCTTCGATGGGACATTCTCACTTCAGCTGAAATCTAAACCTGTGGCTGAGGTCCAGGCCCTAGTCCGACGCATCGGTACCTTACGGGTAAATCGGAGGGTTTAAGCGAACAGGCCAATACAGGAAAAGCGACTCCACCCATCACCCATTGCTAAAACAATGACTTGTGGCTGGCTGAACACCGAATTTTTAATTTTTTATGCCTTTTCGGGCATGTGGGATGTCGGTGATGACACCAATTTATTCTTCGATTATTAGACAAAATGACCTTGATTCGGGGCTATAAAGGCATACCTTCTACCTCCTTTCAGTTTCAATTCCAATCTCAGCTCGCTGCCCAAGATCTTGCTTGTGCTCTTGAGCTCTTATCAGGTACACACGCGAAACACGAACACGCCGGCACCTTGGAGAATGGCTGGAGTCGTGCCACAGAAATACTCTTGCTATATGATGACCAGTCCAGCTCCGGCCGATGCGCCCGCTGGTCTGGTTGATAAAGTCAGTCTTTGTTGCGAGGAATAATCGAAGCACAAAAGCATAGAACGAAGCTTGGCTAACCAATTGTCCTTCTGCAGGCAACGGGCCGTCCCTTGTTCTTCGTGAAATTTGGAGATGGAAAATGGGACAATCGATATCCCACACATAACCCAAGCTTCGAGTAAGTTAGACACTGCCACAGCCTGTCTGACCGAGACTCCGGGGCTGACAAAAAGCTTCAGACCGGGTCACACAGACGAATGTGCGAATGTGCCAACCCAGACCAAATTCTACAACTCCGCCAATGGACCCGTCAATGCGGGAACATATCTCGAAAGTGTCATTTGTCGGCCATACTACCAGCAAAATATAAGTAAGTTCCAAAAAGATTGACCGTGAGCTCTACAAGACGAGACTCTGACTCGAAATTATTCAGCCAGTGAGTGGTACAAGGTTCGTGGGCAACCAGGAGCCGGACAACAATTGGCGCAAGGTCTGCAGCAACTCTCAGACATATTGGACAATCTCCATAGGGATTTCGGTTACACGGCTGCAATGAATGCTCGGCAGAATGGGTTGGCGGCTCAAAGAGCTGCTGCAACGGCGACTTTCAACAACCTGGTGACTCAGGCCAACAATCTCAGAATAGCAAATAATTGGAATTGAATAAATGACAGCCGATGGAAAATGTGGGTCCTCACACCAAAAGTGGAAATGGTATTTTTAATTAATTGATCACCAGCACTTTGGTATGCAAATACCTAGTACAGTAGAACCAATATAGCCGTGGCCGAGCTCAAATCTCAGTCATGGTCGGGTCAGCCGGGTAGGGTTATACTAGAATTACAGGCAAGCTGTTGCTATGGACCATCTGCTTGCCATTGTCAGATAATTGGGAGATCGAACTTCAATGACTGTATCAGGATAAACATCAACGCAGCAACATACGGCGCAGTCCCACTCAGAACATTCTACGGTCTATCAGGGGCTAAAGCTCACAGGCTCGCCCTTTCCAAGGATATGCTTGATTTCTCTCATCATTGATATTTGCCTGCACCAATCCCGGGCTCGTAGAGGTTTTTCTTGAATACAGCGAACCACTGTATTAAATCAATTTAGGGAGATGAAGGCGGCGTCTCAGAACCCCGTTCCCTGGTTCAGTATTCCAGTGAGCTATAATATATTGCACTGTTCGTTACAGTGTGTGAGGACTGGGTTTGAAGGCACTTAACCTTCAGAAATATGTATCCTGGCATTTTCGCCGTACGTAGGGATGTTTAAATGTAGAGTAGCACGCATGGATGAGCTAGGGTCGGTGCCGAAGCTCCGAATGGAAAGTCCAGTGATTATTTAATCAAAGGCTTATTGTTCAATAGATTGCTTTTTGAGGTAGTCAACCCCAGCTTTTAAGATTTCCAAATGGCTCTGGTTGGAGTTGTATTCAGCGTTGGATTTGGCCTTTTTCCGCTTCTGACCCTGCCAAAAGAATTCCAGAATTCGCTCTCACTGGCGCCCGCGTCACTTACTTCCGCTGTTTCCATGACTGGAGTGAAGTTCATTTTTCACGGAGTATTACCGCTATCTCGTCCAAACCATCGCTTTCTGCCACTTCTAAAGGTGTCATACCCAGATAACCCTTGATACTTCGGTCCGCTCCTCTGCTTAGCAAGTATCTTACAGATTCTGGATTCTCGCCCTCCACTGCAGAATGCAGCGGTGTTCCTGTGGATGGAGTAATGTGAGGGCGTTCATATACATCTGGCATAATAGGCCAAAGCTGATTGATATCGGCACCACATTCGAGAAGATAGGTAACAATATCAAGACAGCCTGGATTCACTGGTACGAATTTGATTGAGTTCGCAACTGCACCGTGAATGGCGCTGGTATTTTTGATATCTGCGCCGTGCTGAACTAGCAATTTCACAACTTCGAGGGAGTATTTGTAGCTTGCGTAGTCGAGCGCCGTGTAGCCCCTACGATCTCTGATGTTGGGGTGTGCGCCATGCTCGAGAAGCCAGCGGACCACATCTGCGTTTTTAAGATTCTTGCTAGAACTAAAAGAATCAGCTACCAAACAGGTGGAAATCATCTCAATTACTCTTTGATTACCGTAGCGACGTACTGCCTCCAAGGTCTTGGAAATTAATGTCCCACCCATGTTCCAGCAGAGCTTGAAAATTCTCCACGGATTTCGCACTTCCTATGACGTCCTTATCAATGGGCAAACCTTGATCCAGGAGATAAGAGAATTTAGCTGGATGTCCGTGCCTGCCTGCCTCCGCTAAAGAAAATTCGAGGCTCTGAAGCATGCTCTCTTCGAGTGCCGTACCTCTGTAGACAGACAGCCTCTGAACCCAATCTTGGACGAGAGTCAAATTGCCTGCTGCACTGGCTTGCTCGATGGTTTCCTCTTCAGTGTCGGAGGACATTGAGACTTTACTGCTGTCATCCAAAGCCAGTGATATCTAATGTAGTGGGGACTTGGGCGACGAATATTAAGGTTGCGAGATCTTAAGGTAGGGGCCGTTACGGTACCTAGAATGCATTTAACGTACCCGGGGGCCGCCGCTAAGACAACGTGTTCGGAATGAAACGTCTCACCTATACCTACCCTGGGGCTGCAAATCCTTGATACCGCCTTGGGGCGCAGTAATGTCAACAGGGGATGCGTTCTGAGAATCGCACCAACTTGGGTAAGTGGCTGAAACTCGCTCACCCCAGCGGCTAATCCCGCGATTTTCCCCCTGAAAGGAGGGTACCAGCCACTTAATGGTAGGTAGAAACTAGGCAAAGATTTGCTTCCACAAGATGTTCTTTTAGTATTGCAGCCATCGCAGCAGAACCAGGAAGGAATGTGAGCAATGATGGTCACTATTAGCTAAGTCGACAACCTAGTCTCCATTTCTATCTCCCAGCATTTGAGCCAAGAGCTATCTGCCTAAGCACGGGCGAACTATCGCTGTCTGCCATTGCCAGGCCAATCCCATCTAAGCTTTATCATTGACACTTAGCAGAAGTTCCGCCTGTAAGACATGCCGAACTCCCTCAACCTTGAGACCTAGAATCCCTGACCCTGCGCATCCTGATCCAAATCGGCCGCCACCGCACGCTCATCCTGATCTTTGTCATTCACTAAATCGCCCGTGACATCGTCGAACCCTCCCTCCACATCACCCTTGGCGTTATCATATCCTTGATCTACCTCCTCAAAAGGCTTCTCAATATCATCCTTTACGTCATCAAGCCCGGACTCGACTGCGTCGATGGGGTGTTCAGCGTCTTGGGCAGCGTCGTTGACGTCATTGTCGTAAGACTGTTCATACTGCTGCACTTTGTTGTCGGCGGCTTGGTCCAGGATGTCGTCGACTTGATCGAAGGTTGAAGACATGGTTGAGAGTGGTGGTTTGGGGAGGTTACACAGTATTGGCTTTGGAGGAGTTAGAGTTGCTACTTGGAAACAAGGTGGTGTTCTCACCCACGGGATGTGATGGTGTAGTAGATTGTTTAGACTAAGAGATCTAGTGTGCTTGTGTTGTGATTTAAGTTATTGAATTGAGGTTCAATGACGTTGTGTTGATGTGAAAGAAACAGACTTGCGGAAGCGACGCGGCTACTTATGATTGTGCTACGATAGTGAGCATTAGTGTGGGCTGCTACGTCCGTTTCACCCATTCTTAGGGAGATATCGAGAACGTGAAGGAGCCAAGCAATTAAGAAGCGCTTCCATTGGCCGCCCCACAAACTTGGGCATCAATGCATCCGCGCGTCAATAACATCATGCATGGGAAATCCAATCTTAGCAACAAGTCACCCCTACTTAGTTTACCAACCTGCGTCATCATTGTCAAGATGAGGATAGAAGAGTAACCTCAGGGCTATCTCGAACCCCTTTCAGCTATGATTGCGAGCTGAAATCGGAAGAAATCGCCAGCAATAAAGATTCCCACAAAGGGACTGCAATTGAGAGTGATCTGAGGTCTCTACCTGCCCCTCAGTGACTTCACGCCAATCAGATCAAGAAATGGCATATCTGGAAACACTCTGCCTCTAGCAGAGAATCTTTTGAGGAACCCTCAGGACAGATGCCGCCGTTGCGTCCATTAACAGCATTGTTCAAGAGTGGACAGACGAAGCTTTTGTCATAATGGCATCTATTATCCAGTCAAGTAGCAGACCAAATTTATTTTGAACGCGGTATTGGGTATTGATTGGCTGGTCGATCTAGTCTCGCTAATGGCTGATGCAGGAGCTGTGTGTCGATCAAGGGGATGCAGTGTTAATGGTACCGTTCCCCTAAACCAAGGATGCTTTCTCCTCCTCATTTCAACACAGCACTTGCACCGTGTGTTTAGTATTGTATTTACTCTTTGTCCCACCGCAGGACCCTGATCAAGTGTATAGCGTAATGCGTTAAATTCCTTGCATTACTAATTACATTCGATTTATGACTAGAAAGCAACGCTCTACTACATCTTTAAAAAAGATTACAAAGTGCAACCCCTCCATATCATAACGCCGTGCTCAACTTTAAGGCCCCAGAGTCCAGATCACCGCTATTCAATATGTCACCATTACAATCTTATTAACGTATCTTTGGTCCAGTCGCAGCACAAGGTTATCCGCAACCCACTTCCCCGTATCTTCCCTGGAGATAGTGTAGCCAATAGCGGTGGACTCCCGCCCAGTCTTAGGATCCTCGATACCAATCCGGATCTCGTTGCTTGTCTCACCATTAACCAGCAAGCTGGCATGGATGATCGTGTAATCCTCTCCGCTTTCCACCAGACGGTCTTCCATGATCTTCTTGTCCCTGTGCGGGACCTTCAACAGAAGATGGTACAGTGGGACCATGGCGAGGGGAACGTCGCGACCGAACCGAGACATGCCTGTCGTACTGCACACAACAACATGCGGCCTTCCGGTCGCGCCACCGCTTCGCAGCTGGGCGAGGCTCTCTAGGATGATGGCCATGCCTTTTCTACAGACTTCCGCGTCGTCTATCGTCATTTGGGGGAAGATGAATTTACCACCGATAGTGGAGATGATTTCGTCGACGAGCTTCCCTTTCTCGGCCAGCAGGCACTGAGAGACAGCATCGATATCGTGCGCGTTACCCTCGACAATCTCGAGATTTGGGGTTGTCTCGGGTGGGAAGATGGCTGTAAGTTTGGATGGGACACGGCAGAGAGCGATGCACCGGTGGCCTGCCGCGAGGGTGTGCTTGAGTGTTGAGAGGCCTACACCGGTACTGGCGCCGAGGAAGGCAACGGTCTTGGAGTCCGTGGTCATTGTGCTGGTTGTGTGGTTGTGCTTTGGTGATGCAAGGCTAGAATTGCTATGTAAGATGTTGTGCACGACGCTGGAAAGTAGGGTGGCAGAGGCAAGTTATTGTTGTAATTATAAGATATGCTGATGATGACTCTGATATCTTTGATACGGGGTAGTATTGATCCTTATATCTACGTGCGTGGTCCCTGTGACTCCGCACCGCGATTGTCTCGGTATTTTCTCGCGTATCTATGCTGACTCGGGGCCGCATTTGTCACAGCCTATTAGCCAACCTCGACAACGCAAATAACTCCTAAAATGGAAGCTCGTTGAATATAACGTGCAGTGTAAGCTTATAAAATTCTTCAAATCTTTTATCATAGTTTTTCAAGCTGTTGGGTAAACTTTTTTTAGGGCGTTCCTAGGAGCTCTAGAGAGCTCCCAGGGTTTGTGCATGGCTTCCAATAGCTTTGTAAGATAGATTGAAGGTTTTGGATTTGAAGCACTTTAGAAACTTGTGTGTAGGAGGCCTTACAGTCTACTGGACATTGGGCGCAGGTTCAACTGTTTTGCGATTTTGATTCTGGGGTCTCTTGATGTTCTAGAACTAGACCCTATCAAGCTTGGCTCGGGTACCTAGAATAGGCAGCAAAATGAGACGAATGTCAGCTTCCTTACAATCAATACATGGTAGGTGTGAAAGTAAGGACAAGGTCGCCGTCAGTCGGCCAGAAACACAGCGCCCATGACCCGATTGCAGTATGTCTCAACTGTTGGCAGTGACAGGATCGGCGGGGGTTGGCGCCTTGGCTTTGGGCTCCGAGAAAAGCGCGAGCTCGCTCGCGTCGGCTAGGACTCCATCATCAACACCTACGCTTGCCTCGAAGTTACGCAGCTGCGTCATTTGCCGCAAACGCAAGGTCCGCTGTGACAAGCAGTCGCCGTGCTCTAATTGCAGTCGCGCAAATGTGGCCTGTGTCTTTCCATCCACCGACCGCCCGCCAAGATGGGCTCGCCACCTCGAGCGCCTCACCAACAATGCCGCAGCATCAAACGCTCTGTCACCGCAGGGCACAGATCCGGACGTTGGCAGGGTCATGGAAAGAGTGAGGAATCTCGAGGACCTCGTCAAGCAGCTGAGGGGCCAGCTGGAACAGGCACACGCAGCGGCTAACTCGGCTGGTGGGGGCTCATCTGAAGCCACCTCTCCTGGGAGCTCTGCCCAGGATCCTGACGCCGAGCACCAGAGGGACACCTCACCCGCTACGAAAACCAGCAGTGTGCAGAAGCAGTTTGGCAGGCTGGTCCTCCAGGATGCCAGCCGCAGCCGCTATGTAAGCAGCGGCTTCTGGTCCCGGGTCAACGACGAGGTAGGTCGGCCTGTTGAGGTCACGCCATCATCTTGACTGGAGGGCTCGCTGACTTGCGCTGTAGCTCGATGGGCTGGAGATAGATACTCGCGGCCTGGCAGGAGATGAGTCCGACAGCTCGGAGGATGAGCCATCCCTTGGAAAGATACCGTCCACCCAAGAAGGTGAGCGGACACCTTCAGAACGCAACGCATTCCTGTTTCGACACAACTTGAATCCTTTGGCTCCGGACCTTCGCGGATTCCACCCACTGCCGTCGCAGATCCCGTTTCTCCTTGATGTGTTCTCTGAAAATGTGAACGTATTCATACATATCGTCCATATGCCAACCATTACTAAGATGGTCCGCGATTTGCGCGGCAATGGCATGACCCGCTGTACACCGTCCAATGAAGCCTTGATGTTCTCCATCTATTATGCCGCTATAACCTCCATGGAGGAGGACGATGTGAGTTCTCCTGGCGTCGTAATGCCATGTTTCGAACACACGTGATTGAGAATTCTATTGATGGTTTTCCGGGGTAGGTCATGACTAACTTTGGCTCCTCGAAAACCGAACTCAATCTAAAGTATCGTCTGGGCCTCGAACATGCCCTTGCAAAGGCCGATTTTCTAAACGACCCTGACTTAGTTCTAGTTCAGGCATTTGCCCTTTTTCTCTGTCTCGTTCGCCGGCACGACAGCCCGAGGTTTGTATGGATGATGACTGGACTCGTCATTAGGATGGCCCAGTACCTTGGGTTGCAGCGAGATGGGACCCAATTCAAGCACCTGACTCCTTTTGAGATTGAAATGCGACGAAAGGTCTGGTGGACCCTGTGCATGCTAGATATGAGAGCATCAGAGGACCAAGGGACGGACCTGACTATCACGAGCGGCAGCTTCGACACAAAACTTCCCTTGAACATCAACGATGTAGACATCAGTCCCGAGTCAGAACAAATGCCCACAGAGCGCGATGGCTTGACCGACATGTCATATACATGCATCAATTTTGAGACAGGTGATATCATGATGCAGATGATGGCTCCAGGTGTAAGGGATGATGTAAAAAAGCAAAGCCATCTGTTGAACAAACTCCGCCAGAGGTTCGAACAGGGTTACTTTCAGCACACGACAAAGTCCGGGAATATTGCCTATTGGGTAGCAGTCGCCATCGCGCGGCTTGTCACGGCCAAGATGACGCTCATAATTAATTTCCCTGTGCTCTTCTCTTCCCCAAGCGAACACGTCTCGGACGAGATAAGAACCAAGATGCTGGTCTCGGCGATTGAGGTCGCAGAGTACAACCATGAGCTAAACGCCGAACAAGCATGTCGGCAATGGCGTTGGATCTACCAAACCTATACCCATTGGCACGCCATTGTATACCTCTTGATCGAGATCTCCCGCCGCCCTTGGTCGCCTATTATTGAGAGGGCTTGGTTAGCACTTCACAGTAGTTGGTTGATTCCAGCTCACACCACCATAGACAAGAACATGCGCATCTGGGTTCCGCTGCGAAAGTTGATGAGCAAAGCCCGCAAGCACCGCGCCGCCGAGCTCAACCGGCTGCGAGCCGATCCACAGGTCGCCGTTAGGCTAGAAATGCAGGACCAGGAAATCCCATTGCCGTCAAGCTCTGGGCCCTTTCCAACCGGGTCCAGCGCCGATATCTTCCGCGAGAGGTGGCGTCAGCTCGTTGCCATACCAGAGGAGCCCTCTAGCGCAGGATTTGCCGAGCCGTTGATGCATACAACCTGCACAAGTCAGCTCAGTACGAGGTCTGATACTACGTACAGTCCAGGCGATTTAAGCAGTAATGTAAGCTCTGAGCTGACAGATCTTCGTACGAGTGGACAGCAGGCCGGCCAACCCCTGGAGAGTACCAATGTTAGAGATCTACAACCAGCCATTACGATGAATGCTCCCAGCGAATTGACCTTTGGACAGAATATTGGACCATCATACGATCCCCTTCCCGTGGTCCCCGCGGACTGGTCAGATGGCCGTTCTGTAGGACCTGATTTTGTCCCTTGGCTGTGGGCTGATGCCGACCCAACAGTTGATATGTTTTCCAACTTAGACGTGGATTCTATTGATGTTAATATGGACTTAGATGGTGAGGTTAATTGGTATAATTGGGTAGAATCTGCCAAGGTTATGGAGTGGGATGCAGGGCCTAGTGGTAATGGATAGACCTAGCTCGCTCTTGAGCCCTGGCAGTGAACAGTAGCAAACGAGCAACATTGGATTGTCGGCGTCTTAGTAGATGTGTAGGAATGATGCTCCATTCGACCAGACCACAAGCATCCCTGACAGGGTTTCTTATTCAACTAATTTTCCGGGTTTTTATTGTAACCTCTCAATTGGCAGACTGATATTGGAGACGCCAGACCTACGTGGAACGCGGTGTCGTAGATGACGCGAACCAGTGCTAATTGAACGTATTTCTAGTGATGTCACCATGAAGAATCTATATCCGGTACTTGTGTTCTACGAAAGCCTTGGGCTCCTGATGTTTTCAACTTTACCCGATCAGCTAAAGGAAGAGGCTGAATATCAACAATGGCGAGCGGCGCTTGAAGTGTATCTGGAGCTAGGTTGGGATCTCTTTGACTGATGACAGCCAAGAGAAATTGCATGTGGAACGGTCATATGATCCAAGGGCATGCGACTTCTACGGTCATGGAGACAGAGAGCGTGGCTAAAAAATTCTATCGGTAATATGTTCATACAATTATGCATACAAATGCGTTTTTTTGTGTGTATTTTATTGGCGGGTGCTAATAACTTTCGAATCGAGGTTTGGGGAGGCATGGTATGAAGTACAAGAATCATGAGCCTGATAAACCTGTTTGGTTTGAAAAGTTGAATAAATTATTGACCATTGCCTCTAAACCTCTTGAGACGAGAACTGGCATTTGAGGCTCTTACTATTTTAAGCGTGGTTATATACAGCAGTCATCATTTGTCCCGAAAGTAATTTCAGAGCCTGGGATGTTGCGTTTCATGGAGAAGCTATTATTTTTTAAAGAGCTTGAGTATGGAGGTCATGGAATTTGCTAAGTGCTATGTTCGTGAGCGGAGATTTTGTTCATTCACTGATGGTTCTAAATCTACGGAGGCGTGGCGCATTTCCTATCCTAGCTCTAGGCCGCATTAAGGACTTCCCCGAAGGCAGCTCCACTGGAGCATCTCTTTCTACAACTACAGTATACAGTATCTTAGCATTCTGGCCCCTTGGAGGAATGAGAGTGTCTGTTACTCTGCATTCATGTTGTCTGAGCCGAAACAAGTCACCCGGAACCTACAGTTGCTGAATAACTTCTGCTGGTTGAAGTACTATGAGATTTTTCGGAGATCTCCTATATGGTCTTGAACCCTTCCATCCGTGATCCCGTCTCGTCATTTCTCCTTTTGCGCAACGGCCTGCAATGCCACAAACCGCTCTGCGCGCTCTGGGGCCAGCAACCCACAGCCAATGGCTTGAAGATGGGTCTAGCTACGACCAAGGCATGGTCGATCACACGGCTGTCACTGGATTTCGAACACTCCCTTCAAGCTAGCCAATCCAAATGACGCAAGCTCATTTCTATTATAGCGAAGGACGCTGGGTATGAGATTTCTGTCTCCTTGGATGGCTGAAGCGGTAGAAGCCATCACCGTATGATAGTTAGTACCTAAGCTCTCTAGAAAAGCGAGCGAAGCAGGTGTATCATAGGTGTACTACAAAAATGTCAGCAGGAACGCCCATGGCTGGCAAAGGCATCACTGCTCACGTAACCGGTCTTCTTGCCCTGGCTCTAATCGCATACCTCGCCGTAGATCGAGTCCGCAGTTACTACCGACTACGTGAGTTCCGAGGACCTTGGCTAGCAGTGACATCGAAGTTATGGATATTGAAATGTTTGTATTACAAGAATACACATTGGGAGCTGAAAAGAGTATGTGAGGAATATGGTATGAGGCACTATGGCTGCTTTGCTAGAGATAAACTGGAGAGAGGCTGGCTGACAGGTCTCTGCTTCGACGTTCTAGGCCATGTTGCTCGAATTGGTCCAAATGATCTTGTCACGGACGACCCAGACTTACTGATTAAGATGAGCGCTGTACGCTCTCCATATTCCAAGTCGGAGTTTTACAGCGGAACTCAATTTGACTTGGAGCTCAACCATGTCTTTTCGGAGCGCGACGAAAAGCGTCATCTGGAACTTCGAAGGAGACTGACTCCAGGGGTATGCAATCCTCGAGGTGGACTGGTAGAGAATATGCTGAAAAGCCATTGCATCACAGTATTCTGGAAAGGAAAACCCGTACCTGGAGGAAAGCGTCGACAACCGCATTTTGGACCTCATGCAATTGATAGACAAGGAACATATTTCTGTGGGTAGCGATATGAAACCAATGGATTTTGCTCGTGTTGCGCAGTACTTCACCTTGGATGTCATTTCCGATGTCGCGTTTGGCGAACCCATTGGTTTCCTGGTCAGGAACGAAGATGTCAATGGATATTGCCATGTTGTAGAGAAAGCCCTGCCAGCCTTCGAATGGGCGGCAGCGCTCCCCATGGTCAACCAGCTAGTAAGGCTTCCAGGGTTGAACAAACTGGTCATGCCGTCTCCGGAGGACAAATCCGGTGTCGGGATGATAATGGGGTGCGTCTATTCTCAGTTCCTTGGAAAGCATCAATAGAGCTGACCTGGCTCAGATTTGCCAAAGATATGGTCAGCCGTCGCTTCGAGCCCCACAAAATTGATAGGAAAGACATGCTGGGATCGTTCCTGCAGCACGGGCTGTCTCGGCGAGAAGCAGAAACAGAGGCGACCTTGCAAATGTCAGAACCCCCCCTTCAAGCATACCGGACTCGTACAGCTACTAACTGCTTCACAGCATGGCCGGCTCAGACACCACAGTAACCACTTTAACCCTAAACATGAAAATCCTAAGAGCTAAACCCCCCTCCTACAGGTAACAGCTCTCCGCGCCACAGTCCTCTTCATAATCACCAACCCCCTCATCTACACCAAACTCCAACGCGAGCTCGCCACCGCAACAGCAAACTCCCCTCCAACCTCCCCCGTAGTCCCAGACTCAACAGCAAAATCCCTCCCCTACCTCCTCGCCTGTATCCGCGAATCCCTGCGCCTGTGGCCTCCCTCTTTCGGCCTTATGCAAAAGGTCGTGCCCCCGGAAGGCGACACCATACACGGCCGCTTTGTGCCCGGCGGCACGCGCATCGGGCATTGCACCTGGGGCGTGCTACGGCATAAGGGGACGTTTGGGCTGGACGCACATGTATACCGGCCTGAGAGGTGGTTGGAAGCGAGCGAAGAGAAGGTGGCCGAGATGACGCGTGCGGCGGATCTGCTGTTTGGAAGTGGGCGCTATGCGTGTCTGGGGAAGACGGTGGCGTTTTTGGAGTTGAGGAAGTGTTTGGCTACTGTATGTTTTTTTCTCTTTTTCCATCCATCTTTGCCATTTCTGGAGTGCGGATGGTTGCTCCGGAGTGTTATTTTTTACTGATTGGCTGTAGCTTTTTGCCCGCTACGATATCACTCTCGTCGATCCGACTAACCCTTGGAAGAGCGTGGCTGCCAATGGAATGTTTTTGCAGTCGGATATGTGGTTGCGGATTGAGAAACGTGTGGACGCAGAAGCGTTGAGAGGTGAATAAGCCAAAGAGGATGATGAAGTGGGTGGTCGTTTTGGAGCGAAGAATAGTTACGAAGTAAACAGCAATTAGCCAAACAGATAGATTTTCCACCTCTTACCGAATTGACAAAGTAGTTATACCCATCTGATGATAGATCAATTGAGCTTGGGTGAAACACTGCAAAATGCGGTTACTTAGCAAGTCATCAAGCACATAGATTTATATTCATGCGTGTTTTCTAATGAATTCAACAAAAGCACAATTAACAAGCATAGAACGAACCAGCACCAACACCCGATCAGTTCTGCAATCTATCCCCTCCACAAGCCTCCCTCCCCCCTTCCCCATCCCCATCTCTATCCCCCTTCTACTTCGCAAGCACCAACCCGGCTTCTCCAACATAAGCGCTCTTAGTAGCAACCTTCTCCGCGAGCGCAATCAACGATTTACTCTGTAGCATATCAAAGATACTCATCTCCGCCGCCGCTTTCGCGAATAGCCAATTGCGCAGTTCCACCGCCACCAGCGAATCAACCCCATACTCAGACGTCGGCAGAGAGGTATCAATCTCCGCTTCGGGGATCATGAACATATCGCTAAGCTTGCGAGTGATGGCGCTGACGACGAGGTCCATGACTTCGGCCCACGTGAATGCGTTTTTGAGGGAGTCTTTCAAGGTTTTCGAGCCTTCCCCGTCCTTGCCTTGGAGTTTAGATCCCATGGAGCTCTCGTCGGAGGACGTGCCTGACTGTGCGTTGAGGGCAGCGAAGCGCGCTTCGAGGCGCCATGGGATGTCGTGCTGCGTAGTGGCTTCCAAGGGGCCGATGCCGGTGACGATTTGGCTGGCGGACTGGGTGCGTTTGGGATCCCTGATGGCGGATTCGAGGATGCGTAGGACCTTGGCCTCTTCAAGCTGGCTGTAGCCCATACGGGCCATGCGCTCCGCGACGCCTTTGGTCTCGGCGACGTATCCGACGGAATTGACCCAGCCGAGATCGATGGAGATGGCGGGTAAGCCTTGTGCAGTGCGGTATCGCGCGAAGGCATCCTGGAAGGTGGCACCCGCGGCGTAGTTTGCTTGGCTGGTGTGACCGGAGATGCCGATGAGCGAGGATAGCATAATGAAGAAGTCTAGAGGTTGGTCGAGGAGCGAGTGATGGAGGTTGAGAGTGCCTTGCACCTTTGGGCGTACTGCCGCTTGCCAATTCTCGAATGTCATTCGGTCAAATACGCAATCCTGGTACTTGCTCTCAGCATTTAGTACTTGTTAGGGTTTGTCTATGCCGCTTACCTGAAGAACCATGGCCCCTTGGATGACTCCTCGGATAGGTGGCATATTCTGCCGGCATTTCTTGATAACTCTTGTCAGAGTTTGAATATGAGTGATGTCACAGTCGTGTAATGTCACTCTGCAGCCCGCTCTTTCAAGGTTCGCCACGAAGTCTGGAAACTTAGTGCGTTGAGATTCTGCACTTCGCGAGAGCAGAATGAGATTCTTGGCGCCGTGGTCCACGAAGAACTGAGCAAGAGAGCGTCCAATTCCGCCCAAACCCCCAATAAGCAGGTAAGAGCAGTCTGAATAAAACTTGATTGGAGCATGCTCGGGAAGTACCTGGGATATATTAGTATCGAAGACTAGACTTCTGGCATTACAGGACTTACATTGACTATATCGTCAGAGCTCGCCTTAATAACTATTTTCCCCAAATGTTTACCGGCTTGCATCACGCGGAAAGCTCTGCCAATTTCCGAAATGGGATATACTTTGATCGGGTTGACGGGTCGTATTTTCCTCTCATCCATTAGACGCATTAAGTCCACCAAAATCTTGTTCACTAGCCTCCCTTTTTCTCTTCCGAGGTGTATCAAGTCCACTGCGAAGAAAGAAGTGGCGCGTGTAAATGGTGCCATCTTGAGAGATGCGTTTTGCTGGATATCGCGTTTCCCGATCTCCACAAATCGGCCAAAGGTTGCAATACACTTCCAGGTTTCTTGAAGTAGGTGGCCGGATAGCGAATTCAATATCACATCAACCCCCTTTCCGTTCGTTGCAGCCATGACGCTCTTGGCGAAGGAAGCATCTCGACTAAAGAAAATATGGTCTGGCCTAAGGCCGTAGGTTTCAACGAGAAAATTTCGCTTTTCTTCTGACCCCACAGTGGCAAAGATTTCTGCTCCGGAAAGCTGGGCAAGTGCTATTGCAGCTTGGCCTACCCCCCCTGCAGCGGCGTGAATCAGGATTGTCTCGTCTCTTTCCAGACGTGCCATCTCATAGAGGGAGTAGTAAGCCGTTACATAAATGACTGGAATTGACGCGGCAACCTCGAAGGCCATTTCATCTGGTATCCGGCTTACATTTGTCCAATGAAGACGGTTGTAAGTTGCCCAATTACCTCTTGTGAGTGCGCAGACTCGGTCGCCAACTTTGAGGCCATGTGAAGTAGTTGGCCCAACACGTGTAATCATACCGCTGCATTCAAAGCCCATGGTCGATGAATCTAGTTGACCCATAGCCACCATTACATCCCGAAAGTTGAGTCCAAAGGCCCTTGGCTCGACTTCTACAAAGTCCTCGGGCAGATCTACAAACGTTGAAGGGGTTTCTCTGAATACGAGGCTGTCAAGCAGGCCTGGAATCTTTATGTCCATTTGTATTTCGCGTCCGGGAGTATGAAATTTCTGCGGCTCCGGCACAATTTTGGCAGCTGTGGCACTGATAAGATCGTTGTCTGAACGGCTGTCCACAAATCTTGGGATGTATATACTAGAATCTCGTTGTACGTATTCAAAGTCCATCAGGCCTTGCCTTTCGCGACCGTCGAAGGATTTTGCAAAGATGTCAAGAATGGCGTGAGTTGCAACACCAGAGAATGGATTGTGCGTGGGCTCAAGATCTAATGAAACGAAGCGTTTAGTACGGTCTTCGAACCTTAGAGTACGCAGAAGGCCGGCTATAACACCCGATTCGGGCCTTACGCAGTCCATCGCACCACCGAAAGATACCCACAAAGTTCCTTTTGCACCAGTGAGAAGTCTCTGAGTGGCCTGAAACGTCGCAGAAGTCTCTTGGAGTAGTACTGATTGGACGGTACTATCAATAAAAATGCAAAACCTTCCGCTTGCGTCTGCTCGATTCAGAGTTTCTACTGATACTGCTGAGTTCGTGATGGTCTCTAGTGATCTTTGTAGATCTTCCATCCAAGCTTCTGGCGGCGGAGCATCGGCATGGACGACTGTGAGTCCATGCTGAAGTACAAGAGGATCTTCTTCCTTTGCTGTCGAAATGATAAGGCTGTGCGAATATTTGTCTTCGTCCTCGCAATCATGGACTTCGACATCCAAACCGCTGAATCCAGTCGATTGGAGAACACGGTCCCACATATCTATGCTCAGTGAGGGGCTGGATTTGCGCTCCTCTTCTTCACCTAGGGAAGGAGTCAGTAGGGTATTGACATTAGCGATGAAATACATACTCAGCCACCATCCCGGTAGGGTTGCAAAAACGAGGAAAACATCTAGCGCATCTTGGGTGGTTTCGATCATTAATAATCTACCGCCGGGTCGGAGTAGTTTTCGTACGTGGGTCATCGTTTTCTTCATAGCCTTAGTTGCATGCAGGACCTGACAAGCAATAATTAAGTCGTAGCTTGCAGCCTCAAAAGATTGCTCAACGGGATCCGCTTCGATGTCAAGTTTCTTATAGCTGATCATATCGCCCCAAAAGCTAAACTTCTCTCTAGCCGTTTCAAAGAATCCAGCTGAAATGTCCGTAAAGTCGTAGTGAGCAAATTTTGGATTCTTGCCAGAAGAGCTGTCATCACTGAATGCGTTCAAGACCGGCTTGGTGCATCCCCCAGTACCACCTCCTATTTCCAATATCTTTGCGCATGGATTTTCGTGAGCAAAGAGCTTGATGACTTTGCTTATCTGTTCATATGAGCGCGGCAGTCTCAGAGCCTTCTCGTAATAGTCATAGAGCAATTTACCCTCGAGCATCAGCTCCAAAGGCGCAGCTTCTTTACGAAGGATGCGAACAAGATTTTTACCGATGCGACATAGCATCTGTCCATTGATACTCTTGGCAGAGACCTTGTCGAAAAGCATTTCTTTGACACCTTCACTTGCCTTGATCCATTTGGAACTCCTAGAATCCAACTTGTTGCAGGCTGCTTTTTCACATTCCACCTTCATCCAGTCGTGCATATTTTTGTGATGCCAGTCCATATTTTGCACATCTGCTTCTGTCAAGGAGGTAAGTGCATCATGGATGAAATAGAATGCAGCACGCTTCAAATCGCCAATCGTGGCGATTTCCGATGGATCCGCACGAGCGACTAACATATCCCTGAGGGCTGCCTGGCGCATCAAGCTTAGGGAGCGGTCCCAATGCATCGTTGTACAGATTCTGCTATCTTCGGTGCTTTCCTCATTACCCAATGATTCTCCGATAGATTGACAAAAAAATCCTTCGACAGTCAGAACGGGATTGCTGCTGAGTTTGGACTCGTCTACCGTGACAATTGAAGCTTCAAATCCACGGGAATTATAGGACTGAAGGTCCGCGAAGGCTTGATAGCGATGACCAACATCTTTACATATGTCTTGAGCCACGAACAAAGATTTAATAGACGTAGGGACCATCGCGCGATCCAGTTCAGAACCACTTCCGTGAAGAGAGGAATAAGAAGCTTGAAAAATTGAATCGAGAGTCGTCGGATGTAATATATGATCCTGTTGGTATTGAGAGGGCATTGTAGATATTACGTTAGCAATTGATAGGGTGGTGACGGCTTGGCTCGGTCCGTATCGAACGGCTTCCAAATTTCTGAACAAAGGCCCATATTCGATGCCCACTGATTTGAACATTTTGCCGACTTGATCCGGACTCGCCTCTTTCGTGAAATTATCAGGTTTGCTTCGGTCTTTTGTCTCAAATGTCTGTAGCGCCTTTTTGCTCCATGCGGAAGGGTCTTTATTGGATTGCTTCATCTGCACGGAGATGGACCCCTTACAATGCTTGGTCCAATGGCCACTATGATCAATTGAGTCGACCTGAAATTCGTGTTGACTTTGTGGATCTGACAAGTCCTCGCTCACGAGTCGAAGCGAAAGCTGCACCTCAATGCCTTCAGGGGTATCTGGAATTATCAGAGCTTTCATGATTGTAATGTCTTTGAGAAGATACCCGCTCGTACGTTCGTCGGATGGTCGAAGCTGATGCATCGCTTCGATAGCCATGGTAATACATCCGGCTGCAGGAAAGACAATATCCGACTGTACGATGTGATCACGAACCCAGGGGATTTCGGACGGACGAATTATGTGGCGCCAAGTTGGTGCCATGGGGTTAGTCCCAAGCGCAAGTGAGCCCAGCAAGTCATGGGTAGCATGCAATCGATGGCGATGCTCTTTATTCAGGCGAGACTCGGTCCAGTAAGATACCGAGTGATTCCACGGATAAGAAGGCAGGTCACAGATCACGCGAAGTCCCGAGTCGTTTTGCGGAAAATTCACTTTGCTCAAATCCACGGGATACCCTTTACTCAGTAGCGAACATACCAGTTTCTGCATGGTTTGAACGGCATTATTTCCTCTTTCCAGACAAGACCCATACGAGATCCCAAGCTTTTTGAGATCAGGCAAGCTCAGCGTCTGACGAATAGGCCCAGAGAGGGCGCTGTGAGGACCGATCTCGATGATCATATCGATGAACTTCTTGGGGTCCTTTTTCTCTACGCCAGCACACATGTTGCGCAGGGACTGAGCAAATAAGACTGGCTGGACCATGTTCTTGACCCAATTTTCTGGACCGAGCTGTTTCGCCGATTGAATCAATTCTCCAGTGACTGGAGATGAATACAGGATGCCATTGAAGCTACCTTGTTGCTTGAGGTATTGCTGAAGCGCAGCCGTGTAGTCACTTCTTTGGTGTTCCATATGATGCGAATGGTAAGCTGCTCCAACTTTCAACTTCCGAACGAATACATTTCTCAAAAGTAATATAGTCTCCAATTCTTCTATTGCTTCCATATCTCCAGATATTGTGACACTTGAATGGCTGTTGACACAAGCCAGGACAGCTTTACCGTAAGATAAATTAGACAGGTAGGGTTCTACGTCTTCGCGACCAAGCCCAACAGCAAGCATGGCGCCACGGAGCTGCAGCTTTTCTTGAAATCTTGCGGTGAGCACGCCTCTGAAGTATGAAGTCGCCAATGCTTCTTGGAAGTCAAGAGCACCAGCAGCATAAGCAGCCGCAGCTTCCCCGCTTGAGTGGCCTGTGACAGCTGTAGGCTTAATGCCCCAATGTACTAGTAGCCGTACTAGACAGAGCTGAATGGCAGTGCACAGAGTAAGGCTCATCATTGGCTCGTTGACGCGAGTAGTCTTTGCATCACGCATGAGCTCATCTGTCCATGATCATCAGCATGGTTCTTGCCGCTATCCCACCGTGTACCCAGAAAGCACAGCGGCTTCTAGGTGATGTCGCTGAGACTGCGGAATGCTTCCTTATCGCTACACGGATGGATGGTAAAGTGTCTTGACGTCCGCTAAACAAAAGTGTAGGCGTAGATCATAGCCCTGAGTGGACTCTGAGTTGGATTGAAAATAAATGTAGGGCTTACCAGTCAGGGACCATTGAGCCCCGAAGTGCTTGATACACTGGTCAGCTTCCTTCAAAGACGCCCGGAAAACGGGATAGACACTGATCAGCTCTCTTCCCATAGCGTACCATTGGGCTCCTTGACCGTTAAACACAAAACCTACTCGAGGCACCTTAGCTGAGTAAGTTGGAATGAATTTCCTGGCATCAAGATTTTCAATGAGCTCTGGTAGACTCTGTGCTGAAGTTGCTACAATCCACGGGAAGCTTGACCGATGCTGACCCAGAGTATAGGCTAGGTTCTTAGCAAGAGTAGCACTATCTGGTGGTACTTGGGAGCTGAGATATTCCTTCAGGTTTATGATCATTGCTTTCACGGCGTTTTCGTCTTTCGCGCTGAGCATATATACACGGAAATCGCCATCAACCACTCTGTGAATTCCATTCGTAACGTGCCCGTTTTCTAGAATAGGCAGACTCGACGGGGTAGTGAAGGCATCCATGATTATATGGGCATTGGTGCCACCGTAGCCAAAATTATTGAGTGAGGCTCGTCGAATCTGGCCTGCTGGCCATGACTTGAGTCGCCTTGGAACCTATCAGAAATTAGAAGCATTCCAGGAGATAGTGTTTGTTCTCACAGTTATCTTTAGGTGAGCCATATCAATGTCCGCATTAGGCGTTTCAAAGTTGATGCTCGGAGGAATAAGCCCTTTTTCAAGGGCCAAAGCAACTTTGATCACAGCTGCAATGCCGCTGGCCGCTTCCAGGTGTCCGATGTTTGTCTTAATGGAAGAGACATACAGAGGGTTTTGTGTACTTCTACCTTTGCCGAAAACGGAGCCAATAGCTCTTGATTCAACTGGATCCCCGGCTTTAGTTCCAGTACCGTGTGCTTCTACATAACAAGTGTCTCGTGGATTGAGACCAACGTCACGATAACATGTCCGGATCAACTCTTCTTGAGCCGCCTGAGATGGAGAAGTGATCGTTGGAGTTTTGCCGTCTTGGTTTAGAGCTGAAGCCGTTATCACAGCGCGTACGTTGTTGCCGTCGCGTAGGGCATCTGAAAGCGGTTTGATAATAATAGTAGCCACACCCTCTCCTCTGCCGTAGCCCTCTCCGCGGCTGTCAAAAGAGTAAGACTTACCGCCGGGCGCCAGGAATCTAACACCGTGGTGAGCATTGAAATTGAGGGAAATGAGGTTACACTACCCTAGACACGACATTGCTATGAAATTATCAGGATTCAATAGAACATTCGCTCCTCCAACAATTGACATGGTAGAATCTCCGGTCCGCAAGCTTTGACACGCTAGGTGTAAAGCCGTCAGTCCTGTGGAACATCCGGTATCAACCGTAACGCTAGGGCCTCTAAGGTCGAAGAAATGCGAGACCCGATTCGAGAGCATTGCAGAGCCGTTTCCCGTCAGACAATAGCGAGGTAGTACGTCCGGATCTCGCATCATGCCGTCGTAGTAATCGTGAAAGAAGGAACCTCCAAATACAGAGGTCTTGGTCCCAGCTACATCTCTCAGCTTCAAACCAGCTGTCGTACGTCAGCTCCGATGCGAGACATCCTGCAAGCTCTCAGATACCATTTTCCAAAACCTCGAAAGTAGACTCAAGCTGGAGTCGAAATTGAGGATCCATGCTCTAACATGATCAGTTGACGTTTTCTTCTAGTTGTAAGTGTGCCTATGCTCGGTCTTCCATACATTTGCTACTTCAGAAGAGAAGTTAAAGAATGGCGCATCGAATAAGGAAACGTCCTCTTCCAGAAAGTGTCCACCCAAGACATTCGACTTCAAGCAATCCGTTAGCCCAGGAGTTACAGATGCGGCAATAGAGCGTACTGACCGCGCCTGGCTTCTCACCCTTGGGATGATAAAATGCTTTGGCGTTGAATCTGTTCTGAGGGATATCCGACCACGCGCTGCGGCCCTCTGCGCACAGTTGCCATAGGCGCTCGGGGCTGGTCGCGTCACCAGGGCATTTACAACTCATGCCAATGATAGCTATGGGCATCCACGCGTTCACAGATGAGCGCTCCATCAATGTTCGCTGGGCTATGTGATTTCCCTCGAAAAGGGGCTGGTCCTGTTGCACGAACGGCGCCATCTTTGCTCATCGTATTAGTATATGATACAACAACACAGTACAGATCGTGCTTCAAAAGTAAGTTTCAAAGAGAAGTAATGGCCAACCGGGTTCTATTCAAGACGTCTTCTTACGTTGATGCAGTACGTACTTAGCTCCTTCAATGAATGAGAATATGCTTGGCAGCCAATGGCCAATAGTTTCACGTAGCCCTAGCCTCCCAATGTGGAGCTAGCTTGGGGACGAATAAGGCACGCAACCTCGCATTCATGACCGTGCCGGAGGCCACTACCGTTCGTGCGTCGACAAGTCCTTGGCGCCGGGCCTGTTTGAGAAGAGTATCATAGACCAATTCAGTGAACGCCAACCAAACTAGGCGGAATGAATTCGGCCTAAGGCATTGACCAACAAGGAACAGCTGCGTATCCTCGAAAAACGCTCCATCCGAGCTTGTACTAGGAAAATAATACTGTACATGAAAGGGTGCTAACTACAGCTGCATACCAGGGTCCGTCGGAGGGATTCTCGGCAATGACCGAACGTGGTTAGTTTAGTGTCACGTGTCTGTTACCTGAGAGCACGAGAAGCAGGTTTTCGATTTGCATGGGTGTAAATGAGGGTACGACGGGCTTTGAAAACGTACCCTATACCGTATCTAGATTTAGGTGCGAGATAATATCTGGTGATTAGGGCTGTAACATTTAGATGGCAGGAAAATCGATCGGTCCATAGTAGGCTATTCTGCGTTTGATATTATCAACGAGAGCTTGCATATAATCAGCAAATACCTCCCTCGCCCAGGATGTAATCATTCTGTTGTGAAGGACAGTATAAATGGCCCGAAATGCAAGCCGGCCTCGCGCACAAGTCAAAACTTAGTGTTTGGTAGTGGTCGTCTCGCAATTATGATCCAGGATGATGCCGATAGTGTCCATTTATTCAGATTGAGTCGATCACGGCTGGACGTGCAATCAATGACATGTTGGTCTACATTTAATGGCAACAGAATCTCGCATACTGCGTAAACTCATTGTCTGCCATCAGTCTGTCCATCTCTTCTTCAACCAGCGAGATGAGAATTTCGAATCCCCCATTTGTACGTCGCGGCAGCACTACGCATCTCCTACAAATAGATGCGAACTCAGACTTTGGCGAGCGTATTGATTCTGGCTTACCCTCATTGTCAAATGCAGCACCAAAGTTGAGCTCAAACAATGGCATGTTCACCGTCGATGTGATACACAATCCGGTGCCTGCAAATGTCGCAAATGGAAAAGTGAGATGGCTACAGTCTGGGATGGAAGCCGCGAGCGTCATTGCCGAATGTACTTGCGCGGTGCTGATGGTGTTGAGTGAACTGCGGATCTCGGAAGCAATAGAGCTAAGACTAGTAGATGAAGACGTCACGGAAGCTAGGGGTAGGTATGTCGTATTCATCAACACCACATTTCCGAGATAATCCGGAGGGCATGCGGCTGAAAAGTTCGCGCGGCCATCGAAGGTAGTATCAAGTATGGCAGCTTCATCTTGAGCGTAGATGGGGTCGCCTGGGGGAAAGCGAGCCCTGGTGATGGATCGCCAAAGAAACGCCATGAGAACGTCATTGGCGGTCACTCCAGTTGTGTTGTTCTCAGTTCCAGTAAGTTTGAGCTTGGAGAGAGAGGGACCAGACATGTAAAAAATACTTGTCTCTGTTTTTGGAGGTGCAGTGGACGAAGAAGTCCCATTCAGTGATTTGGAATCGTCCCTCACAGGGTCCACCCCTAGGAATCGCCATAGCTCGTCGGAGGCTTCAAGATATGCACTCTCATCAGGCTCATTGCCATCTGCGCTCCAAAGCTGTTTAAGAATATTCCTGTCCAGGCTCTCGGGGCTAACAGATGGTGGAGACTGTGCGATCTCTGGGCTTTGTAGCTGCTGGCAGTACTGTGCCCAAACCTGCATCATCTTCACAGCAGCTGCTCCATCCCCCACCGAATGATGTAGTCCAACGCTCAAAAAGCAGCCTCCTTTCAGAAAATTGGCTTGAGCTACCAGGACGGGGGCACCTGTCCCAAGATCTGCTATTAAGCCTGTTGGGAGTAATACATTTCCATCGAGCGACTCATCTGGTAAGCCATCCGCCATGAGGTCGTCATAATCAAGAATCGCCGTTAGGTCCTGAAAGCGTAGCGGAACCGCGCGATCACTTGCAACTTTTGGAACCAGAATCTCCAACATTCCGCGTCTTTTATCCTGCATATCAGGCTCACGGATCACCAGAGTCCCTGCTAGGAATGGCATTCGCGCAACAGTCTTCGACAACGCCTCTTCCAGATACTTGTGAACAGTCCTTGGCTCCTGTTCTGGCTTTACGGGGAGACAGAATATAGTGTATGCGTAGATTCGAGGCATGATGTTGTCGTAGGGGCTGAGCGGTATTCGCGTTGCAGACATCTTGGGCTAAGGTTGTCCGCAAGAAGCTGAGTGACTTCACAACTGGGGTTCCCTTGAGATGGCAAATTATTAGCTGCATGCTTCCGGACGATGTATTCGCGGTCTGCTTTTGTTCCCTTATAGCAAGGCACCTCGCGACTATCTCGGACGTCTCCTAATTCTGGGAATAAGCGGACTTCCGAACCCAATGGAATTGCCGCGACCCATCAAGACTTTTCTATCATACTGAGTTTCCGTCATCAGTCTGGCTGTAGCCCTCAAATGCATGAACCGGACAGATGATGGGGGTTGTGTCAGGCTGAGGATACAGTGTGACTAATCCCTGTTTGCTTTATGCAATCTAATCAAGTACCTTAGGATGAGACGAGAGAAGCCATAAGGTATAGCCTAGCATAATTTACTTGGCCCCAGAGCAAATTTAAGTGTTGCTACTTTATAAGGTCATGGTTTCCATTGAGAGCTGTAGGACGGCGTGATGTAGGGAACGCGTAAAAACGATTTTCCACGCCAAGACTTGCGGCCCTGCATCTCAATACAGTATCTAGATAATCATGACGTCATGGGCTTGTATCGACTAACCATCCTTCCTGTACTTCACCCAAAGCTTTCTCATTAATCCATCAACGTTCAAATGTTTTGGAAATATAGAAGACTGCCCAGTACTTAGGAAGTGGCTCAAAATATCGCTTGGAAACATTGCATTCTATAGAGAAGCCCTAGGGAGTGTAGAATCATTGTGAGGAGTTGGCACTTGACAATCTTAAATTCTTCTTCATCATCATCATCCTCATCATCGGCGTGCAGCAGGTGGAGTCACCAAGTTACCGCTCTCCTTCCCTACTTAAAAGTCTGCAACCTCATTGTACCTCTTCGTTGTGTGACTCCACTGCCTATTGCCGCTCATTTGGTATTCCAGCCCTTTCATATAGTCCAAAACCGCCGGAGAAGCCTTCTTTAAGTCACCTTCCCTCTTCGCAACCAACTGCTGATGAACGGATTCCCATTCCCGGCAGAGAACCCATAGGACGCGCTTGGATGCAGCAACACTGAGGTCGCTTTCGGCGGCCATTATTTGTACGGATGAGCAAAGTGCACCGCCTTCCTTGTGGCCCTTTTTGGCCGCAGCGACCTCTTTCTCGAAGCTGTAGATGTCGTTGACAACAGAGATATGTTTAGAGCAGTTGCGCTCGACTGGCCGGACCGATTCCAAGTCAGCCGGGGACATCTGAAGTTGCATGGAAAATCGCATAAGAGCCGAGAGAAGCCTGTGACATTTCAGTTCCATGAATATGATTCAGGTTATTCCCCCCTGGGTTCTTACGCTTTGCCGACATCCTTCTCACGATATTCGAAATATGTACCAAGGCTCATAGACTCCGCCCGGGTGCGGTCTGTCTGTGCTCGCATGAAAACGAAAACGGGCTCAAGAACCTCGTCAGCCATCACCTTGTCGTGTGCACGCATGCTCTCCCATAGGTCAAACATCATCCATTCCACCGGCACGGACCGATCTGGCATGGTATCACCACGCATTATTGGCATTAATTTATTGTTGTAAATTGAGCCATCCTCGAAAGACAAATGATCCAGAACATCTATAGCGGTCAGCTCTATCGCTGTTTCATTCCACTATATTCTCACCATCGATAAGGAAGAGAATCGTGAGCAGTCTGCATGCGAAATGAATCCTATCATCCAAGGCCATTGGAAAGTATAGACAGGTAACCCGTGAGAAACCTGCAGCCACGAACTTTTTTTTAGCTTTTTCGCTCTCGAGGTTCCAATTCTTAAGGAAGTAGCCGTCGACCTCTTTGGTGACTTGATCCACGAGACGATGGCATTGATACTGAAAGAGAGATGGTGGTGTTGATAGCGTCGGCGTGGCCACTGTAGCCGGCTCCTCCACCGGGCCAGGCAAGATCAGTCGGGACAAAAACGAGATGATGTAGCTCAAGGGCGATGCCATCTTTGGACCCTTTTCCATATCTTTATTGTTGCGTCCTCTGGAGCGATGCTGATATTCTGTTCCAAGCAGAGACACGACTACTATCAACAATGTTCCAGAGTGCGAAAGCTACGATGAAATAGTAGGTTAGGGCTTATTATTGACTAGCTGTGTACATGAATACTGTTGTGGCTAGGACTTTCGATCAAAGTTACAGATGGATGTCGTGTAAGAATAGGAACTGGTCCGCGAATTGCATTCCATTGATGGCGTGACTGGAACCAGAAAGGCCAAAGACAAGAATCGGACGACGTCCGATCAGGATGTCTCCAGACAGATTGTGAAGTAAGATCCCTACTCTTCAAAATTACGGCAAAATTTATCTCGTTACAGTAGTGCCAAAGGCAAAGCTGTGGCCCAGACGCATGACATTGCCGCGAGTCTTGTTGGGCGTTTCGGGACCAGGGAAAGGGAGTCTTCATCGGGTACCCTTTGCTCACGCCTGACTTATTGTAGTCTATCCTTATCTGTTTTGTATACGCAGTATGCAGGGCCACAGGCCACTGCTTGTTCTATATCTGACACTCGTGTTGACTTGCTAGGATTTGCAATAGGACAGGTTAGCTTCAGAAGGGCAAGAAGGCTACTTCTTCTGGAGTCATCTAAGTGTTATGTCTATCATTCAGCTCAGCCATTCAGGCACATGGTGTATAATCTCTCACTTCGTGAAGCCGAGGTGGCTTCAAAACAATATGAACACCTGTCATCCGAGTTTCTAGATCTTATCTAAGCCCTTTGAGGTAAGCGGCAAGGACAGCAAAAACTGGTATGTGTGCGCCTTCTTTCCTACCCACGCAAACCTAATTGGCAGAGACGTTTTCACGTTTGATCTACAAAAAGCATCCGAAACCCAAAAAAACCCAATCACGTGCTTGGTCGAGAAAGTTCGCTTGTAACGAGTTGGGTAAATGAGATGCCCGGAGGTACCATTTACTGACAAGTCCGACTTTCGGCACTTCTTCCATGCGGTAATTGGAGCCCTAATTTTCACCAATTCGGGCGCTGTCCAGCCAATCCACACCCTACGCTGCGATTTGTCTCGTGAGGCTATACAACTTGTATGAATCTCTGAAGAATTGAATTGTCGAAGTAGCCCAGCAGATATGGATACTACCAGCCAAATTCAGGACCGCACCGCCACCCTGTGGGCAACCAGTGCGTACTCCTCGCGCGGCGCATTTGCGTTGTTGTTCATTGGTGCAGTAAGATTCAAGTTCTCCATCTGTCTGAAGCATGGCTTATTGTTCCCTTGGGTTCCAGATTGTTCTCCGCTTCACCTACTACGTTGTTTACAACCTCTTTTTCCATCCTCTAGCGAAGTTGCCCGGTCCTCTTCTGGCAAGAGCATCCCTGGTAAGGCTATTGTCCCTTCATGAGCAAGTTATCTGTGCCGCGGAAGCTTGATCAAGCCAGTAGCTTATGAATTTCGAAGCTATGGCGATTTTGGTTCTCTCAGAGCGGCCGCTTCCATCGGGTGATCGAGCAGCAGCATTCGCGCTATGGTACAAAGAAACAAATTCGGCCGCGAGGTATTCTTCTTACAATTCTCAGGCCCTGTGTTCCGCGTGTCCCCAAACGAGCTCTCCTTCGCTTCCGCCACTTCCTGGAAATCAATCTACGGCCACCCGCCCAAAGGCAAGAGCACTCTCATCAAAAGCGAATTTTATGACATGTATGGCTCCGGCTATGACTCTCTGTGTATCGGCAGCGAGCGAGATCCTCAGAACCATGCACGCATGAAGAAATCACTATCCCCTGCTTTTTCGACAAAAGCGCTTATGGAACAGGAGGAGATCATTCAGCGATGTGTCGACGGCTTTGTGGACAAAATTGGGCATGAGAGCAAGCGCGAAACGGGAATCAATGTGAGCGATTGGTATGAGATGATAGCATTCGATATTCTGGGGGAGATGGCCTTTGGGGAGACATTTCACTGCGTTGAAAATGGTTCGATTCGTCTCATCGGGTCCTGAGTACTATATTGCTGACTCTCGAGTTTTTTGGTAAGAGGAGCCGCATTTCTGGATCGAACTCCTTACCAAGCACCTTTTCTTCATTACTTTGATTGACAACCTCCGTCGGGTCTCCCTTCTTTTCTCTATTGGCAGGTTCTTGCTACCCAGGTTCACGGTTGGCGTACGGGACAAGCACAGTGGTTACAGTAGGGCGAAAGTCGACAGGTGAGATGCTTTACCAAATCCCAAGTTCGGAGCAACTCTAAAAGTCAACTGCTAATATGAATCAAACAGACGCCTCCAAAGTGTATCTCCCCGGAAAGATATCTTGACCAACGTAGTCGATAAGGTCAAGGGTGGCGAAGTCTCGCAGGAAGAATTAACCGCGCATGCATCGACGCTCGTGTAGGTGATTGAAACTCCCATAAAATTTTCCGGTTAGCTGACATGATATCGCCGCATGTACAGTATAGCTGGAGGAGAGACGATTTCGACCTTTCTTGCTGCAACGACATACTACCTCTGCAAGACCCCTAATGCCTATCATAAGCTTCAAAACGAGATTCGAGGTCGCTACCAGTCGTATCAAGATATTGACGCCGCGTCTGCCCTTCAATTACCATATTTGCAGGCAGTGATCCAAGAAGGATTACGAATATTCCCGCCGGGCTCACAGGGGTTTCCAAGAACCTCTCCTGGAGTGATGATTGACAATTACTGGATTCCAGCCGGCGTCAGTATTATCGATCCTTTACTCTCCAGTCGAGTGGTCATTGTGCAATGGTAGACTGACAAATGGCTTTTTGGCAGACCGAGGTATACACTAGTGCGTGGACGGTAACACATGACCCCCAGTATTTCCATGATCCTGAGCAGTTTCTGCCAGAGCGATGGCTCGACCCTGACTGCACCGATCTCAGAGAAGCAAGCCAGCCATTTTCTCTGGGCAGTAGAGCATGTCTTGGCAGAAAGTTAGTCGTGCCCTCTCTCTTCTCGCAGTCTCATGAGACTGGCGTTTCAACCTCAGCGCTGATCACAACAACTCTGATATAGTTTTGCCTTAGTCGAAATGAGCTTGCTTCTATCCAAGATTCTGTATAGATACGATCCTGAGATTGTGAATGCGGAGCTAGACTGGGAGAGGAATTGTCATATGCATATCAATTGGTGGAAGCCAGTGTTGAATGTAAGGTTTTTGGAAACTAAAAAGTGAGGTGGACGATTGATTGCGTTGGTGTGTGAGGATCACATCGACGAGAACTGAAAGAAGGTCGAACGAAAACGCCATCCACGCGGCATTCGGAGGCCTGCCGTTTTTTCTACATAGCAAACATATTATATATGTTTTTTACATATCTTGAAAGTGTGGCGTCAAGCAGGCGAGTGCATCCTAAAAGGGCAACCTCCGATGTCAAGCAAGCAAGCACAGCATAAATGTACCGTAATGTCTACGATTGTAAACAGAAGCACTTCGATTGACATTCTTCGCAAGGATGACGTCCATAGAGATCAATTTAGAAGACATACCATCATTGGAAGGAAAGACCGGCATTGTGAGTGGTAAGTATGCTTCTACTCCACCGAATCTGTGGCTACAATGGCATATCATCATTGTGCAGCAACTTACTGTACACGAGTAACATTTGGTCATGATTATTGCAGGTGGAATTTCCGGCATTGGGCTGGCGGCAGCGAAGATCCTCTCTTCGCGGGGCGCCCGAGTCTTCGTCCTTGACCGCAACACACCACAAACAGCCCTTCCCCAGGGTCTTGAGTTCATTAAATGCGACCAAAGCTCGTGGAAAGATCTCTCGGCCGCTTTCAAACATGTCCAAAACGTCGACATTGCAGTTGCCAATGCTGGCGTGTCGGAGGAACGCAATTACTTTGACGACAGCTTCGACGAGCAGGGCAACTTGCTCGAGCCTTCTCGCGCTGTCATTGACGTGAATCTCGTTGGGACCTTCAACTTTTGTAAGCTGGCTCTGAGTTCAATGAGGCGCCGTGGCGTCGGTGGGAGTATTGTCATAACCTCAAGTGCGACTGCTTACGCCCCGGAGCATTCACTACCCGTTTACAGCGCGTGCAAACTCGCAGTAAGTAGCTAGATTGAAGCACTCATGATAGAACGTGATCGGCTGACCGTCCCTATCTCTGCAGCTAGTGGGTCTCGTAAGGTCACTCCGCGCCGTCACCTTGAAGGATAATATCACAATCAACACCGTAACCCCTGCAGCCACGATCACTTCTCTGCTCCCACAAAACCTGGCAGCGCCTATAATAGCAGCTGGGCTCCCCGTCAGCTCGGCAGATTTCGTGGGATTGGCTGTGGTATACTCGGCAGTGGGGAAACAACCCAGGCGCGTGGAGCCATACGGCAAGGACACGGATGAAAGCGATGGGCCTGGGCGGTGGCACGGACGGGGGATTCTCACCCTTGGGGAAACTTACACTGAGGTGGAAGGCCCGGTGGCGGATCTGAGGCCGCAGTGGTTTGGGCAGAAAAATACTGAGCTTACGCGGCTACAACAGACGATGACGGACTTTCGATAGGGACGTGAGACAAGAGAGTCGCAGATAGTGGCAGTGGCAAAATGGGATAGTTCAATCAAGTGATGAGATTCGGTTACCGGGTTTCAGATGCGCGAGTCATACCATACCACATTCTCTGTAGCAAAGGGCTGGATGTGAATGCATCTGTTATGGCGCCTTCGCAAAAAGTGACGCTTATCCGCGCAAAAGTCCTAAGACCTGGAATCCACGCGACACCTCAATATGCGGAGCCTGACGACAAAGTGCGTTGACATTTCGAGACCCCACCACCAAGCTACATCTTGCCACTGGCATCCGACCTCTAGACCAAGCCCGATGATGTGCATGAAGATTTCGGTGCGTAAGGGAAAACTGCTTCGGGCATTGCAGGAAAAGGCTCTACCACAACCAAATTACCCAAAAGGGTCATCAACCGAGGTACGTCCTATTGGTCAATTTGGAAAAGCATCAGAACGGACGGTTGAAGGCCCTTTCTTGTGCATCAAGTCTCTTTCAGACCTGTGCAGTTGAAGGATATTTTCAGGTCCATCGCTACCGACCACCATGCTGTCCCTAACTGTCCCATTGGTGGCACTCACAATCGTGGTCTCCCTTTTCCGGGTCTACTCCCTCTGGGAATCTCGACGAGCGGCAAGGAAAACAGGACTTCCTTACACTTACAGCCCTGTCCACGAATTGGAAACCTGGGCGTATCTCACCAACCCGCTGCTACGATGGATGTACCAAGACTACCTCATGAAAGGCCATGGCTGGCCGAGGTGGGCCCGTTTTATGGTCAAGGATTGGATGTATGAAGATAAAGGTCGAGCCCACGAGGAATTCGGCGACGTTTTCTTGGTCGTCAGCCCTGCTGGTATGATTTGCTATACAGCCGACGCGCAGTTAGCTCTGGATGTGTGCACGCGGCGGAAAGATTTCATTAAGCCCCGAGAGAAGATGAGTACGTTGCAACCACAGACGTGCTGCTGTTGCTTCTTTTGACCTGGATTTAGAAATGATTGAACCTTTCGGTCCGAATGTTGTCTCTAGTGAAGGCAATCTTTGGCGTTTCCATATCCGTATTACAGCTCCTCCTTTTGGAGATGCTGCCAACCGGCTTGTTTGGGTTGAAACAATCCGTCAAACGGGGTTTCTAGTATCTTCGTGGTCTGCGAGCGAGTCAATGGCTTTGAAATCAGACATTTACCTGCTTGGTGTCAATGTAATGGCATGCGCCGGTTTTGGTAGGCGAATCGATTGGACAGATAACAGCAAGGCCGCTCCAGAAGGCCATGAGATGTCCCTCGTCAATGCTATATTTGGTGTTGTATTGTATCTACCATATATCTTGTTGCTGCCTCAATGGCTGCTCAAGCGATCGCCATGGAAAGTTGGATATACGGCGTACAAGGAATTCGAACAATATATGCGTGAGTTCATTGCTGTGGAGAAAGCGAGGATTGCTTCTGGTAGTGGATATGAAAGCAAGGTGAAGGGGAATCTGTTAACTGCCATGTTGGCAACAAGTGCGGATGAGGAGAAGAACCTAAAGCAAGGGGCGCAGAGGACTTCGTTCAATGACGACGAAGTGCTGGGTAACGTTTTTATGTTTTTCATGGCTGGTACGTGAAATCACGCCCCTCGATTGCTCATTAAAAAAGATGGACATAACTGTTCATAGGTTACGACACGACCGCCAATACCATCATATTCGCCTGCGTCACATTGGCTCTGGATGAGGACCTACAGGAGCAGGTGATAGGAGAGGTCGACAGGATATTCGAAGAGGCGGTCGCAGAAGGCAGGGAAGAGCTCTCATATACACACGATTTCCCCAAATTCAATTACATGCTAGCATTCATGGTAAGCCCTTTCTTCCCTCACACCCCTCAAACCCCTGACGTCCCCAAAACACAACATCCAACATCCAACTAATGCACACCTCTCCTTTTTTCCCACAGTACGAAGTCCTCCGTGTCTATCCCGTTGTCCTCCCAATCGGCCGCATAACTCCCTCCCCGCAACACATCGCCCTGTCCCCCAAATCCCCCTCCCCAACAAAACCCACAACAATAACACACATACTCCCACCCTCCTGCGGCCTAATAATAAACAACACCGGCATCCACTACAATCCCACCTACTGGCCCTCCCCACACCTCCTCTCCCCCTCCCGCTGGCTCTCCCCCAACCCAAACGCCCACCACCCTAACACCACCAACACCCTCACCACCCCCCAAAACCCCCCCAACTCACCCTTCACACCCCGCCACACGCGCGGCACCTTCCTCACCTTCTCCGAAGGCCCCCGCGCCTGTCTCGGCAAACGTTTCGCAACAGCTGAATTCGCAGCTTTTTTCGCTACCGTGCTGCGCAGGCATCGGATTAAATTGGGGGATGGAGTCGAGAGGGACGAGGTGGAGAGGTGGTATAGGTGTTGTAGTGCGGGGAGTCCGATTACGTTGGCGCCGCCGGGGGATGTGGTTGTTAGGTTGGTGGGGAGGGGTGGGGGCGGAGGAGAAGGAAGGGGGGAGGGGGTAGATGCTTGAAAGAGAGAGAGAGAGGAGGGGAGGGGAGATTTTGGGTTAGGTGGGGCGTTTTTGGGGGTTTTTGGCCGGGTTCTTACTTCGAAAGGTAGTACGGAAGAGCATATTCAGCAGTGGGCCAACAACCCACCATCCACAAAACGAAGAATCGAAAACTATCAACACCATTGCCAACCACCAAATTGCCATCGCCATGTTGCAAGCTACTGTTTTCTTTCGTTCATTGGTGCTCTTACCAAGCTACGTGAGGCATTATCCCAGCCCGCTGGCGATGCTGAGAAAAATGTCGCTATCATCGAAGAGCGAGGACATGCAAACGCTTATGGAGCAAACCTGTCTTAACAAGCACTAATCATTCCATATACTACCATCCTCGTGCCCCCCCATTACAATCATCTCAAGCCTCATTCATACCCCTCCAACTCCTTCTGCGTCCAATCCCATAATTCCCCAGCCAGCTTCCCATCATTCGACAGCTTATCATGCGTGCCCGGCACCCCCACAGGCTCATAAAACCCGCCATTAGTGATCTGCTCCTTGTCCGCCGTCGCCGCCCAAAGCTGATTGCATGCACCCTGTTCCAGCGTCAGCATCTTACCCACATTCGTGACATACACGAGCGCCTTGTTCCAGAAGCCTAGATCGGTCACCAAGCCGGTGCTGATAACGCCTGGGTGCACGGACGTCGAGGTGATGCTGGGGTATCGCCGTGCTAATTCTTGGGCGTAGAGGATGTTGGCTAGCTTGCTCTGGCCGTAGCGGATCCAGTGGCCGATGACGGGGTATTCTTGCTTGGTGCGCAGGTCGTTGAAGGCGATGCCGCTGGCTGGGTGGCCTTTGAAGCCGAGGGAGGTGTTGCTGACGATGCGGACGTCGGCGTTGGGCTGGGCGGCGGTGCGCTGGAGGGTGGGTAGGAGGAGCTTGATGAGGAGGGCGTGGCCGATGTGGTTGGTGCCGAATTGGATCTCGTAGCCGTCGGAGGTGAGGGCTGGAGGGTGGGCCATGATGCCGGCGTTGCAGAGGAGTATATCAAGGCGGGAGGATTGGGAGGTGAATTGCTTGGCGGCTTTGGAGACTGAGGCTAGGGAGGCGAGGTCGCATTGTAGGAAGGTGATTTGGGTGTCTGGTTGGGCGGCTTGGACCTCGCTGATAACGGCATCGGCGGTCTTGGAGTTGCGTCCACTGAAGTAGATGTGGGCTGGTTGGTGCTTTGCGAATTGGAGGATGGATTCTTTACCAAGACCGGCAGTTCCTAGAGTGTTTGTTAGTGATGTTGGGATTTTGCCGCTAGAATATGTTAAGGACTGCGTACCACCTGTGACAAAGATGACTTTCCCAGCAAGACTGGGGATGTCGGTTGTGGGGTTGAATTGAACGCCTGTCATGGTGGATGGCTGATGGCTGATGTTTGAAGGCTGATGGTTGATGGTTGATGGCTGATGGCTGATGCGAGCGGTGAGAAGAGAAGGATAGGAGAGGGCGAGGTGGATTAGAGTCGAGCGGGTAGTGCTAGAGATTCTTTCGTAGGATCACACTGCATACTGCATGGAAGGAGTTTTGGAGTGGACGCCTAACCTAAACGTTGAGATGCTCCCTCGGGCTTAGGTCGATGCAGTCTCTTAGAGCTACCTTAGCGAATGTAGTGTTGTCGAAATGGTCATCTTAGCCTGATGGATTAAGATGCAAGATCCAGGATGCAAGATGCAGAGCTTGTCAGGGTTGTCGACGCGAGTCATGTGTTTGTGGAAGCTCACTATACCTGTCAAGGTTGTCTCCGAATACCTTACCTTACTTACTTTCGGTTTGGTTTTTAATAACGAGCCTCCCGTCGGGCGTCCCCATCCACCCCACCAAAAACACCCCTAAGGTGATGCGCCCGGGCCGGGGTTGCCCTAAGAAACTAGCAATAGCCGGCCCGAGGATCGTTATTAAAAACCACACCTAAAGTACATACTAGCCTCAGATGCTCAGCCCTCCCGCACGGATTGCTCCCAGCATATCGCTAGGGGGCCATTTCGGGCCCTAATGGCACCTAGAAGCTGTGTGGCAAGCCTATCTTATAGGGGGGAGCTAGGCCATATATCGGAAACATGCCCTACGCCAGTCACCGTACCATGTCCCTGTCAGGACGAGTCCAGGCAGGTGTTACACCTACTGTAAGGGCGATAAGGTATAAGGTTGCAGGGTCCCTTCCTCCCTCCCTATCGCTAAATTAGGTCGAATTTGTTTATCATTAAGTAAGCTATTGCAGCGAAGATTGACTCTCTCCTATCTTTCACCGAATTAGGTCGGATTTGTTTTATCATCAAGTAAGTTATTGGTCGATAACTATAATCTTATACAAACACCCATCCAGATCCAAGTTAGGTAACTGTATAACACCCCTGCAAATCGGCTACTTTCCAAGAGCATTGTGATTGTCACTTTCCTTCCGACATTAGTTTATAGTGACCCTCTAGTCAACGGGGCCGCGGGGGGCCTGAACAATCGTGCCGCACCGAGCCATGGTGTGTGGAGCCCTCGATCTCCAGTACCCAACTGTCAATGGTAAGTATGTGTATCTATCTGTTCTCGATGCACAATCCCTGCCAGCCTCCTTACGCATCGCCAAGCATCCTAGCTAGCGAGGCAGATGGGTTACTGCTAAGAGCTGACTCGCATACCTAGTGCTGACCCCCCACCAGAACACATGCTGTCAGCCATTCTCCATCACGAATCTTGCTTACCATCTGCATACGCTATGTAACGTGTCGAGAAGGCATCCGTGACTAGGGACAGTTGGTTCGCCAGGCTTCGCTGGGGAGCATCTGGGCCGAGGAAATCGAGGTTGGGTCAGCAATATACGGGCCATGGCGCTTCCCTTGAAGCCACAAACCACCCTCTCCCTGGAGCCATATCAATGATCGTGCGTATGCCAAAGAATGATAACCCGGCCAAAACGTTACAGCCATGTTTGCTACCTTGCGATGCGGACCGGATGAGGAGCCCTTGGTAGCCATCCAAGAGACGAACCAGCTTCCAGCTCAGGGTCAGGGCCATCAACACCAAGCGTGCTATCACTGCCGCGAGAAAAAGGTAAGGCTTTTTCTCATAGCTTTTGCAGAAAGCATAGCCTATGATTATAGAGTCGTCGTTCTGCCATTGCTAACCGAATTCCCCCTATAGCTCAAATGCACAGCTCAAAAGACGGGTTGTGATCGGTGTGTTGCTCAGGGTATCGTCTGCACATTCAGGCCGCCTAATAGGCGACGAGACAGTATCTCGCAACAGAAGCGGGGCGGAAGCTCGGCCTCTATGCGGCGAAGTGAAGCAATAAGAACCCCTACCCCAAGCAAGAATGTAGCCGCGCAGCGAAAATCCAAACCATCACCGACCAGCAATAGTAGTGGAACATTTGGAGGATCTACGCCTGGCCTTACGAATGATAATTCCTCCGTTTCCTCGAGTAATGGAAGGCTTCCAACGCCGCAAGGTAACGGACAGTTCCAAGGGACTCCCAATGGCATGTGGCAGATGTCGTCGATAGGATCAGAAAATGCCACAATGGCACCAAGTCTGAATGGGACAGATTTTGACCTGCCCCAAGCAAAGTCCCCAACCAGATTAGAAGACTTCTCCAACGACGCAAACTTTGATGCTTTCGGGCTTGACCAAGATGACGACCGGTTCAGTGATATCATGGACCTTGATTTTGGTTTCTCAGATTTCATGACTAAAGATGAGCTTGAAATATCAGCAGTCAGGAAGCCCTCCGCCCTCGAGAGCGGCGAGACAAGAGCCGTAGCTTCGCTGTTGCAAAGCCCCCAGGGTGTCCGGGTCAATGCCTTCCCTCCCGGTCCTCCCCAGCCGTCATGGACGAACTTTGAACGTTCCGAGAGCACCTCCTCTAATTCCTACCAGTCGACAAACGAAGCGAAAACTTCCTTTAGCCAGAAGCCGATGCAATGCGACTGCCTCGCGACCACTCTTTCGCTGCTCGAGAACGTGCACTTTCGAGAACCTCATGCCAGCGCATCCACACTAATCCATCTGCTGCACGAGTTCAAACAATGGATTAATTTCTTCAAGGGTGTGGCAAGCTGTACCGTGTGCAAATTCGTGACTGATTCATTGATGCTACTGGTCGTGGTCTGTGAGAAACTAGCCGACTCTTTCAGGGTTGTTTTGAACGTGTACGAGAAGCTCGCCGAAACGATGAGCGAGTCTTCAGCGGTTCTGCCGGAGGCGCGCATGCTCATTGGTGAGTATCGAATTGACTCTGTGGAGGAGCTTGCGTGTCTCTTCATGTCGCTAGCCCTACGGCATCTTCAGTCTCTTCACGCTATAACCCTGGCTTTGGATAAGAAAGCCGTCCAGGAGAAGCTCACGACGCACCATGAATTATTACAACGGCTGTATGATAAACATCGCGCGATGAGAGCAACTCTACGCCAAGCTCACCTAAAGGGTTCCTGATGTCCTCACCAGAGGCCGCGAATGGATGGGAGCCAAGCTCTACGTAGCCTTGAAGCGCCAAGCTTCGACATATTCTTTTCCAGCGTTGATATAGCTAGACCTTCTGGATAAATAGCTCCCTCTTTTCCCTGTGGAGACATTGTGTTCTCGAGAGGGTTGCGACTCGAATGGATGTGCCGTATAGGAAATCAGAGCTTTCTTGTGAATAGCATAGATTCTTGATAAACTTGCAGCGTTTGATCGGGTTGAAGGATTTGGTCGGCAACTACTCCTATCTAAAGTACCGGATGTTACAGATGAGCATTACCGTTGTCGTCATGAGGCGCTGACGGAAGATATAGTGGCGTAGGTAGATCTGTTGATCCGAATGGAGACATACTGCGGTGTTCACAGTGTGCATTCTACCCTCTTGCAAGAATGGTGAATATATCGGTGTCCCTTTTCTGGATCAAGGTCATTACCTAATTCGGTATCTTCTGGCTATATTGCGTTGGTAAGTCATCAATCGGCCTACAGATACGATTTTCTTCCACGCTTTGGACCGTCAGCTTTCCCAGAGATTCTTTAATTCGTTACCTTCCCGTTATTCCATGTATTTATCTATGTACGGTCCACATACACAACCCTCCGCTAGCAGTAGTGTCTTCTTTCCGCTAATTCCTCAGGCCAAGCTTGACAAAACACTTCCTAGGCTGTCTCGTCACAGTGACTCCCTCAATTGCCTCATATCCTCCAAGTGGATCAGGGACCTCATTCAGTTCAAAATTCAGCAGCAGAAGTATGATCATAATCCGCATCTCCATGAGTGCGAGCTTCTTGCCTAAAAGAGACAAACCAGGTTTATCAGCTATCACTCTAGAGCGTATGACGGAGGGGAATAATCACTGCCAATCGAAAGACGTACCAAAACACCCCCTTGGCCCAGCTCCAAAAGGCAGACTCGGCCCCGCGTTAGGATTGAACACCACCTCTAACTCCCCATCACCATCCCCAATTCTCTCTAGCCACCTCTCCGGCTTGAAGTCCTGCTTCCCCAACGACTCCCACTCCCTGCACTTACCTCCCGCAGCTTTACTACTCTGGCTCCGGCTCTCTTCATCAACGTGCAGCGTATCGTGCAAAAAGGACGGTCCGCACGTCGAACAAAGAATCGAGCTACCCTTGGGAATGCGGTAACCTAGGACTTCACAATCGACTTTTGCGACACGCACGGCTCCGGTGGTGGTCCGCCCGCAGCGGAGCATCTCTGCAATTGCGGCATCCAGGTAGGGAATGTCTGCGGCCACAATTTGATCTGCTGAGGGAATTTGTGTTGGGGATGCGGAGGGAAGTGCAGCTTGGATGGCGCGATGGAGGCGGTCCTGTACGGTTGGGGAAGAGGCGAGGTATTTCAAGCCCCATGTGGTGGTTGTGGCCGTCGTTTCGTGGCCCGCGACTTTAAATATGTATGAGTAAGATTGTGCAATATCTACATCTGGATCATAGGAGGGCTAACAACTTACCTAAAAACATGAACAGCTCATCGATCATCTCACGCTCATCCCCTCTACTACCTGGTTTCGAATCGCGACCCTCCTCCTTCGCCAGCTCCGATGCCTCCCGTCTCAATACATGCTCCATAGCCGAAGCCGGGCGCTGCAGAGCACTTTTTGGAGTCCGAATATATTCCTCACGACACTGTCGTACAAGTTCCCGCATAGTCCGCGTTTTCATCGCATTAGCCTTCCGATACCAGCTCCTCTGACGCATAAAGAAAGCATACACTTTTGGAAACGGTGAACTCAGTATCCCCGCCACACTATCTAAAAGCGTGGAAATAGCCGTATACACCTCCGGCATGTCCGCCTCTGGGAACTCCACCGGCGCCTCTGGAGCATCATTAGGAACGAAGATTGACACATTGCTCGCAAGAAAATCAAGCTGCGTCTGCACGCCCCCAAGTTTCGTTCCTACCGCTACAGCCCAAATCGCATCCATAGCCGCATGCCGGATATTCTCCGCGGCCGCAAAACACCGCCCCCCTGCCAGAGCCTGCTTCCGCCTCCACAATCGCACCAAATCCATCGTCGCCTCATGAATCTGGGGCGCCGCAACTCCATTCAGAAAAGCAGTCGACATGGTATTCGCCCAGATACGCCTCTGCGACTTAAACAACTCATGCGAAGGCATCACGATCGTCGCATACGGCACCAAACCCCCCAGCAACCGGGCGATAATATCCGACCTATCGAACTCGCGCGTGCGCCGGATTAATATGTCTTCTGTTTCGCGGTGGTCGGACAGCACGAGGAGGGGGAAGGCGCCGGGCCAGAGGAAGAGTTGGATTAGTGGTGAGTTGAGCGTCACACATTGCTGCGTCATCCAGTTTACGTTTTCGGATGTGGCTTTGAAGTTGGCGAGGAGGGCGGGCAGGTCGCCGAGGATGCTGCGGGCGGAGGAACGGTTGTGGGGGATGTGGGGGATTACGCGGGGGAGGGCGAGGTAGTATGCGAGGGATACGAGGACGAAAATGACGAGGAGGATGAAGTAGAGGGATGCCATTGCCTTACGCGCTGGTATCGTGGATGAGTTTTTTCTTTTTCTTTTCTCTATTACGCAAACTAGATCTTCCCCAAAACTGCAATTCAAGAAAATAAAATAAGAACAAACAAAACAAAAAGCTTTAGCACAGGAGCCACTGGTCAGATCCATCCACTCATATCAACATAACCCATCTGCTCCGCAGACCTCCACGCTTGGACAAACCCCCCCCCACCCCGGCGAGACTTCCCAGCAAACGAAACACTTCCGCCTCGGACCTCCGCCGAAAGGGGAAATGAGTGGTGTATATGCATGATTATGTAATAAACCATGCCGATAATTCAGACTATTCATTCTTCTCTTTGGATGGGCACGTGACGGACACCGCTGTTATGGATTTTGGGGATGGGATGGGTTGGTGCATGGTGCGATGGATGTTATTACGATGGTTTGAGTAGGTAAGGCAGATAAAGAGCTCGTTTAGGGGGTGCTAGTATAGGTTAAGTATATTTTAGATGGTGGTTGATGGTTGAGGTGTATGAGGGTTTATGGGTTGATGAGTGGTGGGGGCTGGAGGTGGGAGGGAGGGGGGGGGAGAGAGGAGATGGAGGAGAAGCTGCTATAACGCCATTGCCTAAGATGCCACTATCACCTCGTTCTTGCCACTTGGCATACTACCTCACTCCTATCCATCCCCCCATCCCCCCTTCCCCACCCATAACCGATAGAACAGCACCATCACATCCTTATCAGCCTCTGCTCCGGCGCCGCGTCGCCTTAACCATCAACTTCGGTTTCTTCCACAACGTATGCATCTGCGAATCGCGCTGCCAGTCCACATCCTGCTCATTCAGCAGCTTCAGATCGTAGGAGAAATGTAGCTTAGCGAGGATGGTGCGGAGTTCCAGCCAGCCGAGACTATGGACGGGGGGGAAGAGGGAAGATGTCAGTGATGGTAGAGAAGGTTGGGGAGTGGGGTGGTTTTGAAGTGCTTACCTTCTCCCCAAGCAGCCCCTCGTGCCCAGCGAGAAAGGCTGACTAGCATCCAGCTCATCCCCTTTACTTTGCCCAAGCCAGCGCTCGGGGATGAATTCCCAGGGGTCGTGGAAATTAGTGGAATCCATGCTCGCAGCGAAGGGGCTCGTAGAGACGACGGTCTGCATCAAATAAATGGTCAGTCAAGTCATTTGATGATGATGATGCAAAATTGAAGAAGAAAGAAGGGAGTATATAAAAGAGGAGCAATCAATTCACTACTGACCCCCTCAGGCAAAAAATGACCATCCACAGTATCCCCACCGGCGGGCACAACGCGGGGTAAAGCAAATGGCAGCGGCGGATAGATGCGCATGGCTTCGAGCGCGACGGCGTTTAGGTACTTGAGGGGAATGGTGGAGGTGCCGTCGATTTCGCTGTAGGTTTTGAATGCGGAGCGGATTTCCTGCTGGAGGAGGCTGAGGACTCGGGGATTCTTGAGGAGGTAGTACGAGGCGCAGGATAAGGCTGTCGCGGTGGTTTCGCTTCCTGCTATTCTGTCGAGAATTAGCGAACTTGTTTGGAGAGGTTCAACGGCCTGTTTGTTTTTTTTATCTGTCAGCTTACATGAAATCGGATGCGTGGGCTGCAATCTGCGCGTCGGATATATCCTGGTGCTCGCGTTCGAGGAGGATCCGAGTCATGAAGTCCTTGCGGTTCGTCTGGCGCTGGATTCTCCTGTTACGCCGTCAACGACAATGAAGAGGGCAAAAAAATAACTCCGTAGCATGGGCGGCAAGCGCACCTTTGTACGAGTCCCATGGAGTAGGCCTCATGTTTCCTCGTATCCTCCAACAGCTTCTTAATAAATCCCGAGAACAACGTTTGAACGGCGGTTGAGAACCACGGAAACCGCTTGAAGCAATCGGCCAGTGCGCCTTTTCCAAGACTGCTTACAACGATGGAGACCCAGAAGTGCTCTTTGCCTACATATACCAGCTCATCATCAGCCCAAAATTGATCCATAAAAACCAGGGAGAGGGCAATCGCGGTTCAGAAACAAACCAGAAGCAACACCCCCAAACGATTCCCCAAACGCCAAGCTACCAATAATATCAAAAGTCGTTAGATTAAACGCATTAACGAGATCAAGTTCCTTCCCCCCACCACCCTCCTCCCCACCCTCCAACATCTCAATAAATTGATCCACAATCTCCGCAACCAAATACTCCTGCTCCCTTAACGATCTATCTGAAAAAGCGCCGCTAAGATACTTGCGCATTTCGGAATGTTTAGCCGGATTCCGCTCACTGACAATCGAGAGTGCTTCCGCGGCGAAGTTGCCGCCGTCGTAGAATTCGCTTTTGATGAAGGGCTCATGGCCTTTGCGGATGCCGTAGATGTCGCGCCAGGATTGCGCGGTGTTGAAGGAGAGTTCGTTGGGGGCGGTGCGGACGATTGGGCCTGTGTGGTGAGAGAGAAGGGGTTTAGCTTGGTGATCGCTTTTCGTTTCTTTTGTTTTCTTTTCTTATTTGCTTTTGTTATTGGCAGTCATCTCAGGGAAACCAACCGTATTTCTCATGCAACTTCAAAGTTTCATAAGGCTGTCTGCCGCCCATGAAACGTCGACAGTAGGTGAACTGCTCACAACAACAGCATTACACTTATCAGATCCGAGGTTTCAAGAAAAAAATTCAGCAAATGCACTTACGTTACTCAACGATGCTGTAAAGGGTCCTGGAAACCTGGATAGCGGATGCCTGGAGACTCTGCGCCATGTTGCGTAAACCCAATAGATAAATGACTACATTAAATTGGTTAATCGCACTGCTGGGACCTCGAGTTGCTTGGGATATGTCATACACAGAGTAATGCAGTCAAAACGAGTCTCGCTACCGTGAAATCTACCACGAGGCCATGCTCGGGCATCAGGTGGATCGACGACATGTCGATGCTGGATATGAGGTTGATTGAAGGCTCTCGTGAGCCCGCATATGTTAGCGAATGTCTTTATTTTCAGTGCATAGTAGCGATTCTTCTGCTATGGTTTCAAGCTTAGCGAGCCGGAGTTTTCCCAAACCGGATTCCGCTAAGGTATGCTCAAAGAGCTGCACGAGGTGGACCCTGCGTTTTGTGCTCAGTGATCTTACCCTACAAGACTCGATCAATCGCTCAGCCTATCAATGACCTTTGCGGTATGGAAGATGTCGGGGAATAATACCCGTTGAGGATTTATAAGGTGACGGCTTGCATGCTAGACAAGCTTAGACACAGAATAGCCACACTGGCTTCTGTAGCTTCGATTCTTCTGTCTTTTCGTATGATATGGATAGTTAACCGGATGCAATGCCCTTTCTATATACGTCTACTGTGGCTCAAGATGATAATGAATAAACCAAATATCCAGAAAGCCAAATATTGTGTCAATAGCAGGGATGACGACAGTCATGAATTCAAGAACCTAATTCGGAAGCTTGAAACCGCTGTTCTCCAGGCGCTGAAAGACTCCCTTCGGATCGTACTTCCGCTGTATCCTTTTCAAGATCGGAAGGCTCGAGCCCCCTCCATAGTACTGGAAGACTTCTTGACCGCTTTGTGCATCGTTCAGGTACGTGAAAGGGATGTGCAGCCCCGCTTCTTTAGCTGCCGCATCTACGTTTGAGATGAACTTTCTGGCAAACCGGTTGACTGTTGCATCATCGGCCGCGTTTTCCCAGTCAATGTTGATCAGGACAGCTACGCGTTGGTCAGCATCATCAAATTACTCATGTGGAAGGGGCGGGGTCCCACATATGAACGTGCCCATGGACGGGTCAAGATCAATAGCATCTCCACCGGCATCCTTCGCCGCTTGAAGCTGAGCCTTGGTGATAGGCTGGAGGGCCAAGGTCGTACCACATCCAGTAACGTTCTGCAAAGCTTGGATCACGGGTTGCGTATACAACTTATCCAGAAGAGCTACGGTATCCTTGCTGACTTTGATCGCTGTCGTGGCAAAAAGCCAGCTGAAGACTAGGTCAGAAGTGGCAAGATCGGATGCATGATTCTATGTCATTAATGCTTACCGAAAATTCCGAGCTGCAAAGGCGGGTATATTCGTAAGGTTTGTGTAAGAGAGGAAGCTATATAGAGTGTCATCCGTGAAGTTATTTGCAACTGCGTTAAATCCCGCCAATGCTTGGGGAGCTGCATTGTCCCCGTTGTAAAATGCGACCAACGAGCCTTCGACAAGACCCGTGGAAGGGGTCACAACGATATTAGGGAGGATTGCAGCTTTGACGTCCTCCGAGCCCCCACCCGGGGAGACATACTCGGTGATTGCGTTCAGGAAAGCTGGATAACTGGCGGTATTATACAACGTATCGCCGCCATATAGTTCGGTAACGTCAAGGGTCTCCATGTCGAAGCGGGTGACGATGCCAAAGTTGTTTGAACCCCCTTTCAATGCCCAGAACAAATCACTGTTATGCGTTGCAGTGGCTTCCACAATTGTGCTATCTGCCAAGACAACTTGATAGGCTTTGACAGTACTACAAGCCCAACCAACTTGAGACGCGAAGTACGGAAGGCCACCTCCGAGAAGCAGGCCTCCAACGCCAACGGGGCTGAATCTTCCGCCAGCAACTCCCTTATTGAACGCAGAAGCGTAAGTGTATACATCATTCCAAGTCTGGCCTGGCCCCACCTGGACAATCGCATTGTTATTGATCATCTTGTTTTGATTCAAGCCGGACATAGAAATGAGTACTCCATTGTTGATACCATTTGCATCAGGAACGGGCATATGACCGCCGCTCCGAACAGCGAACGATGTTTTAGAAGAGGTCAAGATCGAGAGTCCGGCTGCGAGATCATCTGCCGTGGTAGGCTCAAAGACACAATACGGGGTAGTCAGACATGTTTCAGACCATACCACTGAATCAGAGGAATAAGCGTTGTTACTGGAGAGGAAGATGTTTTGGGACGTGACTCACGAGCGATTTGAGTGGCATAGTCGGTACTCTGGGGCAGAAAAGTCACACCGGGAAATTTGGTTTGGAGAGATTTGCACGCTGGGGGCAGGGTGGCAGCAGACACAAGCTCAATTAGAGCCACAGCTAAAAATCCGAGTGTAGGAGATTTGAACGACATGATAAAACTTGCAAAGCCTTGTTGCTATTGGAGGATAGGTGAAACTTGATTAATGCAGGTGGCTCGCATGCTTTTATCATCCTTTGAATTAGGTGCGTGCTGACGGGCGGTTCTAGGTTGCCAGATTCACTGCTCATCGCGTTACGACGATAGATGGAGGCTTGCCTGCTGTGCCACGCTCAGCTGAGATATAGCGTCGATTCAGTGACTCTGATGGAGTCTTGGGCCGCCGCTTTTCGAGCTTTCGGCTGCTGAATGGACGCCATGTCATCGTTGCCGTTCATTATTCCACAATCAGCGACGAGGCTATAAGATGGCGTTACATTAGGGTCAGCTCTAGGCGAGCTTCGGGTCATCAATACGGCACTGCCCGTGGAGGCGGCATGGTATCTCTGACTACCAGGGGACTCTCGTAGTCATAATATTCGAATATCAATAGTGATTATGCTTATGCAGATCTGTAGATTGCATGCGGAAAATAGGGTTGTTGACCGGAGAAATTTCCAGACCACTGTTTGAGAGAAGTCTCCGAGATCTCTCTTTTCCACGTGTCTGGGCCTCTAGACCGGGGCGCCAACGATCGCAACATGTAGCTGCACGTTGAGCATGCATGATAAGGCGCGTTTTAGATCCAAGTTGCTTGGCTGGCTCGATTTTCCCGCAAGGAGCCATGATCTGCAAAGGATCTTTACGATGGCTGACGCGGTCAGATGCAACTAACCATCGAACGGTCTTGGAGCTAATATAGTAAGCAATCCAATATTCATCAGCTTACGCTGATTCTAGAGTTTGATTACCATGACTCGTGTGATTGATTGCTCGGAGATGTACGAATTGAGGTTGAGCGGCAATTCGCTAAAAGCGGCAACGTCCGAGAGCCGCCCTTTTCTGACTTGGCCGCAGACCTCGAGGCAAACTCGCAGCTCCTAGCCTATCTAGATCAATTGTATCAATACAATGGAATTGATATCAACATACCCAAACGAGCCGTCACGAGTAGCACAGATGCCTACACTAGCATGTGCACGGAGGATCTGGCCTCCTTGGGATATAGCGCCTCAGAAGTTACAATCTCAACAGACAAAGGCAAATTTGATTCAAAATGGCAGTAAAGGACTATCTATACGCCAATCTCATGGCACTCTTTCTATCGGCAGGCTTGATCGTGTTGTCTCTCAGATATGTAGCGGGCGAAAACGAGTCAACATTTCCAGCCATCGAGGATTTTGAGATTTTCGAGAACCGGACCAAGCTTTCTGGTTACTTGACGGTGATACTGGTTGGGTTCCTGTTCGTGATAGTGTCACAGCGCCCGAAAAGGCAGAAGCTTGCCCCAGGTATTCCCATCGTCGGTGGCAGTGACATTCAACATGTCAAGCAGAACCGCAAAAGGTTTATTCATGACGGGAAGTCAATGCTGACCGAGGGTTATCGACAAGTACGTTAGGTATCTCTGAGAGCAGATGCATTGACTCTGATAAGATATCGCTTTAGACAAATGGTGGCTTCTTTTACGTTCCAAGTAATTGTGGGGAGCGTCTTATGCTCCCCGTGAAGTACCTAGAAGATTTAAAGACTGCGCCGATCGACCAGGTGGATTTCGTTGCCACATTTATCGAGGTATTATGTAACTTGAGATTTTAACTATGAATCGAGCAGTATCTGATATTTGGCGAGAAAGATGTTTGAGGGTAAATACACGACCATGGGAAGCCGATCGACTTTGCACCCTCGTGTTGTAAGAGCTCAGTTAAACCATCATTTGCGTAAGCTGGGCCCTTCATATTTTTAATTTTGGCGATGCATCGTTTGGAGCAAGTGAGCAGCGACGGGGCTGAAACCTTTTCAACCAGCCGATGTCATGCCAGCAGTTCAACAAGAGATCAGGAACGCCTTCGATGCTGCCTTTCCGCCATGTGAAGGTATGTAGGCTCTCCAATCTCCGGTATACATGACTTGACCATTGTTGCCCGTCTCAAATAGATTGGACAGAGATCAACGTAGTTGAAAGGATTACCAAAGTGGTTGCCCGGGTTTCTAGCTGCATGTTCGGCGGCACAGAGCTGAGCGAAAATGAAAAATGGGTTGCAGCTTCCATCGCATTTGCTATTGACGGGTTTCACGGCGCGCAGAAGATCAAGAGATATCCTCACATCTTGCGGCCTATTGCAAAATACTTTATCCCTGAAATCCGCTCCATTGCTGGACATTACGCAGAAGCAGAGAAAGCTGCTATTCCAATTCTTAAAGCACGACAGAAGACAGGGGAAAAGGCCCTTGATCTTCTCTACTGGATGTCAGATCAGGCAAAAGGTTCTGAGCGTGATATGAAATTCATCGCGAGTATCCTGCTCAAAGTCAGTTTGACCGTATCTAATTATCGTTTCCCCCCAGGGTGGCATATCAATTGACATTTCCTCTCACGTGCATGCTAGCTGTCTCTCATGCTGACAATGCTGTGACCCTCAGGTCTCATTCGCTGCAATCCACACCAGCGCTGCGGCTCCCTCCCAGCTAATTTACGACCTTTGCGCTATGCCGGAATACGTGGAACCTCTACGTAAAGAGGTCGAATCCGTCCTTGATCCTGACGGCAATATCGACAAGAAGTCTTTTGGCCAGCTCGTCAAGCTCGATAGCATCATGAAGGAATCTCAACGGTTTAATCCTCTTCTTCTCAGTGCGTGCTCTTCCTAAAATTCCTGGCTATCTCCTTCCTCTTGCCCTTTGTCGCAACTATTTCCCTTATAATCCCTAATACGAATCCAATAGTCACCTTCGAACGTGTTGTTCACAGGCCTTACCGCCTTTCCGACGGTTTTGTTATCCCCGCACACACACACATCGGCGTCCCAACTTCTTCACTTCTTATGGACCCAGACCTCTACCCTGATCCTGAGCGCTACGACGGCTTCCGATTCGCCAAAATTCGTACCCACGAGCCCAACACTGACGCTAGCGCCCGGGCCCAGTATGCTGCCAGTAATCCTGCTAGCATGTCTTTTGGTTTTGGGCGTCACGCGTGTCCGGGGCGGTTCTTCGCGGCAAACGAGATCAAAGCGATCATGGCGTACCTTCTCTTGAACTTTGATATGAAATTTCCGGAGGGGAAAGAGAAGAGGCCGGAGAGTCTGCTGTTTGAGACACAGTTTTTTACCGAACCCAACCGCTACAGTCATGTTCAAGCGGCGTAAGCAGGCGTAAGACGGTGTAAGGCATGTCTCCCTATACAGCACTGCTTCGCTGGTCGAGAAACGAAGCAAATACTTAAGGATAAGTCAAATCGACCAATCTAATCTGACGTCAGACATTTCTGATGAGTAAATGCTGCTGCGTACGCTGTATTCAAAGTAAACCCCGCAAGAAGACAGACATCTCTCATGTGCTCAGTCAGAAGTCGCCTGGAGATTACCGCTCGTACACAGGTTGACCGTCAGTCTCTTAATCATCCAGTGCCACTCAACGTTCAATTGTCGGTCGCTCATAGTCGCTGGGATTCCAAGGCTCATGGCTGGGAAGACAACTTTGCTATTTTCTCCATGCTGCTGCCTTGTTACTCCTTCACCACTCCTACATGTTATTTCATCCCGTAGCCTCCGAAGTGGCTTGGAAGGTAATTCTTGAGACAAGACGTTAAGTATGGCGACCATTGGGCAAAATCAAAATTTCATATATCTTTACCTTTTCTAGATCTCTGCTCAATCATGTCTCCTGTCTCGCCACTCTGCTGCGGTATCCTGCAGGCTCGTGAATCCAATCTTCAGCGGAGCTAAGGCTGTGACTAGTCTCAATATGGCTCTTTCAACCAGTGTAAGCCTACTTACACTTGATGGGCATGTTCAATGGTTTCTTGTACGAATCAAGCGGCCGTCACTGTCCAGAGCTATCTTGCCTGCCAAAGTGTCCATGATCGTACTAGACTCCTCGAAAATTGAAAGATGCTGCACATCTTCGCACTCCTGGACGCCGGTCTATCAATAATCCTGTTTAACCCAAGGATTAAGCACCTTGCACCATCTCAACTGATTCTAATTGAGCAGCCTCAGTGGGTCCACGCCCGGAGCAGGCACAATGCTCCTCTGCCTGGACAGAACCTTGCCGTCGTAGAGTCGTATTCATGCTCACAAACTACGGTCTTGGAGCTGAAGACAAAGGAATGCACTCAAGCACAGCATAGCATAAGCATGAGGCATAAGAATTGGCGGTGGTAAGACCTCTTCTAAGGTCTTTCCACCAAGGCAGCTGGGACAAGTGAATGAAAGACCAAGAGAATGGAGATAATGTCAAAAGCGGAGTAGCTCATGGTCATCTGAATTGCGCCCCAGAAGGTTTGACCCCTTACTGGTAGCCTTGCAGGGCTGTAACTAAAGCTGGTTAGGTCCACAACCGTGATAGGATGGAGCCTACCTAGGTCAATGAAGCCGGGATACCCTGGGGACTAATCTTATCGCTTGGGTAACAACATTTAGAACTTTCGGGGATCTTTTAGGGCCCGCTTCCCTGGCTTAAAGTCCAGCCTTAGTGATGTGACCTGAAGATTTGTGCTATGTGACATAATCATGCACTGAGTCTACCGCGTTAGATAGATTAACAGAAATATGAAATAGCTAACTTTTTGAAACGTTGCACATATGCTAGTCTGTCGGTTCTTATTGAGAGTATTTGGAAAGTGTCTAAACATGAGTCATTCACGAATTCAACCACTTCGACATCTACCCAGCCTACCAAATCAGCACGATCTTCTCCTACTAAACAAGCATTGAAACATCTTTACTCAGAAGCCTTGCACTTTGAATATCACGGTAAAAGATATTGTAGCAAGCACTTTTGCAACCAAATCAACGTCGCGATCGAGCATGGATGATTCTTCGGTTAGCCTTCTAGAACTCAGGTACAAAATTCACGTCCTTTTATACGACCTGAGGCACTTTAACGAGAGCAACGTCAGTCGATCCCGCCTTGAAATAGGGATAGACCCATCATACCTCGGAGAGCCATACTTCAACCTAGACGAAGCGATGAAAATCAAAGGAGTTCGCCTCGATAGGGACAGGACTATAGCAGCTTCAATCGAAGAGACACTCAACAAATGGCTGAATCGCAGGATGAAGAAGTGTGTGGAGAGTAGTGACTATCGCGTCTGCGCTGCTCATGATCTGGTATCTATCGTAGAAAAGTTGCTTGGTATTAAGAAGTATTAAACAAAACAAGGCTTTTCTGGATACGATGGAGGTATATGGTCTGCATTTGATGCCTGGAGAATAATGGATAGGGTTTGGTGAGCAGCAGAAGACGTTCCGCAATAAAGGGGGTAAGAAGAAAGGGAAAGGATGACGAGATGGTTGGTGGAGTCTTTGAACATTCAGATATTATGGCACTGATCTTGTTACTGGAGCGCAGATGGCAGAGAACATGGGGAGACCGACAAGGTTGCAAATATCTATGAACGATAGATACTACGTGGAAAGTTGCAACCATGAGACTCGTAGTGGAGAGAGATTATCGTGCCTGTAAAAATTCTATGCTATTGGTGTATGCATAAAGGTCTCGAATCCTTGGCGCACGAAAGAATTAAAACCATCGCTAGTTAATCCCCCCACCAAAATTGCATACAAATCGGAACAATCGATGGACTATCCTTTGCAACATCACCATCGCTTTTTCCTATTTGGGTTTTTTGAAGCTATATAGACCTAATACCTAGACTTCTTTCTACCTCCCTCTACTCTAAAATCATCCGCCTCCTCCTCTAATAGTGCCCTGATACTATCGCCGAAGAAGTCTATTACAACGTCGCTATTATCTACTCTATATAAGAGAACCTCTTTATCTATAACTTAGCTTATTAATTATAATTTCGCCCTAAAGATACTCCTTATAAGATTATTAAAGTAGTAAGGAACTTATTTATATAATACCTTAATAAGTAATTATAGGCCTTTTAGAAAGAATTAGTCTAGTTTCTTTAAAAGAAATAGAATATTTATATAAATTAATTAATAATATCTTATTTTATTAAGAAATAGTAATAGAGTTCTTAAAATATATATTAGATAAGTAATAAATAGAGTAATAAGTTAAGAATATAATAGACTATAAAATATCTTTAATTATAAGTAGAGTAGATAGTTTTTATAGATAAGACTTTATTTAATAAGTTAACTAGATAATAATACTAAGCTTATATTTCTATTAGTTAACTTACGTAATATTATATTATAACTAGATTTTAGTAAGAGTATAAGATAATTTTTATTCTATTACTTAGAAGAGTATTATATAATATTATAACTTAGTAGTACTTATCTATAAATATTATACCTATTTTTCTTTCTTTAAAGATCTTATAATAATATTAATAAATAAAAGAAAAGGCTACACCCTTATAATTATTTATTATACTAGTATATATTATTACGCTAAAATCTTCTATTTAACTAATATATACTCTTATCTTATTAAAGACTTCCTAGATTATATAAACTAGATATATAATAGAAATAAGTAAATATATTAGGCTTCTAAGGCCTCTAAGGTTCTCTATATATTAACTAAGATCTCTAAGTACTAGAGTTTTCTTCTAGTAAAAGGCTTTTATAAATAAAGATTACTATCTTAAAAACCTCTAAGACGATAAATATAAGACGTTTAGAGCCTTAGATATTTTTAAGGTCTACTACGCCTTCTAAATATAATTATAAGTAGAGTAGCTTCTAGTCTAGCTAGGGTTAGTAAAGCTATAGTAATTATTATAGAAGGGGGTACTAAGAGTAGTAGTACTTATAAGACTATAATATAATATTAAGTAGGTTAATAGGATTAATATTTATTAATAAATTCCTAAGTATTATTAAGAGTATATAAAGGATACTAAGTATTATATTTCTACTTATATCCTTTTTATTTTATTAGGTAGATATTCTTTCTAGATTTCTTATTTAGGAACTATTTAATTTTATAGAGAGAATTTATTAGATTTTCATCTTCTTTCTTAATAAATCTAGATTATAGAGAAAGGTAATAGTATAGATTCTTTATAAAGTTAATAATAGGCTTAATTTAAGTTATAGAGATAACTAGGTATATCTTTATATTAGAGAGGATTTATAAATAATAAGCTAACTTCTCTACTTTCTTTAAAATCTTAAATAGGCTAACTTATTAATTAAAGTATTTATAATATATATTAGATATCTTATAATTATAATAGAGGCGTAAATAGACTAAAGATCCTTTATGAAGATATAGTATCTTATATATCTTATTATATTAAGCTTTTATAGTAATATTAGTAAAAGCTATTATATTCTATACTTTAGAGCGTTTAATATAGTGAAGGTAATCTAAGTTTTATAGATTAATATCCTTCGTCTTTAATAATAAGTTAAGGCCTTCCTTAATATAAAAACTATAGACTAAGTTATTAGACGCGAAGTCTATAGAGTTTAAAATATTATTTAGAGAACCCTAAAAATATAATAATACTAAAACCTAATCTTTTTTACTAATAGATAGGAAGAATCTTAACGTAATTTCTACTATTTAATTAATTTATTTAAACTAGCTATCTATCTAAGAATACTATATAATAGATATTAAGAGTTTAATTTTTATCTTCTAAAATATCTCTTTCTAAAAGAATCTTATAAACTTAAAGTCTTTATTACTAATAATAGCTAATAAAACTCTTTAATTATAGCTTATAAGATTTATAAAAAATAAATTTACCTAATTTATAATATTCTATATCTTAACTTTAAGAATTAATAAGTTTCTCTTAGTTAATTTATAAGTAATAGTTATTAGAGTATTAAAGTTATTATTATTATAACTAGATAATATAATAATAAAATTAATTATAATAGTATAAAATAAAATAGAAGAAGTAGTAATTAGATATAACTTTCTATATATAGAGTATCTTCTTATCTAATTTAGTTAGTAACTAGGGTAATATTTAATATAAATATAAAGATATCTTAAAAGATTTCTAATAAAGATAAATAAGGTAATATAGTTATATATTCTATAATAGCCTTTATAAAAGTTATTATTATATACTATTTTAAATACCTTTTATTATAATACTTATAAAATATAAAGGTATTCGTAGTCTTTACTACTAGTAAGGTATATAAGACCTTCTCTCTTATAGAAGTGGAAGTCTTTAGGTAGGTTCTTATTATCTTCCTTTAAGATTTTAAGGGCCTTACTCTACTACTTATTATTTATATAAGTCTCTACTAAATATTTCTTAAAGTCATTAGTTATCTTAATAAGAGTACTATAGAAGATAAATACTTTAAGGAGTAAGATATTCTATTTAATAGAACTAAGTAAGGTTATTATTATAATCTAATATAAGCGTGATATAAGAAACGCTTAGAGTAAGTATATATTAAGGAATAACTTAGTAATAAGTTACGTAATAGTTTAAATAGTTTATTAATTAAATTATATAAACTAAAGAGTTTAAATAGTTTATTAATTAAATTATATAAATAATAAGAAGTTTAAATAGTTTATAAATTAATTCTATTAAATATAATAGTCTTAATAGACTTCTTTATATTTATATAGTTAAGGCTCTTATCTATTTTAAATAGATTTTTTTATATTTAACTTTATAGTTAAACTAATAGTTATTCCTAGCTTTTAAAAACTTAATCTTATATTACTAAGTAATATAAAGTTATACCTAGCTTATTCTATTTCTCTTTATTCTTTAATTACTTATTTTTAAAAGATCTTATAATATTAGTTTATAATATTTTAAATATTCTTAATATAAGTATATTAAATTAAAGGAGTATAATTTAATTTATCTTAAGTAAGATTATTTAATTTAAGTATTATAATAATATTAATAATAAATTTAGAAAGAGTATTAAGATTATCTAACTAGACCTTTATTATAAAGAAAGAAAGAAGCTTAAAAAGTAATTAATATAAATCTAACTCTATCTTTACTTTTATAATAATATACTAGTTAAATAATATATAGTAGTTACTATTATATTTATACGCGAAGATATATAAAAATAGGTATAACTTTATTTATAAAAGTATTTAGATAACCTATTAGATATACTAAAAATAGTAAGATAGATAGAGGGGTTTACCTATTTTAAGATTAAGCTTTATAAGGTATTTATATTATCTAATAAAATAAACTAAGTAGTATAAGTTATCTAATATATTAAATAAAAGAGATTTATAGTAGAGTATATAATATAATTTTAATAATATATAATTAAGACTAAATAGAATAATAATATACTTATAATAATATATAAAAGAGGGTTAAAAGAAAATATTAAAGATAAGCTAATAAGAATAGGAGTAAGTATAAATATATTTAATAAACTTTAAAAAGAAGCTATTTAAATTAATAATAATCTCTTTAAAAGAGCTATAGAAAAAAGATATAATAAAGGAGTCTCTAAAGCTAGTATAATATAATACTAGTATAAATAAGACTTTAACTTTAACTATAATAAAAGATTAGTTAATTTATATAGGCTAATATCTATAGAGATTAATATAATAAGGAGAAATATATATAGAAAGCTAATAAAAAAAAAGAGGAAATAAGAAAGTACTAAAATATTATAGTTATAATAAACTAAGCTACTTTACTAAAAATTATAAGTTAAAAAATATAATATTTAGACTATAGATTAATATAATATAAGCTATTATTATAAAGGATAAAGTAAAAGAAATAAATAAACTATTACTAAAGTAGGATAATTTAGAACTTATAATAATACTAATAAATTAAGAAAATAATAGTAAATAAGTAATTACTTAATATATTAAGGAACTAGAAATAATAGATAATAAAGCCTAAAATAATCTAATAATTATATCTAAATAATAAAAATATTACCTTTAAGAATTTTTATATAAAATATAGGATAGTATAATCCTACTAATAATAATAGAACTTAAGAATCTAGAATAATATAATAGGTATTATAATAAATTCTAAGAAATAAAAAATAAATAACTTAAACTAAAATAAAATAAGAAGGCTTAGAATAAATAAGAGTATAATTAAAAAGATAACTTTAATTAGGAATAAGTAAATTAGAAGAAAAAAAAGGAATTTAAATTACTTATAAATTAATTAAAAGAATAATAAAAATAATAAAAATAAAACTTCTTAATTAGAAAATTTTAAGATTATTAATATAACTCTTATTATTAATAATATAATAAAGTATACTAAAGTAAATATATAAACGCGTTCTACTTAAAATACTATAATATAAAATAAGAGGTTAAAGGAATTATATATACACCTTAATATTACTTATATATATATTATTACTATAACCTAGATATATATATCTAATATCTAATATAAAAAAGAGAAGTAGTAATATTTCTAGGGTAGCTAGAAAAATAATATATCTAACTTAAATAAAAACTAAGAATAGACTACTAAAAGAAAGAGTATAATTATATTTCTTAAGAAATATACCTACTTCTAAACTATTATATATATATAAATAAAAAAATTAAAGCTAAATTCTATCTTATAGAATACTTTAACTTAGAGATAAAAGAAATAAAAAAAGATTATTCCCTTATAATAAAGGTAGTCGCGAGGAAATAAATATTATAACCCCTATAAAAAAACTAAACTTAGTAAAGTATAACTAACTTATAAAAAAACTAGTTAAAATTAATAGCTAAGGAGCTATTATAATAATAAATTTAGAAATAATAGAAAACTTTATATTAAAAATATTAATATATATCTAAAACCTACTAATAGTAAGTAAGAAGAAACTTTATAAGCTTTAAATAACTAATAGGTTAAAATCTCTATTAAAAAATATTAATAAGAAAATAATCTTATTAAATATTACTTTTTAATAATACTATAAGAAGGTTACCTTTAATATAATTTAGATAACTAATTATTATATTATATTAAATATACCTTAATTAAAAAAATAAAATCTAATAATTAATTAGAAAATAAAAACATTTATACTATAAAAGTCTAATAATATTACTAGCTCTAAATATATATATTAATAATAAATAATAATATATAAGAAGTTAAGTAAAAGAACTATTATAAAATATAATACTATAACTTTAAATAAAGATAACTTTTAATAAGAATTTAATTTTATAAATATAAAAATAAATTAACTAATTAAGTAATATAAAAGGAATAAGGAGAAAGATATACCTCTAAATATTTTTAAAAAATATCTTAAATATATATAGCTCTTTTAGAAAGAAATAAATATAAAAATATTACCTAAATACTAATCTTAAGATTATAAGATTAAACTTAAACTAGGTAAGAAACTAATATTTAAACTAATATATATATTATTAAAAAAAAACTCTAAATACTTTATAAGTATATTATAAAAAACCTAAAAAAGGGATTTATTTAAGAATTTAAATCACTAATAAATTATCTAATACTCTTTATATTAAAAAAGGATAGGAGCTTATAACTATATATAAACTATTAGAAACTAAATAATATTATAATTAAGAATAAGTACTTATTACTAAATATTAATAAACTTTAAAACTAACTTAAAAAAATAAAAATCTTTATAAAACTAGATCTTAGAGAGGCTTATAACTTAATTTATATAAAGAAAAATAAGAAATAAAAGATAATATTTAAAACTTAATATAAATATTATAAATACTTAATAATACTATTTAACTTAACTAATATACTAATAACCTATTAAGTATTAATTAATAATATATTAAGATATTATTTAGATAAGATAGTAATAATCTATCTTAATAATATTCTAGTTTATTTAGAAAATAAGGAAGAATATATTTAATATATATAAAAAATACTTAAATACTTATATAAAACTAAACTACTTCTTAAACTAAAAAAATATAAATTCTATAAAAAAAAAGTTAACTTCCTAAAATATAATATTAGTATATAAGATATTTAGATAAGCTAAGATAAAATTAAGGATATATAAAAATAACTAATACCTATAATAATTAAAGAAGTATAAGTATTCTTAGGATTCCTAAATTTTAATAGAAAATTTATTAAAAAATTCTTAAAAAAATATAATATAGGTTTATTATACACTGCTAGTACTACGTAATAGAATTACTAAGGATTACTTAAAGACGTAAAGTAGTAGTAGTAGGCATTAGATTATATTAGAGAACTAATTATTAAAGATCCTACTACTATAAGGTATATACCCTTTAAGCTTATTAGGATAAGATAGGGTAATATAATATATTCTACTTATCTACGCTAGCGTAGCGTTAATATAATGCCTATATTAGCTTACTACTAATACTAAGCTACTCTACTAACTACTAGTTATTATAAAAAAGCTCTATCTTTTATAAAGCTAGTTACTAAAAATATAAAATTTAAATAAGAAAAGTAATAAGATAATATAATTAAATAACTAAAAAAATATATATATAAAACTACTAATACTATATATATTCTAAGTTAATTAGCTAATAAAGATTAAGATTAATACATTAAATTTAACTATAAAAACGTATCTATATTAATAAAAGAATAGTAAATAGTACTTAATTATATATTATTTAAAAAAAAATAATACTAAAATAAAACTATAATATTTATAATAAGGAGTTACTTATAATAATAAAAGTACTTAAATACTAAAGAGTTTATATAGAAAGCTATTTAAAACTTAATATCTTTATTAATTATAAGAATCTCTTAAATTTTATAATAATAAAAGCGCTTAATTAGAGATAAGTTAGATAAACTAAATTATTAGAATAATATAAGTTTAAAATCTATTATACTCTAAGTAAAGAAAATAAATAAGCTAATACTTTAAATAGATATTTAAACTATATAAATATAAAAGACTTAAATAAATAAGTAATCCTATAAAAGAATAATAATAGATTATTAAGACTAAATATATAAATACTTATAATAACTATAAGAGTTAAGGGACTAAATATAATTAATAAAATAATCTAGATCTATAAAAGTAATAATAAGATAAAAAAATTATATAAAGAATAAAAAAATATAATAATATTAATCTATAAAAAAAATATATCTACCTAAAAAATATATTAAGGAAATAATTAATAATTATTATAATAATTTATAAAATAAATACCTAGATATTATTAAAACTATAGAACTTATTAATAGGAACTATAATATACTAGAACTTAAGTAATATATAATATAATATATTAAAGAATATATTAGTTATTAGTAGAATAAAGTATTAAGATATAAATTATATAGGGAAATATAGTTTATACTAATATCTAACGTACTATAGAATAATATAATAATAGACTTATTAAGGACTATAATATACTTAAATTAATAATATTAAATAGGGATAAGCTCTTTATCTCTAACTATTAGAAAATACTATTAGATATAATTAAAATAAAACTATAAATATTAATAGTCTATTACCTATAAATAAATAGATAAATAAAGTAAGTAAACTAAATCTTAGAAATATATCTAAGATACTATATAAATAAGAAGTAAAATAATTAAATTTAGCTACTACTAATAATATAACTTATATATAATAATAAGATATTATAAATAATAGTAGTTATACTATTCTTTATAAATTATAGTAAATACCTAAATAATTTCCTAATACTAAGAATAGGATTAAATATAGATAAAATACTAATTAAAGTTAAAAAACTAAAAAAAATTTATAAGAAACTAAAGAAATCTATTACTAACTCTAATAAAAAAGTTAAAAAATAAGCTAATAAAAAATATAAGAATAGTCCTTAGTTAAAAGAGAGGGATAAAGTATATCTTCTAATAAAAAATATAAAAATAAAGAGACCTAGTAAAAAACTAGATTATATAAAAATTAAACTATTTTTTATTATAAAATAAAGAGAACTAGTTAACTATAAACTAAAATTATTAAAAGAATCTAAATAATACTCTATCTTCTATATATTACTACTTAAACTAGTCAACCCTAGTATATTAATATAGGAAAGTTTTTAATATAAAATAGAGAAAGAAGATAAATATAAAATAAAGAAGATTTTAAATTAATATAGTTAGAAATATCTTATTAAGTAAAAAAATTATAATAATATTAAAAATATATAAAAGCTACTTAAGAACTTTAAAAATTACTAGACTCTTCTATAATAATTTTAATAAAGATAAGAATAAATTAATTAAAGTTAAGAAAAATTTTAATCTCCTTAGAACTAAAATTAAAGAAAGGACTTATATTATCTATAATAACTTTATTAACCTTTAACTCTTTAATATTTTAAAGCTCCTAATAAACTAATTCTTTCTTTTACTTTTCTAAATTATTAGCCTTAATATATAATTAAAACTAATAGGCTACTAGCTCTTAAATTTAGGTTACTATTAAATAAGTAGCCTCTAACTTTTCATATCTCTTCTTTTATATATAATATAGCTTAGCTTCTAAAAAAATAAGCTTATATAATAACCTAGCCCTATTATACTTAATATAAGAATCTAAGTTTAATCTAACCTTATAATCCTTATAATAATAAATATAGTTACTATAGTAATATATAATCTTATCTAAATAAATACTTTTTAAAATTTATTAATAGTATAAGATAGACCTTAATAAAGGATTTAATATATAATATAGTATAAAAGATAGATAGTTATCTTTAGAATAAAGATTTTAAAGAAGGGGGGTAATATTATAACTTAATATAAATATAATATAAAAAATACTTAAAGTGTAATAACTAGTAGTTAGTAGAATAGCTTAGTATTAATAGTAAGCTAATATAGATATTATATTAATACTACGCTAGCGCGAATAAGTAGAATATATTATATTACCCTACCTTATCCTAATAAGCTTAAAGGGTATATACTCTATAGTAGTAGGATCTTTAATAATTAGTTCTTTAATATAATCTAATACCTACTACTACTACTTTATATCTTTAAGTAATCCTTAGTAATTCTATTACGCGGTACTAGTAATACGTAATAGGCCTATATTATATAAAGTAAGTATATATTAAAAAATAGCTTAATAATAAATTATATAATAATTTAAATAGTTTATTAATTAAATTATATAAACTAGGAAGTTTAAATAGTTTATTAATTAAATTATATAAATAATAAGAAGTTTAAATAGTTTATAGACTAATTCTATTAAATATAATAATCTTAATAGATTTCTTTATATTTATATAATTAAAGCTCTTACTTACTTTAAATAGATCTTCTTATATTTAACTCTATAATTAAACTAATAGTTACTCCTAGCTCTTAAAGACTTAATCTTATATTACTAAATAATATAGAGTTATACCTAGCTTACCCTATTCCCCTCTACTCTTTAATTACTTATTTTTAGAAGATCTTATAATATTAGTTTATAATAGTTATAATATTATATAGATAGTCTAGAATATTAGCTTTATTAATTATAGATAGATTAATTTAGATTTATAGATATAAGAGAGTATTAGGGATTATATTTAATACTCTTAATTTATATTTAATTAATAGATTAAATAATAATAGATATTATAAGACTTATATTAATTATAAATTTAACTTATTTATTAATAAGATAGATAAAGAAGTTTATTAAGAAATTAGAATAGCTATTAAATAATTAGTATAGATTATAATAAATAACTTTTTAATAGAATTAATAAGATATTTAATTTTCTTTACTACTTATACTAAGCTAGCGACTTTTAATTTAGTTAGCTAGTAATTTCTCTCTATAGTATTAATACTTCTACTAAGAAATATAATTAGTTATATAGCTATATATCTTAGGTTATTATTATTAGTTCTATAATAGATTATAGCTATAAATCCCTAGATCTTAGAGATATCTAAGTTAATATAAAACTATTAATTCTTATTATAATATACTAGAAATATAAAGGCCTTAAATATATCTTAGAGATTATATAAGGCTTCTAGTTCCTCTTCTAAGGGCTAGTAGTATATATAGCTAGATAGTTACTTATAGGTAGTGTCATGGAGCTACCATAGAGCTTAGGGCTAGGGCATAGGGCTAGGGCATACCCGGCGCCCCTAAGTAGATAACCGAGTATCGCGTGCACCAGAGCTCTATTATTCTTAATATATTCAACCACTACCATTACTTTATAGCATCCATCTATCCTACTACTAGTAGATATATGTCTATCACATAATAACATAGTAGTAACGGCATAACGATCTAGATATCAGGCGTCAAGTCTTCCTAGTCCAAATCTACTTATTCACTAGTACCTACACCGCAGCAGGCCCCTAGGTCCTTATCCATTAGGATTCTATCGATATCCAATGATCCTTTCGCTAGGCATATCATCTTCCTACTATCCATGTCTTAGCTTAGTAGATACGCTGCCTATATAGTCAATCTTATAGAGCTAATAAAAGAAATTCATCGCCTATATAAGTGCCTAGATTAACAAGGCTATCTACTAGCTCCACCGTAGGTAGTTCTACCATAAGCAGCTTTAAAGCTATCAGCTTCACCCCTATCTACTCCACCACCTACTCCGCTAGCAGCTCCACTAGTAGCTTCGCTAGCTCCGCTAGCCCCGAAGCTATATATTTAGACAACACCACCAAAGCTTCCTCCGTAGCTTATTCCTATCTAATCCTATCCTCCACCGCCAAGCGTTAAAACTATAGAAGAGGTGGAACATAGACAGGTCTATAAGTCACTGCGGAATATTAAGTAGATAAGGTAAAAGCTTAGAGCTTAAAAGATACCTACAAGCGAGACGCGTTTCTTTAAGAAATGTATTAGATAGCCACCCAAATTTAGTGGCATCTACATAAGTTTCTCCCGCGATAAGGAGCCCGATGTATAGTATACCACCATGCTCAATCATATAGACAAGCTCGCTTTAGGAGCTATACTAAATCCGGCCTAGGCCTATGCGGGTGGACGCCACCATTTTCCTTTATCAATTCCGAGCGCTTAAATTCTTGCGATGTTTTTAACTTCTTTAACTTTTTTAATTTTTTAACCTTCTAACCAACGATCTTTATTCCTCACCTTCCACTCATCTATTCTTTAATCGGCCATCGCTTATCGCTAGCAGTACCCTATCCGGTCGACCGATACCACTATTCACAAGTATTTTATGTGGTGATTATCACATATATCACTATCGCAATAACCTAACTTCTAGAGAAGAAACCTTATCGTACCTGTAAAAATTCTAGAGTAGCGCCGCGTTAGTGCTAAATTTAGTTGCTCGCACACCAAAAAATGTACTTTACGACCATTTCGATAGAGCTCCACCACTCACTATTAGGTTAACCCTAAATTAGGTAGAACTAAAGCTATATATAAGTATATCTATTTACCCTCGTTTCCCCCCTAATAATAGGCCTCATTGTTATTATATAGCCCCGCTATCATGATAATACCTACCCCTATTACTATATTATAGCACCCTATTATCTACTACCTATTTAATACCTAAATAGACCGTATTAAAGCTATATACTTAGGTATTCTTTTACCCCTATTTTTAACCTAATATCAGCCCTTATTATTACTCTATAATCTTACTACTAATATAATACCTCCTCTACTTAATATATAGGCCGACTTTAGTATTAAGTAATATTACTAGATAGTTAATTAACTATATAGAATAGTATAGGGAGTAGTAGAAGACTTATTAAATGTATATTAGGTGCTAGGGTATAGATAAGTAGGTACTTTAGTAGTAGTAGAGCTATAGGGCGATAACGAGGGCTATTATTAGGGCGAAAACGGGGGTAAATAGTTATATATATATATAGCCTTAATTCTTTTTAATTTAGAGTTAAATAGGTAGTTAATAGTAGAGCTCTATTAAAATAGTTGAAATATACGATTTTTTAAGCCTATAAGGTATACGCTCACGAAAAAATACTAAGACCTCGGTATAAAATATTAAAAATATAAGCTATAGAGTATAGACTATAGTAATAGCTAATATATACTATTAAGAGGGTAAAAGTATACTTATATATAGAGTATTAATATTACCTACTTTAGAAGGACTTTATATAATTTTAATAGAGCTAATATTAATAGTTAATATATATATTTTTTAGTATACAAGTAACTAAATTTAGTACTAACACGACGCTACTCTAGAATTTTTATAGGCATGATAGTATTCCTAGAATTCTACATCTATACCTATTCTATTCACTACCTATTCTATTAACTACCTATTATAACCATGGGCTACGAAGCTTCCTATTAGCTAATGGAATATAATAGGGTATTAGGAATATGATACGCAATGGATAGATTACGTATAACAATAAGGGCATCGCTTTTCTTTATTTTTTATAGGTACTTATCATAGAGCTACCGCAGAGCTTAGGGCTAGGGCATAGGGCTAGGGTATACCTAGCGCCCCTAAGTAGATAACTGAGTATCGCGTGTACTAAAGCTCTATTATTCTTAATATATTTAACTACTACTATTACTTTATAGTATCTATCTATTCTATTACTAGTAAATATATATCTATTATATAATAAGTAGAGCTAGAAAGCTATCTTATAATAGGCTTTATAATAAGGTTAATAGTATATTATAACCTAATATAAGTATAATATAAGGAATACTTAGGTAAGTATATATTAGGAAATAGCTTAGTAATAAGTTATATAATAGTTTAAATAGCTTATTAATTAAATTATATAAATTAGAAAGTTTAAATAGTTTATTAATTAAATTATATAAATAGTAAGAAATTTAAATAGTTTATAAACTAATTTTATTAAATATAATAGTCTTAGTAAACTTTCCTATATCTATATAGTTAGGGCTTTTATCTACCTTAGATAAATCTCCTTATATTTAACTCTATAATTTAATTAATAATTACTTCTAGCCTTTAAAAACTTAATCTTATATTATTAAGTAATATAGAGTTATATCTAGCTTACTCTATTCCCCTTTACTCTTTAATTACTTATTTTTAGAAGATTTATAATATTAGTTTATAATACTTTAAATATCCTTAATATAAGTATATTAAATTAAAGAAGTATAGCTTAATTTATTCTAAGTAAGACTACTTAATCTAGGTATTATAATAGTATTAATAATAGATTTAGAAGGAATATTAAGATTATCTAACTAAACCTTTATTATAAAGAAAGAAAGAAGCTTAAAGAGTAATTAATATAAGTTTAACTTTACCTTTATTTCTATAATAATATACTAATTAAATAATATATAGTAGTTACTATTATATTTATATATAGAGATATATAGAAATAGGTATAACCTTATCTATAGAAGTACTTAGATAATCTATTAGATATACTAGAAATAGTAAGATAAATAAAAGGGGTTATTTACTTTAACTTTTAAGGTAGAGCTCTATAAGATATTTATACTATCTAATAAAATAAACTAAGTAATATAAGTTATCTAATATATTAAATAAAAGAGATCTATAGTAAAGTATATAATATAGTTCTAATAATATATAGTTAAGATTAAATAGAATAATAATATACTTATAATAATATATAGGAGGGGGCTAAAAGAAAATATTAAGGATAAGCTAATAAGAATAGAAGTAAATATAGATATATTTAATAAACTTTAGAAAGAAGTTATTTAAATTAATAATAATCTCTTTAAAAGAGCTATAGAAAAAAGATATAATAGAGGAGTTTTTAGAGCTAATATAATATAATACTAATATAAATAAGGCTTTAACTCTAATTATAGAAAATAATTAGTTAATCTATATAGATTAATATCTATAGAGATTAATATAATAAAGAGAAATGTATATAAAAAGCTAATAAAGAGAGAAAATAAGAAAGTACTAAAGTACTATAGCTATAATAAACTAGGCTACTTTACTAAAGATTATAAGTTAAAAAATATAGTATCTAGACTATAGATTAATATAATATAAGCTATTATTATAAAGAATAAAGTAAGAATAAATAAACTATTACTAAAGTAAAATAATCTAGAATTTATAATAATATTAGTAAACTAAGAAAATAATAATAAGTAAGTAATTATTTAGTATATTAAAGAATTAGAGAAGATAGATAATAAAGCTTAGAATAATTTAATAACTATATCTAAATAATAGAAATATTACCTTTAAGAATTTTTATATAAAATATAGAATAGTATAATTCTACTAATAATAATAAGACTTAAAAATCTAAAATAATATAATAGATATTATAATAGGTTCTAAGAAATAAGAAATAAATAACTTAAACTAAAATAAGATAAAAAGGCTTAAAATAAATAAAAATATAATTAGGAAAATAACTTTAATTAGAAGTAAGTAAACTAAGAAGAGGAAAAAAAACTTAAATTATCTATAAATTAATTAGAAGAATAATAGAAATAGTAAAAATAGAACTCCTTAATTAAAAGATCTTAAGATTATTAGTATAATTTTTATTACTAATAATATAGTAAAATATATTAAAGTAAGTATATAGATATATTCTACTTAAAGTACTATAATATAAGATAAGAGATTAAAGAAATTATATATATACCTTAATATTACTTATATATATATTATTACTATAACTTAAATATATATATCTAGTACCTAATATAAAAAAGGGAAGTAGTAATATTCTTAGGGTAGCTAGAAAAATAGTATATTTAACTTAGATAAGAACTAAGAATAAACTATTAAAAGGAAGAGTATAGTTATACTTCTTAAAAAGTATATCTATTTCTAAACTATTATATATATATAAATAAAAAAATTAAAGCTAGATTCTATCTTATAGAATACTTTAATTTAAAGATAGAAAAAATAGAAAAAAATTATTCTTTTATAATAGGAGTAATTATAGAGAAATAAATACTATAACCCCTATAAGAGAGCTAAACTTAATAGAGTATAACTAACTTATAAAAAAACTAGTTAAGATTAATAACTAAGGAGTTATTATAATAATAGATTTAGAAATAATAGAAAATTTTATATTAAAAGTATTAATATATATCTAGAATCTACTAATAATAGATAAGAAAAAATCTTATAGACTTTAAATAATTAATAAATTAGAATCTTTATTAAAAAATATTAATAGAGAAATAATTCTATTAGATATTACTTTTTAATAATATTATAAGGAAGTTATCTTTAATATAATTAGGATAGCTAACTATTATATTATATTAAGTATATCCTAATTAAAGAAATAAAACCTAATAATTAATTAAAAAATAGGAATATTTATATTATAAAAGCCTAATAATATTACTAGCTCTAAATATATATATTAATAGTAAATAATAATATATAAAAAGTTAAGTAGAAGAATTACTATAAAGTATAATATTATAATTTTAAATAAGAATAATCTTAAGAGAGAATTTAACTCTATAAATATAAAAATAAATTAACTAGTTAAATAATATAAAAAAAATAAAAGAAAAGATATACTTTTAAATATCTCTAAAAAATATCTTAAGTATATATAGCTCTTTTAGGAAGAAATAGATATAAAGATATTATTTAAATACTAATCTTAGAATTATAAGATTAAACTTAAACTAGATAAGAAACTAATATTTAAACTAATATATATATTATTAGAAAAGAAACTCTAAGTACTTTATAAGTATATTATAGAGAATCTAAAAAAGGGATTTATTTAAGAATCTAAATTATTAATAAATTATCTAATACTTTTTATATTAAAGAAAGATAGAAGTTTATAACTATATATTAACTATTAAAAGTTAAATAATATTATAATTAAGAATAGATACTTATTACTAAATATTAGTAAACTTTAAAATTAATTTAAGAAGGTAAAAATCTTTATAAAGCTAAACCTTAGGGGGGCTTATAACTTAATTTATATAAAGAAAGATAAGGAATAGAAAATAATATTTAGAACTTAATATAGATATTATAAGTACTTAGTAATATTATTTAGCCTAATTAATATATTAATAACCTATTAAGTATTAATTAATAATATATTAAGATATTATCTAGATAAGATAATAATAGCCTATTTTAATAATATTCTAATCTATTTAGAAAAGAAGAAAGAATATATTTAATATATATAAGAAGTACTTAAATACTTATAAAAAGCTAGACTACTTCTTAAACTAGAAAAATATAAATTCTATAAAAAAAAAGTTAACTTCCTAGAATATAATATTAGTATATAAGATATTTAGATAAGTTAAAATAAAATTAAAGATATATAAAAATAACTAATACTTATAATAGTTAAAGAAGTATAAGTATTTTTAGGATTCCTAAATTTTAATAAATAATTTATTAAAGAATTCTTAAAGAAAGCTTTATCTCTTATAAAACTAGTTACTAAAAATATAAAGTTTAAATAGAGAGATTAATAAAATAATATAGTTAGATAACTAAAGGAAGTATATATAAAATTACTAGTACTATATATATTCTAAATTAATTAACTAATAAGAATTAAGACTAATATATTAAATCTAGCTATAAAAGTATATCTATATTAATAGAAGGATAATAAATAGTATCTAGTTATATATTATTTAAGAAAAATAATAGTATTAAAGTAAAACTATAATATTTATAATAAGAAGTTATTTATAATAATAAAAGTACTTAAATATTAGAGAGTTTATATAGAAAGCTATTTAAAACTTAATATCTTTACTAATTATAAGAATCTCTTAAATTTTATAATAATAAAAGCGCTTAATTAGAGATAAGTTAGAGAGACTAAATTATTAGGATAATATAAGTTTAAAATCTATTATACCCTAGGCAAAGAAAATAGATAAGCTAACGCTTTAAGTAGATATTTAAACTATATAAATATAAAAGACTTAAATAAATAAGTAATTCTATAGAAAAATAATAATAGATTATTAGGACTAAATATATAGATACTTATAATAATTATAAGAGTTAAGAGACTAAATATAATTAATAAAATAATTTAGGCCTATAAAAATAATAATAAGGTAAAGGAATTATATAAGAAATAGAAAGATATAATAGTATTAATTTATAAGGAAAAAATATATCTACCTAAAGAATATATTAGAGAAGTAATTAGTAATTACTATAATAATTTATAAAATAGATACCTAAGAGTTACTAGAACTATAGAACTTATTAATAGGAACTATAATATACTAGAACTTAAGTAGTATATAATATAATATATTAAGAAGTATATAAGTTATTAATAAAATAAGATATTAAGATATAAGCTATATAAAGAAATATAGTTTATATTTATATCTAACGTACTATAGAATAATATAATAATAGACTTTATTACTAAGTTACTAAAGTTAAAAGACCTAATAATAGTAGAGATATATAATATTATTATAGTTATTATAGATTAACTAATAAAATATACTATTATAGTATTATTTAAAGAAAAATATAAAGCTAAATAATTAGTATTTATACTACTAAATAGGCTTATTAAGAACTATAGTATATCTAAATTAATAATATTAAATAGAGATAAGCTTTTTATCTCTAACTATTAGAAAATATTATTAGATATAATTAGAATAAAATTATAAATATTAATAGCCTATTACCTATAAATAGATAGATAGATAGAGTAAGTAAACTAAATTTTAAAAATATATCTAAGATATTATATAAATAAAAAATAAAATAACTAGATATAGTTACTATTAATAATATAATTTATATATAATAATAAGATATTATAGATAATAGAAGTTATATTATTCTTTATAAAATATAAGAAAAATCTAAATAACTTCTTAATATTAAGGATAGAACTAAATATAGATAAAGTACTAATTAAAGTTAAAGAATTAAAAAAGATTTATTAATAATTAAAGAAAACTATTACTAACTTTAATAAAAAAGTTAGAAGATAAGTTAATAAAAAAAAGGATAATCCTTAGCTAAAAAAGAGAGATAAAGTATATCTTCTAATAAAAAATATAAGAATAAAAAGACTTAGTAAGAAACTAAATTATATAAAAGTTAGATTATTTTTAATTATAGAATAAAAAGGACTAGTTAACTATAAACTAGAGCTATTAAAAAAATCTAAATAATACTCTATCTTCTATATATTACTACTTAAACTTATCGACCTAAATATATTAATATAGAAAAGTTTTTATTATAAAATAAAGAAAGAAGATAAATATAAGATAAAAAAGATTCTAGATTAATAAGGTTAAAAATATCTTATTAAATAGAAGAATTATAATAATATTAAAGATATATAGAAACTACTTAAAAATTTTAAGAATTACTAGATTCTTCTATAATAATTTTAATAGAAGTAAGAATAAATTAATTAAAATTAAAAGAAATTTTAATCTTTTTAGAATTAAGATTAAAAAAGAGACTTATATTACTTATAATAACTTTATTAACCTCTAATTTTTTAATATTTTAAAGCTCTTAATAAACTAGTTCTTTCTCTTACTTCTTTAGATTATTAGTCTTAGTATATAATTAAGATTAACGAGTAACTAGCTCTTAAATTTAGGTTACTACTAATTATTATAAACTAACGTTATAGGGTCTTCTAAAAATAAGTAATTAAAGAGTAAAGGGGAATAGGGTAAGCTAGATATAACTCTATATTACTTAGTAATATAAGATTAAGTCTTTAAAGGCTAGGAATAACTATTAATTTAACTATAAAGTTAAATATAAGAAGATCTATTTAAAGTAGGTAAGAGCCCTAACTATATAGATATAAGGAAGTCTACTAAGACTATTATATTTAATAGATTTAATCTATAAACTATTTAAACTCCTTATAGTTTATATAATTTAATCTCTAAACTATTTAAACTTTCTAGTTTATATAATTTAGTCTCTAAACTATTTAAACTATCACGTAACTTATTACTAAGCCGTTCCTTAATATATACTTATTTAAGTATTCCTTACATTATACTTATTAGGTTATAACACTAATTAGGTAGCCTTTAGCTTTTCACGTCTCTTTTTTTATATATAATATAGCTTAGCTTTAAAAAAAATAAGTTTATATAATAATCCTATCTTATTATATTTAATATAAGAATTTAAGTTTAATTTAATCTTATAATTCTTATAATAATAAATATAGTTATTATAATAATATATAATCTTATTTAAGTAAATATTTTTTAGAACTTATTAATAATATAAGGTAGACCTTAATAGAGGATTTAATATATAGTGTAGTATAAAGAATAGATAGTTATCTTTAAGATAAAGATATTAGAGAAAAAGAGTAATATTATAACCTAATATAAGTATAATATAAGAAACGCTTAGATAAGTATATATTAGGGAATAGCTTAGTAATAAGTTATATAATAATTTAAATAGTTTATTAATTAAATTATATAAATAATAAAGAGTTTAAATAGTTTATAGACTAATTTTATTAAATATAATAATCTTAGTAGACTTTTTTATATCTATATAATTAGGGCTCTTATTTACCTTAGATAGATCTTTTTATATTTAACTTTATAATTTAATTAATAGTTATTCCTAGTCTTTAAAGACTTAATCTTATATTACTAAGTAATATAAAGTTATATCTAGTTTATCCTATTCCCCTTTACTCTTTAATTACTTATTTTTAGAAGACTTATAATATTAGTTTATAATATAGTACTTAAAGAGCTAGTAGGATTACTAGAGCTAGAAGGGCTAGTAGGATTAAAGTCTAATATATTTTAGATTAAGCATATTTTCCTACCTTATAGGGGTTATACTCTCTATATATAATAGGATATAGATAAGTAGAGCTAGTTTATTAGGTTTAAGAAGATTTTAAGCTCTTAAAAAGTCCCTAGAAATTTTAGAGCTATAATTACTTAAATTTTCTCTTTTATTATTATTATCTCTAAGCTATTAATATATTATCCTAATAGTATAATAAAAGAATATCTAAGATAGAATTTTATAAGTACTAAAGAGATACCTTTTAATTATAATAACTAGAGAAGTTTATTTAAATATTAGAGGTAATCTTTAAAAGTATAACTAAAGATTATAATATTATTAATAAAGGCTCTCGTAAATACTTAAAGTAAATATAATATAATATTAATCTACCTTTATATATATAGAGATAATTCTTTATACCCTATTAGTATAACTATTAATTCCTTTTATTTCTAATAACTTACTATAGTAAGTTTCTAATAATTCTTTACTTTTACTTAAAACTAATAAAAGTATTCTATTATATTAATAATTAAAATAAATTAATACTTCGTAATAAGTATAATAATATTAGATTATAAGGGTAATAGATAAGTATTATTCTTAATAATAGTATTAAGATTATAAATATTTATAATAATATATCTCTTTTTTCCCTATAAAATATCTCGCTAAATAATAAAATAGAGCTAGTTAAAAGAAGTAGGTTAATTAGTAAATTAAAGCTTATCTTATATATATAATTTATTAAAAGTCTTATCTATTACTTATCTATCTTTCTAATTAAGTAAATAGATCTTTAAAGTCTTTAATAAGGCTTTTATTTTTAGCTTAATAAATATTTATTCTTTCTTAGAAATATTAATAATTTTATCTATATTTATAAAGATATTCTTAAAATTAAATACTAAGGTAATAAGTATATTAGCGGCTTTATTATTACTATATACTATTATATTATTAGATAGAGAATATTCTTTAAAGAGATTAATAAGTCTTATAAAGATTATTAAGAATAAATTAAGTTACTTAGAAATACGCTATCTATAGATAGTAAGAGACTTCGCTCTTAAAGAGATTATATAATAACTAAGTCTATTATACTTAATAATAATACCTAGCCTTATATATCTTAAAAGCTTAATAGAGGAAGAGATAGTATTCTTAATCTATATAAATAATATATTAAAGTTAATAAGATACGCGTAAATACTATCTTTATAATCTAGTTTATAATATAATTATAGTTTAAAAATAAAGTCTTAGTTATTAGAAAGCGTACTATAGTATATAATTAGAATATTTATTACTAAGTTAAGTTCTATAATATAAATATAATAGGTCTTAATTACCTAGCGTAGTTAGGAGTAGGGCTTAGCTATATAATATATTAGAATTTTAATATTATTATATCTCGTAATAACTATACTCTATATTTCTAAGTCTAGAAGAATACTATAAATCTTAAGTATTCTTATTCCTATAAGTATATTAGCTTTAAGATTATCTATAATATAGACTTCTATCCTAATTTTTACTATAGTAGGATCTTAATTATTAATACTATTAATAAATAAGTTAATATTAAGAAACTCTAATATTATAAAGACCTTATTTTTAATACTATATATAAGGATATATAATACTATATACTTTACCTTTAACTTAAAGTCTAATATATATTTATATAAAAACTCTTAATTTTCTAAGATAATAGGATAATTAAAGTTAAGATAAATACTAACTTTAATTCTCTTAAGACTAAAATTAATATTAATAGTTATATATTTAAAATTATAAAAAGTATATTCTAAAGAGTAATCTTTATATAATAGTATTATAAACTTAATAATATAAGTTATAAAAAGCTTCTATAGAGTAGAAGTAGGTTATAGATAGATTATAGAAAACTATATATAAGTATTAGGTATAGATATAATCTTTAGGCTATTAGAAGTTATAGTCTTTAAGTTACTAGAAGTTATCTTAAGTAAATTATTTTTAGACTTTTAATAGTTATTATAAAGATAAGAAAATAAAGTATTCTAAGATATAAAGGTATCTTAATACTACTTATAATAATAATAGATCTTAGTAGAAGTAGTAATAAAATTAATATTAACTTCTTTATAACTAATATACTTCTAGAAATTAAGTACTTCTATATAGAAGGCCTACTAGTTATCCTCTAAGAGGGGGCTAATATTAAATTCTTCGTTATTATAATAATAATCCTAATTCTTAATATACTAACTATAGTCTTCTATATCTTCTATTACTATAGTATAGTAAGCTCTCTAAAACTATTAAAAGAGATACGTATTATTATAATAATTATTATATAATATATTATTACTAAACTAATAAGAACTAGATATATTTAACTAGAGAATAAATCTAGCTATAATCTAATAAGGTTATAGTGAAGCTAGAAACTAAGATTACTACTATTACTTTTATAAATAAAACTAATAAATCTAATAACTTTAGTAGCTTTAATACCCTTATTCTTATATTAAATTTCTATAAGACTAATTTTAGTAGTACTAAAATTAAGGATTATAAATATTATTATTTTAATAGTAGAGAAACTAAGATTACTATTATAATTTATAGTTTTAGTTTCTAGAACTAAAAGATCTTAATAATCCCCTAGGATTATTATACTAACTAGTATTATTACTACGTTAAGCTTATATCTATTAAAAGCTTTAACTAAGAACTACTAATATATTATTATTAGGATATATCCTTAAAGCTTTCTACTACTACTAGTACTTTCTATAGTCTATTATTCTAAGGAACTAGTTAAATATAATATTAATATTAGAAGGGTTAATATTAGATTAGAATTTAATATCTAAGCTATTCTATATAATATCTAGTTAATTATATACTATATTAAGCTTTATAACCTTTACGACGTATATAATTACTATAGTATATTCGCGAGATTCCTAATATTAAAGGGTATTATTTATTATATATCTTTCTTTTAATAACTAAGCTATTTAAATATTCTTAGGAAACTTAAAGTATTCTATAAGAAAGAATATTTATTTATCTAAATCTTAGCTATAAATTAGAAGACGCTTTTCTATATTAGTAAGCTATAAAGTATACTATTTAAGGGCTTCGCCTTAAAAATATAACTATAGATTTAAGCGTATAAGCTCTATACCCTTTATATAGAATATATCCTTAATTCTATTAATAAATATAATAATATTATAAAAGAAGGTTTTCTTTCTAGTATATTTTATACTAAGGCTAGTATTAGTTAACTTATTATTATAGAAGAGGTTAAAGAAGCTAATATTATCTAGGTTAAACTAGGGGTTATAAGGGTTATTTAAGCTATTAGGCTTTCTAGGGAGTTCTAGGTCTTTAGAGAGCCCTAGAGGTCTAGATAAATCTTATAGAATTTAGTTCTCTTAAAAGAAATATATAATAGTATTACTAATAATAGTATTTATATTAAGTTCTAGATTATTATTTTTACTATTATTAGCTTTATTATTACTTTATTTACTAGAAGTTATATTCTTTATAGAAGTAGCTCTAAGGATTTCTTTTATAATAATAGAGTTTCTTTAAATATTTCCCTAAGAGAGTTATAAGTTACTAGAGAGCGATATAATAATATTTTATTTAATATATTACTTAAAGACTTTAATATTTAAGTATAATAGAGATAATAATATTTTATCTATAGTTTATTTATTTAACTAAATTAATAAGGGAGTAATATCTAGATTTATAAAGGCCTCTTATAATATTATTCTAGTATAGATTATTCTTATAGAAGACTTCTATAAATAAACTCTTTCTAGCTAAGAGTATATAGTAATAATATCCCTAATAATAAAATAAGTACTTTATAGGATAATATTATAATATAGATATTTACTCTAGAGAAATAAATAGAGTTAATATACCTTAATAATAATACTATAAGATAGATCTTATATAATAGGTAGTAAAGAAGATAAAGAGAATACTAGCTTAGAAATTCTTATACTAGATAAAGGTAATATTATATAATAGTTAGTTAAGTAATATATAATATTTAACGTATAAAATAGTAGAAGTAGATATATAATAAACTAGTAGTAAGTTAAAAGATAAGGAGATCTTATAGGAAAATATAGGAATTTTCTATTAGGAAAGATTCCTTTCTCTTAAAGTTATCTAGGTATTACCTAAATCTTCTCTTTAACTAGTAGAGTAAGGAAGTAAGGCTATAAATTAGGCCTAATAGGCCTAATATATAGTGGTTATAGTTATAAATTCCCTCTCTTAAGCTTATAGCCTTACTTAATATCGAGGCTCTATAAAGGTTATTAAGCTATAATAAGATAGAATAACTAAACTAAAATATAAGGTATAGTAAGATAGAAAGTAATAAGGTTATAATATAATATTAATATAATAACTATAGAGTTAGTAAAAGACTTTAAGACCTTTAAGATATAGATAGAATAGTATAAAAGTAAGGAAGATAATTATTATTTAGGTCCTTAAAGACCTTTAAAGATAGATATTATAGAAAGTTATAGAAGAGCTTCTAAGTAAAGGAAATACTAGATTAGTACTATAATAAAAATAGTTATTAGTATATTTAGAGCGATTAAATAATACTTTAATAGATATATTAGTTTAATAGCTAAAGCTATTACTACTAATATTATAACTAGATTTTAGTAAGAATATAAGATAGTTTCTATTTTATTACTTAGAAGAGTACTATATAATTCTATAACTTAATAGTATCTATCTATAGATATTATACTTATTTCTCTTTCTTTAAAGATCCTATAATATATTATAATAATATAAGATAAGATAATTCCTAGAATATCCTTCTTATATATATAGTAGATAGTTATCTACCTTATATAATTATCTATAAAGAATATTTTAATAGTAAGTTTTTTTTATAATAAATTAAGTTTAATCTAATACTATTACTCTATAATACTTAGCTAGATTTAAGAAGTATTATTATTCTAAATAATATATCTATTTATTATAATCTATATATTAAAGAAGTTATCTATAAGATAGCTTATAAGATTAAATACTTATTATTATACTTACCTAATTTTAATCTTATTAAGCTTAGTTTTAGTATTTTAAAGGCCTAGATTAAATAATTCTTTTACCTTCTTTAATTTATATTTAAGAGTATCTTTAGTAATTTTCTATAATATATAATAATATAGAGTTAATATAATTATTTTATAATAAAGTACTTTTAATATAATAATAATAGCTATATTTTTAAAATAAATATATAAAAATTTAAGGTAAGACTTTTAAGGAATAAAATTATAATAAATTTTAATATAAAGGACTAATTTTTTTATTTATTTATTTAATAATCTTATTAATATTTATATCTCTTTCTACTAAGATTTAAATAGCTTTAAATTTATTTTAAAGTTTTAAGTTATTTCTTCTAATAAATCTAACTTAATCTTAATAAAATATATAAAAGATATAAGATTTACTATTTCTTTTAAGTTATCTATTAATTAATACTTCTTTTTAATAATAATCTTAGCCTTAATAATTCTTATTTAAAGCTCTAGTTTTAAGGTTTAACTAATCTTCTACTAAAAAAATTAATTAAGTATAATTACTTTCTCTTTTAATATTCTAAATAAACTTAAGTACTTATTAATAGAGAAGTAATCTAAGTAATCTAAGTTATTAAAATTATAGGTAAGGCTAGCTAAACTATTAAAGCTAGGAATATTAATAGAACTAGTAAAATTAATAGAGAAGATAGAGATAATAAGATAAATAGCTAGTATAGATATTAATAAGGTATTTATATTAACTATAAACTAAGTAAATAAGATAAATATAAAGGAAAAGAAAGAGATTAAGAAGATTAAGTAACTTATTATTATAGCTATAATATTATCCTTTCTAATAAATCTACTATAATTTCTTATAATTATATTTTTATTATCTTTTTATTAAACTTTATAAATTAATTTATAAAATCTTTATCTTCTTTTTACTTAATATAGATATTCTATTATTCTTTATATAACTTAGTTCTTTATAAGGTTAACTTATAAAAGCCCTATTTCTACTAAATATTATATATTTTAATTAGTAACTACTTAATTAAGACTTTAAGATTTATCTCTTACTATAATCTTATCTTATCTTAATTATTAGATATTATTAATATTAAAATACTTACCTTTAAAGTTAATAAAATAAAAACTATTTATATTCTAATACTATTAGTCTCTATATTACTAGTAATTAAGTAATATTTTATTATAATTTTTAATAGATTTTATTATTTTAACTTAGTTTCTTATAATATCTAGTAGCTTATTAGTTTTAGTAATCCTCTTCTTATTAAGAGATAGTAGTTCTATAATATCTAAGGAAAGCTTAAGAAGTTAAGAAGTTATTATTTTATGAGTACTTTTAATATAATAAGTAATTACTTAATTTTAGCTAAAATTTTAATCTTTAAGTTAATTATATTATTAAATCTTTATAACTTCTTAAGTATAATATTAAGTATCTTATTCTACTTAGTCTTAGTAAAATTATTAATAGATTAAGGAATTCTCTTAGTCTTTATATAGTAAGCCTTAATAATAATAGTTCTTTAAGTAAGAACCTACATCGGCAAATCCGTAACCCGCAATCAGCGATATGCCAAGAGTTTTTAGCGAAAACAGCACGTTTAGCTGCGAAACAGCTGCAAACTGTACTTAGCAGCGCTTTTTTTTCTAAGATCTTACTAGATCTTAGATATATACTACGCAACGGGTCCTCCATCTATCTATCCATCCATCCATCGCATCCATCGCATCCATCCATCCATCTATCCATCTATCCATCTATCCATCGCATCCATCGCATCCATCGCATCCATCCATCCATCTATCCATCTATCCATCTATCTATCTAAGGTATAGCATCGCATCCATCCATCTATGGCATCGCATCCATCCATCTATGGCATAGCATCCATCCATGGGGCATGGCATCCATCCATGGCATGGCATCCATCTATCCATGGCATCGCATCCATCCATGGCATCGCATCCATCCATGGCATCGCATCCATCCATAGTATAGCATCCATCCATCCATCGCATCCATCGCATGCGCATGGCCATGTTGCATGGCAATAGCATCCATCCATGGCATCCATCCATCCATCCATCCATCTATCCATCACGCTAATTTTTGTAGGCCAAAATAATCTAATAATCATTCTAATAACCATGCCATAGATGGATGCCATACCCCATGGATGGATGGATGCGATGGATGGATAGATGGATGGATAGATGGATGGATGGATGAATACTATGCTATGGATGGATGGATGGATAGATGGATGCGATGGATGCCATAGATGCCATGGATGCCATGCCATAGATGGATGGATGGATGGATGGATAGATGGATGGATGGATGAATACTATGCTATGGATGGATGGATAGATGGATGGATGGATGCGATGGATGCGATGGATGGATAGATGGATGGATGGATGGATAGATGGATGGATGGATGGATGGATGGATGAATACTATGCTATGGATGGATGGATAGATGGATGGATGGATGCGATGGATGCGATGGATGCGATGGATGCGATGGATAGATGGATGGATGGATGCGATGGATGCGATGGATGCGATGGATGCGATGGATGGATAGATGGATGGATGGATGGATAGATGGATGGATGGATGAATACTATGCTATGGATGGATGGATAGATGGATGGATGGATGCGATGGATGCGATGGATGCGATGGATGCGATGGATGCGATGGATGGATAGATGGATGGATGGATGGATAGATGGATGGATGGATGAATACTATGCTATGGATGGATGGATAGATGGATGGATGGATGCGATGGATGCGATGGATGGATAGATGGATGGATGGATGGATAGATGGATGGATGGATGGATGGATGCGATGGATGCCATGCCATAGATGGATGCCATGCCATAGATGGATGGATGGATAGATGGATAGATGGATGCGATGGATGCGATAGATGCGGTGGATGCTATGGATGCTATGCCATAGATGGATGCCATGCCATAGATGGATGGATGCGATGGATGGATAGATGGATGGATGGATAGATAGATGGATAGATAGATGCGATAGATGCGATAGATGCGATAGATACTATGCTATGGATAGATGGATAGATTAATACTGGATGTACAACTAGTGCGGAATATGCTAGAATCTGAGTAGTAGGTGCTGTTTCGCTGCTAATTGACAGCTGATAGCTAGCTAAAGGGGCTGAAAAATTTGGACATGGGCAGACTTGCAGATCCGGATATTAGCGGCTATTTGCGCAAACTTTCATCCCTACGGAATTGCCGATGTAGAGTCACAGAGCAACAACAAGGGCTGATATTAGATAAGAATTAGGGGTAAAAGAATACCTAAGTATATAGCTTTAATACCGTCTATTTAGGTATCAACTAGGTCGTTGATAGTAGGGTGCTACATTATAGTGACGGGGGCAGGCATTTTAGTGGTGATGGGGCTATAGGGCAACAACGAGGTCCCCTACTAAGGGGGAAGCGGGGGCAAAAGGATATATATGTGTATAGCTTCAATCCTACCCGATTTGGGGCCTTGTAGATGGTTAATGGTTGAGCTCTATAGAAATGGTCGACATGTGCATTTTTTGGTGTGCGGGCAACCGAATTTGGCACTACCGCGGCACTAGCATAGAATTTTTACAGGCACGATACGATATCGAAAAGCAAAACTAGCGGGTCTACCCGCGGCTGGTGGTGCCTTCCACGCTCGTACCTGCTGTGTGCACTGCCCCAGCGAGCACCCCGGGGCAGTGCAAAGGCGCAGGGTTCCTCGGCTTGAACTTTACCTTTCGTGGTATATGAGTTGATGGTTGGGTATTGTATCGGCGATCTTAAGTGCAAGAAGCTGTCGATCTGGTTAGCCAGCAGTGCGCATTCTTTCACCCAGCTCGCCTGGGACTAAAATACTTGGGCAGAGCCAGAGGTGGGTGACCTTGATACGGTGAGGACGTCAATTAGAGACCAGAACAGGGTAGTGAAGTAACTCATTGGTGTCCTCACCGTATAGTAGGGCTCACTTGTGCCAGCTGGCACGGTGGATCTAATCTCAGATAGTACTAACTACTCGTCAGGCGCTGAAAAAAGTAATTCTCCTGTTTGGTCCTCCTTTTCAATCTTCTGTTCAGCACCCTGTCAAGGTCGCTATCATTTTGGATTCTACGATGTGACAGTGGGTGCCTACACCCGAAGATCTACCTGTACACAATCGAGCAGCTCATGCTATGATTCTAAAGCACTGACACCCAAAGAGCTGATCTCTATCCCAACCGGAGCGTTTTGCTACGGCAGAAATTGGCTCTTCTGTCGCGATGGAAGTAAACCGCATCGGGCCTACAGTAGTCTACGAGCCAGATAGCGACAAACCGCACCATCTGGAGTAAGCCTTGGCCCGTTTTCTATGGTGTCATAAGGTCTTTCTTAACCGTTCATACTATAAGCAATGGACATTAATCAATTCAGCAACACAGTATTGTCTTGGTTCATGGTCTCTTCGGCCATCCGAAAAAGACGTGGTCTCTCAACACCTCCAGTAGTGCCTCTACACGGGAGCCAGCTGACGGGGATCGTCCAAGTGGCACCAGTGATGAGGATGAGACCGAGAATCGACCCCGAAATAAGAGATGCACAAGAGGCGGGGACTTGTGCCAGGATATCTTCTGGCCTCGGGACCTCCTACCCAGAGCATTCCCACAAGCACGTATTGTGACCTGGGGCTATGATGTTCAAATTGAGGGTTTCTTAGCCGCTGCTTCTCAGGCGTCAATATATCACCATGCAGAAAACCTTCTGTCTGACCTCGTAATGTTGAGGAAATTAGACGCCGCAAAACTCAAACCGTTGATTTTCATCGCTCACAGCCTTGGTGGGATCGTTGTGAAGGATGCTCTTAGCCTTTCGGGCCATGAAAGTACAATTATCAATGCAGTTCTGCCCGCTACCATAGGAGTAATGTTCTTAGGCACGCCACACCAAGGCTCAGGTGCTGCCTCTCTAGGCAGGAAGGCGTTCGAAGTATCTAAAATTTTCTTCAAGAAGCCAAATCTTCAAGTACTTCGTGGGCTAGAAACCAATTCAGAAATCTTAGAGCGGATCTCGAGAAGTTTCGGACAAATCCTTTCCACAGGGAGAATCAAGGTCCATTCGTTCCGAGAAGAGCTTCCAACACATCGAGTAATGGTGGTTGGCTCAGCATCCTCAACAATAGGCTATCTTCATGAAACTCGAGGATCGCTTCATGCTGATCACCGCAATCTGGCCAGGTTTTCCTCTGTAGAGGACATCAAATTTCAAAGAGTGGTATCAGTGCTGCAAGATTGGGTCCATAAAACCTCAGAGAAGCAGCGTAACCAGCAACACCTCCACTTCGCAGACGAAAACCCTGCGCTTCCGGATGGATTAATATTTGATGAAGAGCTAAATCAATGTCTGACGTCTCTCCACTCACGTGAAGCACAACACCGCTTTGAAGACATTAAGGCAGCTCACTATAAAACCTACAATTGGCTCTTTGATCATCAAGTTGGATTCGAAGACTGGCTAGAAGGGAAGATCCCAAGCAATATCTGCTGGATTCAAGGAAAACCGGGCTCTGGGAAATCTACGCTAATGAAGTTTGCCCTCAACCACCATCTGACCCGTAAACTTCTGAGGAAATACACTGACAACTTCTGGGTGGTTGCGGGGTTCTTTTTCCACGATCGTGGGACAACTGTGCAGAAGTCAGCTGAAGGGTTTCTTCGTGAGGTTTTATATCAGATTATACATCAGCAAAAGCAGTTGTTCGTACTTATATACCCTATTCTTGCCAGGGTATTTGAACAAAAGGGGCAGTCTACCAATGGCTCAAAATTTTTCGCTGATGGATGGACCCTTAGCGTTCTTCGGGATACATTGGAATTCATTGGGCGCAAGTCAACAAATGAAGTTAATCTCTGCCTTTTTGTGGACGCTTTGGACGAACATGATGGCAACCATAGAGAACTAGTCCTTATCCTGAGAAGCATAGCGCAATTGACTGCCAATCCCGCGTTCCGAGTACGTCTGGCTCTAGCCGGACGCCCTGAAAACGTGTTCAAAACTGCCTTCCAAGGCTGTCCTGGATTTTCCATTCATGAGTACACTACCAACGATATTCGGCGCTATGCAGAAGACATAATTAAGGCAGATATGCCGGGTGAACTCTCTATCGAATATGAGGAGGGGCTCAGAAACCTGGTCGAAAATATCGTCCGAGATGCGCAAGGAGTTTTTCTGTGGGTCAGGCTGGTTGTCAATGAGATCGTCGAAGGTATTTGTGAGGGAGACACTACAGACGAGTTGGTGACTTTACTATCGACCATTCCGACTGAGCTGGGAGAATTATATAAGAGAGCTCTTTGTCGTTCTTCACGCAGTTCGTTGGAGGCTTTCGAAAGAAATAGGACTGAGGCCTATGTGATGTTCCAGGTTGCAACTTGCGCCCGCGAACCATTCTACATTTATGAATTTCTGACTGCGACGCACTTCTTAGCGACCGGAAGAGGTACTTATCCTGATTTACAAAGGCTTTCCAGTGAACAAATGGAACGCAGGCTGAATAGTCGGTCAGCCGGGCTTCTAGAGGTGTCCAGAAAAGGAGACGGGCCTGTTCAGTTCATTCATCAAACAGTCAAAGAATTCCTGACCGCTGGAGATGGTAAACTTGTGATCCGGGAAGGTCTGAGTGACCGACGCCTTGAAAGCGGCTTCAGCCTCATTTTCCGCTATATCTTGAAGCTGTTGGAGAACTCCACAGCAGATTCTCTGGATCTCGATGCACAAAGATTTGTAAACAAGAATTTTCCATACTACGCAAGCGTTCTTGAGGGGAACGAACAACAGTGCATTGCTGACACTTTCGAGCCAGCTATCCTTCGACTACCGGAGCACCTGCAACATGATATATTCGCAAAAATCCCTGCGAACCTTTATGCGATGGTGTCTCCGAACAAGGATTTAGGCAGAATAATAGTTTTCGGATTTCAAACCAATTTCCGCGCCAGATTCTCTCTTATCTATCTTCTTTGCGGCCTACCCTTGTCGCTCAAGAAGTCTCTGTCGTCTCATAAGGCTAACATGAGTCGATCAGAGTGTTACACTCTACTAGAAGCTGCAATTTGGGTGAAATGCCACCTGAAAGGCTCAGCGCAAATTTTGCAAATCCTCGCAGAGGAAGATGTCTTTGCACGCCTCCTAGAAAACCGTCATGTGAAAGATAAGGCGTATGATGAAGATATAATAAATGATATGCTCTCTCAAATTCGCGAAAAGGTGCCGGAGGAAGACAAAGCTAGCAGCTTTTCGACCCCGAAGGAAGAAGAGTCTAAAGGAAGATTGGGGGAAGAACAAATTGAAGCCGATCCCATGGAGTTTTTTGTCTACGACGAACTTAATGACTAGATTGATCTTTCGAGTAGCAAGCTTAGCAATGTTTCTTCCAGCAGAGTAATTTTCATATTACATATATAAATCTACCGCCCTTTTTGATCCACACTCTATCTTACTACCAACGCCTATAGAACATCAAATCCCAAAATCGCTTACCGCAATCTCACCTCAGTAGCGCGCTAGAACTTTGCCGAGAACTGGAAGGAGGGTATGCATTCAGCTTGTGAGCGTACTAATAGAGCTCCGTATCCCAACGTATCCCAACGTATCCCACCCTTCACGCGGCATATCACCCAGGATCTCGTCAAGTAAAGCAGCGCTCACCTTCTGCCGACTCCGGATACGTGGGAGCACATTTCTGGTGATTTCGGCGGATTATGGAGAAGATTTCTTTCAACTTCTACCAAAACTTAAGACATCACAAACCCCTTCTTCCCTCATCACTTGTGAAGCATCCAGTGGAATCTGACCTAGGCAAGGGACAAATTTCACCCATGAGCCAACCAGTCCATTTACAACAAATTTATTCTATTTATATAAACAGACCACCAATATCTAAACAGATCGTCCATTTAGAAATCGACGGAAATCATGCCTCCACTGCATATTACAGTTTCTACGAAATACCGCCCTATCACCATCTCTTCTACCACCCACACCAACCATCACCTATCACCCACCATCAATCCTCACCCCCATTATCACCATTTGCATCGCCATCTGATGAGCTATAATGCTAAATAACAGCAGTAATAGCGAGGTAACAAGTACCCAAAGATAAAACTATTAACAACAAGATTCTATAGTGATGACGTTGACTATTTAGATTGATTAAAAGGAATAGAGGTTAGAAATTGTTGTATAGGATAGTTGATTTGCCAATGGAGGGAGGGAGCTTAATTATCGACTAGAGGAGAATATATTTTGTTAGCGTGGGATGAATGATCTGAGATGGGCTAAGTGTTGATGAGTTTTATTCTGGGGGATATCAGATTCATAAATTCATTACATACATCGCTCGCTAAAATGTCACATATCCCACCCAAAACCATTCATATACACATTACAGGGTATCACATCTCTCCCGGCGGAATCCATTCCCACCCCGTAGGCGTCAGCACCCAACGCCAATCCCTATACCTCTCTTCTCCCACCCTAGCTCTCTTATCATCACCATCCTCTTGCTCCGCCCCATACTCCCTCATTAGCGAACGAATCTGATCCTCAACAGAAGCCCACTTGCGGCCCTCCTTAGCCTTACAAGACTCATCGACTGCACGACAGGTAGATTGCAGCGGCGAGTCGTAACGGCCGATGCCAGCGACTGAGGCATTAGCTCCCGCTTCCAGGAGCCGGCGCACGATGGCAACGTGGCCATAGGCGGCGGCGGCAGCTAGGGGGCAGCCGAATTCTCCACCTTGCTGGTTGATGTCGGCATGGTAGTCTGGTTGGAGGAGGAGGTTGACGAGGGAGAGGTTGCCGCTGATGCAGGCTGCTTGTAGGACGCCGCCGTATTTGCCGCCGTGCATTTGTATGCTGGCTTTGCTCTTGTTTAACATGGTTTCTACTTCGGTTTGATAGCCTTTCCGAGCGGCCTCTTGCACTGCTATGCCGTTGGATACGTCTACGTCGATATCTGCGCGTTGTAAGAGCTGGGTGACGATTTCGCGGTTGACGCATTTGTTGAAATAGTCTTTGTTCCCGTCAGAGCTGCATAGAGCCTTGTACAACGGCGGGAACTGGTCATTGTCGAGCTCGTTGACTTTGATGCCTGGGTGGGCAATTAATAGTTCGACGTTCTTGATGCGACCCATGTTGCAAGCCTCGTGGAGTGGAGTCTTTCCATCGCTTCCAATCGCATTGACTTCTGCTTTCGCATTGATCAAATACTCTTGAACGCGGACGTCATTCGTCTGTGCTGGTCCATGAAGAGCCACGCGACCAAAGCAGTTCTTTGCATTTGGATCCGCGTTACCCTTCCGCAGGAGAAGCATAACAACCTCTGCGTGCCCACGACCAGCCGCACCAAACAGTGGCTGTGCTTGGAACTTGTCGCTGGCGGAACAGTCAGCCTTAGCATCCAGCAATGAGTTGACATTCGATGTGTTTCCTGCGTTGCTGGCAAGGTGCAGCGCGGTTGTTTTGTCGGCGTCCATCTCGTTGATCAAGTCTGGTCGAAGCCTTAGGATCTCTTGGAAAACGTCGTCGAGCCCTTCTTTTGCTTGTGCAGCTTCGTGCAGCGGCAAGCGTTGGCGATGATCTTTAATGGAGACGTCCACTTCCGTTGCCAGCAGTCTTTTCGCCGCCTCGGCATGCTCACCTCGACACGCTGCGTGAAGCGGTGTTCCGTAAACCGAAGATAGCGGGTTGATATTAGCGCCCCATGCTAGGAGAACCTCTATCGTCTGCAAATGGCCATTCGCCGCGGCTTGGTGCAAAGCAGTTGTTCCAGTTGCATTGGATTGGTCGACCAAAGCGCCTTTGGATAGCAAGATTTCAACTGCTTTTTGGTCTCCCCGAGCAGCAGCAGCGATGACCGCGTGTCCATATGTCCCACCAGGATAATTGACGATAGTCTCTTCGTCTGTGTAATGAATGAGCAAGTCCAATAGCATTTCGGCACTCCCCTTTTCTGCGGCTGCGTTGACTGCCGTCCCGTAGAAGCCGCCTCTTGAAGTATCCCGAGCGCCTGCTCTGAGTAATGCCTGAACCACTGACCTATTTCCTGAGTGCGCGCCGGCTTGTAAGGCACTGTGGTAGCGCCCACCCTGAAGATGCATGTCAGGTTTCCGAGACAAGACATACTCCACTGTTTGCAAACTTCCGGACCGAGAAGCAGCGGAAAGGAGAGATCCATATTCGTTATTTTGGTCAATTTCGTTGACCTTGACAGAAAGATGGTTGTCTATCAAATCTATGACAGATCCCCTTGCTGCTGCTGCATGTTGGTCGAACCGTCGGAGATTTCTTTTGACTAGATTGTTCTGTAAAGGCAAGTAATCTCCTCCTGTGGCGATGATGGGAATAGAATTATCCTCAACCTCAACTCCCCCCATCTTCTCATCAATTTTATCGTCTTCTTTTTTCGATTCTTTACGATACTGGCGATAAATGCGTAGCATCCTTTTGCCCGAACGCACCAGGACATAACAGCCAAAAAGGCAGAACGAAATAATTAGTACCCACAAAAATATGCCACGAGCGAGCTTGGCAAAGCTGATATCGTGCCCGAAGCCAGGATATGGCCCTTTGGGCTGACTTTCGCCGAGATGGACGCGTCGAATGATCCGATCAAGCTGTGCTATATTCCTTTTGGCGATAGGAGACTTGTCTGGGTGTGGAAGAGGGTTTGACTTAAAGAAATGGCGAATATTATTGCAAGCATCTGTCCCATTTGGCCGACTCTGAGAAGCACCACAGTCCTCAAAAACCTTCAGCAGGGCGTTCCAGCGGGTTTGTTCTTCAGCCAACCGCGCTTCCTCTTCCGTCGAACGCAGCTTAGTTGCATTTATCCATTTCAGAAACTCATTGTCCAAGCCTTCCAAGCGCGAACCCGACTTGGATACGGCCGTCAATATCTTCTGCAGCATCACGTCGCTTTCGGCGCCTGATGGCCAGGAGTAGATTGCGGTTATAAGATTAAATATGCTCACGACCGTAATGATCAGGTGAAGATACACAAACCATCGCCCAGCTTTGGTAACCTTTATAACCCACGTTCTACCCTGGCTGGATTCTTCTTTATCAAAGCTGACGCCCAACCAACTCAGTCCATTGATGGATTTCGCCTTCCTCACAAAGGTTGAAAAGGAAGTTGAATGCGACAGGCGGGTTGGCACCTGAGATAGACGTTCACTCGGCGGCCTTGATGGACGATCTGTGGCAACGGCAGTTGAGGAAGTGGCGGTGCGTGAAGATGGAGACTGCCCCGAAATCGGATGGATTGGCTCCGGGGGCACCGGGAGCTCCGGGGATAGCGGGGGTAGATCTTCTAGGGGCACTGAGGGACCTGACGGCGCATCCCTTATGGTTAAAGCGTCCGCGAGGTCCATCACGCTTATCTAATTGGAACGCACTCGAGACCCCTCACTAGCCACGCACTTCAGGCAGCACAAACTTTATGAGGGGGAGGGTTTGAGGGAGACTCAGCAAAATTGACACTGGGTCAGACTGATGGGCGATTTTAAGGAAATGACTTGGAAGACGCCGTGGTCTTATGCGAAGCGTATCCAGCAAGGCTGCAAAGCTAACACCCTCATGACCACACTGATCAAAAGGGGAACATTGTTATCAATATCTCACCAGAGGTCTGTGCGTCAGCAGTTGCCAGTCTTATTCTGGCCAATTGCACGCATTAGGCGAGCCCTCTGGTAGAATCAATCAGGCTATGGCTCCGCCACGTTCTTACCACCTCAGCCTTCCAGCCTCAGCTTCTCATCTTTCTGAATGGACTCATACCATTATCCTAGGTAGTCAGTAAAGGCCTAAAATAAAATAAAAGCTTCTACATGTAGAATATCTTAAGTATGCTGCAGCCAAGTCAGACTTCCTCGCTTCGTGTCTCAATTTATAGCCTGCAGTGAAATCCTGAGGCGACATCAGAAATTGGATCCATATGACAGCCATAAAAGATGTCAATTTTCCAAGTGAACGCGAAGCGCGCGGCTTAGGGGAAACCCATGGCCCCCATCGGTGGCTGAGGTCCACCAGTCACCTTCGAGGTGATGTGCCAAAATTTCCTCCAAACCCCCTAAGCGAGGCCCCCAAAGATGGCCTCAAAAAGCCCGCGGTAAAGCGCTCCGGTGGGGCTTTCATCACCACCCTAAATTAATATATCAATCGGCTTCGAGGGTCAGCCACAGATGGGATAGCTAGGTGGGGGCCAGCCGTGTAGGTTCGCCAGTGCTGCGCCACGCCCTGGGTGCTCACTGCGCCCCTTTGCTCGGGCACCTATGCTATGGCGCTCAATGGTGTACCGCCTAGGGGCTGTCACACAGCCGCTAGTAGCTGACAGGCACGCTAATGAAAACGGCGGCGTGGGGTAACTTACAAAAGGGATGCTGAGGGATCGACATGTAGCTAAGTTCTTGAACAAGCCTCGCAGACTCCATTGATCTACCTTTTTGGTTCTTCCTGATATATGGTCTCAATTTTTCTCTACTTCCAACCTGATTTAACCGTATCGCCTCTAAATCCTCTGACATCCCAATCCCTCGTCATCACTCCTCCGCGCGACCAAACATACTCCTCTAGTCAGGCACCTGTGCAACGTCGCAGGAGAGATCCAATCATGACAATGGATTCCTTCATAGCCCGGAATCAATCTGTTCAACCACATCCTGACTAGTATAAAAGTTCCAGTTCTTGCACATCTCAGGTATGACACTGGGTATCTGCATCGAAGTGATGTTGTCGGCTTGCTCCATGAGGTTCACGTAAAGGCCCTGTAACGCCAAGAAGGATTAGTCACCCGGGAGAAAAACAGCATGAATGAAAACCAGGTGACAAGTCCTCATTCTTTCCAGCAAAAAGAGTAGAGACGGGAGAAATTCCACATACCTGCGACAAATGCCACGCGATATGACAATGAAACGGCCACACGCCCGGATTTTTCGCCTCATACTGAAGCACAATATGCCCGCTCGGCGGCAGCATCTGCACATCACGACGTTGCGGGTTCTGCATATTCGTGAGAGAGACGTTGTCCCAGTAGCCAGGACCTTGGTGGAGGACAGACATGACGTGGCCATGAAGGTGCATGGGCTAGGCAGCGTTAGTACCAGAACGAAATTAGATAGGCGAGATAAAGGGATGGTACGTACATGCTGCGATGTGGAGTTATTGTTCACAATCAAACGAACGGTTTGGTTCGATCCTGTGTGATAAACGTTTGACTCTGGAGGATAGGTGGTATTTTGTTCTTGGGCGAGGAGGAGGAGGGGATCGTTGTAGTTGGCTCGGAAGGTTTGCTGGTTCATGCGCCATTCCATATTGCCGGTGGAGTTGATGATTCTGTCTATGAGGAGAGTGATCGTTGTGGATGGCTTTGTGGTCGAGGCTATGGCGTAGTAGGGTACTGTCTCATTCAGGGGATCCTGATTGGCCGCAATGTCAGTATGTTGTCGTTATCGTGTAGCTCAAGGAAAGACTCACGTTGCTGCATGCGCCAGTATCATTATAGTACCACGGCTGGGTTTTTGGCTGCTTGGTAATGTTGGCATTGTCGTAGAAAACTTCGGCCAGGGCTTGATTGGAAGGCTCAACGGCCAGCGCGCAGATTACAGAGATATTTGAACGCATCCAATAGGACGAGTTGATGTTTCCTGTCGCTTCGACAATCACGTCCGTGCGTTGACCGGCCTACAAACCTTTTAGCATAGTACAATGGGATATTCCATCAAGAGTTACTTGCCGCTAAGAAAACATGTTGGGTTGTGTAAGGCACAAGTTGTACATAGTCATTGGCAATGACTGTCAAGTTGTGGCCATCGATGGAGAAAAGTTGAGTTGCGGCCGCTCCAGAATTGATTAACCTGAGTCGGTGCTTTTTGCCTTGTTGGAACCTGAATTGTGCGAGGGGTGCGTTGTTCGTGCATCCTTGACTATTGTTGGCCAAAGCGCAGCTGTAGTTTCCTTTACCATTGATCAGATTGCTGTCTGCATATTGGCGCCAGTTGCTGATATTGAAATTGTTCGGTTCATTCGGTGTTGGAGTGACGCTCTCGACTATGGATAGTTAGCAGTTCCATTGAGTATAAATGATAGCCTGTGGAACCCACGCTGTTCTACGATGGTAAAGTAGTCTTTGTGAAACCCTAGATCATTGTCAGATTGCCTATCCTCATCACAAAAAGGATGAGTCTCACAATCTTGAAGAAAAACAGGTCCAAGGTCAATATCATAATCGTAATTACTGGGTCCATGTATTATCATGGGACCCAGTATCCCACCTGCATATTGCGATGAGTAATGCGAGTGATACCAGGAAGTACCATACTGATCGGCTCTGAAGCGGTAGCTTTTCTGATTCAGCAAAAGTAAGACATGATAATAATAGTGCATCTTACGTAAAAGATGCTCCAGGCGCTACGGGGCACTGGCCAACGCTGGGTACGCCATCGAACCATGGCGTAGTCGATTGCATGAGACCATGCCAATGAAGCGCTGTGCCTTCTTCTGGACCGGAAATATTGTTGGTCATTGACACTAAGATATGGATCAGTTATACTCTTGCTGCATATGCCGGGTTCGTCCAGTCCTCGTACAGACCTTCGATCCAGTCACCCCAATTGGCTTCGATTAGAGGACCCGGGAACTGATCATTCACAACTATCACGTTCGTTACATACCCATCTGGCGCTGCCTGGCCTCGCGAGATTGTAAAGTTGTAGTATCGAATTACATTCGTGTCTGGTACGTCGGTGTATGGATTGGAGTCATTGGCCGTTCGGTTTCCCCATGGATATCCATTTGGAAGAGGCTGCATCACTCATAAGCGAGATCATGACGAATCTCTAGCTTCGAGACATACATTGTTCGTAAGGAACGGACTGTAGGTGGGAGCGTTCAATAGTCCCAACTGCGAGGTACTTTGAGAGAGTCATTGAGGTCCTCGGCCAATGTAGGCGTATCGACAAGACTCACTCGTCTAATTGATTTTGGGCCAAGGCCTGGGTGGTAGTCAGATAGCACACAGCAAACAGCCACCTTATATAAGGCATCTTGAGATGAGCCCACTTTATATTTTTGGATGCATCGTCCAGCTACACGCAAACGGCTTCTGTAGGAGACGATGTCCTTCATGCTAGGTCTTATATATTGTTACCGCAACACACCCTTGACTGTTACCCATAATCCAAGTCCAGTCGTCCCCTGCGATCCCGCTTATCTGTGTCAGTTTACTGATTGCCCTATGCATGTCAAACATCGCCAATGCTGGCATGCCAGAATGTTTCGGCGGTGAATGAAGGATTCAGCTAGGGATTGACTCTTGTTGCGAAAAACACGCTGGGATACGAGTAGAGCGGCAGACAGTAGAAGCAAGTACGGTTTGGCTTGAAAAGCCGAGCAGCCACATATTCCTAGCCAACTTGTCAAAGCAAGTAACAGCTGAAGCCATCCGGTAATAGGGCAGACTGTGATTAGGAACGTTTTGAACCCTGGAAGACTTCGGGCGATTGTCAGATGAATCCGAACCCAGGATGTTAGCATCAAGATCGAGAAAATCCTACGATAATTCTTTCTAATGACAAAGGAGACAGTCTAACAGACTAGCCCAGGCATATACCGTGGAGTTTTGCCGCAGAGGACTGCCGCAAGGCTATACGAATGCGCGATATCCGAGAGTCTAGACTTACGGCGGCAGTGAAATGAAAATCGTGCTTGTAGAAGCATTCATCATGCCTCGTGTGGAAGAGAGAATCCTCCCGAGCGGATACAAATGTTTCGGACCTGACTTCAAGCCTCGTTTCGACTCTTGAAGTCAGGCGTAGCATAGTAGCAGCATGTTCGTGGGACTATTTTCTTAGTTGGAGGAGGCAGTCTTGTGCGTGGGCCCGATCTTCATAAGCGCGGTAGAGCGGAGCAAGCCTGGACGTTCCGCTCGTCAACCTGGGATCCTGAACGGCGTTCTCTCTAGTTGCAAGCCAGCAAGGGTCGCCGTCGATGTTTGTCATGCTAGTACCTGTAGAACACGTGCCATTCAGACCCATGTCGCTACGAGAAGGATGGAGGTTGACCTAAGCCCAATGTCCCCGGGATAGGGTACGCTCGTGTACATGCCTTGCCAAGGACAGAATGCGACGACTTCACCACTATGTGAGGATAGCGATACCCGAAAGGAAGTTCTCCCGCAATCAGAAGCGCTTGTAAAATCCTGAAGGGCAACTGTCTGCATCAGAATCTTGGGCCAGCCGCTTTGAACTTTCTTGACCATACGAAGGCGTGAGGGTATGTCATAAAAGCATCGCTATGGGATACTGACACTGTCGATGGCTAAAAGAACATGAATCCATACATCGAGCTCAACGTAAACCCTCAATAGCATAGTAGTCCAATAACGTATGACTAAAGGCAGCCACAGAGGCAATTTTCGAAAAGTCCGAGTAGAGCTGTGCTTGCGTGCCAATGCCCAGTGCGTGTCTGAGCTCAAGCCTCTTGGCTGTTGCACCCCGTCTAGAGAGACGGCGGTCTGTCTGCCGTCTCCGCGTCGAAGAATCTCCGCTGGAAGACATAGACGAACACGGGCAAGACAGAAGTTGTCGGTTCCCGGGAAAAGGGAGGTAACGACTGAATACTGAGGGTTCCAAGGCATTCCAGAGCAATACTGTGAGCGTCATGGCTCAAGATGCAGGTTGTAAGTTACTGCACGAATTGGCTACCGCTCATCAATTAGCTATCATTTAAGGGAGTTTATGCGCATCTTCTCTCAATCTGTTTGTCTTAGCTAGAGATAGCAAGATATTGGAAATTAAAATCGGCGGGCGCCGGCACCCTTGCGGCCATAGCGCCTATCGTGATAAGAGTGGCGCGCCATACGGCGGCTTCCGGGCGCTCCCAACCCTATAAGACCGGGCTACTTACCACGCCTGTTCAATTCTCAAACTTCTAGAAATCAAGCTCCAGAACCCTAAGATATTATAGTGACCAACAAAAGTAAGCTCAAAATCAGCAAACAAAAATGACTGTGGCCTCCACTCCCATGTCTGTGTCCCGTATTCCGGCGCCACCACACTCAAGTGTGGACTTCGGCGCCATAATTGAGAATGCCAACATCGAGAACATGACCGGTAAGTAAGGTTCTGTAATGTAATTGGCATCGGTATGGCAAGGCAAAGCAATAGGGAGCACTCCGTGGAACGGTAACCTCCTGAGTAAGTACCACTTGAAATAAAAAGAGCTATGAACAATAATACTAACATAGTCCCAGACGAAGACTTCGCCCTCATCCGTTCAACACTCTACGAGCACCAAGTCGTCCTCTTCAAAAACCAACAGGGTCTCACCCCAAAAGCCCAATACGAACTAACCCACCGCTTCGACCCCGCCGCCCAGGGCTACGGCCACGGCAAAACCCTCGACGCAAAACGCAGCATCCTCCACCCAGATCTGAAAACCGTCCCGCACCAGCCCGAAGTGCAGATCATCGGCAACGGATTCGTGCCTGAATATGAAGGCCTAAAGAACATCAAACTCGTGCATCCGCATCATAGGAAGTTCCACAAACATCCTATCTCCGAGGAAGACGATTTGGATTACACGCGTTTCTACCGCTGGCATATTGATGCCGCGCTGTACGATCTTAACCCGCCAAAGGTGACGACGCTAATGGCTGTGTCTGTGCCGAAGGGTAGACGCCAAACGCTGCGGTATGATGATGGGACTGGAGAGGAATTGGATGTCCCCCTAGGTACCACTGCGTTTGTTAGCGGGTACAATATGTATGACATTCTTTCGGAGGAGGACAAGGAGTTTGTCCGTACGAGCCGTATTGAGTACGCGGCGCATCCGTACATTTGGATGAGCGGTGCGAAATCCCGCTCTGATGGGCTCGGTCTCTTCTCCGACGGGCTAGAATTGTCTGAGTCCGAGCTCCCACCAATTGATGAATCGAAGATCCAGATCTTGCCAATGGTGTGGAAGAATCCCGTTACTGGGCAATTGGCGGTGCAGATCCATCCCTCAGCTGTGCGCAAGATCCACTTGGCAAACGGACAGGTGATCGATGACTTGAAGGAAGTTCGTGAGATTGTGCACAGGATCCAGCGACCTGCTATTGCTCCGCAGTTCGTGTATGCACATGACTGGGAGGAAGGGGATTTGGTACTTTTCAATAACCAAGGGGTTTTGCATTCTGTCGTTGGGGCATTTAGAGAGGATGAGGTTAGGTTGTTCAGGCAGTGCAATATGGCTGCTAGTGAGGCGCCGTTGGGACCAGAAGCTGTTGTTGCTTAAAGGTTCTTTTTGCTATTTCTTGGTGTCTTCCGATAGAAGGTTCTTGTTCCACTGTCAGTAGACTATCCTGTTTCCTATTCGTTAGCATCTTAGAACATCACAAGATAGGAGTATCACAACGTCTGATCTTCTTCACCTTCCTCTCAATGCCCCAAGGACATTTGAACAGTGACAAAATTCTAAGTATTCGCATAAAGCGCTCACAAGCGTCGCACAATGTGCGCTCATTGCCATTCAGATAGTCGTCTCTTATTGCAACATACAACTGCCCAAGAAAACCACAATTATAGCAGCATCGTGCTGATCCATTTCACCCAATCCGCTTCTCCTCTGCACCAGAACGTAACATAAATCTGCTGCCACAGCAGCTCACATCACAGCTCTTGCTTCCAACTGTAAACATAACTAGGTCTTACAATACCAGCATTGCTACGATGATGTAGCAGCACGCTGCACTCCTGAGCCCCGAGACTCGAAGCAGATCTCAAGCTAACCACACGAGTCAATCCTAAGCCCAGGGCTCTATCGGTTGAGCAGGGACTGACGGTGGTGCAGAACGGCAAGGCTGTTGCTTATATCTGTAGCTAACGGTAGTATTCTAGTAGCAGTCTGGAGATGGAACACCGGGATCCATGTTCAGGGGAACAAGCCTATGCATGGGATTGTGTACTTTGCGATATACACAGCTCATTCCCCACAGAAAAAGTGGCAAATGAGTCGGAATGAAAGCCAGGAGAAGCGGTGATGTGAGCAGAGGGAGCGTGGAGCAGTCATAAGGTTGGTTAATAAGATGTGGACCTAAGAAGCTTTTGATCCCAAGAGCTTCCTCGGTGAATAATACTGCGTCACTCGCGGGATGCGTTAAATTAGTTAAGAAACTCCAAGGAGCTCCTTCAAGATTGCCTCCGCTTTAATAGCTTCCACCTTCCCTTCTCCTTGCCGCATCATCTGCCCCACGAACCACTTGAGTTTGCCCATCTGCCCTTTCTGCTGGATTTGCTTAACTTTATCAGAATTCTCATCAATAAGGCTCTGGGCCATAGCCAAGTACTCGTCGCGTGACAAATGCTGCAATGCCAAATTTTCTTCATGAATAATAGTGTTGATATCTCGTCTGTCTCCGTTAAAGGCCATTGCAAGAAGCCGTTTTGCTGTTGTGCCTGTGATACGGTTTTCAGACAAATTAGAGAGGATATCCACCATTGAATTGGGTGGGACAAGGTCCGGGCTGAAGGGTAGAGCAGCTGTGCTCAGAAGACCTCCCAACTCGTGAAGCACCCTTCACAAATCGAGTTAGCTGAAAGACAACTCTTGAAGAGGGTACACGGCGTACCAATTAGCAACAACCCTGTCAAAGACTGGAGAAGAATCTGCCAGCCGTGATAGACCTGATTGTCGTCGGTCCGCTACGTCATCAGAGATGCTCCTTTGTGTGTGCTCTACATCCATAACCGGTTTGCTAGACGCACGTCTAATACTCCACAACAGCTTGACATCATCAAAATAGTCAAGGCGCTCTCCGTCATCAAGGACCATCAGGGTTTTGGCATCCTTAGATGTCAACCCAGAATGCATAGTAAGATCTTTGAGTATAACATCCGGGAGGTCTGGTATAAAACTCTCAATATGGGAAGTGAGGTCCTGCGGGAATCTATTAACAAGCTTGCGTGAACCATAAGGTAAAAGAAGACAAACCTGGCCGATGATGAGCGGGGGAATGTCAGGGTCAGGCATATACCGATAATCGACTTCGCCTTCTTTCCCCCGGAGTTTCTTGGTCTCAGTACTCCCCAATGTCCATCCGCGAGTTTCACCCTCGATAAATCCACCAGACTCTAATACCACAATCTGACGATCCCGCTCGGCGATTATAGCATCTTCGACAGCCTTGAAGCTGCTGAGATTCTTTATCTCGGTTCGCTGACCAAGGATTTCACTGTCCTTGGGACTGACAGAAACATTCACATCTGCTCTTAAACCTCCCAATTCCATCCCTGTAGTTACTGCATTCACGGCTTGTAAGATAAGCTGTATCTTCCTCACGCAGGCCGATGCTGTTTGAACATGATGAATCTGAGGATGCGTTATAATCTCAATCAAAGGATGACCCACGCGATTGAAATCAAGCATTGCCGTTGAGGGGGGCTGAAGCGTTGTTTTGGCCGTATCTTGTTCCATCTGGATCTGCTTAATGCCAATGTCAATCGACTGACCATCTTCTGGAGCAATCCCATCATGATCGTATAAAGTCAGTCGTCCATTGACTGCAAAGGGCCTATAGTACTGAGTGATCTGGTACCCAGCTGGCTGGTCCTGATAGTAATAGTGTTTCCTGTCAAATCTGCTTTCTCGATGGATTTTGCATGACAGCCCTAGTGCCGCGCGTAGAGCTGGTATAAGCGTTACTTTTTGGAATTCGGGCTGGCTGCCGGGGAGGGCAAGGTCGAAGAGAGCGACACTGGAGTTTGGTACGTCATTATCGGAAGATTTCGCTGTAGAGAATAGTTTCCGCTCTGTATTCAGCTGAGCGTGTATTTCAAGTCCGACAGTCAATTTCCACTTTCCAAGCCTCAAGGCCTCCTCTTTCTTCCCACGACTGCCAGTATGATGATCCTCTTTAACATTACGCTCAGCGTGACGCTTTCTCTTGGCTTCGTCTTTCAAGTGCTTGCGGAAAGGCACATCGTTGGCTTGGACGGCATCTGTTTGCAAAGCGCGGCCATGATTGCTTAAGAGGGTCCATTGACTGTGCAATGAAGCAACACGGAGACTGTGCCAACGATTAGCAGCCTTTAGAGGGGGTTTAGGAACTTTATGGCAAAGGCCATAGGTTGAAACTACCCTGGACATTGACTGCACTTAGATTGCTTGGTCTGTGTCGAATGGATCCCGACTCCATGGACATCGCTGACTAATCATTCCTTGGCAGTTTGTGGCTGATGAAGTACGTTGCCAAGACTTTGTTGGTCCAGGCCCCGACCCGGAGACGCGACACGCGGGGAGCTTCTCCACAACCATTGTTCGGGTTTCCAATTTTTGTAGAAGTTATAATTACAATTGGCTATATACTGAAGGACCATGTCTGACTCTTCATTGTCTGGTGGTGGTGCTCCAACGGACGCCACCTTGGAGCAAGCTTTGCGCAATGCGGTGCAGAAAGTATACAAAATGGGCAATATGGAGCATCTTACAGTTAGACGAATACGGAAAGCTGTAGAAGAAGATCTGGATCTGCAAGACGCTTTCTTTAAGAATGATCCCATTTGGAATACGAAGAGCAAAATTGTGATACAGTCCGAAGTTGTAAGTGTTAAATCAAGCTCTACCTGCTGGCATTAGCTGACGATGACATAGGACGCACATCCGGAACCCTTCACCAGCAGTCAACGAACACCCTCCTCACCACCCGTTCAAAAGAAATCACATCCGCCACCTGCCAAGTCGCGAGAGCAACCACGCAAAGCCCACGGTACCAAGCGAGCTTCAACGGAGACAGTAGGGCCAAAAAAGCGCCAGAAAAAGGATACCCCCGACGATCAAGAGTCTGGACGCGATATAGACGAGGCACCGAGCAAGAAGCCACCCACTAAAGTCAGGAAACGAAGTCTCTCGTCGAGTGTCTCTCCGCCTCTAAAGGAAGAAAAGGAGGTCCCAAGCGGCCTGAATGGCGCATCTAAAGCCAATGGAGCAGGTGGAGGGCTCTCGGAGAGCGAGATGTCAGAATTGATTGATGAGGAACCAAAGTCAAAGGGGCGAGGCCGCAAATCTGGCTCTGGGAAACCTAAGACGAAAAAGCTCGAAGTTTCGAAATCAAGACGAACTTCAGAGCAGCCTACAGATCCAGATGCGGAGGAGATAAAGAAGCTTCAAGGATGGCTTGTCAAGTGCGGAATCCGGAAGATCTGGGGCAAAGAACTGGCCCCTTACGACAAGCCTAAAGCAAAGATTCGTCATCTCAGAGAAATGTTGGCCGAGGCTGGAATGACAGGGAGATTTTCATCGGAAAAGGCCAATCAAATCAAGGAAGAGCGGGAATTGCGAGCAGATCTGGAAGCTGTACAAGAGGGTAACAAACACTGGGGTAAACCAGAATCCGAGGATGAGAATGGTAGCGCAGGCAGGCCAAGGAGGAGGCTAGCCAGGGGTCTCGAAGGGCTGGACTTCCTGAACGACGACGATGGCGAGGAGACTGATTGACATCTTCCTATATATGACAACTTCTGATAGCTTCACTGCTGTGCTCGAGGTAGCAATTTGAGTGCTCCTGTGCCGTGAATGGTCCAATAGTCACAGGTTTCAAGCTGAGGTTATCAGATGAGTGACTTCGATCGTATAAGTAACGAGTCGTCCTGGTACTCTGTGCCAATATAAGCACTTCACGAGCCGAGAGCTTTTCTCGCTCCACTCATTCGCTGCGCTATCAAACTGAAGGCAGCCACGGAGGACATGAATAGAATCAGATTGTAGAACTTGAGGTAGTCAGTAGATCAGTAGGCATGTGAATTTCGCAGTTACATACCGCATTCCTGGAATAAGAGCTTTCCTCTGCTTCAGTTCTGGCATCGACAAATAAACGTCGAAGATTCGGTAGGCTCGCCTGTCATTGCTTGATCAGCCAATATTCTCCGGGAACGAGTTGCAGGAATATCATACCATCGTGCAGTCTTGGTCTGCTGATATCAGTGCTCACTGTACGTTGCGGCGGTTGAAGTAGGTAGGTAGCAAAGCTTCAGAAGCTTCGCTAAACCATGCCAATTATTTACCGCAACCAAGCAGCCTGAAATCAACAACAATCAAACGGCAAGATTTCTAACGTCAAGACTATTTCTCAGAGATATGCAAGGAGGGGCCTGTGCCTCTGATACACCATTCTGAACAGAAGATACACAATTCTAGCGGTTTTGGGACTAGGCGCACCACCACGAAGTCCACTGTTGCTCACTTGCTACAGTAGCCCGCGGGGCTTAAAAGAACAACAGAGCGCGGCTTTGGGCGTAGACATAGGAATTCCGCCTCAAGATGGCGGTCAACAGGATCAAAGCCCAATTCGCAGCCCCTAGGAAAGGAGAGACGTTCGAGCTTAGGGCAGGTCTAGTCTCTCAATATGCATACGAACGGAAAGAAGCTATTCAGAAAACCATAATGTCCATGACATTAGGCAAGGATGTCTCGGCGTTATTTCCAGATGTCCTGAAGAACATAGCTACGGCAGATCTGGACCAGAAGAAGCTCGTCTACCTATACCTTATGAACTACGCAAAATCACATCCAGACCTCTGCATCCTCGCTGTCAACACCTTTGTTCAAGATTCAGAAGATCCGAACCCTTTAGTGCGGGCACTGGCAATAAGGACGATGGGATGCATTAGAGTGGACAAGATGGTCGATTACATGGAGGAACCTTTGCGGAAAACCTTACGAGACGAGTCACCCTACGTACGGAAGACTGCTGCAATCTGCGTAGCAAAGCTCTTTGACCTGAACCCCGCTCTTTGTTTGGAAAATGGTTTCCTCGAGACCTTGCAAGAATTGATGGGTGATCCCAACCCGATGGTAGTTGCAAACGCGGTCACAGCACTGGCAGAGATCAATGAATCAGCCCCTGAGACACGAGCTTTGCAAATATCGTCACATACTCTCAAGAAGATGTTGATGGCTTTGAACGAATGTACGGAGTGGGGCAGAGTGACAATACTCTCGACCCTGGCAGAGCACAAGGCAGTAGATGTGAAAGAAGCAGAACACATTTGTGAGAGAGTGTCGCCCCAGTTTCAGCACGTCAATCCAAGTGTGGTTTTAGCTGCAGTGAAAGTGGTATTTTTACATATGAAGTACATCAATGCGGAAACAGCAAAGTCATACCTGAGGAAGATGGCCCCTCCTTTAGGTAAGTGACCTCTACCGCTTGGAGATGCCGGCTCTGACTTGCTATAGTCACTCTTGTTGCCTCTCCACCAGAGGTACAATATGTCGCTCTTCGAAACATTGACCTTCTCCTTCAAAAACAACCAGAAATACTCAGTAGAGAGCTTCGCGTCTTCTTTTGCAAGTATAATGACCCATCATATATCAAATTCGAAAAGCTTGAAATCATGGTTCGGATAGCGAATGACAAAAATGTCGATCAGCTGCTGGCTGAGCTGAAGGAATACGCCTTGGAAGTTGATATGGATATAGTAAAGCGAGCCGTAAAGGCAATAGGTCAGGTTGCGATCAAGATTGAGAGCGCTACTGAACGTTGTGTCAACACCCTGCTCGATCTGATTGGCACGAAGGTCAATTATGTGGTTCAAGAAGCAATTGTGGTGATCAAAGACATCTTCAGGAAATACCCAGGTTATGAAGGTATAATACCAACTTTGTGCAAGTGCATCGACGAATTGGACGAGCCGAATGCTCGAGGTTCGCTGATATGGATCGTTGGAGAGTATGCTGAGAAGATCAGTAATGCTGGCGACATACTTGCAGGGTTTGTGGATGGCTTCATGGAAGAGTTCACACAAGTATGTGACTCCAGTTTCGCATTCAATAGGTGGAAGCTGACGTTTTGCAGACTCAACTTCAAATATTGACAGCGGTCGTCAAATTCTTCCTCAAGAAACCTGATCAGCCCCAAGCGCAATCCCTAGTGCAAAAGATCTTCCAAGCAGCAACCGCAGAAAACGACAATCCTGATGTCCGAGACAGAGCATATGTGTACTGGCGGCTTCTCTCCAGCAACCCCCAGATCGCCCGAAACGTAGTCTTATCCGAAAAGCCCCCTATTACCACCACCATCCAATCTCTCCCACCAGCCCTTCTTGACCGTCTTATCTCCGAACTCTCAACCCTCGCTTCCGTCTACCACAAGCCCCCAGAATCATTCATTGGCCAAGGCCGGTATGGTGCCGACGCTGTGCAAAAAGCTGCTATCGAAGAGCAAATGCAAAATGCCCGCGAAAACCCTCTCGCGGCCGCAGCCGCTGCTGCTGCAGTCTCCGGTGCACCTCCACCGCAAGCAAACGCCGAGAATCTGCTCGACATTGACTTTGATGGCGCTGCACCTGCATCAGCTCAGAAGTCTCCTCCATCAGGGATGTCTGGTCTTGAAGGCTTGGCTGGTACACCTCAAAGGGTTGCATCGCCCGCTGTGGCTGGCAATAACCTGGATGATCTAATGGGGCTTTCTAATGGAAGTGCGCGCGGGATGGGGCAGCAAGCGAATGGCATGACTAATGAGGATATACTAGGTGGATTTGCAGGGCTAGATATGAACGCCACAACACAGCCTCCACCGCCGGAGCAGCAGCTTCAAGGGGGCAAGAAAACTAATGAGGATCTATTGGGATTGTTTTGAAAGGCCCATAGGAGCCAGCATCATTATTGTAGTGTTTATATCTCTAGCGAACAGCATGCGATGCGGCGCATGGCAGCTCTCCACAAGGCTGGACACAGCATATCTAGCTATTATTGACAAAATCTTTGACAGGAGGCTTGGAAATAGAAAGCAAAAGCTCGAAGCAGAATCTGCTCTTCGTCGTTGAGACGAAAGTAACAGAAATCTCAACTTAACAATACCCTAATCTCCCCACTCGTCCTTGGGAACAAACTCCTCAGCGGCACCAACTCCTCCTCCTTTCTTTCCCCTCTCTCCTCACCGTCCTCGCTCTTTCCTTCCTCCCCGCCAACTTCCTCCTTACCCCCTTCTTCCTCCTCAACCTCCTCTTCCCCCTCTTCCTCCCTCTGCTCCATCAACTCATCCACCCTGCCCAGCCTCCCCTCCACAAACTCAAAATCCTCACAAAACTTCTCCGCCGCTGCAGCCGTAATCTCCTGAGCGAACTTCATACTAACCAAGCCCCTCAAATTCTGAATTGCATCCATAAGCGCTGAAGGGAGGAACTCATCGAGCGTTTGGCTTGCGTCGGAAAGCGGCTGGTGCTGGAAGGGCGGGAGAGTGGGGATCTTGAGAAGGGATTCCGGAGTGTCGTCTAAGGGGGCGAGGGCTGCGAGGAGAGGGTGCAGGCCGGAGGTGTGCAGGAAATAGGCGTGTTGGTATTCTGTGAGGGTGGAGTTTATGGATGCGAGTTGGGTTTCGAGTTCGGAGACGCGGGCTTGGACGAAGTCATAGGGGGCGAGGGTGGTTTTGACGGCTATGATGCAATTTGCGAGGAAGATGCTGGTGACTGGTTCGTCTGTTTCCTTGGCCATTCTCTCGCAGGCGGCGAGGAAGGGGTTGAGTGCTTGGGTTAGGATGGGTTCGAAGTCTGCGGCGCGGGAGGCAGGAGGGGTGAGAGAGGAGTCGTAACTTTTCAAGAGGGCGGCGAATTGGGTTAGAGCTTCGTCGAGGAAGTCAGGGATGCGGAGGTCGGAGGGAGGGGTGGCGAGGTCGGCTTGGATGGAGGAGACGGTGTCGGATGTTATGGTGCGGAATTGGCGAAGGGAGGAGTCTTCAAGGGAGGAGAGGGTGGCAAGAAGGGTGGAGTCCGGGCTGAGGAGTTTGGCGAATGTGATACGGTAGAAGTTGACTAGGTTGGCAGTTTTGTAGAGTAGGACTGGGTCTTCATGGTTTTGGATGACTTGCTCTACTCTTTGGCGTAGTGCTCTGGCTACCCCAGCGACGTTCCGGTTGACTAGGTCTCCTAGGGCTTTGCGGCCATCGAAGACTTCGCCATCAGCTGCGGTCCAGGGCTCGGCTTCCCTGCCAGCTAAGAAGCCTTTGCTGATTTCATCGCCTTCCGAGATAAAAAGTGTCTCAAGTGATTCACGCTCGGACACTGTTGCAGAGTGTGTCCACGCAAGCATATCCCCGACATAGCGAAGAGGATCGTGGGCGTGAAATTCAATCGGTTTAGTCATTGGATTCTGGTCATTTTCAATGGACGAGCCGGTCAAAGCCGCATAGAATGCATCGGTAAGGACATGTTCTCGTGCTTCTGCAAAGAAATCGAGACAGCTCTGGAACAAGCTTGGTCGTTCTGCAAGCGCTCGTAAAGCACGACGGATGATAGAGCTGATCTGGGGATTCTCCAAATTCAGATTCTTGAACTCCTTTTGAATCCACCTGTAAAGTTTCTGGTATCCCATATTCAACTTTCTTGAGCTCTGGTCCATCAATTCAAGCCCAAGCCTTTGGTTTTCTGACCCTAGAAGAACTTGACAATCCACATAAATTTGCTTTACCCTTTTCAAGATCGCAAAGAATTCTTCGTCTACTTTTTCGGGTGCACTTGTCAAAACTATCGTATCTTCTTCTGTGATGATGAAATGTTTATTGAAGGCATCTAGCAATTGCTTCTTCGTCTCCAACTCTTGCTTCAGGCTTAGAAGTGTAGAGGCTTCTTCTAGAACAGGAGCATTCTCTTGACGTGCCGCTACCACATGTTGACGCATATCCTCGCAGCATTGATTCAAGCTGGTAATAATTGTGCCAATACGTTTCAATTGCTAAGATTTCTTCAATTTACGCTCGAGAGATATAGAGAGAAAAACAAACCTCAGCAACACAGCCAAAATCTTTAATGACATTACCATTCCTCTCTATGACTTCCTTTTGTACGTCTAGTCGTAATCTACGCCTGGTCTCCGCTGAGTTTCTGATACTTTTCTCATCCAAAGTACGTAGAGCATCTCTGATTTCGGCGTCCGCGTAGGAGGCCGAGAGGACACTGGATACCCTGTTCGAAAGAGCATTGGACTTTTGCGGTGTAGAAGACGCAGTCAATTTGTCGTCAAAGTTTTCAGATAGATCATTCGCAAAGCTTTGGAATTGAGCCATCCCTGACCATGGGGTTTTCCTTATTGCGGAAGGAGTCAAACATGAGGCAAAGATAAACAGTCAGGGTTAAGCCCTTAAAGCTAGTTTCAGGACTACGGTGGTCTTGAAAGACAGCCCCGCAATATCACCTGTACGTGCCTAGTAGCGACACATCATGACACACATTCATCTAATTATGGGATAGTCTGTGGACATTAAAGCTTTAGGAAGTAGGCAACACGGTCGCTTCTATTGCCCGCTTGCGTCAACAGACGCCAGTCTGAAGTAGATGTCCTAATCATTCTAGGGCATCTGGTGACAACATGTTGCGTGACACCACTGCAGTGGTGTGAATCCTAGGCAACCTCAACCCTCCAGCCTAATCGTAACTCGGGATCATGATGGCTTCAAATATGCTCTCGAGATTCCTCCCGCCTGCAGTAGGAGAGCCTTCTGTGTACGAGACATTACGACAGCACGACGAGGGTTCAGATCACTCGGACCTCGAAGACAGAGCGGGCATGGCATTGGATGAGGAAAACTTGGGAACCGGCTTCCATGACTATGAGCTTGATGATGATCTAGCTGATGCTGCCGCAAGTCAAGCCGCAACTTCGACTCGAAGGGCTCCCAGCAGGGGAACATCAGCAAGAGATGTACATAGTCGGACACGGGGACACCAGTCTGCTCACAGAGGCAATGCAGACGAACTTGATGACGAAGTCCCTCAATCCTTGCTTATCGAAGATGACGATGACGTTTTCCCTGCCTCAAGAACTCGTCAAACACGTGGTATACCTCCCCCCGTACCAGGGCCTACAACTCGTGGTACACGGGCCAAGTGGCAGGCTACTCAAGATCAGCAGCGACTGCATCCAGAGGACCTGCCTCATTCAAGACAGCCTGGTATATCAAGACGCCGTGGTAATGCTCTGGGTATAATGGATCCTAAAGAAAGAGCGTTGTGGATGTGGGCGAACGTTGAAAACCTAGACAACTTTTTGAAGGATGTCTATGATTACTTTTTGGGCAATGGTATCTGGTGTATGTTATTGAACCGACTTCTTAACCTCCTGTAAGACCCCACTCTGCTTCCACCACCCCTCTTCGACTGCTAAAACAATACGCAGGACACTGGCATTCGTGGTTGCCTTTAGCACCTTTCTTCTATCATGCATCAACTATACAAAGATCCCAGATAGCAAGACTATGTCCCAGATCCTAATTCCAAAGTGCACGAAAAACATGTCTGGAATGGCCAATTTCTTGATCTGGCTGTTCACTTTTCTGTGGATATGTAAATTGTTCCAGTATTGCTGGGATTTCCGTCGCCTAAGGAATATGCAGAAGTTCTATCGGTATCTTCTGGAAATTTCAGATACCGATATTCAAACAATCTCGTGGCAGGAGGTTGTCAAGCGCCTAATGCTGCTCAGAGACTCGAATCCCGCAACTGCAGCTGGCGTTAAAGAGAGGCATCGTCGATTCATGGGCAGTCAATCGAAGCAACGTATGGACGCGCACGACATCGCAAACCGCTTGATGCGAAGAGATAACTACCTGATCGCATTGATCAACAAGGACATTCTCGATCTTACCCTGCCAATTCCTTTCTTAAATAATAGGCAATTCTTTTCGAGAACTCTTGAATGGAACCTAAACTTGTGTATAATGGACTACGTCTTCAATGAGCAAGGCCAAGTCCGGCCGCTATTCCTCAAAGACACGCACCGCCGGGCCCTGAGCGATGGCTTGCGGCGGCGATTCCTTTTTGCCGGATTCATGAACGTCTTGTGTGCTCCATTCATAGTCATCTTTTTCATGTTATTGTACTTCTTTCGCTACTTCAATGAATACCAACGTAATCCGTCACAGATTGGGTCTCGGCAATACACGCCCTTGGCGGAATGGAAATTCCGTGAATTCAATGAGTTATGGCATCTGTTCGAGCGCCGGATCAACATGTCCTACCCGTTCGCTTCACGATACTTGGATCAGTTCCCTAAGGATAAGACTATTCAAGTTGCCAAATTTGTGGCTTTTGTTGCCGGTGCCTTGGCGTCTGTGCTGGCCCTGGCTTCTGTCATTGACCCGGAGTCGTTCCTAGCGTTTGAGATTACACCAGACCGGACCGTCTTGTTCTACCTAGGTGTTTTTGGAACGGTGTGGGCCGTGGCTAGGGGCAGTGTGCCGGAGGAAAACCTCGTCTTCGACCCTGAATACACCCTCACTAATGTAACGGAGTACACGCATTATTTGCCAAGTCATTGGCATGGTCGGCTCCATAGTAATGAAGTACGTGCAGAGTTCGCCCAACTTTACCAGATGAAAGTGGTCATTTTCCTGGAAGAGATACTTAGTTTCCTTCTCACTCCCTTCATACTTTGGCTCAGTCTCCCAAAATGCAGTGATCGGCTCGTGGACTTTTTCCGAGAATTTACCATCCATGTTGACGGATTGGGCTATGTATGCTCCTTCGCGGTGTTCGATTTCAAGAAGGGAGGAAATAATGTGGCTCAGCCAAACGATGGGGTGGAGCCAGACCTGCGCGACGAGTTCTATTCGACTAAGGATAATAAAATGCTCACTTCATATTACAATTTCATCGACAACTATGCTGCCAATCAACGCCCTGGCGCGCCATTTCTACGCCCCACATCGAGGCAGAGTTTCCATGCACCTCCCAATTTTCCCGGGTTGATGTCGCCAACTCTCGCTGCCGAAATCGGAGGACCTGCTACAGGCCGACCAAGCCGAACAGACCGTCAGTCTCGAGGACCGGCGCGATCCATCTTATCTACAGTACCAGCTGCACAACACTCCGCTCACCACCGTACACCGAGGTTTGCCCCAGTAGTCGGTCGTTCATCACCCATGGCTTCCATCTTGCTGGATCCCCAGCATCAACCCTCTTCTACGGGCTTAAGAGCTCAGCGTAGGCTCGGCACTCATTCTAGGCTTCAGACTTCACGAATGCCTTTAGATGATCCGTTGGAAGATGAGGAAGAAACATTGATGGAGAACGAGGGACAGGCGAAAGGTGATGTTAGTGAAGGCGCAGGAGACGAGAGCAATCTGGGCGAGTCGTGGAAAACGACCCGCGCAGGGAACAGAGAAGAAGATGTAGGAGAAGACGCTCAAGCAGCGAATAATGACAGAGGACCAGGTGTTTTAGGCTTGGTTGCGCAGTTCGCGAAGACCCAAACAGAGGGCAGGGGGACAGGTGTAAGCATATAGAGTTGGTCCATGTTGGAGGCGTCATGCATCTGATACCCGGATTGCCTTTCTTCAAAGCGCAGGCGTTCATTTGGTGTGCGACATGCATCTCTTCTAGGCGTTTGGTGTGGTCTGCAGAGTGTCACAATCCTGCCTAACAATCGAGACAGTCAGTGCTGTGGAGGAGTGCAATCAATTCATATACTCTTGACACACTATACAATCACATCCATTCAGAACAACTTACTGTTTGCTTTTGTGTTTGTTGAAGCTTCCGCAACATCGTGTCCCTTTCTTCTATGCGCTCCTGCCGCCTGGTGCAAGGATGAATGGAACAAAGCGCAAGCTTGTCTCCGCTGTGATTTTCTCAACGCTGTTAGATGACATACACGAGGCAGATAGTGCAGCCAATATGTAGAATAAACCTATCAAATGTTCTCTAGGCGTATCATGGTAATGCTACTAGGCAATGTGGAAGCCCTTGTCCGTTTCAGTCGTTAGTGTTTGATAGACGACATCATTCGACAGGCTCCCAAGAATTCCAAATCCAAACTGCACAGTTTTCGGCACCACAACAGGTCTATACACTCCGAGTGAAATCTTTCCACGAATTGTTCATGAATACGACACAACACCAGCATTTAAATACCCCCACTAATTACACCACGGCGGCATCAAAGTCTCTTGCCACGCCGTTGGAGTTGGGCTCCATGGCTGCTGCCCATGACCCGGTCCCGGTGGAAGATTTTGAGTAAGCTCTGTCGCATTAAACACGCGCTTCAATTGCAGCTTTACTGACCTAGCATGTCAGCTATGAAGCGTTACCTCCCAATTTTTCAGTGTGGGAAAATTGTGTCGCTGGTGCATTTGCCGGAGTGGCTGTAAGAACGCCCCACGGCACCGAAAGCTTACAATTGATTAGATGCTCATTTTGCTATAGGAACACTCTGTCATGTATCCGGTGGACATGCTGAAGGTAAAGATCTATTCTGGTGATCCTATTTTGGCTTGTGCTCAACCTCCGCAGACCCGCCTCCAAGTCCTTAAGCCCGCCGAAGGCGGTATCTACACGGGCATGCAGCAAGCATTTTGGAGGATAGGGAAAGTAGAAGGCTACGGATCAATGTGGAAAGGTGTCACAAGCGTTATAATGGGCGCTGGTATGTGGTCTATGATCTGCGCTTGGGTAAGAGAGTAATGACATGGTATAGGGCCTGCGCACGCACTCTACTTTGTTACATATGAGGCAGTCAAACATGCCATGGGAGGAAACAATGCTGGCCATCACCCCTTCGCCGGAGGTATGCTCTACCGGGTGGACCACGCCGAAGAGAAGTTGCTGATGGAGTCATAGCCACCAGCGGAGCTTGCGCAACAATAGCCAGTGACGCTTTAATGAACCCTTTCGATGGTGAGTACTGCACTATACTTCTCTAATCAATTCTGATGATATCACAAGTCATCAAGCAGCGCATGCAAGTCCACGGATCTACGTACAGATCGATATTCCAATGCACCAAATCCATCTACAGGCGTGAGGGCTTCAGAGCATTCTACGTCTCCTACCCTACCACAATAAGCATGACTGTCCCTTTCACCGCCCTCCAATTCTCAGCCTACGGGTCGATTTCACAAGCCCTAAATCCTAAGAGAGAGTATAATCCCACCACACATATGATTGCTGGGGGGCTTGCCGGTGGCCTTGCCGCAGCATTGACGACCCCACTAGACGTTATCAAGACATTACTACAAACGAGAGGTACCGCCAAAGATCCGGAGCTCCGAAATGCGAAGGGAATGTTCGATGCAGCTGCTATTATCAAAAGGCAAGATGGCTATGGTGGGTTTTTCCGAGGCTTGCGGCCTCGGATCATGACTACCGTGCCCAGCACAGCTATTTGTTGGTATGTTTTGCAGAACTCCTGATGTCGGACATTTTTCAATAAGATGCTAACCTGACGATCCAGGAGCTGCTACGAACTGGCTAAAAATTACTTCATCCGTCATCACGATGATCCATAATAGCTGGAAGACTTTGTTCAACCATCTCCAGCCTTTCCCCGCATCGCGCCAACCTTCTCCCTAATCTTCTTGAGAGACCCATTTTATGTATTAGCGACTTATTCCAATACCCATCTTCGGCCATCGATAGCGCATCATGACATGAAGCGGGAGTTGGAAAATATGGACAGCATTGCATTACGACGTGTAAAATGATAGAAGCATCAGCATATCTTCTCGCGAGAGGAGATTGATACCAGCCGCATTTTCGGGTAGTAGCAGGGTGTACCTGCGAAGTTTTCGTCGCACTTGTATATATGACACCACCATGTAGCTACTTCTTACCAAATGGAGCTCACCAAGTACATAGCTTATTATTCGTGCTCTGGAGAAGCGTACAGAGCCACTTGATTGAGGATCAGATGTTGATTGGATGCACCAGAGCCGGCGAGTGAGTACTTATACGGCCTTCAATGTAAGTCGACGAGGAGGTTCAGACATAAAACCAGTAAACGTTGTTCACCCCTTATTCTTTTCCCAGAGTTAGGTCTGAGGCACCACATGGCATTCACTCCTTGCTGCGATAAAGATGCTTATCGACTAGGAGCAATAAGTACAGGTCGATCTGAAGCTCCACGTTCCTCATATCCTGACCTTTTAGATATGTCCAAACGAAGATCTACTGAGAAGTATTATGAATTTGATATTTGATGGGTACCATGAAGGAGTTTGGGGATAAACACTGATAATTTGGTGGTCTCTTAGCGGCTTGGGCACGGGCGATCTTAGGCGCCACAGGGCCACTTTCAGCCCTTCCCACGTCATTTGTGCCCTACACGAGGCTTTGGGGGCAGTGACCACCTCCAAGCCTCTCTAGCTATCTAGCGTTGACTGTGCTTTTGATACCCTCCCATGGACAATCAAATGCAAATTTGTTTCAGCGATGATGCGCAACAAGACTTCGTCTGCTATGCAGAAAACCTACGATGAGTGCTATTTAACCTGCTCCACGGCAGTGTATTTCGAGGCCCAGGTGGGTATTCAAGATTTGTTGCTTAGCTTCCCATTCCTCGTGACTAACACACTTATCTTCGATAGAACAACGAACATGAAGCACTTCGTACCTGGCGTCGTGCTCTCGATCACATTTACTACTTCAATGCTTACAAGGTCCCGCCGAATTTCCAGCCAAAGACGGAGACGGAGAAAGCCTTACAAGAGTCACTGAGGAACATGGAACTACAATGTAAAGAGCGTGTAGATCTCCTGGAGGCTTTAGAAAAGAGTAGGAAGGAGGCCAAAGATAAAGAGAGCGAAGACAGCTCCACTACTAGCCTAGCTACGCGAGGCAGACCAATAGCGCCTAGGAAGAATAACAGTTCAGTGGGCCAGCAGTCATCTCCTGGATGGTTAGGGGAAGGTACGGTCCCTCCTGTGAACTATCCTGATTTATCAAGAGCTCCTCCACCGCTTCCTAGCCGACCTGCTTTACTCAAAAATGATTCGACTTCCCCTGCCGAACGGTCTTATAGCAGTCCTCACCTCAACATCGTGGCACCTCAACCCTCTCAAGCATCAGCTGCTCTACCTGTGCCTTCCAAAAAGACATCGCCTGTGCCTTCAAAAAAGACATCGAGGACGCCCAGTCCAGAGAAAAAGGGACGAGTTATGTTGACCACTTTACGTGGACCAAGAGATGGCAAGAAGCCCTCAAAGTCGCCGCGAGCTTCGGCTCCAAGAGTACCACCTGCTTCCTCGAAAGCGGCAGGTCTGGCATGGGATTCTATATCCAAAGTTGCAGGGCAAAAGCTAGGCCAAAATCTGGGGGCCCGAAACGGTAGTACTACGACAGTGGATTCTGTTCACCGCGATAGTGTTGGCGGAAATACCGCTTCTCGGCCGGCCTCTACGAACTTGACAGACGCAGAAGATCAAGCTTTGGGGGGAAATAATCTAGTGCAACATAAAACTCGCACACCGCCTGATTTGATTTCGTTTGAGGACAGTCAACGCCCTTACAGCTACCCTACTGTTCCATCAGCCTCAAACCAGCAGTACGTGAATGGAAACTCGGGCTTACGTCCGCAGACCAACGCAGATCTTATCACCCTGGAACCACCAACACCTCCGCCACATGCAGAGGAGGCCAAGGATCCTGTTGTTCCAAAGTCTAGGAACAAATCACCTGTGCAATCGAAAGCAGCAGTCGATTATCCTTCTTACAGGACAGAGTTCCCCAAACAGACCGCTAGCACAAGAGCAACTGCTGAGTTCCTCGCCCGGACCAATCGTCAAGCAGAAAATGCCAGAGCTGCTAGTCTACCGACAAGGCAACGATCACCTCAAAGGACGACACGACCTTCAGCACCGTCTGGTATTATCCGACGCCCAGTAGCAAATAGCTCCACACCTCGATCGACCAAGCATGATAGGGATGTGCAAGGGAGGTCTGGATCTTCTGAAAGCAATGATGAGCATACTAGCAGTAGCCAGGAAGTAGGAGATAAGAAGAAACGAGTAGCCCGGAAAGTCCGCGAAACTCCTATCCCAGTCGACCCGGAGCTTGAGTCTCCTAGGAGCGAGAGAGAGGCCTCTAGCGGGATAGACGCTTCTGCACCTTGGCGTGAGCGACTAAAATACGTTAAGAAGCACTTACCTAAGGGAGTCGACGAAAGTGCAGCTAAGCAGATCTTCAACGAGATAGTGGTTCATGGCGATGAAGTGCATTGGAGCGATGTAGCTGGTCTGGAAGCTGCAAAGAAAGCCTTGAAAGAGGCCGTGGTTTACCCCTTTCTTCGACCGGATCTCTTCATGGGCCTTCGAGAGCCAGCCAGGGGCATGCTACTGTTTGGCCCTCCTGGAACAGGGAAAACAATGCTCGCCAGAGCGGTTGCAACAGAGTCTCGATCTACGTTCTTTGCCATCTCGGCCAGTAGCCTCACGTCCAAATGGCTTGGGGACTCGGAAAAGCTCGTACGGGCGCTCTTCGCTCTAGCTAAGGCGCTTGCTCCCTCGATAATATTCGTCGATGAGATAGATTCACTTCTATCATCAAGGGGCGGTTCTAGTGAGCACGAATCCACGAGACGTATCAAGACGGAATTTTTAATTCAATGGTCGGACCTACAACGCGCGGCTGCAGGCAGCAAGTTGAATGAAAAGGAGAAAGCTGAAGGTGATGCAACTCGAGTTCTCGTTCTTGCAGCTACGAACATGCCGTGGGCTATTGACGAGGCTGCTCGGCGAAGATTCGTCAGGAGACAGTACATACCCCTCCCTGAGCCACATGTGCGAGCAGAACAGTTGAGGACATTACTGGGCCATCAGAAACACAACTTGAGCAAGAAAGACATACAAGTCTTAGTGGAACTGACTGATGGTGAGTCATTTGCATCACATCATGGACTAGCAGTTCGCTAACAACAATACCAGGTTTCTCAGGCAGCGATATCACAGCCCTGGCCAAAGATGCTGCCATGGGACCACTCCGCAGTCTCGGAGAGGCTCTCCTGTACATGTCTACGGAGGAAATACGACCAATACAATTTGAGGATTTCGAGGCAAGCTTGATCAATATCCGACCAAGCGTTAGCAAGCAAGGTTTGCAGGAATTTGAGAACTGGGCTAAGGAGTTTGGGGAGCGTGGAGGTTAAGGCATGCGGGAGTTTGCTATCATGTCCAGATACAAATACCGAGTGAGCGATTGAGTGACTCTCCGCATGTCGAGCTTAAAGGCATGGGCTGGTGTTTGAATGAACGGATCTGGCTCGAGGGATTGACTCTTGAGGTACGCAATGTTGAAGTTAATGACACATAAAATTATTTTGATGAGATCATGTTGGATGGTTCATCGCTTTCTTTGGTGCCACTCCTTTGTCACAGTCAGTGCATACGGCAATTCTGGCACTCTCGTGTCATACATATCCTTTGCTACACAAACGAAAAATAATCACATGCGCTGAAAGCGTATAGAAAACGCTCGAGCATAGTAGAGTCTTTCACCAGCCTTTTTTCCTGCGTCTTAGTGATATTGAACCATGAGATTGGACACATCGCTCTGCGTTCGTTCGTACCTGCCCGCTCTCTACGAGCGTAAACCCACCACACCCAAGTCCCCCCCTTCGCCTCATCGCCACATCATCATCACCATCATCATCATCACCATCATCCTCCTCCTCGCCACATCATCACTAACCTCTCTAAGCTTTCCAATACTTACACCTTTAGACTTCATTCAACTCTTCTTACTAGCATCCTTCTAGTTTCTACACTCGTGAGTACTAGCTTTAAGATTTAAGATAGTGAGTATTTTGATCGCTCGTTTTGGTGTTTTGGGGGTGTTGGAATGTGTTGAAACGAAACATGTTTCTGTATTGATTTTGTTTTGGTGACGGGGACTTGGAGAGGGGGGATGGGAGGGGGGATGGGACGAAGTAGAAGTAGAAGGAGAGGGTTTTGTATAATGGCATGTGATGAGCGAATGATATTGTGATTTATAATCTCCTACCGTCCCTCCCCCCGTACATAATCTCTCCACCCGAATCATGAAAATTATATCCCATCCCCTTCACACCTCCATACTCCCCTCCATCCATCCTTCCTATACCTACACTTCGAAATAAAGAAGCCCCGCATATAATAAACAAAGCTACATGGATATCTAAAGGCCTATGTTCTGAGCCCGCGTATGTGGTAAGATTGTGGAATGTGGCAAGATTGTGGTGATTGAGGAGGAAGAGGAAGAATGGGGAGGGGGTGCGAAGTTGGTGGGGAGGGACTTGGATGGTGGAGAGGGGGATGGGGGAATGTGAGTCAGGGTAGGAGATGGGAGGGTTGAAGAGGTGTATTCTTGGGGATCGAGGGAGGAAGGGGGTGCGGTTGTTGGACCGTGAGTATGTATGATTGAGCAGCCGCGTTTTGTCTTGGTTTTCAGAGGTTCTTGAAGCCGTAGCTCGCAAAATCTGATTACTTTTCGAATGCACGTAGCTAGCTCCTTATTCTCCTAGTCGCAACAGAGGCATGAGAGTACACTTCCCTGTCAGCTTTGATGTGCTACGCTGGTCTAGGGCCCAAGCTCAGGCCCAACTATGAACGCTGCCTGCTCTTTGCATTGCCAACATTTAACCCCATCATTATAGCGCTCGGGGAAGGTAACAATATCACATTTCATGCATTGATATGTTCTCGGCTGCGCCAATTCCAACAAGGCGTCGAACACATCCATCGCAAATTCGCCATCGCCCAATCCTGAACTAAGCATTTCCACGAAATCGCCCCTGAGCTCAATTCTGTGCGTCTTGATAGCTGGTATGACTAGGTCGCGAAGAGCCCGATCAGAACTCAAGGTGGTGGTGTAGATGACTTTGAGAGCTTTGACAAACATCGATGCATCAAAAAGTGCTGACCCGTACCCACATGAGGGCAGCCATAAGGAGAGTGAATGCTTTGCGAAATCTTTCAAATCCTCGATCCCATACTTGTCGGCAAGGGCGTACATTCGAGCGTTGAATTCGTAGGGATGTTGAGTGGGACGATGGGCGCCGTCATCATAGTCACAGGAGTAGAGGAACACGAGCATTTGATGTACTAATGTTGGGTCATCTTCCGGCAATTTTACCACTCCAGATTCCCCCTCCTATTGACATGATTAGCAGTTTATGTCAGAAGGAACCATGATGGTAACGGACCTGAAATGCAGTCTTACATGCATTGGTAAAAAACGTAGAGCGAGGACAGACCACAACGCGGTGCACCTTCCAAGACTTATCCTGGCATTCGACAGTCAAATCAGAATACTCGCCATTTTCGAGAGACCTTTTCGCTCGTTAGAAATGACCGCCTCAAACTGCCGTACATGCTCACTTTGCCAGCGCAGAAACGGACCGCTTCATCTGTAGCGTTTCAGCATCATCTACGACGGAGTAGCTCTCATCAGAGGAGTGATCAGAGGAATGATCAGAGGACGAGTCTGACATGTCGAATACTGAAGCTTGGTCGTCTTTGCGACGGGTTCTAAACGATCAAGTCGTGAAAGATTGATTTTTATCTGAATCAACACCTAGAGCGGGCAGGACGCGTTAGTAGACGTATGATGGCAGCCAAACAGAGTGACAACACACGCTGTTTTGCCACCCGCGCGCTTCCAGGTTGTCAGACCGCGTTAGGGATCATAAAAGTCACCTCTTCCTTAGGAGATGAAACTGTTACGGCTACCCTCGACCCTCTTCATCTTCCGGTGGTTCCCACGCCTCCAAGAACCCTTCCTCACTGACGGGGGGTAACAAGTCTGCCCCATTCTTGACAATCAACTCCCTGACCCTCGCTTTACTGATCACTACGCCGCCATCCGCTCTCTTCTTCGGACCTAGCACTCCCATCTCTCTTAATGCAGCCACTACATCCTCAGGCAACATCCAGCAATTCTCGGCAATTTCTGCAACACTCAACGTGCTCTTTGCTTTCAATCCTAACACGGTCCTCGCAACTCTTGCCTGCCAGAATTGCATATACCCTTTTCTTCCCAACTCGCTCAATGGCTTTTCCGGACCTCCGATGCGATTCTCCCGTCTACTAAGCTCATAGCTGACACCCATCAAGACCTTTCCGAGCCCTTTGCGCTGCCAAGGTGGGAACACGAGGATGCAAGCAAGGTTATTATTATCCCAGCTCATCTTCTCCTTGCTGAAGAATCCAATGATCTGGGTGGAAGTACAAAGGGGTGGAGTATGTACGAGTAGGTAGTAATTGAAGGATGTCACATCGAAGAAGATGGATTTGTTGTCGAGGAAGAGCTTGGCGAAGAGGGAGAGGTTCTGGGCAAAGAGCTGGTGTTCCTCGCCGTCGACTTCGTAGATGGCGTGGAGATCGCGCGAGTAGATTTCCCTACCGGGTGGAGGTGTATGCTTTCCTGGACATGATTTCTGGGGGATAATTCATTAGCTTGTTGGTAGAGTTACGAAATGGAGTGTTTCCGCACTATGTGTGCCAGATAAGGCATGAGATCCTTAGAGTACTTGAAACACCATTGGCAGACATTGAGCCTCTCAACTTCTCTACCGACGAGCTCTTCGGGGTAAAATGACGGATACCATGGGTCGAAAAGAACGTCTCCAAGGACAACTTTGCGGATGTTGAGATCGATGGGCTTTTCATTATTGCGCTGCGCAGCCAATGGGGAAGCTAAGCCATTCGCTGTTGGCGGTAGTGATCCCATGAGGAGCTCTGGAGGCCAGGAGGTGATAGTTGTGGAGCACTCGCGTCCAGAATGCTCATGATTGTATGTAGCAGTGAGAACACCGCGCCTGCCGCTCAGGACTTCCGCAACCCACTAAGCCTCATTGGGGTACTAAAGGAAGGTGTGAAGCAAATGAATAATTCTCACCATCAATGACGTTACAACTGGTCCAGTGAAGAATGTGGTGGTAGTCACTTAATCCTATGAAGACTGGGTTGTGAAAATGATTGCCTTGTCCTTGAACTTTTCAAGCTAAGTACAAGTGCTGATATCTCTGCATTGAGAATTCATGCTCAAGGTAACCTAGTACCTAAGGTAACAACGTAATACACTAAGTGCCATGTCCATCTCATAGCAGCAAAAGATGGTCTGAAACGTCTCAAAACGCTTGATGCAACCTATCCCCATATGCTGGTCATATCTATGCCATCGTGTAACCGTTCCGTCCGTGCCAACGCCCTCGCTGGGTACATCAAATATCATTACAAGGAAATGCTCCCACGTGCTCAATCGTCCAAGTTGATAGTCTTCGGGTTATGTCTGTGCCCGAGACTTGACTGTGCTCTGTTCTCCTTCTCTCGTTGAGCCTCCCAAATCAGACGCTGCCGCCGAGCATCATCAATGTTGAACTCGGTCATTGCTTCATCGCTGCCGATCCTGGCATGCTTAGCTCTCGCTCCACCTATTGAGCTCGTCGATTTCATCTTCTTCAGTGAGCGAACCTTAGGTTCTTTCACGATGTTGTTCGATGTCGTAGATAATTCTTTAACATCGTTGCGTGTTCGAAGGTTTCGAAGTTCTCGAGCAATCTTCTCCAATGTTGTACCTCGCTTCTTGGGGGTTGGTGGTGGCCGTTGTGGTGCTTGGACCTCCGGAAATGCAGGAAGAGGTTTATTGGTTGGAGGGAGGTGATGTCTGCCGTTGCTGCTGCTAGTAGATGGCCGATCACCAGTCGCGAAGCTAACGCCGGAGTCCGCCCTTCTATTCCCACGGCGGTATGCTTCGGACTCTGCGTCGAGATACTCCGGTCCAGACACTTCCTGGCACTCTTCAATAACGCCGTTGGCGGTGCGGAGGTACTTGTCCAAGGTTTCTCTGAGGAAAGCCCAGCCATTTTCGTCGCCTGGGCGTTTGTTTTGGTGTTCGAGATTCTTCAGTAGATCTTTCCCGTTCTTTTCGACGCCCTGTATGTACCTGAAGAAGGCATCACGTTGGGATTTGAGGATCTCTGCTGTGAGTTGGCGGGTGGGAGGAGTAGCGGTCGTAGGAGGGTAAAGGGTATTTAGCATCGCTATGCTGTTTGCTTTGCTGAATGGCTCAAGGCGCATTTCGTTGATGAGGGTCTGAACGTTATGAATTAGTACATGGTGCCATTGATAGAGGGAGTAATTACTTACCCAGCGCCGAAGACCTAGGTAGATTTGCGTATAGAGTGCCTCAACTTTTCTCTCCTTGTCTTGCATGCCCTGCACCCATTCCGATATCCTCGCATTATTGCTTATGTCCTCTTTAGCCTGGAGCCCTAAGCCTTGCTCTAGTCCAAGCCTTTGTAGAGCCAGTGTGAGCTCCTTCTTCCTCCTATTTTCTAGATCCTTCAGGTAGTCCAATGCTGTCAATGCCTGCGTGAAGTCCACCTTGCATAGGTCCACGGTAAAACAGCGTCGGACGAATGAGGTTATAAATGACGGCGGTAGTGAGAACGGTTGGGCTGGTAATTGGCGGATATATGACATGAGACAGCCCTTAAAATGATCCGTTGCATTGGTGGCGTTGTAGGCGGGTAATTGATGTTGCTGTTCGGGTGGGAAGTTTGGTGATGCTGGAGAGCTTTCTGGACTTGACGCCGTAGAGGTTAAGGATGGGGGGCCTCCATGAAGCGACTGACGTGGGTGCTGCTGGCTTTGTGGGGTAGAATTTAGTGTGTACATTGTCCGCAAGGGTATCTCATAAGTTCCAGGGTATGCGAAGAGATGTTCCAGTATCCATGGGTACGCAGCACCCTCTCTGGAGGATGTCGAGGTGTGTGTAGACATATTATTGATTTCCTTGGAATGTGTTGGAGGCGTGCAGGCTACCGCCTTGCTTGTAGTCTGGACGCAGCAAGTAAAGGCTGTAGAATCTCAAAGGCTGTAGAATCTCAATATGACATAACGCTCAATCAGTCCCGTTCAATGCTGGTGGGTAGGTGAGAATGTCCGAGATCTACGGGCGTTATTTGTTGATATTACGGCCGTTGCTGTAAACCTTCGTTGCTGGGCGGAATGTTCCCTTCCTTCTCTGCCGGTATCCACACCCACAGATCTGGCTACGACGGAGACTCGATGGCTCAGCAACGACCCGGTACGTTATTAGTCTTGATTGCAATGCAAACAGGCGAAGCGGTGGCTGGCCGACATAAAATAAATATGTGATGTGTCGATTTCGGAGCAAAGAAGGCAGCACTCCTGAATATGACACGGTAGCTTAATGGGTCCGCAGTTGAGCCAGTCAGCCGGATGTGTGAGGGTCTTTTACACGGCGGTAATGCGGCGAAGGTGGCCCAAGGTAGTAGTAGCTGTGGGTGACGGAAGTCTTGGTAATAAGGTAGTCTATATGTAATAATTAAGAGGCAAGCAAACTTTACGAACAGCAGATGCACCCGTCAATAGGCAGATTTATTTGAATGAATAAGCAGAAGCTGATTGTTGACAGCAACAGCACTGTGTTGGAGAAGGCGTGAAGATGGGGTACTGTATAAGAAACGGATCTCCGAAGAAGTAGGGCGCAGGAGCAGCAGGACTTGCAGGACTTCGACTACCTGGTCCTTTTGACGCACGAATTGCACCCTTTATTTTTTTTTTTCTTGCCTGTCAGATGTTCCAACGGCACATCAGGAATTTGAGAATTACGGCGCGCAGCCACGGTCCTTTTGGGAAAGACGAGCTCGCATTATGACCATTCACTCGCCTCCCAGAGGCTCGCTAAAGGATTTACACCCTACGGATCTGCCCTCCCTTACCCATCCCCTGTCTAGTGGCTGCTTTCTAAGGTAGGCTGTCTCCCTAAAGCCCCTAAAGCCCCCCTAAAATTCCCACCCATCATCCGCCACCCACTACTACGGTGTACCCGTCGGCACTCGTCCCGCCTTACCAGCTCCGTCTCCTCCTGCCCCCCGTCTCGTCTCGAATTGTCTTCGAACAGCAACGCCTCCTGCCTCCTGCCTCCTGTCTCCGTCCATGTAATAAGGCTACAGCGCTGATTCACTTTATGACAAAGTGCGGCGATCATGTTGCATCATATGCAAGCGTCCTGTACTGCGCAAATGCCCCCAAAAAGCTCCATTGAACACATGGGACCTGAGCGAGGTGCCCAAAATCCACCGAGCATCACCCACTCTGATCTACTCGAAGCCCCATGGGCTAAGATCGTAAACCAATCTTACAGTCTGTTATCGCATTGGCGGGGTTGAACAGGTACGAATTTGTACCTTTTCTTGGCCCTGTCAGTGTAATCATTTAGCCCATTTGGTACGGATTAAGTGTATTAGTATCTCCCTGGGCTCTTCACTATACGCGTTATTGCATGCTCGTGCATATGTCGATCAGGATGGGGAAGAGGTGGCTTGTTAGTCCTTGTTTCCCCACAGGGCCAGCTGAAGCCAGCTTGGACAGACCATATCAAGCTTTATCGAATATGCTCGGTCAAATTCCCAAGGCGAATCGTCTACTATCCGACTGGGTGCTTCGCGACCTCCATGGTCCACTGATAGGACGGCCAAGTCACTGCTTTGCACCTTCCAGCATCAATGCGGCCAGCAAATCTCGCAATTCCAATTATTCAAAATTGGCATCATTTCTAGCCCCAGTCTCGGCACAGGCCGATGTTATGGCTGCAGGGGGGGGGGCAGGCGGTCCGGGCGATAAATTGCACGCGAATAGATCGCGTGACTCGCATACCCGCTTCAATGATCGAGTAGATTTGGGGGCTAGACACGATGATAGCGCCCCCAATTCGAGCCACCGGACAGGGGGGGTGCTTCTGCCCTGGCTACCTTAGGGGGCCTCCAGGCTACCTGCTGTACAACTTTGATAATTCCTGAACCCTACCAGAATTGCATTCTGAGATCATGGCCGCATTTTGGCAGATCTCGGACATATGAAATCCCAGCTGTGTGGAGTCTGCCCACTTACGGTAGAGTAAGGAGCCTTACGCACGTATGCAACGACCTGATGGTCTGGATGGCGATCCTTGCAGCACGCTCTTATCCGTCGACACTGTCAATCGTTTACTATAGTGCAAAGCCTGCTTGTATGGTGTACACATTCAATACCTCAGCTCTGAAAGTCGCGTTGCAGGTTGGGGAGCCACAGCCCAACCAATCATGCTCAATTCTCAGCCGCGTTCTACCGCTCGAACCGAACCGTCTGTTTTGGAATATGACTGATCTCAATCTTCGAGGGAGATAATAGGTTGATCAGACGATCAGGTCTGGCTACAGGCCGGATCTCAAATCCAGATCGGACTGCATGCCCGCCATCGTCGGTGTACCCGTCAAAAGCAATAGCTGAACCGCGACCTCCGCAGCTGCAAAACCTGTTTACGATCTGATGCATTGTCTGTGACAGATACTAAGTTTGATGTCGCTCGTCAAACACCATCGACAGGAAATCTGCCGTCCACGAAGATATCCCTATTCGCAATGGTGCATCAAAAGTCTGATACGGAAGGAGCCGTCGGTCATGAAGCGGTGGGGTAAACTTACTCATCCGTACCGTTATGCATGACCATGAAATCCTTATACTTGCCACAAGTGGCTGATGGATACTTCTTCAGCTATCATCTATGGGAAACTACCTATTGTTTAGCTCTTATGCATACATCAAGGACCTGTAACTAACTGATACAGTCTCGCCAAAAATGGTGGGAAGTTTTGAGTATTGCCGTTGACACATCCAGATTCCCCTTTCCACCGGTAAAGGATAGATGTCCATGTCCCTCTTCTGCTTGATCAAGACTTAGGCAAAGTCATAGTGCCTTGAGTTACAACGACCGCGCTACCCGCCAGAACTAAACTGCTCACACCTTTTCCACTTGAATTCAATTCAACATTTACCCCGATATCACTCGGGCGTCCCATTTCGATCCCTTGTTGGATGTTGAAGCGATAACACTTGCCTGGATTCCCGTCTTTCAGTGCCAAAAAGCAAGCAAGAGCGCTCGCCGCGCTACCCGTTGCCGCGTCTTCTCCCACACTTCGTTCAAACATTCTTGCTTTGATCGAAATCATTGCCTGCTGTGGATGCGACGTTTTCGTATAGAAGTATGCGCCTAAGAAGGATTTTTCCCAGCCCTCGTCAAATTTGATTTTGCTTGCATCAAAATTGAAGCCAGTAGGCTCCAACATCTCAAGATACGGATGTACAGATGGCACACTGATAAGAACAAAAGAGAGACCTTTCACTATCGATACCACAGGGAAGAAGTCCAAGGCAAGGATATTCTGTAGTGCATGAGGTTGTGAGCTTAACATGAGTCCACTTGGAACAAGCTCCTCGTGGATCCTGAGGTCCTGATGCGGTATTTCTGCTTGGGAGACACTCTCTTTTTGGTGATACCTGCCCCTAATCAGACCGGCTTTGCACAGCAGCGTCAGGCGGTTCAAGGGCGGGTCTACGCGCTGAGCCAAGTAATTGAGGGTTCCAATCACAGGGTGACCCGCAATTGGCAACTCTTCCTTGACAGTGAAGATTTCAATTCGATGGTCTTGCGATCCAGAAACGGGCTCGTGAATGAACACAGTCTCCGAAAAGTTGAACTCGCGTGCTATGTTTTGCTTGATTTCTTGCGTCAGAACATCTGAGTCCGAGAGGCTTGAGGGAACGTGGACAACTGCAAGCTGATTGCCTCTGAATTTCTCTAATGTGAAAACATCGAGAGTACTGAATGAGAGAGACTTAGACGAAGATCCGTTCTGAGCAGCTGGGACTTGAGAGTTGGACAAGGATCCGTTCTGGGCACCTGGGACGTGAGCGTCGGACGAGATTGCGTTCTGAGCAGCTGGGCCTTGGGGTGGACTTGAAGTTGGAGGTGGAGTTGGGGCCGAGTATGACGGTGGAGCAGTTGGGGGATTCATGCCTGATTCCCTAATATACCTCTCTACCGCAATTTTCTGGAGACGTTCCTCATAGGCATTCATAATGTTGAAGATCTGGTGATTTGAAATCCGATAGATTCAGGAAATGTTGAAAGAGAAACTATCCAAGTGGCCACCTGCCAATCTTAGGAGCTCATTCATATCTACCGAATGTCTAAGAGATCATGCATAATGATGTACACTGAACAGGATTTCACCGTGACACAAAAAATTCCGCTTAGCAATTTGGTTGTTTACGACTGATGCCAAGAGTCGCGGTCAGCGGAGGCTAGAATGCCGCCACGGCGAATCACTTTCTCCGACTCTCCGAGTATATAAATCTGGCCATAAATATAATCTGAGATGGCAGATTGATAACTGTGGATCTGAGAACAATGATTCTGCCTAGGTTCATAGGGACGAAGTCTATCATAGTTACCTTCGCCTTAGGGAGATCTTAGAGCTTCACGAATTTGTTTACGTAGGACTGCCCTCTACAACCATACGCGCCCTTCTTTGGCGATCCGCCCAAAGTAGCAGCATGCAGGATTTGGACCTTCAAGCAATTTGACCATCATGCGATTCTCTCTGTTACCTGCAGAGCTTCTGGGACTCTTGTTGTCTGCTTCCCTCAACGTTCGACATGCATTGGCTAGTCCTTCCGTCAATGTAGCCCTACAGGCATCGTTCAATGCGCCCCCTTATATTCTAGAGCTGCTGTTGGTACTATCATAACTCAATAGCCGTGTGGACATCTGTGCTGATATACGACTAGGGAGACAGCTGCAGAAGAAAATTCTACCGCCTATTTTCCCCTCCTTGACCGAATTGCTGAAGGGCGTTTCGCGGATTGTTCGACCGACCAAGAGCTCTATAATACCTTTCTCGAGGTGCTGAAAGATGATGGTCATATTAGAGACCCAGAGGCCTTATCGTCCTTTCAATTGGCTCTATCTATACACTCTGCAGCTCCGCGAATAGAAGCTCATTACCATTACTACGACACATCGGTGCAGCCGTCTTTGATGATTGCGCAAGATGCAGCATGTCCAGTGTGGGTGCACTTTGATGGAAAGCAATACTGTTCACCAGCTCTAGATCGAGCTCAGCAAGATGTGGGGGCATCGAAGTAAGACATTGCTCGGGGTTCTTGTCATACCTAGCTCACAAATATTAGGAATCCGGAGCATCTACCATTTGACCGCATCTTAGGGGAAGATTCCGACCCTAAAATATCTCCCTCGATACTATACGCCGATATTATGTCCCCGCTTTTTGCCCAATTCCACCGAATTATAAGTAACACGGCTCGTAATGGACAGAATTCCTACAGGATCCGGTATAGACCTTCTACAACGCAGGAAGCGAAGCCTTTGGCGGTTAGCGGCTATGGCATTGAGCTCGCGCTCAAAAGAACAGACTATATTGTTATTGATGACCGGAGTGGTGGAGCAGAAGGCGCCGAAGGATTAGAAGACCAGGTACCTTTGACTGGTAATGAAGAAGACGCTGGAGAAGATCCCGGAGCTGGGGCTGTAGACCTTCTGCTTGATTCCGAAGAAGTATCAGATCTCAAGCCCCTTTCAGCCAAGGAGCTGCTAGGTCTTGGCCTCAAAACTGGAAGTTTCATCATGGCTAGTGAAGACCCATTTGAGACCCTTTTGAAGGTATCTCAAGATTTTCCCAAGCACTCCTCCACTATTACGAAACGCAACGCATCTACAGATTTCGTGAAAGAACATGTCAGCAATCGCGAGCTCTTCTTGCCTGCAGGTTACAATGTGATATGGATGAACGGTCAGCAGGTACAAGCTCGTCAGATGGATGCGTTTGGGCTTCTCGAACAATTACGACGCGAGCGTTCCATTACTGGCAATTTGCGACGTCTTGGTCTTAGTGGATCGGAAGCAGTGCACATTTTGTCGCATCCAGCAATTGCGGATGCGAAAATGAATACGGATTCGCAACGTTACGACTATAGAGACGAGATCGATGGCGGCAAGGTCATCATTTGGCTCAATGACCTTGAGAAGGATAAGCGATACAGCGGCTGGCCCGTACATAGTTCTGCAGTAAGTTCCCTTCCGCCATGGTGTGCACCACCCGCTGATGAATTCCCATAGCTACTTCAACGGACTTTCCCTGGGCAATTGCCTCAAGTCAGGCGTGATATTCATAATGTAATATTACCGCTCGATCTCTCGGATGTCAAAGATGTAGACTTACTTGTAGAGTCATTGCAAACGTTTGTGAAGCGCAAGATACCCATCCGGTTCGGTATCGTACCTTTGGCTACCTCAGAAGCGGCCATCGACCAGGCCAAAGTCGCCTACCATCTTTTAGATACGTATGGTTTGAGTGCTGTGTTGGCATACTTAGAAGCAGTAAGTACATACCCGAGGTTGGCGGTTGTTCTGAGAGCCTCAAGAGGTAGCTAACAACATCAATCAGTCAGCAGTAAGCAAGAGAGTTGCCCTCGCCAAGAAAGCAATTTTCGAATCGACCACCCAGGACCGGCCGCTTCGGACGGATCAGGTTGCGTCTGACTTTCAGTCAGTCCTTCAAGCAGAAGAGTATCAGCAGCGATTGCAGAAGACACAAGCCTACCTGAAGCGTCTTGGAGCTGATGAGACGCCTGCACCATTGTTCGCTAATGGAGTAGCGCTGCCTCGAAATGACGCCTGGTTGCAGGTGATGAGCCAGAAAATTGACATGGATCTTCGATTGCTCCAACGTCAAGTTTATGAAGAGCTGATCCCAGAAGATACTTGGCTCGCTGGTCAATTTCTGGAAAATGCTATCTCCCATCGAAACGCCCTAATCATCCCCGAAGATGAAATGAGCATCAAAATTATCGATATAGGGAGCCTGGCATCGAAACATGCAGACATCTTTGAGACCATACCACGTATGATGCCGGAAATGGGAGAAAAGCTAACGGACTCCGGTACTGCACAATTAATGGTCATAGCTGATTTCGACTCCCAAGAAGGCTCTGATCTAGTGCTGTCAGCTTCTACGTTTTGCAAGGACCGTGGGAACGTCGAATTATTGCTCATACATAATGCTGACGTACCAGGCGACTTTCCACAATCTGTCCTCATAGCAGAGACAGTAAAGCAGACTAGCAGAGATCTTGATCGTCGTGCGTTGGAAGCAAGTCTAAAGCTAAAGAGCCTGCTTAGTGACGAGCAGCTTACTCAGCTCAAGGAAGATCGGTTATCAGCGGAAGCTGTAGAGCGAGCAAAACAGTTTTGGAATACTGTGAAACCAGTGACTCAGGCATCCGGTCTTGAGCCTGGACAACAAGCCATTATTCTCAACGGCAGGGTGGTAGGACCTATAGCCAAGACCACCGCCTTCACTACTAGCGACTTCGAGCAGTTACTGGAGTTTGAGCGTTCGAAGCGACTAGACCCTGCGCATGCAGCTCTCACGGCCGTCCTTCCTGAAATGCAATTAAAATCTACCTTGGAAGCAGCGATACTCTCTTCAACCATTGCTCTCTCCACTGTGTCTGATATACCCGAGGGAATCTTTGAATCTGCTCCAACGTTGCGTATGAACAAGTTCGTCAATTGGACAGGCGACTGCACCATGATTCAGACTGGGGATGCAGATACTTCATCAATCCATCTCGTTGTCTCAATAGACCCGACGAGCCAAGTAGCACAGCGGTGGCTGCCGATACTAAAAGTCTTGTCTGAGCTTAATGGCGTTCATCTTAAGATGTACCTCAATCCACGGGAGAAGATGCAAGAATTACCAATTAAAAGGTTCTATCGTCATGTCCTAGATGCGAAACCATCCTTTAATGAAGATGGAGAACTGCGAAGCCTCCAGGCGACTTTCGATAAGTTGCCCAAGGACGCTTTACTGAATTTGGCGCTTGATGTTCCTCCAGCATGGCTTGTTGCCCCTAAGGAGTCCGTTCATGATCTCGATAACATCAAGCTCAGTGCATTGAAGGAGGGCGACAACGTCGATGCGATTTACGAATTAGAGCACATCCTTATCGAAGGCCACTCAAGGGACGTCACAGTTGGACCTCCACCCCGCGGTGTCCAGTTATACCTAGGTACAGAAAAAGATCCTAACTCTGCGGACACAATTATCATGTCAAATCTGGGCTACTTCCAATTCAAAGCCAACCCTGGCTTCTGGAAACTCCAGCTCCAACCCGGCCGTAGCTCCCAAATCTTTACTATTGACAGCGCCGGCCAATTAGGCTACAACGCCCAACCCGGCGACTCCAGCACCGACATAACCCTCATGTCCTTCCAAGGTAAAACCCTCTATCCCCGCCTCTCCCGCAATCCCGGCATGGAAGCCGAAGATGTCCTCGAAGAATCCATCTCCTCCTCCTCCCCAACCCACTACCTAAGCCGCGCCTCCAAAATCGCCACCTCCCTTCTCTCCACCCTCGGTCTCGCACCATCTCGTCCCCAACACGCAGACATAAATATCTTCTCCGTTGCCTCCGGCCACCTCTATGAACGCATGCTCAACATAATGATGGTCTCCGTCCTACGCCACACAACGCACACCGTAAAATTTTGGTTCATAGCACAATTCCTCTCCCCCAGCTTCAAAGCCTCCCTCCCCCATCTCGCCGCCCACTACAACTTCCAATACGAACTAATAACCTACAAGTGGCCGCACTGGCTGCGCGCCCAAAGCGAAAAGCAGCGCGAAATTTGGGGCTACAAAATCCTCTTCCTCGACGTCCTCTTCCCCACCTCCCTCGACAAAGTCATCTTCGTAGACGCGGATCAAATCGTTCGCACCGACATGTACAATCTCGTCACGCTCGATCTCGAAGGAGCCGCTTACGGCTTCACACCCATGTGCGATTCCCGCACCGAAATGGAAGGGTTCCGGTTCTGGAAACAGGGCTACTGGGCTAACTTCCTCCGCGGAAAACCCTACCACATCTCAGCGCTCTATGTCGTCGATCTCATAAAATTCCGCGAAATCGCCGCCGGCGACCGCCTCCGTCAGCAATACCACCAACTCTCCGCCGACCCCGGCAGTCTCTCGAACCTAGACCAAGACCTCCCTAACCACATGCAGCACGTCCTACCCATAAAATCCCTTCCGCAGGAATGGTTATGGTGCGAGACGTGGTGTAGCGATGAAAGTCTCCGGGAAGCAAGAACAATCGATTTGTGTAATAATCCGCAAACGAAGGAACCGAAGCTGTCGAGGGCGAGACGACAGGTGCCGGAGTGGACTGTTTATGATGATGAGATTGCTGAGGTGTTGAGGGATGCGATGGGGGAGGGGAAGGAGGGAGGAGGAGAAGTGGTGGTGGGGGGGAAGGGGGAGAGTGTGCAGGAGAGGATGCAGAGGGAGGAGGAAGAGAGGGTGATGCAGGCGAAGAGGGAAGGGAAGAGGGATGAGTTGTAAGATTAATATATATGGGGTGCGGGATAGACTAGAGATAGCTTGTTGGGAGTTTTTGTAGAGTAGATGAAAAGCATACATTTCCAATTGGGCGACGACCCCCGCAGCTCATCCCCGTAGCTCGCCCTCGAAGAGCTCGCCCCTGAAGAGCTCGCCCCATATGAAACCGCCATACAAAACCGCCATATAAAATCCTCACTAAAAACCGTCATACAAACCTGCCATACAAATCCACCATACCAAAACCCTATGGGCCACGGATTTTTGGTGGGTGGTTTTGTATGGCGATTTGGTATAGCGGTTTTTAGTACCGTAGGCGACAACCTTTGGTAGGCGGTTCTGTGTAGCGGTTTTGTATAGCGGTCTTGTTTTGTATGGGCGATGATCTGGTATAGGCGCAGGATAGATTCCAGAAAATGGTTTGTTAAGGTAGGACTCTTTGTATAATAGATGGCTAACAATACACGTTGCTCCCTCTACTTGCAAAAAATCTATCTACATTGATTTTCATAGCCTACCTAGATAACATATGTAGCCCATGCACGTTGATCGCATGATTTGTCTTCATCATCTCGCCCAAAAAAAATTGCAAGCACCCAGCTTTCCCTTCCCGTTGTAAATGCTGTGCCCCCACTCATCAGACTTAGACGTAGATACAAAAAAAGATTTGAAGATGGAATCGCCAAGGTAATTCATGCATGCATGCCGGTCTAGGATATGTTCGAGTTCACATCGCAGGAGATAGTGGGACCTGAGTTGTTCGGTTTCCGAAAATTGGTGGTGTGGGTTATGCCACTAGAAGGTGGAAAGAAGGAAGGCAAGTTTTTGCTTGATCCTAGGGTATCTCATGTTGTCTGGCTCATTTACAATCAATGAGTAATCGTTGGGGGGGTTGGAAGTCCCCTTTCTTCATTCGTCGGCGTACAAAATGTAGGTGGGGCGTGATTCGCTTATCGTAAGCTCGTAGAAAAACGTAAGATTTCGCACCTCAACTCCAAAACCCGTACCTTTCCACAGAAACATTCCTTCCAGAGCCGATTGCACCTAATTTCGGCGATCCTCTGCCAGATCCGCTACCAGGGGCGTAGCCACTGGCATGAATACTAAAGCGCTTTCTGTGATCATCATCTTCTTCTTCCATGGAGAAGACGCCGTCATTCTCTTCTTCGATCCTGCCAGTGCCGCTTATGCTCGATGAGGACACAGCACGATTTGTAAGGTTAGAGGAGGGTGGATTGCGAGTAGAACCTGGATGAAGGGTACTGTTGTTGTTGCTGCTCTGTCTAGTGTTCGAAGGCTGATGGTCGTTGGGATCAGATGTCTGGGAGGAAATGCGCTGGCGAGCTAACTGCTGAGAGATCATGGACATTGATGACTGGCGGGGTGGGCTGGCGAAGGCTGGGGAGACGTCGCCCGATGTCTTTGTTGCACGGAGGGGAGGGCTTGTAATTGGGGGATGCAGCGATGAGTTGCGGAGGGGTGAGCCTACGTGGCCGAAAGCTGAAGCTGCCGCACTGTTGGCGGCTTCTTCTTGGCGTTGGCGAGCGAAGAGTGCGCCATAGCGAGAGGGACTACCCGCAGCGGGAGATCCGACTTTGCTGTTTGAGTCCGTTGGGGAAGCTACCCCGCTAAGGCTCTCACGCATGTTCCTTGAGTCCTGTTCTGTCCTTGACAGCCTGCGCATCTTCTCTTGCGGAGTAAGCAGGTCATGCAGGCTTGGTGGTAGAAAGTCCTCCTCTCCGCTAAACGCGAACTCGTCCTCATCATCAGGAACGTGTAGCCGCTGTCTTGGTAAACTGGATGACATGAAACCAGTTTTGACGCTCACGGCTCGCTTCGAGTGCATCATCCGTTGCCCAAAACCCTCATCACCGGAGCCCAGCGGCGACGATCCAAGATCTGGGCCTCGCGCACGCGAGTCCCTTCCATATACGGAACTGTGCAGGTTCCGAACCGCGTCGGTTGGTATGGCAGCTTTCTTCGGCAAGGAAGATGGGGGCGAGTCAAGACCGAACTTAGAAGGGACTGATGCAGCAACCGGGCCATGCCTAGCGATGTATGAGATGCCTTGGCTCTCGAAAGATGCTGGCATCGGTGCATCACGGGCGCTGAGATGGGCTACTGGTGATATTGGGTTGCGATTCTCGTCTCGAGGCGAACCATATTTGGAATCCGGGTGGGAAATGTATCCAGTATCAATTATGGGAATACTGTCAAGCAGTTGGTTCTGGAGGTTGAAGTCGTTCTCTACATAGGGAGGTATCTGGTGTCCAAAGGGCAGTGGGGCGCCGTTGGCTTGCTGAGCTAGGAGTGAATGTGCCAAGGCCGGGTCTGATTGCTGGTACAACTGAGGATCTACCCTTCCACCGAGAGGCAGCTGCCCGCCCAAAGGTGCATGCGGTCTATTGACACGTCTTCCGTTGGGGAGAATATGCGCCAACGCGCACTTAGCGCCAAATTTGCAGTTTCCCTACGCGACTATCAGCATGCCTGCTTGAGTTGGAACCCTTTCCCACATGGCTTGCCATACCTTGGCGAAGTATTTGCAAGGTGTATCGACTGGTGATAAATCTGTAGAATGCGAAAATGGGCATGCTTTCCCCGCCTGGCATTGCCCTGTTCTGAAGAATTTGCAAGGGACGTGGGAGGTATCTGATAAAGATCGAGTCAGCCCTTTCTTTGCCCAGCGCATTGTTTGGATGTAGGAGCACACTTTTGGTATTCGAAGGGCTTCTGGGGCCTTCAAAAGCCCCCATGCTCACTGTGCCCCGGTGTCGTGAGGTACCATTGGGAATGGGATGTGGGAGCCCGTTTGGGACGGGTACGGGCCCATTTCCATTGGTGTAACTGGCTGTATCATTCCCTTTGAAGTCCGTTGATAGCCGATGCTGCGTATCATGATTACCATTCATGTTCCGATTGGAAGTAGACTGTTGTGGAGGGTTAGGCATGTTGAAGAATGCTTGATCTGGTGGGGATGTAGCGAAATCCGGGAGGGGTCTGGAGGTGGGTTGTTGCAGGGAGGTTGCCATGGCGGCGCGCTTTCGCTGTGTTAAGCCCGATGGGGGGTCGGGGCAGTTAGGAGCAATTGCTGTGTTTGTCGGCGATAGGAAGCATATAAAGAGTCGCACAAAGATAAGGGCGAAGTGTAATTGTGAAGCTTCTCAGAGACTGTGAATTGCAGAGGCAAGTCGGCTCAGAGTCGAGTCAGGGACCCCCGCTTAGAACTAAAATAGAGGGCAAGCTACCAAAGATCTGCTGCAGGGATGCGACCTTCCGCCCAGACGCCCCAACTCATGACTCTCTCCTCCCCATACGCCGCCCTATTGTTCTTTCGGTATATATCAAGACCTTGTCGTCCTCTCCAGGCAGAATACAAGACTTTCATGTCTTCTTCATGCCCCATTTCAGGCGGTGCTGAGACAAAATGCAACCAAGAGTCGTGTCACGCGCGCTTGGAGCTAGCAGATGACCATTGCGTACACACAGGCATCACCTCTCTACAATCTTCAGATGATCTTTGACTCCGCGGGTGTTATGGAGGACAAGCTGTCACGCGTGGTGCCTGATGCGCAATGATGTAGCCAATGTCCTCTTTTACCCTAGCTAGTTCGCCATCAGGCACGGAGTAGAGCTGATTCGAGCCCATGCCGCAGTCTGGAATATTTGATGTGTTCTTGCCGTTCGAATAGCACATAGCTACTGCCACTATGGTCCTCTCCATCACTCTGGCATTCCAGCCAAGTATGACTTCTTAGCGAGCCTATCCATCACCCTCCAGGCCCCATTCCTCCTGCATCAGTACACATTAGCAACCTGGTATCGCTCTTTAGAACCTATGACTTCCGTACCCAAAGCTCCTCCTTCGTCTTTCCCTCCTCAATAACCTCAGTACACATCTCCCAAAGCTCCATACAAATCTTCTTCCTCGCCCCCGCCTTCTTCGACCACTCTCTCCACTCCTTCTGCACAGCCTCCTTCTCTTCCCGTAACACAGGCTTCACATTCCCCGCGCGTAGAGGCCCAAGACGGGCAAGTATCTCTTTCTTTTCATGATCCAATTGCGCTACGGTATTACAAAGCTCCTCGCTAGACATCGTAGCGTTGACCGAGACGAGGCTCGCACGGATGAGTTTTTCATTGGCTTTGCTGGTGGCGATACTCTCGCGGAGGGTGGCGATTTCTGCGTCCATCGCGGCTAGGTCTTCAAGACTCATGGCGTCATTGGGGTCTTGGATGGCATGGTAGACTATTTGTTTGCCTGAGACTTGGTGTGAGTGACTTTGCTTGAGACATCTGCAGCGTTAGCTGGGGCGAAAGTTTCCCTCACCAGCGGCCTTGCCCGCAATGATCTGGTTCTCATGGAGCTCTTTCAACGCCTTTGCGGCGTATGCTGCGTTATTTCAGCGCTTATACAATTCCAAATGCCTTGGACACCAGAAGGAGTGCCTGATCCTCACTCTTTGTAACCTTGTTATGCAGGTTGGCCGATATGTCTGTGGCCTGCAGTAAGATACGAATCAATTTATGACGAAGAAGTAATCGAACATAGAGCATCTCGCTCACCGAATAGGGACGGCTGATGATGAAAGTGAGACGTTAATAATGAACTCAATGAAGATAGCAATAATCCTGTCACGAACTTCTGCTTTTCTGCAGAGGTCAACCTAGGTTCACAGTATGATGGCCAAGAATCCACTCACTCAGGTATTCTACGATCATAGCAGTCCCTGCTCCTTCGTATTAGAGGGCATCTTGCAGAACGCTATTGCTGCTGGTCACCTTGATCTGCTGTTGCCTTCTCTGATTTCTCTTTGCGAGGAGCCATTCTTAAGTAGGGATGTGAATGTAATAGGTTGTTATTTGATTGACAATTTCACAGGCTGTTCTCAAATGTGGGCTGTGAGAATTTTCAGGGAATTCGACGCAAAGATAAAGTTCGGCACATTATTCTCGCTTATGATGCTTTTGTCGTAATTACCTTATATGATGTGCATCTATCCAACAAGACCCATATCGCTTTATAATGCCACTGTACGCTCAATCACAATATATGCATTGTATAGAAACGGGTATCTTCGCCGTTCGCAATGCGCCATATCCAAAAAAGTGCGTGCTTCCAAATTACATGACAAGCTATCACATAGTCAGTATGGTGAAGTGTACCGAGAGTCTGGAGCAGCTTACGCAATCACTCTCATTCTTGGTTGCTGGCACACCCATCTCTTGGAACGTCTTAGGACCTTTCCCCGGTGGCTTGGCCACAGGGACTGTCGGTGGTGGAGTAGCAGCCGGGCGATCAGGATTAGGCGTCTTCGGAGGCCTAACAGGTAGCGTTGCGGCACTCCCAGGCCTCGCACCAGTGTCTTGTAGCGAGACACCTGGCCTTCCAGCCGAGACGGGTCTGCTCTGCGAGCTAGCTGTACTGTTGAGGGCGGGCATACTTTGCGGATGAGGTAAGCTTGCTATTCGGTCCGGCCTCCTACCTCCTTGGCCGTCGTTACTTGGATACTTTGGCATAGCATTCGGCGGTGGCATATTCGCATTGTCGATTCTTTGCTGACGCCTTTTGCTGTCAGCACCAGTAGGATCTGGAGGAGCAGAGAAGCCGATATCTATAGCAGGAAGCTGCGTCGAAGGTTGCGCTGGAGGCGGTCGCGAAGCGTTCATAGCTGGCGAAGGACTACTGTGACCAGAGTTGGGCGGTCGGTAGCCTTGCGGGCCAGGCGCAATGACCGGCCCATTAGGTAGTCCACCTCTACCCCGACCAGCTCCAATATTCTCAGGTCCATTTACAGGGCCGCCTCTGCCACGCCCGGCAGCCATATTGCTCCCGGCTACGTTCGGTCGACTGGTTTGGAATTTGGGATATCCAGAACCTCTGAAATTGCTATCCCCAAAAGAACTTTCCGACGCAGCGATTGATGGCGGTCGGGGTCCAGGGTTAGTGGAACCAGCGGGAGTGGGATAGCCTGGGCCAGGTCTTGGCCGTGGTTGAGACTGTCCCATAATGTCGTCCACTGGATAGGGAGCGGTTGAGACAGGTCTTGGGGCTTGACCTTGGGAAGTCCGATATGAGTATGGTTGAGGCTGTCCAGGTCTTGTCTGCGGTATTTTCGGTTCTGGCATGTCAATTGGATCATCCGAGATGGTAGGCATAGGAGTCGGGGGGTTCTTAAAGCGATCCGGCCTTTTGCCCCTGTGTGACCCATACTGGGACTGGATCTTGGCAACTGCTACATTTTCGTGATCTTTCCTTGAGAGTGTCTTCGCGCGAGATATGCCGTCAATTCTTCCTGCAGCATCCTTGTTGCCATGCTCCGCTGCTTTTTCGTACCATGACCTCGACTCTTTGAGATTGACAGGTACGTAGATGCCAATTTCAAAGAAGTAGCCAAGCGCAAATTCCGCCGTTGCGAGTCCGCTCTGGGCTGCACGCTGTGCATACGTGAACGCTAGTTCTTCATTCTTTTCAAAAATCCCTTCGTAGCCACACAAGAACCATTTACTGATCGCCATATCAGCATCTGGCTCCCCTTGCTTAGCGGCTAGCGCGTTATAATGAAGCGATAAAGCAGGATTGAAATCGCAGCCCAGCTGACAAAGCTCGTATGCAACTCCTATCTTTGTTTGGGCTTTTGCGAATCCCAAATAAGCGGCTTTCTCTATGTTGAACCGCGCACCAGCAATGTCCATTGGCAGATATTGCTCCGGTAGATTGACCTGAGGTAAGTCATGAGCTTGTAACATGCCAAAAACCTGCGAAGAAAGTTAGTTCCGGTGCTCACATTTCAATATCGATCCCTCGAGTGACTTGCATATGCTCCCTGTGGCGCATTCTCATCTGCCGTCTGGGCAGAATAGCGGACAAGTTCGACGCCCCGTTGATAATCCAAACGCTGGCCATGCTGTCCAAGCAAAGTCATCATCCCAAAGCGCTAGCTATGTTAGCCGGTGGATTGACGGTTGCGCCTTCTACGATCTTGTTTGGAGGATCTTACATAATTAGACGCAGAGTCTCCTGCCTGGACTCCAAGGAGATAGTGTTTGATTGCCTTGTCCGGTTCATTAGAACTTTCAAACTGCATCCCCATTCTATATTCAGCCCTTGCATATCCCTTCTGTGCTGCTCGCTGATAACATCTAAAGGCTTCCTTCTTGTCCATCCTCATATCGAATTTTCCAAATTCAAGCCACATTCCTCTCATGAACTCGGCTTTAGGGTGGTGTTGGTCTGCTAAAAATGACACTACATTAATAGCATCGACCCGCAGCTGATGCTCTATATGTGGCGTCCGCGGTCTCCCAACTTGGTTTTCAGAAATGCGAGCTTCGTTCTGAGCTGCGATCTCGACCCACGCCAAGGCGTCTTGAGCCCAACTCAATTGCATCTCGGGGTCATCCGAGTTCAAGACTGCCCCACGTGCACTTTCCAATATGCCTTCTTTTTCTTCATCTGAGGGGGGAACATTTGCTGGCCGATTGCGGATTGGAGGAAATGGAGAGAACGTTGGTTGGTCAACCAAATCAGTGTAAGGATTTCCAGCGCCTTGAGGCTGGATCGGGTATTCAGGGCTATATTCTTGGTGTGCTGTCTGAGGAGTTGCGGCAGAGTAGTTGGAAACGGAAGAGTTGCGGCTTGGGAATGAGGTATTCATAGTTGCCGGTTTCCCTGGCTTCTCATTCATAGGACCAGGAGATTGTAGCCCAGACAGCCGATTGACTGGTGCAGCTTCCAGCTCAAGGTGTGTGACATTATCTTGGATTCGTTCAGGTACTTCCGGCGTGACCCTTGGCAACGGTCAGTATCCTTGCGAATGGTGGACGCGTAAGCCTGCTGGTGCTAGGACCTGGGAAGCACTCACCGCTGTGGAGCAGGAGAGATGACTTCTGGCATGTAGAAGTCATCGGATCCTCCAGGATAAAACGTAGCACCCAATTGGGGCGGACGTTGACCTTGCTGACTACCCATAGTAATTGGAGGTTATGGACTTAAGGCTTATTGAACTTCGATCCGTTTCCGGCGTGCCGGAGCTTTATTCAGCTGTTATTTCCTTCAATGGATGAAAGAGGGAGAGCAAGAGAGGTCACTTCTTTGTTGCCATTGCAAACGTGAGATGGAGAGTAAGTAGCTCGGCTTTTGGTTTGGCTTTCAATGACATAACATAATACACAAAGAGGTATTCTTTTTGCGTTGATGCGCTGGCCCACGAAGGACCTTTAGATTTGTATATAGCAATCACGATCAGCAAGCATGGGAGACGACATTCTTCAGCCAAGCAGAAACGCTCTGTTGACAAAGGCTGTGTAAGGTACACCTAATTATATCTGGCGTTGCTCCAATGCCATAAATAGACGGCGTCGTGTCCCCGGGCCCATCCTAGCGGCTGTTTGTGTACCCCACGATCGGCGCGTGGGCTCAAGCTTTCGGGCACTTGATCCACTAGGTAGAGATGCGCCGGTGCCAACTCTATCACTACGGGCATTGAGACATTCTTCTTCTCAACGCGTCAACGCGTAGACGAGGTTAAGGTTCAAAATGCGGGAGATTCGGTCAGTTTTATGGATGAGAGTGCTGGGGCGCGACAATTACCGCGCTGAAACATAGAGACTACTCTACGACATCGTCCAAGAATTAGGCCAATCACTACAACTTCAATTGTGCCAAGCTAGTTGTACCTGTGAGATCGTAAGGCTCTCAGCCTGCTCCTCTTCCAGTGTTCTTGCAAAAATGGAGAATCTTGCAAGGGACTTTCACCATCCATACAAACCCTACGATATTCAATTCCAGGTAATGAACGCTATCTACGATTGTATTGCCGATGGGAATATTGGAATATTCGAATCTCCTACAGGTCCGCCGGTATCTGGTGCCACTCCAGAATGTATATTTACTAATACCAATGCTTAGGGACTGTATGTAATAGCAACCTTGTCTACTTTTTCTCTGGGCCCCTTATTGTTCATGTGGAACAAGCATTTGCCGCATTCCACTATAGGTCCTACTTGCATTCATTAACTGGATCTAACGAGCCTTTAGGGGAAATCCCTAAGCCTGATCTGTAGTTCTTTGACCTGGCAACGAGACAATCAAGAGGCGGCACTGCAAAAGCAGCTAGATCCAGATGCACGTAGGTCTTCCAAGCCTCAGTCAGTGGGTTAGACTAAACCAGTTAAGAAGACGACGAACCAAATTGGGTAGCAGAACACACCAAGAAGGAGAAAATGAATGCTTTCGTTGAGCAAAAGTTACAATTCGAAGCTCGTCTTAGACAAATTCGCGCTCAAGAACTTCAAACAAAACAGCGCTATCAGAATGGGGAGCCGAACAGCAAACGTATAGTATGTGGTAAAAGAAGATACATCTGAGGACGCTATTAACTCCCTCAGAAAACCGACGAGACTGGTGAAACATATGAGGTCGATGACGAAGCGCAGTTCGAGCTTGGTGAGTATAACAGCGAAGACGAGAATTCAACAACAAAATCCACGGCGTCTGCATCTCGTACTCAAGGGCTGTCTTCGACAAGTTTACAATTGATGGACAAGTCAGCAACAGACTCTGTTCAGAAATCTCCCACTGCAAGACTGATGGGTTCTGTAGGCTGGGCTTGACTTTGAATCCATCTGTCGAGAACGAGGATTTGGCGCCCACTGACGAGCTCAAAATCTTCTTTTGCTCAAGGACCCATTCACAATTAACTCAATTTGTCCAAGAAGTTCGCCGCGTTAAGCTTCCAGCACCATCATGGGAAAAAGATAAAGATGACTCTGAAGAGATCTCAGTAGTGAAGCATGTTCCTCTGGGGTCGAGAAAGAACTTGTGTATCAATCCAAACGTGACCAGACTGGGCAGCGTCACTGCTATCAACGAAAGATGTCTCGACTTGCAACAGCCAGGCACTCCAAAAACCGACAAATGTCCTTTTCTTCCAAACAAAGAGAATGAAACTTTAGTTAATGATTTTCGAGATTATACGCTTGCAAAGGTACGAGACATTGAAGATATTGGATCTCTTGGCAAGAAGATTGGCATCTGCCCGTACTATGCTTCGAGAGCTACTATCAAGCCTAGTCAGGTGAGTTCTGCTGTCAGTTGATCCTCGACATCTTACTAATCAAACAAGATCGTCACCTTGCCTTATCCGCTGCTGTTGCAGAGGTCCGCTAGAGAAGCCCTTGGTATCTCCTTAAAAGGCCACATTGTAATTATTGACGAAGCGCACAATCTAATGGACACAATCTCCAATATATACTCAGTCAGCGTCACCTTACAACAATTAAAACTCTGCAGAGCGCAGTTGAGTACCTACTTGCAGAAGTTTCGGAACAGACTTAAGGGTAAGAACAGAGTATATGTTACTCAAGTGGTTCGCCTTATCGATTCGATTGCTGCCTATCTTCAGACTGTTGGGTCTGACAATAAGTCAGCTGAAGGTATTGTGAATGTCAGTGATCTGATGGCTGGCAAGGGAGTCGATCAGATCAATCTCTACAAACTGATGCATTATCTTCAGGAAAGCAAATTGGCTAGGAAAGTCGAAGGCTATGCTCAGCATGCCAAGCAGCGAGAATTGAAAGGCAAATCCGGCACAGACTCAAATATTCACACTTCGACTATGCCCGTCTTGACTCATATCCAATCCTTACTTCACACTCTGAGCAATCCCGCAGCAGAAGGTAGCTTCTTCTACGAAAGGGACGAGAACAAAGACATCGGGCTCAAGTATATGCTCCTGGACCCGACTCATCATTTCAAAGACATTGTGGAAGAAGCACGAGCTGTGATATTAGCAGGGGGTACAATGTCACCCGTATAGAATCTCTACGCCGCATGTCAAGGAGCTCGGAGACTTGCTGACGAATTTATAGATGGATGATTATACCCGCCATCTCTTCGCCTACGTTGAACCCAATCGCCTTCAAACATTCAGCTGTGGTCATATCATTCCCAAAGAAAATCTCATTGCACTACCCGTAGCCAAGGGACATAGTGGTGTTGATTTCGACTTTACATATGACAAACGCAACTCCTTGACCATGATCGACGCGTTGGGAAATTCGCTTATCGAATTTGGGGGTTCTATACCAGATGGCTTGGTAGTCTTCTTCCCAAGCTACGTCTATCTTGACCAAGTGATCCTACGGTGGCAGTCAAAGAGTAAAGATGGGTCAAAAAGCCTCTGGGAACGTCTACTCGACATCAAGCCCATCTTCCGCGAGTCCAAAACAACAACCGGTACGGACGATGTCTTCGTCCAATACACGCAAGCCATCTCCGCTGGCAAGGGAGGTCTCCTTCTGTCCGTCATTGGAGGCAAGCTATCCGAAGGCATAAACTTCTCTGACGCTCTCGGTCGCGGCGTCATCGTGGTGGGCCTCCCCTTCCCCAACATCCAGAGCGCGCAATGGAAAGCCAAAATCGAATACATAGAGAAAAGCACCATTGAGCGTGGTGGCAGTCGTGAGGAAGGAAAAGCCTTAGCGAGGGAATTCTATGAGAATGCGTGCATGAGAGCTGTGAATCAAAGTATTGGAAGAGCGGTCAGGCATAAGGCGGATTATGCCTGTATACTATTGTTGGATAGAAGATACAATAATCCTCGGATCGAGGGGAAGCTGCCGGCATGGATTAGGCAGGGGATGGGCGACAAGAGTGTAAGGGGGGATATTCGGGAGACGGTGGTGAGGGTAAAGGCTTTCTTTGCGGGCCATGCCTAATGTCACAAGCAGCGAACTTGGCGATCACTCGAGATCACCTGAATTCACGATACCATTTCCTTTATAAACAGCTATTGGCAATATTGTATCGACTATCGACGAGTATTCAGCTCAGACATTCCGTACAAAGGCTCTCCACTTTTCGGTATTAGCAGCCTTGCGTTACTGCCTTCAGCCACGCAAATCGAGCTTTCTACCGACGCCCAGAAAAGCATTGGACACCGACACCTTAACTACAACAAACCACTGCTTTCAAACCAATCATTATCAGTATATGCACCATGAATTTTTGATAAATTTCACTTTCTGAGATGCATTCATCTGCTGTCTGCAATGATCTATGTCATACTATAGCTCATACTGACATTTCTGATCCGCTAGTTATGAACGCGTTGTTCCTAGCACGGCGGAACTATTGTGCTCTCGAAAGGTCATTTAAAAATCCTATCGTCCACGCAATCGGCGGCTTCGTTGCAGGAAGAGTTGTCTTCAGACGTTGTCACAAGGGGGCTGCCAGCACTCGAAGTTACAAATCCTACCTCTAGACTCTGTCACTGCGTTATCAGGCCATCTGAGCTCAATATGATAGACTCCCGTTGAAGAAATAAGTCAAAAGAGCGCAAAGTCGCAATGCATGATCATGATTCTGCCGCACTCAGGAATTCTTTATTGTTACAAAGGAGGATCATTGTAGTTACATTACTGATCCATTATGACGGCACAGTTCCTATTATGTGATTGATCTTGTCTAGCGGAACCATGAAATTAAAAAGGTTCTCCATGTGTTTCACTGGCTAAATAAGCAATGGCCAGCAAGATCATTTCCACGTTCAGGAGCAACACCAATACAGAGATTGCCACGTCCATCAAAGCCAACGCCGTTATGCGCCTTGCTATTATCATAATGCATATTGAGCTAGTGGGTTAAATCCTTTTGCAATTGCCCATTGCAGAATCTAGGCAGTGCCCCTTGGTTTCGACTTGGCCTCCTTCTTAGCCTTAGCTTCCACCTTCTGCTTTTTCTTACTCTCTGCTCTCTTTTCCTCGTTCTTCCGCTTCAAGCTCGCAACTTCTTCTTCGGTCTTTTGCACTGGCTTGAAGAACCCTTCCAAACGCGCCTGCTGCGCTGTCTTCAGGTTCTTGGTCAATCTCTGTGCCGCGCTGCGAACCCTGTCCTCGCTAAAGCCTTTCTCAGTCACGAGGAATTTGACAAGACCGTCGACGTCAGGGGCATTCCATTTGAAGTCGCAGTCAGGGTGATCGGCGGGACGGACATCGGGGTCGAAAAATAGCTCGCGAGCTTCCACATACGGCCAGTCATCAGGAATGGTGTACCTGTGTTTTGGATCTTTCTGGATGTGTTCGACAACCTTCTCCAGACTTCCGTGTTCTTTTATGAGGTTGACAGCTGTTGATGGGCCAACTTTGGGTATAGGGTCGACATAGTCGCAGCCAAGGAGGATACAGAGGTCTATGAATTGTTTACGGTCCATAGCAAGACCTGCTAGGACACGGTCAAGGTGGATCTCTTGAATGGGTTCTTTGCGCTGTTCGCTAAAGGTGAGGTGCCGAAGGAGGATGGGGGAATCGAAGCAAAGAGTATCCATATCTTCCGACGCGGCAGCGTACACTTTTCCTCCTCTGGCTAGGACGGCACACTGTGCTTCTGCTTCGGTGGGAGCGACGATGTATGGAACGCCCATGAGGGTGAGAAGTTTCTTGCATTCATCATTATGTTCTCTTGTGACCCTGACTGTGCGGCGCGAGAACTTCTCTACCTCTTCTGCTGTCCCTGTTTCCTTCGCCTCTTCATGTGCCTCATTAGCTTCGTGCTTTCTGGCGAATCGTTTTGCTAATTCTCCAGACTTCAACTTCGGAGGTGCGCCGTCGAAAACGTAGAGAGGTTTGATGCCGTTGTCCACGATACGTAGCGTGCGGTAAAACATGCCCATGAGATGTGAGGTGGTCTCACCACTCTCGTTCATAAGTTGTTGGCCATCAGAGCGAACGGCGATTAGGAAGCTGTATATGCTCATAGAGCTAGCGAGATCATAATGTCAGAACAAAAAGTTTTGGGGCAGAGCAAAGGGAACTTACGCATCCTGGACCTTGTTAGTAGTGCTTATCATAAAAGATCATGGCTCGACATACAATGGCAACCTTCCTGCCGAAGTGATTCTTGATCTCGCCTGTTTTGATGGCATCTGGGGCATGGTCCTTAATGACTTGGGCAAGCTCTAGAGAACATAAGCAATACGACGCGCCGACTCGACAGATATAACCCACGTTTAATTCCCATGCTTGGCGGTATTAACAACTCGTCTTTGCAGGAGTTGTTGATCGCAAGCCAAGCTGATGTAAGGCTGCAGCTTCCCTGCACGTAATTCAGGACGCGGGTTGCGCGCGGAAATGACGTTTACGCGTGTTATGAGGCGCTGGCATTATCCAGCAACTCCCTAAGCGATACCGGCGTATCATCTAATTGTGGAACGAAGAAGATTTCTCTTTTCGTTTGACAAACTTACGTTCTGCCTTGCCATGATCATGAACGTTATCAAGTCGTCGAAGGATACACCCTTGCCCTAGCACTAGCCCTCATTGGGCGATGACCTCATGCCGAGGTGGCCTCGGTTGTTAAAGAACGTGGAAAATGCCGACGATGGCTTTGTATCATTGATGTACCTTAGCACATAAATATTTCTACCACCCACCGCTTATTCGCTTTCCAGTCTTTGTTCCATTGTATATAGCAGTTATGATTAGACTAGCATTAAAAAGACCATTGGCCAACTCTGCCAGGTACCACGTTGTCACAAAACGGTATGCACATGCTCCAGTGCCTTTCAATTGGGAGGACCCGTTAGATTCTGCCTCGCTCTTCACAGAAGAAGAAGTTGCAATACAAGAGACTGCCAATTCTTACTGTCAAGAGCGGATGTTTCCTCGCGTACTTGGTACTTAACGGCACTCTCAATTGGTCCTGTAATGCGCTGACACCAAATTCAGACGCCTACCGAAACGAACACTATGACCGCAAAATACTCGAAGAGATGGGTGAGCTGGGCCTTCTCGGTGCTACAATCAAAGGCTACGGATGTGCAGGCGTCAGCAGCGTTGCATCAGGTCTGATCACCCGAGAAGTTGAGCGCGTGGATTCAGGCTATAGGTCAGGAATGTCGGTACAGAGTTCACTAGTCATGGGAGGGATAGACGAATTCGGGACACAGGAGCAAAAGGATAAATACCTACCAGCAATGGCAAAGGGGAAGATTCTCGGTTGTTTCGGGTTAACGGAGCCAAACCATGGCTCTGATCCTGGGTCAATGGAAACAACTGCGAAGCCGCATCCAAGCAAGGAAGGGTATTTATCATTATCTGGTGCGAAGACGTGGATTACGAATTCGCCAATTGCGGATGTCATGCTGGTGTGGGCGAAGCTGCAGAGCACGGGAAAGATACGAGGCTTTTTAATCGACAGAGATCAATGTCCGCCTGGTACACTAGAGACACCGCCTTTGAAACATAAGAATGGACTTCGAGCTTCAATAACAGGTATGATACAGCTTGACGAGTGCCCAGTCCCGGAAGCGAACATGTTTCCTGAGGTTGAGGGTCTGAGAGGGCCATTCAGCTGCCTTAATTCCGCCCGTTTTGGAATTGCTTGGGGAGTAATTGGTGCGCTCGAGGACTGTATCGCAAGAGCTAGAACATATGCTCTCGAGCGTCGACAATTCAAGAACAACCCCATTGCAAAGTACCAGCTTGTGCAAAAGAAGCTTTCAGATGCCGTTACCGATGCTACATATGGCATCCTGGCAGTAACGCAGGTGGGCCGTCTCAAGGACGAAGGGAAGTTAGCACCAGAAATGATCTCAATGATAAAGAGACAAAATTGTGACCGTGCTTTGGTTAACGCAAGAGTGTGCGTAGAGTCAATACCTCTCCTTATACACTATGCTAACGCAGATTTCAGTTTGCAGGAGGTCTTCGGCGGCAACGCTGTTAGCGACGAATACCACATTGGACGACATGTGGCCAATTTATTCGTTACTCAGACCTATGGTAAGCTTCCTGTACATATCCCTAGGGTTGTCAGGTATCTTGCTAATCTTCCATCAGAGGGCCAATCGGACATCCATTCATTGATTCTGGGCAGAGCGATAACAGGCATACAAGCCTTTGTATAAAATTTCTGATTCTGATCTGTTCTTTGTATGTATTGGAAAATAACGGAAATGTTTTGGAATGTGATATTGAATGTACGATGGTGTATATTCGTGAAACGCTGCCATTTTCTCAGAAAGCCGTTAAATATCTAGAGTAATGCCATGACATATTGAAAGTGTCCTATTCATTCGAGGATGGATACGTTCACAGTGTAGTGCGTTTTTGCGAATCGGGTGTCATAGTGAGGGCCCGAATTTAACAAGAAAGTACAATTCGTGGCACTTAAGAGGTTCAATTGCCGATTCATACTTCTGGTGGCTCTTAGTGAGGCAATGGCCCGTAATATGCTTCTAAAGCGCCGGGCAGGCCCATCTCGCCCTCCCCCTCGGCGGAATGCATTTTAATCGATGCTTTCCGGCGCCTCAATCTTGGTCATGTTAAGTGAAAATCATGCTTGGTACTGCACCTGAGCTCAGATTGTTGCCTTCCTGTAATCTTTGATTTCGTTGGGTAGGTTTGAAACCTTGGTTGGGAGGAAAAGGAAATATCAAAGGACTATAAGTTTCCACAGATCAGCGCCAAACATGGTCGAAAAGGCGTGACCTGCCTCCAGCGATTCGCCGACAATCAATATGTGTATGTAGGACCATATAGGCTTCTTATTCGAAGAGAGAGCTGTGATAGTAAGGAGGTTTTTCTGTTGATAATTTCCTGCTGCCACAGACGCCAAATCCGCCGGCAAATATCATTCAAACCCAATCATGGACGTTATATCAACACTCATCGATAGAACTCCGAAACATAAAGCCCAGCTGTGTCGAGACGTCAAATCATCAGTTAAAAGAATATCATTGCTCATTTCTTCCCATCACCTCCATCATCGGCACCGCTGCTAGGCGTCAATCTGCCGTCTCCGTCTGTACTGCCTTCCCCTACATCCTCCGTAGTGACTCCGCTCTCTTGAGCTCCAAGTTCCAGGTCTCCCTCTTCGCCATCCTGTGTCACGACTCCGTAGCCTCTCGCTCTCCTTTTTCTGTCAAGCATGCGTTTGTGATAGATCGTACAGAGACCTAGTGCTAGCAGCGAGCCGACAATGTTTGCCGCTATGTCTAGAGGGTCGAATTGACGGCCGTTTGGGAGGAAGGCTTGCAGAACTTCACTACCAAGTCCCAGACCGAAGGTCACTATGAGTAGAGTGAGGTTCAGATTCCTTCTTCTTGTCGTATCTAATATCCAGTAGAAAGTGAGAGTGAGTATGAAGAAGGTGACGAAGTGAAGGACTTTATCATTGACCTGGGCTACTTGGATTCCGGAGCTCAGACCTAGGTAGGCGGCGCCGAGGAGGAAGAAGGAGAATGCGCCTGAGTTGTAAGCTTCGAAGTGGACAGGGTACGCTCGAGATGGATGCCTCACCAGCAAAAGGTAACCTGACGCGCATGTTTGCGATGCGCAACTGAGAAGTACAGGACTTGTTGAAAGAGTTCTCGTCTCAGAGCTCTTCATCAAAACTTGCTCCCATCTATAGAAGTATTGGGAAGAGGTGTAACATTAAAACGCTTCTAAGCTCTCATCGGATATACGTTTGACCGCCTGCCGACTTCTAGCCCAGTGGTGCAGCGCAGTGCAGCCCTACGCTACCGCAGTGAACGCAACCTCACCTCATCAAAAGCGACATTTCGGCCATCAACACTGAGGAGTAAAATTCATCGAAAACACTTCAAATGCCGATGGGCATCTCTCCGACATGTTAGCTATCTCCAGCAACCACTTTTACACAATCAAACCCCCTAAGTAGAGCGCGAAGGGTCACACGAAATTCACGGGCAGCTGCTCTGCGCGGGCGGAGTTGCCCCTGCCCTTTTGGAGGGGTCCCGACATGAGAGATGTCTACGCATAAACTCCACTCTCTCCCCAACGGCATACGTGACACCCTGCATGTAAATGGGTATCATGGTCACCCTCGGAGGTCGGCGACGCCCATTGGCCGCCCGATACCTACCAATGCCGCCCACCTCATGACGTCCATTGAAGCAGATCTCGGCGCCGACGAGGACCCACGCCTGGCGATCTTTAAAGAGCTATATGCGAAAAGCGAGGCTAGACTCAACAGCCTGTTTGAAGGAAGAGGCACAGAGATCGTTGGAATACCAGAAAGTGCAAATGGACGGGAAGATGTTAGGGAGCAAATCACAATTAATGAGACACCAACTCAGAGTAGAGCTTCTGCAAAGAAGCCTGCCAGGAACATTGACGAGGATGACTATGATGAGTCGGACGAGTCGGACGAAGACGACTCGAGTAATGTCTCGCCTCTTAAGTCCAAGAGCACAATGCCGCCAACCCACCTGGCACTTTCTTCCACAGCTATGCTCCGTGACATCTCTTCAAGCTCGACTCCAACAAGCAACAGGGTTGGGCCATCCTCTGTAGCCGGGAAGACTACTGAAGAAGCGAGACGAAAGCTTGAGGAGGATAAAAAAGCGACCGAAGATGCTGCTAAGCGCAGCTTTCACACTCTGTTCTATACTCTGGAGAATGATAGAGACTCGATGTTGGAGCAGAAGAAGCTCGAGGAGGCTGAGCGCCAAGTGGATGTTGAAATGGGTGGGCATGGTACCTTAGGCAGTACTGCGAATGGTACTTCTGTAGGAAATGCGCAACACGGTACTCTGAGTCAAAGCAACCTAGGTGCTTCAAGCTTAACCCTGAAGAACCTCATCCGCCAGATCGACGCGCAAAGGGACAGGGTTCAGGCAACCGACACAGAACTTAGAGCTTTGATGAGCGAAGTTAGGAAGAATCGGAGTAAATGGGCAAGCGAAGATAAGGTCGGGCAGGAAGAGCTGTATGAGGCTGCAGAAAAGGTCCTTAACGAACTCAGGGCCATGACTGAGCATTCTGGTCCATTTCTTACCAGAGTAAATAAGAAGGAGGCTCCTGACTACTCGAATAGTGAGTCTTAGATCAAAATTCTAGTGGACAGAAATAATTGCTGACCTCATAACAGTCATCAAGACTCCCATGGATCTGGGCACTATGACAAAGAAGCTTAAGACCTTCCAGTACAAATCGAAAGCGGAATTCGTCAGTGATCTCAACCTTATTTGGGCTAATTGCCTAAAGTACAACGCCAATCCAGATCACTTCCTTCGTAAAAAGGCTCTTTTCATGCGCAAAGAGACCGAAAAGCTCGTACCCCTTATTCCGAATATCACCATAAGAGATAGAGCTGAAGTGGAAGCGGAAGAACGCCGGCAGCAGAATGGCGGCGCCAATCTTGACGAAGAGGAAGATAGTGATGATGAACCCATTATCTCGTCGCGCGGACGGAAGGCACCTGGGAAAACTTCCAAGAAAGGCACTACCGCTCGGAAAGCGCCAGCTGGTGCGGCCGAGGGCTCACCTGCACCCAACCATGAAAACAAGCCAAACCATCAACTTCCGAATGGCCTAGGTAGCAACCTGAAGAATGAAGCTCTTCTGAGAGCTGACTCTGAAAGTATTTTTGACGGAAGCATAACCCCTCCGCCTGGTACGATAACCCCTGCAGGGGTTAACGGGATATTGGGACACACTACACAGCCTGATGGGATGGATATTGATGTTGATTCCTCTATCAATGGCATCATCCCCTCCATCGATGGCCCCGATGAAGAGGCGGAGTATGAAGATCCAGAATACAAAACATGGAAACAGGTCACCAAAAAGGATCGTGCTTTAGTTACCGCAGAACGCCATGCCTTATTCAAAGGCGATCGGCTCGACCCTGAGCAACCCGCACTAAGGCGCACAAAGCAGGGAATGAGAAGGTGGCTACGCAACCAAAAGCAAGCCGTGAGCGATGGTAAAAAGACCACTGACACTGAGATGATAGAAAATGAAGAATCTCAGCCAAGTGGCGAGACGCTGGCAGAGGGGATGGAGGGCGAAGAAGAGAGAGTTTTACCAGATTACTATGACACTATGGCCGCTATTCCGGACATTGACAGCAGGCTCCGCTGGATCGAAGATTCTGAGGGCAATGTTGCTGATCCATCAGACGAATTTCTGCGGATTCTACCAAAGGGACTTTTCACGTCTCCTCAGAGCAACCTTACGCGTAAAATAGACGAAAACCTGCGGCAGATTCAAAATACGCGCAAGGTAACATCAAAGATCGGTATTGTTAAGCAGATGCAGCTCCAGTCTCAAGTAAGTCTCCTGATCCATGGTATGGCTAGCTACGACGCTAACGCGAGGTAGATGTACCAAGGGCAATTTCAGAAGCACGAGCCTCAACCCTTTGTTGAGCAAGACATTGAGCCTACTGTGATCTCAGACGAAGGCCCGCCAATAGCACCCATAGTAGCCCGAGTTGCCCTTCAACGCTCAGCTGCAAAGCTACTTGTCCACGCTGGGTTCGAGGAATTCCAACCTGCTGCACTTGACGCCTTTACAGACCTGATTGGAGACTACTTCACTAAGCTTGCTCGTACGCTCAATGAGTATAACCAGGCCCCTCAAGTCCCAGTGCTAGGACCTCAGGGTGAGGTCACTTTCAAGCAACGTTTTACAACTGAAGAAAAGATCTTGCACGCACTTCAGGAGAACGGCGCCGACCTTGATTCTCTTGATAGCTACGTCACCGAAGACGTGGAGCGCGCCGGCACTAGAATCGCAGCCACTCATGATCGTATGAAAGCCCACCTCGCTGAAAGTCTTCGTCCAGCACTCGTTGACGCAGGCCCTGACGGGTCCAACGCATTCAACGACGACAGTGAGCAGTTCGTCGGCGGTGATTTCGCTGAAGAACTCGGGGAAGACTTCTTCGGATTTAAAGAACTCGGTCTTGATATCGGCACCATGAGCGTTCCCTTACATCTACTGCAAAATCGCATGCGTAACGCTAATCAAGCCCAAAACCCAAGGTAAGTTCTTCTAACTTCGGCTTAATTTGCCATGTGTATGCTGAAACCCCATAGCGCCCTCTCATCTGCACCTCTCTCTGACCTCCCACCACCACGTCCCCTCGAACCCATCACCATCGATAATGTCAAGAATCAAATTGGCCTTGTGCAGAATTTCTTCCTTGCCAAGTTGCATGCCAACAACGATCAACCACTGGTCGAAGACGATGACTTGCCGCAGAAGCAGCGTTTACCTAAGCCGCGTCTACCACCCACCGGCAAAATTACTAGTCCGAGGAAACGGCCTCAGAAAGAGCAGGGGCCTGGTAAAGGTCATCCAAGAAAGAAGATGAAGTTGAACGATGGCGAAGCCAAGGAAACCTCAAAAGAAGGCGAAGGTGCAAAGTCAGGCGAAAATGAAAAAGGTGGGGTGAAAGACAAAGAGAAGGAAGACGAGGGCACTCCTCTCGGCAAACCGCTCCCCAATGGAGTCGTCACTCAAGCTGGAGCTGGAGACCCAGATTCCCTGGGTACCCCAACGCCAAAAGGCAAACAGAAAGAGAACGAAGGGGGCATGATATCACCAGAAAGCATAGGCACATCGTGATCTCAAACGCTCCGACATACACATCTGTGAGGCATTGTGGCCTCACGAAAAAGTTTTGCAAACGCTTACGAACGAATCAGTCTTGCATGAGGTTGTAATGATAGGGGGGTGTACATCAATTCAGGATAGGGGAAGGTTCGTGGGGATCCATTCTCAAATGGATACATAGGTGATGAATTTCTCTTGTTCATATTCCATTAACGGCGTCTCGATTCGGCGGCAGCAACCTCCTTCTTATTGCATATATGCATTGCATGGAGCTGGAGTGTGGGAGTCTGACTGCTGTGGCTGGTGCAGTAGCTGGATGGGCGGCGCTTTTGCTTGCGTGTGAATATTATATGGAATGGCATACCCCTTGGGTCCGTTAACAGCGCGTGTTTGCGCGCTCAGTGTTTCCAATATAGAGAAACAAATGAAAAATACTTCTACAAGATTCATCATCATCTTCGTTGGTGTTAATTTCGCTCAATGCCTTGTGATGGTATCGGTACATTCTATCTGCGTTTTGATTTTGACCATGATACAACATTATCATCACCTCCTCGGCATCCCTCTCCCTCTTCCTCTCAATGCCCTCTGCGCCGCTCCAGGAGGCAACCCTCGCTGTGGCGCCCCTGGCTGCTCCGACTCCTGGTTTCCTGCAGTAAAAGTAAGCAATTATTCTCACCTCACAATAAAAAAAACTTTGATATAACTTTAATAAGTCTAAGGGGAAAATGGCACTCACTAATAGTCTCATCGACACTCAAAATCAAACAGGCCGCCTCCGTCGCCGCCTGCACCGCATTAATCTTCACCAGACTTGGCTCCCAAACAAACGCCTCCATATTATCCCTCACACCCTCATTATCAAAATCCACGCCCGCCCATGTGTTCCCTTTTCGGTGCTCGACGCGCAGCTGGGTAAGGATGTTTGTGGCGTCGAAGCCGGCGTTGTCGCAGAGCTGGCGGGGAATTATTTCGAGGGCTTTGGCGAAGGATTTTATTATGGCTTGTTGTTTGCGGGGGACGGAGAGGTCGGCGGAGCGGTGGAGGTGCGCGGAGATTTCCATCTGTGGGAGGTGGGAGGTTAGTTTGGATGGGTTGGGATGGGGCTTAGAACGCAGGATGAAAGGGGAGGGATTGGAGATGAGGGTACCTCGCACGCTCCACCTCCGGCGACGATGTTACGGTTTCGGATGGCGCGTTTGACTATCATTATGGCGTCGTGGAGACTTCGTTCTACTTCCGCGATGAATTGTTCGGCTCCTCCTCTTAGGACTAGGGTGCACGTCTTCGCTGCGGGACATCCTTCAAAGAAGTTGAATCTCTCGCCACCGATTTGACGCTCTTCAAACTTTTCACAGGTACCTAGATGCTCCGGTCGAATGTCTGAACATGTTGTCGAGATACTGCCTCCGGTGGCTTGGACTACGCGCTCTAGATCGTCTGATGAGACGCGGCCGGCGCAGAAGACGTCGCGGTCTGCAAAGTATCTGTAGGGTTTAGTCTACTAGCAACGCAATTTGGAAGCAGAGAGACATACTGTGTTGCTAAGTCGCCTATAGGCAACTTACTCAGTACAACCTTCGCTCCAGTCTTATATACCTCCTCCATCTTATTGTAGATAATCTGCCATTCAGCATCTACAATAGCCTGATATTCCGATACCTGATCCACTCGGACCTCCGCGTTATCTTTTTCACTTTTCAATTCAAGCTCCACATTCAAACAGACAATTTTTGGATCTTTGAAACTCTTTGGTTGTTGTTCGAACCCAGCATATGAGAATGTCTTTTTGAAAGCCACACCATTAACGAACAGCGAATCTTGTAAAGCACCTCCAGTGATCTTCTTTATACCAATAAGCTTCTCGTTCAAATCTTCTTGGTCGAGCGAAAGTACTGCGTCCACAACCACTAGTACCGTGTCAGCGACTCCCCTTACCCTACACTGCCCAGAATGAAACGTACTCTTAGTAAAAAAGTCTGCATTCCGATGGATCAATTTGCTACTCATAGCCGTAGCGGCTAATCTCCTCAAAGTTTCTCTTTGGTTTCCATCCTTCGTGGTAACAGCGATCTCTTTGATCTTATTCACCGCCATGGCCGACGCCCTCCTCAGCCCCTTGATAATTGTCTGTGCGCTGACACCCTGCTCTACATGGTCTTTTATCTCCTTCAGTATTTCTCCTGCCAGCACAACGACGGACGTAGTGCCGTCGCCAACTTCGGCATCTTGCGAGCGCGCTATGTCGGTCAAGATGCGTGCAGCGGGATGAACTATATCTAGAAGCTGCAGAAAGAATTAGACAGTACAGTGAGGATAGGGACGAATTACACACTTTCATAACAGTAGCGCCATCGTTGGTAATTGTCTGGTTACCATTCTCGTTTACTAGAAGTAGGTCTCCACCGTAGGGTCCCAAGGTGCTTCGTATCGTATCTTGAACTGCTAAGCAAGCTTGTATGTTGGATATGATTTGTCCTTTGCCTTGGGATGCATCGGTCCCTTCCTTCAGCACAATGATGGTGGGTGTCTGCCCTCCGAAGGACATTCTTGCGTTTGTTGCTGGGCAGGGAGGATCCTCAACAAGCTGACACGATTACAAAATCCGATTCAGGTATAAACTAGTGACTCAGTGGGATTTAAGTCTTCATGAAAGCAGAGGAGCGTAAGCTTAAAAGTTCCTGCTATGCTGTGGTGTTTTCGAGGCTGTAGAAAATTGAGCCGAAGTTTTACCGACGCGTGCTTCGTAAAGCGCTAAGGCTACAACTTACATCAGCCTTGATATTAGGTATACCAGGGGAAATGTTTGTGTTCACTGCATGCATTGGTACGTCGACTAACATATCTGAGTGCTTGGTCATTCGGACGTCCTTCTCATATCACAGATACATGCATATGCATCCCTCAGCCAGCCCTGGGCTTCAGTACCTCTAAATATAACCATCCGTGACCATACATATGCAAGATCGCCACAATATTTGCCATTATGCATCAATCATGATCTGCGTCCCCCGTGGGATTGCTCCCCATGGTATCATTTGGCCTATGAAAAGAAAGGTGCAACCGTTTGCTGTGTCTCAGGACTCAAGGAAGCCAAGGCTTGAGTAATATCAATGCCTGCTGTTTGAAGGAGCTGCTTGCCAGCTACCGCTACCCGCTGTGCTGTTGTACCCTGCAGTGTCTCTGCTTCAAGTGCTGAGGCTATCGCTACAAAGCATTGCCTTGTCACCTCTGGTGAAGCAAAAACTGCAGGATTCCGTCTGGATCACAAGTCAGCAGCGATTCACCGGCAACGGAAATTATGGACTTACTGATCAATCAACGATGCAAGGAACATGTAAGCATAGGGTGCGGCTTCTTCGTCATTTACCACAGGCAGAGTACTCAGCCAAAGCGCGAAGACCTCTTGCACATTCGGCACCTTGCTGGAATTCATTTGTAAAATTTTGGCGATGCTTGCACACGCATTCTCAGTGGCAAACACATGGTCATCCTCTCGGGCCTCAGGCAATCGACAGACATGGAACAGCATAGGTAAGCTTTCAGCGACGAAGCTCGACCAATTTGCGCCGCCCTTCTGTGCCGCGATGCCTACACCATAGCAAGCCGCTTGTCGGTTCGCCGGTATTGCGTCGTGCATACCGTCGACAAGGGGTTTGCGGATGTGGTCTTGATAGCTCCAGCTCTGATCTCCACAGAATTCGAGCACGTCGTCCATTATACACAACGCCCATTGTCGTTGCGTCGAATCTGAGCTAGTGATGAAGGCATCATAGAAGGGCATTAGGCGGGCCCAAGATGGCAGGAAAGACGTCTCTTGATTCTTGAAAATGGTGTGGAAAGCCTTGTTCATGTCTGACAGGAGGGTTTGGTCGTCCTCGATTGCAAAGAGAATGTCTTCGTTTTCTTCCTCGCCTTCCTCGGTTTCCTGTTGCTCCTCGGCACGTTGTTTTACCCGTTGTTGATAGTCTTCGAGTGTCGACCTGACAGACTCGATGAACTCTGCCATATGCTTCTGGGTGAGGCAATTCTTGCCAACAACTTCCACGGATTCATAGAAACACTGATACATTTCTGCAAGCGTGTCGATCGCTGGTTCCGCGCTCAGAACTTCTAGGATCTTTTCGACCGTGATTTCCCAAACATGTTGAAGCTGTATACTGCCGCTGCCATGTGCATGTTTCATTGCATCTAATAGTACGGGTACGCTCTTCGCAGAAGCCACCCGCACAGGGTCGTGAAAGAAGAACGCCAATCCTGGGAGAGAAACCTTCTCCATGATTTCCATGACGTACGGCTCGAATGCACCTTTGAGCTGCTGTGCATAAATGACAATGAGTTCAATTGCCATGTGCTTGTCCTCAAGGATCGAGGTTTTGATCCCGATAACTTTGCCTTTTAAGGGAACCATTTCCCATCCTTCCTCTTGTTGCACTTTAGCGATTTGTTCCTCATCATCAAGCAGTTGGATGTCAGCTTTGGCACTGGCAAGCTCCAACAATGGTGGCATGACACCGGAAAGATAAGGCACAAAATCCTGGCCCAGGACCCGACACATTCGACCCCAGCAGTGAAGGAGATACTGCGATTGGGGATCGTCAGCATCTGCAATGTTTCCTGAAGGATCAGTCAGTACAGTATACTCTATCTAAGCGGGTTTGTTGCACGTACGCTGGATGTTGCCAAGGATTTGGACCAATTCCATAGCATTTACGCCCATACGTTCCTTGCCAACAGCAAGTGCTAAGTAGTCTATCAGCATTTGAGGCGTTAAAAGCAGCGGAATGACTTACCAATGAGGGTAGCACACTCCATTGCTTTCGCTCGCAATAGTCTATATTCTTTCGATTGCTCTTCTTTAAGGACGCTAAATAGCAAAGGCATGAGGGTATCATAATACTTTCCGAAAGCAGTCTCAGCGGAATCGGCAATGGTCGCAATAGTCGAAAGAGCCTGCTCTTGAACATAACGTTTCGGGCTTTGCAATAAATGCAATAGACGGCTCAGTAGATCATCAAGGTAAGGCTCGAGTGTCACCTTCTCAGCCTCTTCACAGAAGTTCACTAGGGCTGCGGCTGCATGGGATTGAATCCTCGGTTCTGGTGCATCGAGAACGGGTATGATGTTCGACAAGACGACTTGGTGATACTTCTCCTGCATTGTACCAGCAAAGTCTGTGCTCATTTGTCCTAGTGCGTTGCATCCCGCCCATCGAACGCGAGGGTGAGTGTCGCGAAGGGCTGGAACAACTAAGTCCAGAACCTTGTCTAGTTCTCCTATCATTAGGTCTCTGCAACCTTCCGATATCGCAGAGATGGCCATAAGCGCTGCATGTCGATCTCGCCATGATGCTGACGAGATCATACGAGGTAGCCAGTTAAACGTAGGAGGTAAGACTGCGCCACCTCCCAGCTTATTGGCGAGTCTGTCCATACACTGTTCCCCAGCAACATGGTTGAGATCGCTCTCTTCTACATCAAGATCCTCTGATGCATTCCACTCTGCCGCATCGTCGTCGTCTAGGCCCACGTCAGTCATCAAGCTTAAGCATTGAGTGACCATTTCCGAGGTGTATGTAGGATCCTTCCGGCACAAAGGTGAGGCGTAGTCGGCAAATGTACCCATGAGCTCCAGCGCATTCTGGCGAGTCAGGTTATCAAGGTCCTTGTCTGCTATAACGGTCATACTAAATTGAACCAAAACATGGAAGAGAGGTTTGAACATCATTGGCGCTTCTTCTGCCAGCTCAATTAAAGACATAAAAGCTTTCGATAAATTGTCAGAATCCCCGGAATCCTTTAACGGAGGTAGAATGTTGAGAATTTCTGGGACTAAAGAGTAGTACTTCTTCTTCGAATTCTTCTGGATCGATATGAAGAATGAGGAGAATGCTTCCATTGCGGCAATTCGAACCTAATGTACAGTTAGCGGGTACCCCTCTCGCATAGAGGTGCCAGCTTACCGTAACATCGCTGTCTTTGAAGCCTTTTGTAAATGCGCTCAGTACAGTGGCCTCATGCTGTTTCTCTATGATGCCAGGCGTTGTCGTGAATATCCGAAAAGCACTTTCTCTCTGACCTGGGTCCTGCGACTGGCTCGAGACGAAGAGCACTTGGAGGAGCTCCGGCCAATTCTCGCCTATTAATAGAGAAGTATTAGATACAGTCTGTACCTTGGCCTTCAGTCATATGCTCTTGGGTTCGCCTACCATTATCTGAGTATTGTCTTGCGATCTCGGCCACAGCGTCACCTATTTTATGTCTAACGTCCGGCAGCCTCTCCCCCTGTAGACATTCCAGCAACTTCTGCCTTATGGCGACTTTCTGGGCTGGCTCTAACAGCATAAATTGCTCCTTCGACTCTGGATCTGCTCCAGTTGAACGCCTTGTCTTGGTTGACATTCGGCGGAACAGGATTGCGGCAAAGGACCGTGTCTAAGATAACAGTATTAGCGTTATGAAGTTGCATCCGTAACGAATTACATGAGACTCTTACTGAGGTATCCTGAGACCGTTGTATTTGCTCTACAAGGCCCACAAGTAAGAGTTCGGGTCGTTTAGTGAACCACTCATTATTCAACTGTTCTTCGGCATGTGTGCGTATGGCATTGTCAGCTGAAGAAAGGTTTTGGGTCAGAGTTGCCAGGGCTGCGTGGATTTCCGGAGGGAGTAACGACATCTCGAGACACTTTGTGCGACTGATACCTAACCGTTTCGTCTTGCATTCAGTTCTAAGTAAAAGTTGCGCGTCGTTTGCATTCGTTGACACTGTCAAGTGACGCGGTGCGAGGCCGTAATGGCACCACAGCTCTGGCTAATTCTTGCAGGATGTCAGTAGTGCCAGTGGGCAGAATCAGCAGACGCTACAGCTGCGCCTCAAATCCCGAGGAAAAGCGCACTTTGCGGTGATTTTGTGTTGATGGGCGCGTGGGATATGGAAATTCTGAAGAATTTTGGCGTAGGACCTGGAGCTAGATAAAAGAGGCCCGCCCTCGGACAGGCCGTTTAGTGCGGGATCCGCCTGCAAGAAACCTCGCCTTGCGAGGCACCACACCCCACTACAAGCCTTAGGTCATGCAAAACATGCAGATTACATACGAAGGCTCCAGTAATTTCCGCTTCTAAGGACATACTACTAAAAGGTATAATGCTATAAAAAAGTGCCAAGATTATCAGAAAGATTGGAGTCTCCCAGGAGGCAGTCCAGATTCCAGCAAAGCTACTACGCACAGGGATCAACACATACAGATCAATTCCGGCTCGAGCGACTAAGCGTAAAGACAACGACTATGACAACAGCCAGCGTTGCAATGGCTCCAGGAAGAAGCAATTCGTTCGGCACTCCTGCGACTAGCTGATCTGGTTGCTTTGGCTGGCTACTTGGCTTTCGTTCCTTCTTTATTGGAGTCTCCATCTCCTCATCGTCTTCATCTTCCAAGTGTCTCCTTCGACTCTTAAGTGTTGAAGGGGGCGGTGTCAGAGGCTTTGCCAATGCTGGTTGGGGATCAACAGTAGCCGACATTGGTGGTTTCTCAGGATCATGCACGAATAGGTCGACCTTATCACGGTGGGTGCGACGCGCCAGAGTAATGGCGTCCAATAGGTCTTGATCTGTAGTGATTGAGACGGTGTCGCCCTCATTATCGAGATAACTCAAAGCGTAGCCTGAAGGTACCAGCTTGCCGTCCTCGACAGTGGCCTCACCACCGACGGCTTCTACCTCGCCTCCTAGCTTAGCGGTTACGTTGCTGACCAGTTCTTCCATACCCGCAGAAGCAGCAACCTGAACTCGATGGACCCGTCCACTAGGTGCCTTGAATTTGAAAGGAAAAGGGGCGTCGTCGTGGAACGCTGATGCCTCCACTGGACTCAGTGAACGATCATCGTCTCCATTGTGCGAAGCTGACTCGTGCGGTTGCACGCTGTCCACTCGCTCGACAGGTGGCCGTGAAATTTCCGGCGTCATAAGTGATCGGTGACCGGGCGTGTGTGGACGATGGCTCCCTTCTCCTGACATCATCGATTCCGAGTCATTGTCCAGCGAAAGCCAGAATTTGCCCCATGCTGGACCTTCTCCATCTCCTGTTGCCATACTATTGATCTGAAATTATCAGTAATACACCTTATAATGGTGCCACAAGTCTCACCTGGTCGAGGGTTGCATATGTCAGTTTTAGCACATCTACCATCCCAACAATCTCCCCTGGCTCATTCATGACAGGCAAGTTGAGATAATGGCCATCATGCATTTTCCTCAAAGCAGCCTGTATGGTCATGTCCATCGGAGCAAAATCTGGATGTGGAGTCATAACCCTCACGACACTACAATTAGCGGGATCCAGCCCTGGTGCAATAACTCGAAGCACCACATCTTTACTTGTGAAAATTCCGGTAATGGAACCCTGATCTTGTACCAGCACCGCGGTCGTATGGTTCTCCTTCATCAATACCGCAGCGTCCCTAACGGTCGTCCGGACGGAGACAGTGGTTGGCGGTTGCCCATTGAGTACCGATTCAAGCGTTGGCCCAGACATCTTCTGCCTTAAAGCCTCGACATACTGTATAATCTGCTGCGGCTGGCTAGATCCTAGCTCCGATTGCACACCCTCTAATGCCTCATATAGCTTTCGAGAGGAGCTATACGCACGCTCCAACTTCTCCATAGCATCGTAGAAGCATTTCGTAATATCTAAAATCCCAGAAATATCCTGGTTCTCGTCCATAACTGGGAGATGTCGGAAGCCTTTTCGGACCATCAAATCCAATGCATCCGTAGCACTAGTGTCCGTCCTTGCACAAAGGGGGTTCTTGGTCATAATTTCTGATATAGTAACGTCCCTAGCCTTGATACCCGCTCCAACAACACGGAATGCAAGATCCTTGGCCGTAAAGATGCCGGCAATACGGTCATCGTCGTCTGTTACCAGCACGCAATCTTCTCGCTTTGCAGCCATGAGCTGAGCTGCCTCAGCTACAGTCATGCCAGGCTTTATCTGAAGAGCTTGACTGGGCTTCAGGGCCAAGACAGTCCCGGGGGGAGCTTTGCGTGTATGTCTGGCGCGGGAAGCACCGCCCTTCTTCTTATTGAGGTCACCCTCCATCTTCTTCCTGATAGCCTGCCAAACTGGGTCAGCAATACCATGGACTTCGGAGCCATGACATAACCTACTTCATCACGTTTCGCCTGCTTCTGCCTACTCGCACTAAGTGTCGAAGTACCTGTTGAATCACTCTGCATAGCGGAGCTCACATGTGACTCGAGTTTGGGGCGTGGGATGTTTGAAGGGCTGTTCTCAAAAACAGGGACTTGTCCACGACCTTGACCACGATTAGGCGTGCCTCTGTACGTTCCTCCGGCAGCAGACATGATGAGTATCTATAGCCAATTGGCTAATGGCACCAGCGCTAAAGGAGTGATGTAGAGTGGCCTGTGCGAATGTATGTAAACAGTGACCAGGAAACAAAGCTAGGGGTAGAACTTCGGGCACTATTCTAACGGTCCCTTCCTTTTTGGGGTGATAAGATTGGGAAGCGAGGCTTGGCACGATATCTCCCACTAATGAATTGCACGAGTTACCACACCATTGAACCACGTTCTCTCGACTATAAGCATATTCTAAGTGGTATGCGAGGCGTCCAAATTCCCTTCCTAATTTGATCTTACAAGAGCAACACTGATCACTACCAGAACCGCAACCATGGTCAAAAAGCGAGCATCAAAGTACGCCCTCCTCAACCCTCTACCTTCCAACACCACAATACTAACATCTTCCTCCGCAGCGGTCGCAACAAGAAAGGCCGGGGCCATGTCAAACCCATCCGCTGTTCCAACTGCTCGCGATGCACGCCCAAGGACAAAGCAATAAAGAGATTCACCATCCGCAACATGGTCGAATCAGCCGCCATTCGTACGCCACCCTCCCTCCAGTATCATCATCGCTTAGGACAGTTTCAAGAAACTAATATACCTGGATGTGATCTTAGGTGATATCTCCGACGCCTCCGTCTTCCCCGAATACGCCGTTCCAAAAATGTACCTGAAGCTACAATATTGCGTTTCTTGTGCTATTCACGGCAAGATTGTTCGGTTAGTCACCTCTCTACTGGGCTCGCCTTCGTAGGTGGAGGTTGAACATATCTGACATTGGTTCATAGTGTTCGCTCGCGAGAAGGTCGCCGGAACCGAGCTCCACCTCCAAGAGTCCGCTTCAATAAGGATGGAAAGAAGATTAACCCACAGCAGGCGGCGAAGACGGCACAGGCATAGATGGATGAGCTGTGTGATGGGTTTGGGAGAGGCTGAATAGGCAGCAATAAAATCATTCGTGGCTATAGTATTTCTTGACATGCAAACTCGGAAATTTGTTGGGTGCACCTGTATACACCCTAGCTGAATGAAACTGGTCGTTGAAACTCTGGTCTTATCTTTCAGAAGACCTCCCAAGCCGCATTCTGCATCGTACCAGTATTCGCTGCAAAGTGCCCTCGCCACCAATTACCCAGGGAATATCCTTCAACGCCATCGAAAACAGTCACGTACCCATTACCCAGATGAATGCTCCGGCTACACTTGCCATAAGTGCTACAATGCAGCCTGATATGAAAATGAAAGGCCGTCCGATGGATCCGAACATCCGCGGAATGCCTGGAAACGGTTCAGACCTGCCCAAATATCCTAAAAGGGCCTCACTCTACTTCGGGAGCCTGACCTTCTGGTCGCCTGTCCTCCACCTGACTTTCACTACGAAATCGTGCCTTTGAATCTCCATTCTCATCTTCTAGTGTCGTTCCATTTCGTCGAATCTCGCTCAGGCTTCGTGTCTTTGCCTCTTCGCTCTGCCTTTCGTCGCCCTGACCTTCATTAGTCTGATTGCCGCTAAAGTAACTATCTTCGTCTTTGCCTTCACCGAGTATCGCAGCTTTCATGCCACTTGCTAGTTTTCGAAGTTTGGGGGAATGCTGTCCAGATGCCTGTAGAAGCAGCTGCCTTTGCCTTTCCCTGAATTGCTCCTTGACCACCTCATAAAGAAACTCGTATTGCGTCTCATTCTGTACCATCGACATACGCTGTTCTCGTAACCGGTTCACGACATCGTATATCAAATCTTCATCGTCCTTAGCGTCTGCTATCGCACCAGATTCTACAAGTGCGAGCAAATGTTCCAATGCAATAAAAGTCCCTGACCGCCCAACACCAGCACTGCAGTGAACAACTCTAGGGTTACTTGGCGATTTGTTCTTTTCTGCAGAGAGCTTCAGGAGCTCTAATAGTGCTGCAAGATCCTCGTTTTCGGGCACGGCGAAATCTGGCCAGCCAGAGAATTGGAAATGCCAGACTTCTTTTGTCTCTTCGCCGAAATGCAAGGACAATTTCCGTAATTCGATCTTTGAGTCTGGTTCCGACACCGTCTCCAATAAGTTGACACAGCCTTCCGGGGTATCCTGGGCTTTGTCGAGGGGATCGACCTTATATGACCCAGCCTCAGCATTGGGTGGAAAGTACTGACAGCATTTCTCCATGAAACCGTCATGAGTTTGAGTGAGCATTACAATGACAGCTACATCACCGGTCTCGTGCCATATCATGTGCCAGAAATGACTGAGTCCGGACTGTTTTGGCCCCTTTGCGAAGAGTATCAGTACGCTGGCGATGAGATCAATCAGGTTCAGGCTTACCTGCGTCGCTATATAATTTGTTTCTGCGCCTGTCCGAGGATCAGGCAAGGTGATAGGTGAAGCATTAATATAGTCTGATTTACCCTCGGCCACCCTTAGGTGGATCCTTGATTTTAACCATGGCTGCACGTTCGCATAACGATTACGCTTGGCAACTTGAGGGCTTAGATGGTCTTGCGCCCATTGCGAAGAAGAATCATTCCCACCCTGCCATAGACGAAGTTTCTCTTTCCAGGTCAAGTCTTTAAACTTCGCCCGAATTTCTGCTGAGATTAGTGGACGATCCTAAAGTAGTTGCATGATGCATGCTCGCGTACGCACCAACGGGAGGTCACTTACCGTATTGTGATTGACGGAGGAACGCAGGGGTTCCAGCATTATCGAGAGCCGTTTCATCTTCGAGTTTGGTAGCTTTAGGTACTGGTGGTGATACTAGAGGCGTTGGGCTGTCCTGCGAGCGTCCTCTTTTGTTTGCTATGCTGGACCCTTTGCCAAAAGAAGCCGCCATGCTCCCAACCGAGTAGATTACATATGTGGACCGCCGATGAGTAAAGTTTCAAGGTTCCAATAAATGAGAAAGGTTGGCACAACAAATCCGGTTTCCAAACAGCCTTACTTTGTAATATCCAATTGTTGATACTGGCTTGGTACGACACAAGCCTCACCTTAAGTATGTACTGTACGTGCTTTTCCTCGTTCAAAGTATTGCACCAGTCGTTTGTGTGAAAGGGGTAGTGATCCTCGTAGCGTGACAGGATTTTGGTGAGTTCAAAAGACAAAGCAAAGCAATAGCAATAGGAGGCTTCGCTGGATAGCAAAGACCAAGCAAAGGATTTCAAAGCACCTCCTTGCAAGCACTCATATATAGAAGGAACGAGAAAGCATTCAGAAAGCATTCAATTTTAGACTAGCAGTACGTTGTACATGGACATTTATACCTTGTCCAACAACGACTGGCCCCCGGTGCAAGATCGCGTGGCGATCATTTCCGCCCGAAAATAGAAATGGAAGCCGCCACCTGCAACTTTCTGTTCCTTCACAGCTGCACACTACAACACTACTAACAACGGTTTCTGTAACTCCAGGCAATCAGAGACAGTAGAACCTATTACGTTGCACGTAACGCGCTTTCAATGTTGTCACGATAGCAGTCATGGTTTGGCTGCAGGTTTTGGAGGTATCCAGCTTCTGCCTGCGTATCGAGAGACTTGAGAGCCTCAGCTGACAACATTAGGCATGGCTGACCACTAGAGTACATATTGATCACCCCCTGACTGCATCTGCACTCGCTCACATGCTATGGATAGCTACTCGCAAGCCCTGCCTTTCATCAGATTGTGCGAAATATACACAAAACAATTCGTCAGATGCGGCATGGGCCTGACCTAGAAGAGATGGGTGGGACAAAAATAGAAAGTGAGCTTTGACGCGAACATATCCGCACGCCAGCTCATTGATACCTCTGCAGAGCCGACCAAGAACTTTCTGGAACATTATATCGACGAGATCAAAGAGCAGCTGCGAGGCGGCCCGCCCCAGAAGAAGTGAATTGATGAACCGGTGTATCTCGACACCTACAGTGTGGCGCGATGGAGTAATGACACCACACCAAACTCTGGGACGATTTCACGAAGTGATAGGCGGAGTTCAAAAGGTGTATATATCCAACTACTCCGTTATGAATGACCACAGTCCTTCTTTCTTCTCAAACGTTTACGCATGGTTCGGATACGAAATTGGGCTCTTTCGACGACACTCCATGTCATTTGGCTCTCATTATATCCGGAGATTGATCTCACTCTGAACCCACGAGGCAGGTTAGATGCAAAACCTGCTTACGTATTCAATCATGAGGTGGACATTCCAATTATTCTATTTTCTTGCCTTTGCGCGCATCCATCTTCTGTCGCGTACATGATGGCGTACATGATGGCGTACAAATTTCCATGCAATATGACTATGAGGGACAGGATATACCGGTGAAGTTGCCGGATGGGGGGGAGTTGAGCCCGGAGAAAGACCAATCAATGGGGAAAATACCGGAACGCTACCAGACTCGTTGGTGCCGCAACATTCCAAGCTTCCTTCTCGTACTTATGGTTCTTGTTTATCTTGCCATTTGTTACTTAACATGGTCCAGTTGGGCTGACACTACAGCGGAGAGAAACCTCTGGATCAAGATAAATCTCAATGTGCTCAATGATTGGCTCGGCTTCGTCCGGTACAGCGTACAGACCATGATCGTCATAATTACGTTTGTACGGAATGAGTTACCCCCACCTGCCAGACTTATTTGCAGATCAACTTTGAATTACTGTTCCTGTCAATCAGCTCACTCTCTCTGTAACACTGTGACCTGATACTTCTGCTGACCCATACATAATGCCTTCTGCAATCGTGACTGGAGCCACAGGTTCGCTTGCTCTTTTGCTGCCACGAGGCGTGCCATTCGTTGGGAAGATACTAATGCGGTCTTGGCTCCAGGTATACTGGGCCGTGAAATCGTCCATGCTCTCGGCAAGGATCCCAAGCACTGGCAGATGGTACACGCCTTGTCACGGAGTCAGAAAGAGGAATATCCGTCTAACGTCAAACATGATACCATAGACCTTACCGGCTCTACACAAGAGATGGCGAAGCAACTCCAAGGTGTCGAAGCTGAATACGTTTTCTTCGCTGCCTATTTACAAAAGGACTCGGAACAAGAAAATTTCGATGTGAATGGGGTGATGTTGAAGAACTTCCTCGAAGCACTAGAGCAAACTGGCGCCTCCAAGAAATTGAAGCGTGTCATCCTCACCACAGGATGCAAACAATATGGCGTCCACCTCGGTTGTCCGAAACAGCCAATGGAAGAATCCGATCCCTGGATCAACGGTCCCAACCGGCCCCCTAACTTCTACTACAACCAGCAAAATATTCTCGCTGAAAAGTCTAAACAGAGTGGCACATGGGACTGGGTAGTAACATACCCCAACGACGTAATCGGCGTCGCTAAAAACAATTTCATGAATTTAGCGACCTCCGTAGGTCTCTATGCCGCCATTTCCAAGCAAATTGACGGCAATCTCATGTTCCCCGGCAGCGAAACCTTCTACACCCTCTTCGACAGCTTCACCTATTCACGTCTACACGCCCAATTCAATCTATGGGCTGCTCTCCAGCCCAAGTGCGGCAATGAGGCTTTCAACGTTGTCAACGGCGACACAGAGAGCTGGCAGAATATGTGGCCGAAGCTGGCGAAGCGTTTTAAGTGCCATATTCCGCGCAACCAATTCCATGTGGATGTCGGAAAAGACGCTGATAGCGTCATGATGCTTGCTGAACAACCTCCGCTTGCTGAAATGGCCGCTGAGCTAGGATTAGAGGGCAACCTGAGGCAGAATAAAGTAGAGGCGAAGATCGATCTTATCAAATGGAGTCAGCGCAAAGATGTTAAGGAGGCGTGGGAGGAATTGGTCAGGGAACATGGATTGGAAAAGGAGGCTTTGGGGAAAGCGACGTGGGGTTTTTTGGGGTTTGTGTTGGGGAGGGATTATCCTGTTGTTGTTAGTATGAGTAAGGCGAGGAGGTTTGGGTGGACGGGATATATCGATTCTTGGGATGCGCTGGAGGAGTGTCTTGATGAGTTGGAGACGGAGAAGATATTGCCTCCTAGAAAGTAAATATTTAGCAGCGGCTACATAAGAGGGCATGTACTACCACCGCAATGATATAATACCGTGAAACATGGCAGATGCACTCTTAGTAAAGTGATTCGGAATATTTGCAGTCTGATAATAAATTACCCAAGCATATGAATCCTATACAAAGACATATACGGCGCGCCATTATGGACACTCCGCCATAACCTAAAAACCCAGAAATCGTAAAGATTATACGTTCCAACGATAATCTACCTACCACCACCACCACACATAGGAATAGATATCCTAGCTGCGTATATCAAATAATATGACCTACTATGCCTAGGTACGTATACTAGGGTGCACATGCCTGAGTGCGCATGCTTAGGTATGTATAGCTGGCCTAGTAGCGAGAGCGCAGGCCCTAGGGTGTGAGCGCGGGGCGCCTATACCCCAGCTTGGCCTTGCAGCCTCCGTAGCCCCCGCGGCCCCCGAAGCCCCCGAGGCCCTTATGAGCCAAGTTCGGGCATGCGCACCTAAGTACAGGCACTTAGGCATGCCCACTTAGGTATGCGCACCCCAGCATACCCGGGTATACGCGAGCATAGGTCGCTCCCTATCTAAATCCTATAATTCGATATGTAAGATCAAGCTATATAACTTGCGCAGCTAGGATACCTATTCCTATATGTGGTGGTAGTGGTAGGTAGATTGCCATTAGAACGTACAGTTTTTAATATATACAACAACCGCGATGCAAAGCTAAGCGCTAATCCCAAAAACTCCAAGCAAGCCATCCCTCCTACATACAATAAATCGACATGACACCGTCCCCCACCCCCCTCATAACCTCCCCAAAACATCCTTTACAACACCCCCCAACATCCTCAACCCATAAAATCCCGCCACCCTCTCCATCACCATCAACCTCCCTCTAACCTCCTCCTTCCCCACACTCCCCACCCACTCCCCACTACACCCACAATGTTCCATAAAATCATTCACCCGCACCCTCCTACACTTGCCACATTTCAAATCCTGCGTCTGCCACTCCACCAGCACCTTCTGTACCCGTCCAATCAAGCGTTCCTCAATCGCCAACCTATCATATTCATGTCCACAGGTTGTGCACGCCCACGCTTTAGTAGTATTAGTGGTAGTAGTGGTGTTGTTGTTATTATTGTTGGATATATCAGGCAAGACGTCCTCGTCGCGACAAAGATCGAGATCGCGTGTCATGGTGCAGTGATCGCAGATCAATTGTTCCAATTTAAGACTGGAGCTAGGATTTTCGAAGCGTGCTTGGGGGGAGAATTCTTTGATTTCGAAGAAGGCGAGGAGTTCTTTGCGGAGGTAGCGAGCTTCGAGAGTGATTGTTTTGTCGAGGGAGAAGACGTGCATGAGTGATTTGACGAGTTGGAGGACAGGATTAGTGAGGGAGAGGTGGGAGCCTGGGAGGAGGGGGAAGGTGTGGTCTTGGGCAAGGGAAGGATGGGCGAGTTCGGAGCGCAAGTGGGAAATAAGGGTGAGGATTTGGCGTTTGAGGGGTTTCGAGATGGAATTGGTGAGAAGTTGTTTGTCTCTGATGGCGGGGTCGTCGTCCTGGGTGAGGTTGCGGACGGGGAGTTGAGTCGGTCGAGGAGTGAGATCGGGGGAGGAGTCGGTGCCGATAGGGATTTGACGGGGCCGTTTGAGTTGATGCATGAGATCGATGAATTCGACGATCCAGTCGTGGAAAACAGATTGGTATTGGGTTGGGAGGAAGGTGTTGAGTTGCCAGTGCATGATGGTGTCGAGATGTTGGATTTCTGCTTCGACGACTTCCTGGCATGCTTTTCCGCCGTAGTTAAATTCGTCGTACCATATGAGGTAGTCCCAGTATTCCTTTATGTCCAGATCAAGAAAGTGGAATGATGGCTTTGCCTTGATCGACTTGAGGATATATTGACTGTACGCGAAGGCGTTGCCGACTTCTGCTTTAGTGGTCTGCAAAAGCAGTCGATTGGCATTGGCAAAGACAACATGTGACCCAACTCGTTTGAAGTCCGCCATCAGCTGCTGAAAGGCTTTCTTCGACATCATTTGAACGTAGTAGTGTAATGAGCGGTCATAAAGAAATGAGTCTGAGCTCTCAATCCAGCGAACAAGATGTTGCACCATCACGTCCGCCATACTGCTGCCTTTGCAGGCTTCTGTCCACCAGGCTTTGACCATCTCGCGGAGTACGGCGATGCCGGCAGATGCAAATGCTTTCTCCGAATAGAGTACGCCCGCGCTATTGTTGCTATCATCCTCAGATGGCGCTGCCGGATTGAAACCTACAGGATCGCTGCCTTCGAGCTCATTGATGAGCGAGGACGTTAATATCGTATTGATTGCCAAATTTCGGACATCGAGTTCAATGCACACTGAGGAATATGTACCGGGGTTATTGACCGCAGGCATGTTAACCATCTCCATGGGAGTTAGGATGTCATCCTTTTCGTATCCGGCATGATCGGGCAAAGGACTAGGGGACCACCATAAGACAACATTGCTCTTCTGCAAGCGTCTCGCATATGCAACATCTATAAGGAAGCGCGGATCATCTCTTTCTAGATTGCAAAGAGGAACATCTCCATACCTTGCAAGCTCGACGAGGTGACTGATCCATGAACCTAGGGTAAGATAGTGGGTAATTAGACGTTTGGTAACAAATCCTTGCCAGCCGAGTTGAGGAATGTTACTATCAGATGATTCCACTTTTAAAGGAAGGACAGGCAGCTCGTTGAGAGATGGTATGTCATGAAGCAGTAATCGTCTTTGGGGTGATTGAATCACCATTAGCGTTGGTTTGCTCTCATCACTCCTCATCTTCTTGATTGTGTCGCTAACATCACGGTGTAATTTCCGTGTTGTCCTGACATGGGTAGTCTTAAATTGAAGCTTGTCCTGGTAGTCGAAGACATTTTGCCAACGTTCTCCACCGTTTTCGCTCAACTTCCTCTCCAGTAATTGAGAGTAGATTTTCTCGGCGTTTGGCAACTCTTGAGTATCTCTAGACCGATCGAGGACGATAACGTGGGCCACGTCTTTGACAGTTGAGAATATGGCAAATATTTGGCGTTCCCCAGCGACGAGATGGTAAACATAGATGAAAGCCAATTCTGTCTCTAGAAGGTAGGGTTGCTTTGCTGGAGTCCGTCGTAACGCTGAGAGATCGAAACCATGCTCTAATCCGCTTCCCAGCACTCCTTTTTGTGTCTCATCAAAGGTGCATAAACTCCCTAGCTCAAGGACAGCCCTCATGGTGAGAGGAATCTGTTTCTCGTATACTCCCTCGACGCTTGGGTGATTGAAGAGTACCGCCATCTTCTGCGCCTCTCTCACGTAGACCTCCTCCGACATAACAAGCTTGAACAAATGGACTGAAGGGTGCCCGTTTGGTAATGTATGCGTGACCTTCTCTACGGCACACCCTTCGACAACAACATCCGGAAGCTCATCACCCCTAAGATTCAAGAATATCTGTCGAGGTACTTTCACGGTCAATGGGTGTACCTTCTTGTCGATGAGGACGAATGCTCGGATCTGTCCAGGCGTATCTGACTCCCGCAGCTGGAGAACCTGCCAGGTATTGCTGAAGAGCATCTCGGCCTGGTTGCGGAAGAAGCCACCCAAGGTGTCAGATGCGGCATTGGTTCTCTCACCAAATAATTGGCGTCGCCGAATACGAGCTTGCTTTTGGATCTTCCACTTCTTCTTCTGGTAACGCAAAAAACCCTCATAATCCTCTGTCATTGATGGCATCTTCGCTGGAAGACTAGCATAAGGGTCCAGATTCGGTACTGGTGCCGGCTCAGGCGCCTTTCTTTTCTGCACCATCCGTGTAATTTCACCCGCCTTGGCCTTCGAGAGCTGGGTGGATCCAAAGTCCTCTAGATCAGTGGGTAGTCGATGGTCTAGGGTATTTGTGGATATCTCGGACAAAGGCATTTTGTCAAACAGATCCGTCATTCTCTTTTGCTTGAACTTGTCATCCTTAATATTGATTTTGCGCTGTAACCAGTCCGGATGCCCGACTCTAGGAACGGGGTTCCGGACCTTTTGCAATGCAGCAGGAATCGTAATAACCTTCTGAATAACAGAGCTTAGGCGTTCCAGATAGTAGTCCCAATCAATCAATGCACGGGGATTCATGTCACTGGGTTCCTCTCGTAACCACTTTCGTAAAAAGTAACGTTTGACTTGATCATCTGCTGAGAAGATGGCTACCGGTATAGCTCGCTCCGTTACAGGGGCGTTCTTGGGCTTAGCCGCGATAATATACTTGCAGTTCAGGCCTTTGTCTTTGACCATTTGCAAACCTAAGAATTCTGCTAATCTTTTGGCTGTAGTGATTGATGTTGATTTCTGCGCTCCATATTCCTCAAGAGCTTTAGTCATGCTTTTGTTTTCGCAGATCAGATCAATGAGTTCTTCGTCCGCGAGGGTAGAGCCATGCTGGTGCAGTACGTCCAACCAGCGGTTTGCTACTTTAGCCACTGAAGCGTACGTCTCTGTCAATGTTTCGCCATCAAGGAAGAATTTGAACACTTGGGTTTGAAATATCTTAATGAGCTTCAATTCTCCTCTCCGCTTCATTTCAAACCCTTTCAGCTCTGCAAGACTACCATCGTGGTTGAACACGGCATATCGTTTCTTGAGGTTCTTGTCTTCTTCTTTGGACGTCGGCAGAATCATAGCTCGGTAGGGGCCGTCAACTTCAAAGAAGATAGTGTTGTCACTGTGAGTCTCATATCTGAATGCCTGAGGGTCCACCAGATCTTGATACTGATGGTTTGTGAATCGGGCGTGGACTAGATGGTTGAGCATCGTACAAGGATATGAAATAGGAAGCTTCTTGCCGTTCTTGAGGGTAAAAACCACGTTTTCAGGAAACGTAGCGGGAAGCATACACCAGATACCGTCGGTATCGAGTTCCAGAGGTCTTCCGATGCGCTCGACCAATTCTCTTGCCATTTGAATAATATGAGCTCCCGTTAGGCAAGTGACCCCAGCCATTTCCATCGAATACCATCGAGAGCCCTTGCGCATGACATAACCATAGAAGCTGTTTAAGATGACTTTGTGAGCTAGTTGTAGAGAATCGTAAAGAACGATCATCTTCTTAGCTTCTTCGATCTCAGTGGCTGGCGCTCCAGACGATTTCAACACCTCTGTATTGTTTTTCCATACTTTCTGCTTGCCCTTGAAATCATAGCGACGATCTCTGAAGTTCTTGACAGTGTCGACATAAAAAGGGTTCTCTCGTTGGCATATGATGGCTTCGCGCTCAATGGTCTTGGTCTCGTGGATCTTATGGTAGATCTTTTTGCTGTATTCTGTGAGCCTCTTCTTAACCATGCTAGCCTGTTCTTCGGGGCTCATATCCTGGAACGTCCTCGGTAGGCTATTGGGGTACCGGCCTGGGAATTTTTCATTCTCAAGTGCGTGCCTAACCATGTTGTACTCATTCTTCTGTGCAGGAAGGAACTCGCCCCTCCATGACCATGGCATTCTTCGATCGCAGGTTTTCCCTGGCCGATTGAAGTCACAAGCTGCGCAATCAGCCTCCTGAATCATCGAATCAGGCTGTAGGCGATTAGTCGTCATTATATTAGGATACATCGACGCCACATCGAGATGATAGATCGAAGGTCGTTCGTTTCGGTTTGGCGTGGCTTTCAGGTTATCTAACTTTGTAATGATTTCAGCCTTGACATCGTCGTAGTTCTCAATGTCATCCAAGGACTTCTTCTCCTCTATTGTAATACTGAACTGCAACGCAGCATCGAGATCCCTTTTGAGTTCATCAATAGCGGCGGTGTCCAGAGAAAAATTAACGGCTATGTCGCTTCGGAAGACTCCAGCCTCGATACTTTCAACGTGTCCGCCCACGTACGTCTCCGATTCCAGCAAGTGGCCCTCCCAGAAAGTCTCCTTTGGCTCCTTATGTTTGTTAGGCAAGACAATGCCCTTCTGGTAGGCTTGAACCATAAGCAGCATCTCACACAGAGTTCCTGTGCCTTTCCGAAGTGTGTCATCCGGATTCAACGGGATAATGTTGCATAACGAAAAAATGAAAGGATGTACGTATTTCATGTAGAGGTAATAGGTAGCGACCGCGTCAGAGACCGAATATTCGGCAAGGGTCTGTGGCTTCTCACTAGCATACCGCGTCATAAGCTCGGGATCCAATTCGTCAGGGTCATAGCCTAGCTTTGCCACTGTGACTGCTTTCAAGCCCCTGCTACCCTGTGGGAGGTAACTGTCTCTACTGACCCAGCTGAAGCAGTCCATGTGGACGCCATAGTTACTTTGGTAGATATCTTCGCTATTTTTGCGATAACCGATCTCTTGGTACATATCGATCCCTAGCACACTTGCCCGTGCCTCGACAAACGGCCAATCGAAGAAGTCTCCGTTGTATGTTGCGATCACGGTGGGGCGGGCTTCTTTGATGTGGAGAAAGAATCTCTGGATTACAGATCTCTCATCTGGTTCATTGAAAACAAGGAATGGACCGTCGTACTCTGGCTTAGGTGTATATTCGAAATCCGCAATATCCTCAGAGACGATCTCTCTATTAGTGATTAGAAAGCCTTGGCCGTCGATCATGTAGGATATCATCATGATCTGATCTATGACCGCGTCAGGGAACTTCAGTGGCAGCTTCGTTGTCTCAATATCGTAAGCAAGGACCACAGGGTCAGCTCTTTGGATACGCTCTTCAATGCAGGTAAGGTCAGTAACGCCATGCTTTGCTTCCACAGTGTACCACTTTCCGATCCGAATGTCTTTGCCAATTAGCATTTCTTCGGTTCTGCTAGAGCAGTGGCAACCTTACCCTTATCTATCGCAACTCGTACATGATACGGTACGTCAAATTCTCGAATATCAACAATATAATCACTCGCGTCCGCTATGCCATTAAGTCGTTTATCATTATCTTGCTCATCGTCAAAAAGATCGAAGCCAGCATTGGCGCTTCAACCGTTAGCATTGGATTTCTCTTTCGAATGCACAACGGTCAGTACCTGGCGACCTCAGCATATGTATCCATAGCATTCATGCTCCCTTTGTTCTTCTCTGCAATCGGCATGATAATCTTTCTCACGCTCAATAGATCGCCTACGTTCTCAAATTCCAACTGCAAGAAGATCCTCCGGTATCCCAGCAAATGATTCGGCATTTGAAGATCCTCCTTCTCTATGCGCTTAACGCCCTTGACCACGCCCTCAAATTTCCGTCGACACCATTCTTCCACTTCAGGTTCCTTGCCCTTCCTCACTGCAATAAGGAAGTAAGGATCGTATTCTACGGTCGCCTTGAATGTATTGCCGTCCTCCTCAAGGAAGTAGTAGTCGACTCCCGCACGTCCTCCAGGTATTTTGTCGTCCTCAATGGTCGTACTGTGCATATTAATGAGCCAGCCCACCTTTTTCTTGCCAGAGTCATAGCGAGCGAAGCCCATTGACTCGTCGATTGTGTGAGCCAGCCTCGTAGCTTGTAACTTCTCATCTTGGGAGGTGGCTTCGCTTGTACGGAGCGTAGATGCATCGACAGTTTTCGTGCGCCGTGGGGTTGACGAGGATTTGAAGGACCGGAAGTTGCTGCCATACCTTCGATCAGGTTTGCGGGAAGGCATTGGCTGGCGTGATTACCCAGGGTTATGGGGTATTGCGAGCGAATCACCTAATGTCGACATACATCTAGGTTACACGTAACTTAGCCCCGATTGACTCAACAAAGGATAGGGAGCGGAGGCGCTGAGCTGGTATTACTCGAGGTTGCAAAAGCACTGTATCTTTGACTGCTCGTCACGTAGATGCAGATACGACGCGACACGCGACTTTTGGCGTTAGCACTAAATTACTAGCGTTCCCGGCTGCCGCCGCCTCGGCAGATGATGGCGAACGTCTTTTGCAACGTCCCTCACAGCAACCGTTAGGGACTTTATAATCTGACTATGGCAGCTGATACGCGGGAAGACACTATAAAAAAAACATCCACACCATCCACGTCTTCAAGCAAGGAGAACAAGCCGGAAGAAGACGCAACATCGAATGCCACTGTACTCGCAACCGGAAAAGATGTTGGAGTGGTTGATGTCTTGAAAACCATCAAGTTGAACGAGTTCAAAGAGGTGCACAAGAAGCCATGTGTTCGTGACTCGCTTTTGACAGGCATTGGCGGAGGGTTTGGGATAGGCGGTATACGTGCCATATGGGGAGGTAGGTAGCTATCCGCTCCGCTGTGTCAAGGTCTACGAGGCTAACAGATCCAGCAACGGTTTGGTCCAGCTGCAATTGGGCTGTTGGCTCGTTCATCTTTGGCTCCTTCCTGATGTACGAATTCTGTCAAAGAAGAAGGCAGTTGGAACAGAAGGGTATGAAGAGGGCTGTGGAAGTGCTTGAGCGAAAGAAGGCAGAGAAGCAACAGAAGGTAGAGGAAAAGGTCGCGGAGGCTAAAGCTGCAAGAGCGCGGGCCAAAGAGCAGGGCTAAGGCGCCGTCATTTGGGGTCTTCGAGCGTCAAGTAAAAGCCTCGCACCTAACCCAAGGAGTTGGGAGGCATAGATTACAAGCCGTTGAACTTGCGGTTGTTGCGATTCCACACTGAGCAATGTCTTCAATTGATCTAAGTGCTATCTCACTTTTTGAGATGGTTGGGTTGCTGCCTCGACAAGACTAACTTCACTACGGTCGAAGGTCAACAACGTCGAATTCCAACCCCTTTGCCTCGTAGACATGGCCCGGGCGCAGCGCATCAGTATAGATGTTACTTTCAACATGTGGGTGGAAAAGCCCAGTTTGCGTGCAGTGCAATACTGTCTTCATGCCGGGGGGGTCAGTCAGTCGGAAAACTCCCCAGTCTCCCTTACTCGGCGCACAAACGATAGCGATGCTTTCAGGCATCATCACTTGATAACCACAATGAGTATGTAGATCTCTCGAACTCATGAAACAAGTCTGTGTTGGATGAGTATGTATCCAGCCAAGTACCATCAAGTCCTCTCCGTCAACGTAGTCGAACAAGTCGCTTTCGTTAATGGTCTCGCAAGTGTCTGACGTGCTCTCCTGATCAGGGATGACGAGCTTGGAGATGAAAAGCGCGTTCGACACCAGGGTACCACACAATATGCCGCATGTTTCTAGATTAGCACGAGTGTTTGGTTGAGCGATAGAGAGAAAGCGATGGCGAAGGTCTGGTGGTAGGAATATGGTTCGAAGCGGAGTGCCATTCTCCAGGTATGCGGATGGTTTGAAGGTGAAGGTTGAAGGTTTCAAGTCTTCTTGTGGTAGTGGAGAATTCCTGGCTTGATATGGTTCATCAAGCGTGAGGGGCTCTTTCACAGGTCGCGGTGGTCCTGAACTCTGGTACTGTGACGTCTCCGCATAGTGATCCTTTGGTGGTAGTTCTGGTGGTTGTGGAGACTTTGGTGTGCTCTCAGCTGAGTCGTCATCTAGGAAAGTTGACGGAGGAGGAGTGGGCGCCCAATTGTAGTAAGTGCTGTGTTCTGGCACCGTTGGATAGCGATAGTTCGACCTTTGGCTCTCGAAGGACGGTCGAGAAGTTAGGGTCCTACTATTTCGTACTCCCGCGCCGTTTGACCCATTAACTTGTGCGCGGACGCTTTGCATCTGCTTGCTGAGGGTGTCCTGATCGATGCCATCGTCATTCTTCGTAAACGCTTCCTCCCAATTTCCCCAAACTCCAGCCGTTCGCCGTTCTTGTTCCACCTCCTCCGAGATTCCAGCCTGACGTGTAGCCTTCCTCGCAGTAGCCCGGCGTCTTATTTCTTTGTGGGCTAGTTGAACAGCCAGATCACGATTGTCTCCAGCAGCTAGGGTCTCTGTGTCGCTAGCGATGGCTGGGTCTGAAAGTAGGCGTCTGTGCGTCTGAACTGGGGTGGGTTGCTTCTCCACTCGTCGGACTCCATCGGTCGTAGCCGTAGCCAACTTCCGTGCTTCACGGTCACGAACGAGCTGCTCGTATCTCTCAAAGCGTTTATTTATACGGGGTTTTAGCACCTCAAGCTTTCTCAAACCGTGTTCAACATCTTTGCTAGCTTGAGCCAACGCAAGGCGGTTCTGAGCCTGTTTAGCATCGGGGTGGGTTGAAAGATTTCGAATGACTAATTGGGCATGCCGAAACAGTAGGAGATAGGTTTGTTGGTCATTGCCTTCATGCTCGTAGATTTCTGCCTAGAGGTTATTAGCACCGTACGGACCGGATTGCGTCACCGATCGTACCTCTTTCAAGAGGGTTCCTGCAGTCCTCAGCCAATATTTGAGAGGTATCAGAGGATTGTAGTCAAAGTTTTGTGCCTTGTTCACGATCTGTTCTACACTCAGAGGTCTTGAAGCGGCCGCCCCTTCCCCACTGTGAGGCGCCATAGCTTTCGATGAACAATCAAAATTCAGGAAATTTCCAGCGTTATGGTTAAATGCCTAGAGGGTATATTTACTTGAGAATAAATCATCTCCACATGCAAGAGCGTTGTCGCAGCGTGAAAGCTAAGGTTGGTATGTATAGAGAAATGGAATAGGGCAAGCTTCAACGGCGGCTACTATGTATATTCGTACCTTATATAATACCTTAAACAGTACCTTACGTACTCACCTAAAAATTCTTTCATATACCGTTCAGTAGCCAGGATTTGAGTGCGCTTGTATATTGTTTAATGACCTCTGTTTCTGAACTTTGTACATATTAGCATCATCTGATTTTGCAGCATCATATATGTAATCGCTCTCTGAACGTCAACTCCACGCATTATGCCACCCAGTCTACATTATACTCCTTAAGCTGAGCCACCAACCTGATGCGCAACCCTCACTTCAAGAAATACCCTCTCAGTCACGAACTTTTGAAATACATTTCGAAGACGCCCACGGGCAATAGGACACCATACCTCATTAATATTGTCAGCCCCGGCCTGTGTGGTAACGTCTACAATTGAAACTTCTAAGGAAACCCTACTAACTATCCACAGACGATGCAATACAGCGTCTTGCCCCATCGCTCGCAAAGCATCGCGGCTGCACTATCATAGATATCAACCCAGGTATAGGTCTGTGGTCTTCCAAACTCCACGACTTTCTCAAACCTCGAAGTCATATACTTGTTGAGCTCGGCCAGCATACGTACCTACCTTTCCTTCAGCCATTGCTCGACGCTCCGGGATCCCGCTATCATTACAGATGTTGGCCACCTGTCGACGCTGCATACATCGGCCGTTATGTCGAGGAAGGGTTACTTCCCGCTGCAAGCGAGTCTCGGGGCGACCAGAGCCCAATCCTTTTAGTTGCAAACCATGGACACGGAAGAGTGAGGGCTGAGGACCACTCCGTTGGCGTTGAAGCCGTTATGCAAGCATATACACATGCGTATAACTTTCGGCACAATAAATCATTTCATACCTATGGGCCTACTCGGATGCTTATGTGGTTGGCTGATAGTGACAAACGTACCTTACTTCCAAGGACTGTGGCCTATCGGAGCAAAGTCGCTGTGGCACTGGAAATGTCAATGCACGTGGAAGAAATAATCGGCGGGCCTCCTCTTGAAACCAAGGCGCGTCGTGAAGATGCCCTTGAGATTAGAAGTGGAGAGCGAGTGGCTGAGCGAACGAAGGAAGAAGGCTTAATACTGCCACCTAGGCGTCAGCTTGCCTACGAAGGCACCTTCGGTAGATCTTCCGCGGGCACTACTCGTGACTGGCACCAAGAGCTTCAGGAACTCGAGGAGGGTTTCAAGACCCTCAAATACTCGCAATTTGAAGGAGAGTTGCCCAAGCCACTGATAGATGCCAGGAGTCGCAAGGAACCAGCACGTAAAGGGGTTCCCTTCACTGCTGAGTACAAAAGGTTCCAACGTCTGAAAGCCACTTTCAACAGAGCCAATGTGAACCACAATAAAGCAGACAAGTATGTTCAGATGCAAGAAGAGATAGACAGGCTTGATCTGGAAGCCCATCATACGGATATTAATAGCGAAGAGCGGAAAGAATTGTTTCGTGTATTGGATGCAAAGATCCGAGATTTCAAAGCGTCACTAGAAGATTTAAAGGAGGTCGATCTTCAGAAAATAATGTTTCTCGACGATGATCGTAGAGCATTTGCCATGGAACCCCCACTCCTTATGTGGGATCGTCGAAAAGCAGAACCAATCCTTGCGGAAAGTGATGAGTTCTATCACATCAGCAAACCCATGGCGTTGCTTGACTTCCAGCCCCAGCCCAAATCTCTCCAAGATTTTCCAATGAACAAAAAACAAGAGGACTATTTCGACGACATTGCCACCCACCTGATGAGCGTCAGAGGACCAGCTACCCTTCATCATCTTAACAAGTTGGCGCCGGGAGCTTTTGAGGCGTTGACCTCCAAGGTACCGGCCCTGCGTGATCCACGGAAAGGAGGTAGACGAGATATAGATTTTGTACGAAATCGGACCCTGACGCCGAAAATGTTCCATGGACTGGCGTTGGCTTGGGATCAGTGGCTGTTTAAGCCTGCTGATCCACGCACCTACCCTTCGAGACACAAATGAGATTATTATATTATTATGTCAGGGTTATTCCAAGCAACAGCTCCAGCTGTTACCTGTTGTCAGGGGCGGGCCCGCTGATGTCGATAAAGGATGAGACTGGCAGAAACTGTACATAATGAAAAGAAAAAGAAGAAGGCATTGTCGTAAGATACCCATATTATAGATATAAAAGGAACAATGCATTGATCAAGTAGCTATCATGGGTATATATCATGCATCACGTCATCTGCACACTCATCTCCTTCCATAAGAGTCCCCACTCGCCCCATCAACCCCTGGCCGTAACCTCCGCCCTCTTCAAAGCCAGTCCAGCCCTCAATCCCTCCACCACCTCCCTCCCGAACCATCCCCACTCCTCGCCCCTCCTCGCCAACCCCTCTGCCCATGCGAACAAAATCCTTAAATTCCACAACCTCTCACTCCTCCCACTTCCCATACAAGCCCTTTCCAGCACCAACCGATCATCCACCACTGTCCCCCTTGTCCCCTTATAAACCACACTTCCCGCATCAGCAGGCAACACGAGCGCTTGCTCTGCTCGATCAAATACCGCTAAGGATGGCAACGTGAAGATCCAATTGAAGATGTGTTTACCATGTTGATGAATAGATTGAGCGTCATTAAGGGCTTGCATAGTGGCGCTAAAGACGGAGAGGTGGGCGTCGTAGGCGGCGCGACGGCGGACGAAGATGCTTTGGTGACGGGTAAAGGCTTCAAGGTGGTTGGGATTGTTGGCAATATCGAGTGTTACGCTCCAATATTCCGGGTCGTTGGTTTGAATTTTGCTGATTGATTTTAGCTCGGGAAGGAGGCAGGGAGCTGTTGTCTCGGTTTGCGTGCCTGTGCGGAGGGTGACTAAGATCGAGAGGGACACTGGGCGGTGAGTGTCGACGTCGCGGGTGACTAGACACCTACGCTCGGCTGCGAGAACCCAGAAGTGGCGGAAGGCTTGCAGGTGGGATTTATTGTCTAGTACTTGGTTTGGGAAGAGAGGGTAGAAGGCGCAGAGGAGAGAGGCTACGGCTAGGTTGGATGTGCCGAACGTGTGAGTGCCGCCGCCCATGAAGAGGACGCCGATGGCGAAGTGGGCAGCTAGGTGGCTGCCAAAGGGAGTGTCGGGATCGGTTCTTCCGTGGAGAGAGCGAAGCCTTCGAAAAATATGTAGATCGCCCGTGCCAGCCATTACGCAAGATGCAGCCAGTGCTACAACATCCTGACAATTGCGGACTGTGATTCGTGCAAGTTTGCCGTCGTAGTTGAGGGTTGGCAGCCTACAAATGCGCATGAACTGATCAAGATAATGACATAGTAGGTTTCTGACTTCTGGAGATCCTGAACCTGCGAACTTGAATCCAATGCTAAGGCATAGGCCCGCGATGATGTTGAAGAACGGCATGTCCTCGCTGGTTAGTGTTCGGACCATCTTCAGGCTTGATTTGTGTTGGAGGGAAGGCGGCAATTGAGACTTCATCCATCTCGAAGTTGCTTCGATGTTGTCCCACATGATCAAATGCCGAGCTACGGTACGGAGCAAGAAAATGTCCGGCCTTACATAATCGAATTGGTGAACGGTGTCAGGCACATCGATCTTCTTAGCTAAAGCCTCGTCCTGCGTCTTCATGAATATGAGAGCGATGGCAACGGTAGCCGCCGCTGTTGCCTTGTCTAATATGTGGATAATACTGACTTTCCTAGTTCCGATAGCAAGGACAAGTAATCTCTCCGTAATATGCATATCATGCAACCCCTTCAAATCTTTCCCCATGCCTAGGTTGATATAACCCAGAGCGAATCCTGCCGCGAGTCTATAGCCTTCATCCCTAAGATCTTCCATAGGGTTCATGTTGTCGTCCTGCTCGACGTTCTCCATTTCGGAAAGCATAATCTCACTCATGCGGCGATGCTGGGTGTTGCAATAGACAAGCCCAATGCCCATGATTCCACTTGTCTGAGTCAATGGTGACAGATTTAGCTCAGCAGCACCGGGTGGTAGCATTCGAGTTACATGGACTGAAAGCAACCGCGTGATAAGGGTATCCATAGTGCCTAGGTAAGCCGCCGAAAGCCCAAGCAGAAGCCCGATAGAGGTCATAGTGTGCTTTGGCGTCAAATATTTGAATGCAACCCATTTTGCTATCGACTTTAAATGTCCACTAAGACCTAGGGCTAGCAGGAACCCAGCGTGTCTGTTTGTGAGCTCACGAGGCTTGTTGAAGAGTATCCATGAAGTATCCACTCCTCTGGCATCTTTCGAAATGCTTAAGCCAGCTTCAACCCCAGCATGGAAGAACGCCCAAGCTGTTTTCTCTTCAGTATAGTTAGTCCGGTCTGCAGTAACGGTGGTGTCTGCTGGCTTCATGACGCAGCTCAAGGTAAACCCATGGATAGGGAATTTCTCCGTGAGTAAGGGCAACCGGGCACTATAGAACAGCAATCCTCGTCCTGGTGACACCGACAGAGTTCTCATAGCAATAATTTTCACCAGCTCTTGTTGGGCTTCTAGTAGTTCGGTATCGGACCATTCCGGTTCAGGTACACAGCGCGCCGTAGGATAGTGAAGTGGGTGCACCAACTTTGCGGCTTCGGAAAAGCGCTGGTCTTCTTTGAATAACAGCCGAGTTATGGACAATCTGTCAAGTTCAGCAGACCCATCATATGGACCCACGATCTCGACATCCAACGTCGAGTGACATATGCTATGAACATCTCGTACAGCATCATTAGGCGGTGTGTTGGGAGGCCTTCCGTGCGGCCTGAGCGCACGTCTTTCGCGCTCAAGGATGGCGATGTCTTCCCTTCCAATCATTTTCAGAATTCTACTATCCCATTTCGTTGAGGGTTGGGCTTGACCCGCTGCTATCGCTGTTCGAAAAGAAGCGGCCATACTCTCGGGAATGGTCTCCAGAATGGATAAACTGAACCCCCAGGATGACATTTTAGCTATTCTACCTTCCATCGTGTCGTCGATACTGGAAGTGAGGAGACTGGTAATTGCTACTGTTCTCGGTGTCAAATCCAAGAGCAATCTGGTCGAAGCTTCAGTTGAACTCCCGCGGGCGCTCTTAACCTCTGGGGCGCTTGCCACGTCACGAAGGGTAATCATTGGGGGAGGGCTTGGTTTCGTGTTCGCTGTTTCAATAAATTGGAGTATTGAAGGCGGTGCGAATGGCTGGGTTGGTACTTTCATTCCGGTTATGATAGCATCCTCGAAAAGCCAGTACTCCATGTTCGTACTCTCAAGCATGTAGTACGAAGACTCGTTGCAACTCCAAGCCTCCCAACCAAGCCAGGTACCTATCTGTGCAAGCAGAGGAGTGAGATGGTGGAGTGCTTCGGCTGTCAGGATGTCCAACTTAAACTCTTCTCGCAGAAGGTGAAGAGCAACTAGTATCGAAGCTAAAGCAGTTCGTCGCAAATCTGGGTCTCTTGCTGAGGCAGTAGGGAGATAGCCGTGCTCCCCATTGGCTGCTTGGCCAATCGGGGATTTGGCGAAATCACGAGCGAGTGATATACAATGAAGTAAGTAGGGGGACTTTTTGGAAACTGGTACTGCGACGGCGGTAGGCGGTGTGGACGATGCCAATAGCTTCGATTTTTGTGAAGGAGACATGTACTTTGTCACTTGTCCCTTCAAGGTCCATGCCCAAGCGTTCTCTTGCATCCATGCTGGGGACGTACTTGAGGAGCCACCTTCCTGGGTCAACATGACCTCCCAGCTCTCTAGATCTGTGTTAGCACCACTACTAGATCTGAGAAGGCCACCTTTCCGTCGTTTCTGCCTTGTGGTGGTTTCGGCACGGCGCTCTCCCATGAAAGGCACGGCCATGGAAAATAGGACCACAAGCAGAGCAGTCCATTCCGCGTCTGTCTCTACTTCTGTACGAGTCTGAAGCCATGCCGTTGCATCCCACCAGCCCTGGAGAATCGCCTCCCCATCTACTTCTGACGAAGGAAGTACTGACTCAGCGACCCTGATTACCTTTCGTAAAAGAGGACTTTGAGGTCTGAAATTAATCTGGAGACGGTGCTTGGTACGATCGGAATCAACTACGTCCACGTAGCCTTGGGAGTTCCCATGCTGCAGTGCGATCAATGCTTTTGGTCCTTGACTGAGGACGCGCTTAAACCCTCCTTCACGCCTCTGGCGTAATGAGACATCGTTGGCGATTTGATAGGGATTATGGACGAACAGCTTCGAAGGAAGTCCGGTAGTCAGAACGGAGCTCCATGGAGCTTGCAGTGACAATCCCCCTATGCCATCACTACTATGCTCAAGAAGCAGGATTCGGGCAACCACGCCATCCCCTACTTTACAGGCGTCGGTCACGCCAGAACGCCGTGTCATGCCACTAACACGCGCCCTGAAGTTTCCGAAGAAAGTGCCGGAGGTATTCTGGGCCTCCTTTGAAAGTTTGAAGAATTGTACTTTGATTTGCAGAACAAGAGATTCGTGAGCTGCTCGGTCTACCAGACACATAATGATTGCTTTGTCATCAGAAGCATCACCAAGGCCGCCGTCAGGAGACTTAAGTGTGGTGACACTGCGGACAGGTTTAGCTGTATCTATGAGGGGCACATGAATCTTGCGACTCTCGCCTGGCATGCTGTAGATTTTGCTGAATATTACTTCTTTGCGTAAGCCCCTCACAGCATCGTGTAGGCTTGGATCGCCAAATTCATGAAGATCATGGATATCATCAATATCGTCATCCATTTGGTCAAGAGCAGGCTCATATAGACTGACCGAATCAAGGCTGGTTCGCAGTCCTTGCAGGGTTTGGGGCTTAATAATCCTAATCCCAGCATCTGGACCCGTACTCAGCCTGCTAGTGTGGGCCCCAATGGAGGCACCTTTGCGACCAGTCTTGTTTCCCGCATGAGCACCCGCGAGCTCGGTGAAAGTGGTTCTATCATGGTTTGTCGAAAGATCTGCACGCGCAAGCAAGCCGCTCACCCTCCGGGAGGACTTACCATGAGCGGCTGGATTCTCGAAAGCTGGATCCAGGAAGTCCTCGTAATCATTGGTGGCATTCTCATCTAGAGTAGGATCGGTACTGACGTGACGACGAGATTTCCCGACGCCAAAGCTTTCTCTTCCACTCGTAGTACCTCTAGCAGTTGGCGTTGTGGTTCCAGTCCCCATGCCATGAGCGAACGAACTTCGGCGGCGAGTACTAGTGCCGCTAGCGGACGCATTACGCTGCTGCATTGACTTGGCTGAATCGTGATCAACATAGTGGACCGTCCAGATGCTCAGGACTCCTGTGTCCTCATTTTCGGTTACTGCTAGAATCAGTGGTCCTCCCGCCGCAAGTTCTGATGCACGTTGAGATAACTCGTCTGTAGGGGAGACATAAAGCAAACTTTCCTTCGGGTCGAGGTTAGCGAATGCTGATCCTCTTTGTGACCCTGTGAATGCAATTCTCTTGCTTGACGTGGTTGCCACAATGCCGATTTCCGCAAGAGGATCAGTGAGGCAGTATAGCCTTGGAAGTTCAACATCAGAAGCTTGACTTGAGCGCTGTAGGAGACCTTTGAGGAGTGGTAAGATAGGTGAATCAGTGTCTTGTATCGTGGAGAGACTGGCTAAAGGCTGAGAACTCTGGCTATGGTCCTGGCTGGAGGTGACTTTCTGGGAGAAGGCGAACGAATTATTGGGGACAGATGGTAGCTGGGGAGTTGCGAGCACTTTTGACTTTTCAGGAAGCTTCCTCTGCAATAATACTCCATGAATTGAGGGAAAGACAGCTTCAACCTCAAAAGGTAGATGTACAATGTGACTCGTCTTTGAAAGAAAGAAAACATGAGCTTTAGTCTTCAATATTACGACAAGTGCACGTCCAAGGGGAGTATGAGAATCTCCAGTGGCCCCTGTAGGGCTAGTACTTTGTACTGATTCACCATTGCGTGGGAGAGCGTTGTTATTTGCAGTTGGCCTTGACCTCGCATTCGATGCTCGTTGTTTTCCGACCCTCAGCTCACTATTTTCAGCCGCAAGTTCTCGAACTTCCGCAGACGGATTTGATGATCTAATGCCTTTGGCGGCATTTCCCGGAGTCTGAACGGGAAAATGAGTAAAGACGGCTTGTGTGATAGATTCCCCTTCAACATCGAAGCGAAAAATCCGTTGTATTACCCCTCCTCTTGACCAGACAATGCAGAAATCAGTAGAAACGAGCTCCTCATCTTCTTGACCATATCCAACACCTTGTCCTTCAATAGTTTTCCACTTATAAGCTGAGGCTGGTGGGTCCTGGGGAAGAATGCCTTCTGCTACCAGGAAGGGAAGGGCTGAAGGTTCGTGGAGGCCCAAAGAAGTCACGGATGCCATGGCTCCTGGTCTCCCTCCTCTCCCCTAACACCACGAATATTGATTATCCGATGGTCCAGGCGTGGTGACATCGTTTTTCGAGGAACCTGCAGCTTACGAGGTTGTTCAGCCGCGTCGCGTCGTGTCGAAGAGGAACGTTTTCTGCGGCGCGCCGTAATTTTCGCGGGGTTTCTTTCCGCTCCGCAACTGCATTCTGCTTCTGGGGTACATATAAACACCTTAGCAAGTTCTTTCATATTGAGTTTCGAAAGCTGAAAAATGTCAAACTTCCACTGTCAATTCTGACATATGGTTGCAGAGGGAGTGTGGAACAATGAAGCCGAATGTACGATCCTTGGATGGCTTGCTTCACATATGGTAAACTTCACCCAACATTTCATTCTTCTTGTTGGCAGGGCAGTCTACTAAGATCTTGTTAGCTATGATCTTCCTCATCGCGTTCATACGTCAAAAGTTTATCCACTGACGGCCCCAAATGGCTCAACGATCATCGTCTATGGACATGAACAAGGAGTTCGGTTGGTCTGGAGGGGGGGTCGCCCATTCAAGCAGTCAACTCCTGAGCACAAACCACAAAAGGCGAACGGGGAGTCTAGTGGTATGGTTTTAAGCTTGAGTAACGATGAAGATCCTGCCCCAGATGCGCCGCTTGGTGACACCACAATATTTGACGATGAGGAAGAGGAATATGATCCTTCGGAACCATATCTGCCTATTGTGCAGACGCTTGACCTAGATTTAGGAATTGAAGTGCTATATCTGGCGTTCCCTCACCTACCAGCAACCCTACAAAAGACAAGCTTAGATTCTCTACCAACGTTTATGTCAAATGAGCTGATCTGCGCGCTTACTTGCTCCGACTTTACCATAAGGGTACTCACTGTACCTCTGATGCCTCCTCATCCTCAAAGCAAAGCACGTCCAGAAGTAAGGAATGCGGTCTCGAATTTAGACGCACGGAAAGGCCTCTTTGGAGAGCAAATGTTTACGTTCACGGGAGAACCTAGTCATCGAAGCATTCTTAAAGGTGTCTCGATGACTATCACCGCAAGTCCGCTCGAAGATGAAGAAGATGACGATATGGAAGACGATGAACAAACAGATAGGCTACCGGCCCCATCAAGGACCGCTTCGCGAAGTCACAGCAGGTCGGGACTTGGTCGAGATGATTCTTGGGACCTGCTTGTTGCATCGCACTCATCTGATCTCTCCGGCTTGCTATTAATCTATAGGGTGCCGTTGGCGCAGGAGGGAGTCAGGATCTCATCAGAACACCAAACCCCTTGGCGGATACATAACCTTGCATCCCCGGCAGTAACCGTTGAGTTTAATACTGGCTTGTATCCTGCAGCACGACACTCTCTATTGCTAGTCGCAGAGGCGAAGGGGAATGTCCGTATCTTGGACAGTGTTCCTCGGTCTAGAGCGGCTCAAGGTCTTTGGCTTGTCTCATTGCATAGCGAATTTGAGACTTCGCAGGACTCAATAATACGCCGAAGGCCAATACTAGATGCAAAATGGGTGCTAGGAGGGAAATCCATTTTAGTGCTATTAGCAGATGGAAGATATGGTATCTGGGACAATGAGAATGCTGGACCAAAGTCCACGAACACGGCCAAACCTCCTCGGCCTCTGACGACCTTTGCTCTTGATGGTTGGGTTGGCAATTCGTTGAAGTCTCGACCTATGATGAAAACCTCGGCTACCAACAGCGAAAGCAGAGCAAAACTTGTCCCGATGACACCAAGCACTCGCAAGATGAAGCAGGAAGCTTTATTCGCAGGGCCAATTACTATTGCACAACGTGAGGGTCCCGGCCGTGGAGGGTTGTACGTTTGCCCGGTCCGAGAGTCGTCGAACAGCGGAGCAGGCGATGAATCTGTCTTATTTTGGCATGAAAGCAATATCATGATCATACCTAGTCTCTTAACCCATTGGCAGAACAAAGTGCGTCAGTCCGGAAATCTATTCGGTACCGGTGCAAAGGGCGAGCCACTGCTCATTAACAATGTCCAGCTTGGTGGTGAATCTTGTCACGAAATTGGCCTCCTTGTTTGCTCCAAAGAGCCAGTAAAGGATTCTATGAGTCGAACGGAGATTCTAATTACTGGACAACATCGACTCTTAATCGTAACCCCGCCTCTCGTGGAGCCAACACCGCCACCGGAAACGAGTCCGCCGCCTCTATCGTCATCAGTAGATCAGCAACTCCTCGCCAAGGGAGAGCTTGATGTGCATGGTATGGACCGGATCCTCGCAGGAATGTCGAACGGAGATACGCCTAATCGCAGCTCTCGCAATTATACTTCAAATGGAAGCGGGAAGAACCTCTTAATGTCATTCTAAGTTGCAACGAAAATTTTCCATGATGGTCTCGTGCTTGTGCTTTTGGCGGTACTTTAGTTAGCATGGCAATTAGATACCCGGCTCTTCTCAGCCTCGTCACGAAGATCATCGTGGCGCTAATAGCGCAAACCTAAAACACTAGTGGAATGCGGAGCTTGGACCGTTTCATGTGTAACACAATGCTCCATGCGTCGTCATTTCATACATAAGTAATTCCGTGCAGCCTTCATCACTTGAATTATTTCAAGAGGTGTATTCCATTCACCAAAGCTTCTATTAGGCCTAGTAGCGCCTCGTTCTGCTCTGCAACGATTGCTATTATCGACGAACGTTGACACTACAATACATGCTTGGTGACCGCTAACCATACCTATCCAACAGCTGGTTCTTTCTTCGGGCCGCTAGTCTTCCGCTACCTGATACATTCATCCTACCAGGAATAAAAGAAATGTCAAGATCCTCCGGTCCTACTCTCATAAATCTCCCCCCACCTCCAAGCGATCCTGGAGGAGCAACGCCGTCAGACTTTGGCCCGTAAGCTTCTTCACTACCCAAATACATTAGAGACCTCCGAGTGAGGTACTGATACCAAGTAGAGGAACACCAAATTCCGGATTCTCTACTACAGCCATTAAAGACGGCCACCAAGGCCATGTCCACCCTCATGCGCACGGTCATTCCTCATCTTCAGCCTCCGACTCTTCCACAAATACTCTCGACGCCGAGCGCGCAGATCGCATCTCTCGCCTAGCTGGCTTAGAACGCGTAGCTACTCTTCGGGGCGCCAGTCAGCACCTTCCCCAAGCTATGCAGCAGCAGCAACCTCCCGGTTACTTTGACAATGCCAGCGTGCTACACAAGAGCACGGTCGGCAGTGCCTCTGCGACTGGGAGTGCTGGAGGTAGGAATACCTGGGCAAGTGGGAGTGATGTTGGCGATAGAATGAGTGAGGACCAGGATGATGGGCTCAGTAGTGCGGGTATGAGCGATGAAGGGAATGCGAGTCTTGTGGGATTTGGGGAGGGTGCAGGGAGCACCGTGAGTGGCCCAACTTCTAGCTCTGGTAAGTGGAGGGAATCCGCTGGAGCTGGAATTAGCCCGATTTCTGGGAAGCAACATAGGAGGGATGGAAGTCCAATGGAAGGAGTTGAGAATTGACAACATTCGTCTAGCCTACATGGAGCAGCAAATCTGGATTCGGTTGGTTCTGCTGGCCAGGCTGGGTATCCGCTGATTGACACGAACAAATGTGAAATGGTCTACAGCCTTCGGGCTCGAGCCAGCTACAGGCGTTACTAATGCTTTACATGCGCGGTCTTACCCCAGGCTCTTATGCTTGCTTGATAGATGGGTATCAATCCTTTCTCTATGGAGTTCTGTGTCTGTATACTGCGTTGCTATGTTCAAGTTATGCATGTCTGCTACCCGCATGAGACACTTCTCCGTTCAGTGAGGCATATACTGACCGATGCGGCAATGCTGCACGTTCAAATCCATCCCGCTCAATCACAGATATGCTTGATTTAGGTATCACCGAAGATTGTGACTCCACTAATTCCTTGTCTGTGCAAGGCCCGACCAGCAAGTCGCGGCCGATTACTCTTATGGAACGAATTCGGTCCTGGTGTTCTGCCTAGGTTATAGAGTTGGAGTCTACGTATAGTCATTTTATGTGGGAATGAAGCCTAGTGTAGCCGCTTCTTCTAGGAATCAAATATTTGACAATTGATATGGCAAAAATAAAAAGACGTGTCATTCTTACTTCTATAACGACCACAGAATTCCTCGTACTTGGCCAGCTCAAAACCTGACCATCATAGATTCAGATCTTTCTCGAAAGGAGCAATCCTAGTCTATGATTGATTATTAAATATTATCGAACATTTTTGATTTTCTAGTAAGACTACAACGATTGTGGTATCTGCTTGCGCACTTTCTTCGTGCCTACAGAGATGTATATCTCAACTCGGTTTAGTTTCAGCCAAGGCTATACTACTATTTTAGGACTAGCTGTAGGGTTATTACGCGACGTCGCCTGCTCACAACGCCAGTCGAGACCACTAAAAGCCTCGAATTTACCTATTCTTTGTTTCCCTCGACCTCCCTCCGCTACTCCTACGCTTCGCCCCCGCCTCAACACCTTCCAGAGCGCCGTGCTCATTGTCAACAAGCTTTGCGTTTGTCGGTCACCACGGGCAACAGTTCAGACCACCTTCGGTAAACGGCAAACTTGTGCGGAGTGACCGGAGAGACGTGCTGCAGGGATCATTTATTCACCCTTCTTCAAGTCACGCTCCGGTACGAAGAATCACCTGTGACTTTCACTAGTCATGGCAGTTCCCACGCAATTTGCTTGTAAGTTCTATCAGCAACCAGTCAGCCCTCGCCCAAAATTCAACTCTAGCTGACAAGCCTAATACCATACAGATCGGACGCTTAAAGGTATCAACGTCGTTGAGGCATCTCCCCTTTATAGCTCGCTGGCTGGGTTTGAGAGGTTCGTACTGTCACAGAGATCTTTAATTCTTTGTGTTTCCATGACCCTGGGCAAGCACAGCTGACTGCACTATCCAGGCCCGAAGGAAATTTAAGATGTTGTGCCTACTCGCCCTGTGGGCGTTACTTTGCCTGGGCGTCCCCCGAAAGGCAAGAAACCCAACATGGCGCGGAGAACCCTACTCATTATGTTCAGGGTAACGGTCATTGACGCTTCCGTTGGCCACGTAGTCACAACGTTACCAGCTCAAAACGTGTTTGAGCTAGGTTTCTCTCCTCTCGGAACCTTCATCATAACCTGGCAACGACCCACAAAGGATGATAACGGCGATGCTGTCAAGAACCTCAAGGTGTGGAGGGTGGTCGAGGGAGGGCCAGATACGGAGGAAGAAGAGCACAATGTCGTAGGGCGTTTCGTGCAGAAGCATCAGACAGGCTGGAACCTGCAGTATACTTATGATGAACGATACTGTGCTCGCGTAGTCACAAACGAGGTTCAATTCTACCAAAGTGAAGACCTTGGAACAGTGTGGAATAAGTTGCGGGTTGAAGGTGTCATAGACTTTGCTGTCTCCCCTGGAGAAAATCATTCAATTGCGGTTTTTGTTCCGGAACGAAAGGTAGATATTTCCCAGCCATGGTGAAGCGAGCCAGTCTGACGAACTGATAAAGGGACAACCCGCTGCCGTGAAAGTTTACAACGTACCAAACTTTGATGTCGCCGTGTCCCAGAAGAACTTCTTTAAGGGTGACAAGGTCCAGCTCAAGTGGAATGCTCAAGGCACGAGTTTGATTGTACTTGCTCAAACCGAAGTCGATAAATCGAATAAGAATTATTATGGTGAGACGACACTCTATCTTCTGAGTGCTAATGGCGGTTTCGATTCAAGGATAGACCTTGGTAAGTAAAGCAGCCCTTCCGAGCCGCGGAGGAGCATTAGCTGATTTTTATAGACAAAGATGGCCCCATACACGATGTTACATGGTCGCCGAGTTCAAAAGAATTTGGGGTGGTTTATGGCTATGTGCCTGCCAAGACAACAATATTCAACCTCAAGGCCAATGCCACTCACAGCTTTCCTCTTGGTCCGAGAAATACAATCCTGTTCTCGCCTCATGGCCGCTTCGTACTTGTTGCTGGCTTTGGCAACTTAGCAGGCCAGATGGATGTCTACGACATGGAGAAGGACTACCAAAAGATATGCACTATTGAAGCCAGCAATGCTAGTGTATGCGAGTGGAGCCCAGATGGAAAGCATATCCTCACAGCTACTACAAGCCCAAGGCTACGTGTCGACAATGGCGTTCGAATCTGGCATGTTGGGGGAGGTTTAATGTACAATGAAGAACTTCAAGAGCTATACCATGTCACTTGGCGGCCACAATCGCCAACCTCACATCCTCTGGAGAACCCTCTACATCCCATGCCGACTCCCCACACCTCTGCGTTAGCGTATTTAAGCACTGTAAAGACCCCATCTAAACCAGCTGGCGCTTATCGACCACCCGGAGCTCGAGGGACAGTGACACCTTTAGCATTCAAGCGAGAGGATGAGGGTGGAGCGGCCTACGTCAGCAATGGTAGTTTGTCGCAAGGCATCGGCGTAAGTGCTTTCGGTAAACCTAGAAAGAGAGAGGTGCCGGGTGCGGAGACAGTAGCCGACGAAGCACCAGGAGCTGCCCTTGCGGACGGCGATGAGAACCTATCGAAGACAGCCGCGAAGAACAAGAAGAAACGGGAAGCGAAGAAAGCAAAAGATGCAGCCGAAAAAGTTGGTGGCCTCGCTCCGACGCCAGATGGAACGGCTCCTGAGGTAGCGCCAAGTCCAAGTAGAAGCCCTGAGAGGAGAGATAGGAGAGGCCACGAGAGACAGCGATCGAGAGGACAAACGGAGCCTCGACCACGATCAAATCAAGGAAGACGAGAACCACGACTCCATGAGCGGCACCCCCAGCAACAGCCAAGATCTACACAAGCACCAGCACCAGCACCTGCACCCACACCCAACGGCACCACATCTAAACCCCCCATAGCACAAGCACCCGAGCTCTCAGTGACGTCTCCAGGCGGTGGAGGTACCGCAGGAGACAAAAAAGTTCGAGCTCTATTGAAGAAGCTACGCGCTATTGATGATCTAAAGATGCGGCGAGCGGGAGGCGAGAAGCTGGAGGGCACGCAGATCAAGAAAATGGACACGGAGGACGAGGTCCGGAGGGAATTGGAAAATCTGGGGTGGAATGAGTGAATGACTGATTGATATGACAATATAAGCTTGCTGAATAGACGCATGTACCCAATGGCTAGGGCTCAAGCATGAGCGAGTGCCTTGGACAGGATGCATGATGATCTGGAATGCTTACCATGCCGAAGTCACACTGGGTAATCTAGTAAGTCTCGTGCACAAGCGAGCAGCAGACTAGAAACATAGAGAACAGAGAAAGATATCTTTTGAAATGATCGTTCGCCAAATACCTATGCGCTATTATGCTGCTACATAAACACCCTCTTCAATCTGGCATGTAGCACTGGACCAATTTTTGGTAAGACGTAAAACCCATCTCACCAAAGAGGGCCTTCCTCACAGTGACCGGCGAGCAAGCCGGCATGCTCAGGCACCTTAGACAGAAATAAGTGCGGACAGCAACCAAGCAACTGTCCCGATACGGACGTAGCCGTTGCGAACAGTTAGTTGCTCTCAATTCATGTTTCGCGGGATATACTGAGACGAAGGGATGGGTCTTCCCAAGGCTCAACCTTGTACCCGCGGTGGTTTTCGGGGATGTGTTTCGATGATAGATCCAGGCATAGTTCCCTTTCGACTAGAAATATGCTGTTCCCTTACACCGTCCCCTTCTCAAGAGATAATTATCATGCTCGGGCTTTAATTCAAACAGGTTTCATCATGATATCTTTGGATGTCAGATGGAGCTGGCAAATGGTTCATTTCCGGCTTGTGGCCATCGACTGCTCGTTCACGGTGACATTTGCTAATAATATTGAGAATTGAGGCACTAGAAAGGAACATTACATACTGTATCTAAGAATCGATAGTTGATCGCAGGAGCAAGTAAGGAACTTCAGAAATTGATATCGTGAATGATGATTCGATGGTTTAGAAACCCTGTGCCACTAGGGAATCGCGCTAAAATCCAAGTTTGGCTTCAGCCTTACGGCTACGTTGTCAGGACGCCCGGCCCCACCAGGCTGCAACAACTTCTCCCGTACCTTCTCCATACTGATTCGATGCAATAAGACATCCCAGCCAGAGTGTGCTCCCAGCAACTCTTTGTCACCTTGAGTCCTTCTAGCGCTCGAATTGATAATTGTACGAGCTGGAAGGCAGTCACCTGGTGTATCGATCACTCCAGGGGCCACGCTTATAGCTTCAAATATCACCTTACTTCAGCCTTCTTCAGCTTCCATCAACCGTGATTAACACTTCAGAGCTCAATCGTCATCAAAATACTAACATTCAGAAGGCTGCCGAAATTCATCCGCCGCGAGCAAGATGCTGTCCCCATTTCATATTCGCAATCTGCGGCCCACCCAGCCGAAGATGACACAAGACTCCTTGGTCCGAATCAGTGCTCCTGGCTATGATAAGACCATCTCCACCAATCCAACAGCAAGACTAAAATATCAAGATGAAGATGATTCAGCCATCATTACTGTAGGTTCATCTACGGAGTTGGTCCAAAGACTTGAGGAGCCAGTACCGCAGAACCTTCAGGGATCCCCACGGTCGAGCCGCAATCCCATGTCAATAGCAACACTTCTGGCCGAATCGCAGCAACCACCACCATCTTTGACGCACCATATCTTCGACATCGAAGATCGTGAGGAGGTTCGGAAGCTTTGGCAAGATATACAGGAAAAGAATAATATTTCAAAAACATCGACCAATGCTCTTACAAAGATGAATGGCGGGGCGAAGCCGCTATCTCTAGATACACTGGAAAATGACCAGAGGCTGCAGGTGGGGAAGGACAACGTATTTGCAAGAGCCTACGATAGGCTTCGACCCACTATCTGGACCCCACTTGCACGAGAACTTGGGATCTCATGGCGTGAGGCTGAGAACATGCATTGGAGACTCGGCGAGGATATCCTGGGTGATAGAGCCAGTGCAGAGATGCTCGAGTCGCTTGCCTCGACGAGTAACGAGGCTTCTGACTCATACGAGGTCAAAGCCAGTGCGTCCTCGATCGATTTTCGTGGCGAGTCATCCTCTGCTCCCAGCCCTGTGTTCTCGGATTATCGAGCATTACACTTCAATTCTACTATGCCACCCCAGCTACGATCAGCAGAACCCATCGGAACGGGGGAAAATCACGCAGCTGGCGGTCAGATGCGGTCTTCTATGGCTGCAAAACCAGCTGCGAATCTCACAATTGAGGGTAAGCGACAAGCACAAGCAGCAGGTGATAAATTACGAGCGAGGACTATGCCATCACGCCATCGAAAAGTAGCCGCGGCAGTTGACCACACCAATCAACAAAACCGGTGGGCAAATTACAAGTCACCGAGTTCGGCCTTCTTCCCTAAAGACGATCCCACTCTGTCGCAGAGCTTCGACACCCACGGCTTAACCTCAGAAGGCAAACGACAAGCCCAGGTTGCTGGAGACAAGCTACGGAACAGAACCAATCCAATCCGCCATTTCAGACCATCACGAGGATCAGTATCGGAACATGGCATCAGTAAGAATCGTTGGTCCAGCTACGGACCTCGTGTAACACGTCTCGATGAACGACGGGACTCTCAAGCGGAGTCTAGTGAGAAGTTGCTGCCCGGAGATGCTGAATTATCGGAGAGTAAAGGGCAGCCCTCCCTTCTAGAGCTTTTCGAGGTGGAGCTAGCGAAGAAGATGACGGCGAATGACGACTGTCAAGAGAATGCACAAGCCATAGTATCTGAGGTCTCTACTACTACGAGTGTACCAAGTAACCTTGCTGTCCCTGCTCAAGAGGAAGTACACCAAGAGACTAATCCACTTCTCAACGGCCTGAAAACAATCAACAACGACTTGCGAGGACTTGCCCTAGGAGACGAGAGCATACCTCAGGAGTTTCCCAGAGCCATTGGCCAAGGATTCCGAGCTGCCATAGGGGGGCTTGGTATGTTTGTGAGAAGTGTTGCGAACGGTTTACAAGAAGCTTCTGCTCTGACACGTCAGGCAGCGGAACACACTCGTGAGGCAAACCTCCAGGCCATTGACGACACGATTTCAGAGCTTCGAACTGTCGCAGGCGAAGTGACGGCTTTAAGCAGAGAGATACTCCCTGTGCTGGCTAAGACTAACGAAGATCTGAGAGAGGACAAGGTTTGCTCCGAGCCAACCTCTTCAGACCCGTCCACAATTACCGCCGAAACAGCGGAGTCTATGCTCTCAGAGAGCAAAGTCACAGGTACGGTCTACACTGCCCCGGACGAGGATCTACAAAATTCTTTTGCCTCAGGACTGGAACGCCCCGTATCGGTCGTCAAGCCAGTTACGGTATCAAAACCCTTCACTCCTCGTCAAGCGAGACCCCCCAAACATGTGTCAGAGATACCCGTATCAGTTACACGTAGTATTCGGTCGGACAACCGCCGCGCCCCCCGTTGTACTGGAATGACTAGAGCACCTCGTTATCACAAGCCTGGTCCTATCCATCTTCCTCACCATTCGCCCTTGGTAGAGTCTTCTACGGTTGACGCCCAAACATCCACCCCTCGCTCCGGCTACGTAAACTATTTACGACTTGTTGAGGAGCGAGACAACAATCAATCGACAAATTTACCGGCAGCTGCCGCTCGCTTTCCCACGTTGGCTCAGTTTGAGGACCAGAACTTTTCATCCCAGAAACCATTTCCGTCACTGCCCAGCATGAACATGGAGCCGCTAGTACCTCTAAAGCCAGACTCTCAGTCCGGGTCCCAAAGCCCTCCTGGTTCATCACAAGGTCTGTCCGAAGATCAGGCGGACAATAGTCGACCAGCCTGTGCCGCCCAGAACCTACTGGTGGCGCACGGGATTAATCCAGGTAATCTATCTGAAGCACAATTTGAGAGCTTCCGAATGCAGAGCCCTGCTGTTCAAAAAAAGTCTATCGAGATCTACGCCGCAAATCGTGCTGAAAGTCAGCCCCCACAGAAAACCTCAACAAACAGTGGAGCTGCGTCAGGTCGGGAGTCACCTGTTGTGACTCAAGACATGGACCAAGACGGCATCAGGGCTGGAATGTCCAGGTCGAGGGAGCCGCCAACAGTTGACGACTATCAGATGCAATTGAAGCTACTTGAGCGGCAGAATAAGAAGCGGTGTTTCCTTCTCGAACAACATCGAGATGAGGATACCGGAGAGGTATACGCCCAGTGCCGAACAATTACTGTGTCTGACGTGGAAGAGTCTGAGACGGAATTGGAGCGACCCGACGGAATGAAAAGGAAGGAACGAGCTATAGCGCGACAGGAACGAGCCATAGCGCGACGACAGGAATTTGACGAGATCCTGCGAAAGTCGGGTGGCCTAGAAGGTACTCCTACGTCTCTTTCGGACGTGCAAGCGCACTCTGGCATTCCACCCAATTCACCTAAACCCCGAGGGGTAGAAAATGATTATTCGCAAGGGTTTTCTAGGCAATCGAGCATGATGGGCCAGGAATATAGTGAAAAGAGGCGCTCTGAGGCACAAGAAGAAAAGGCTCCCACTTCAGAGCCGATTGAGCAACCCGAGTCATCCCATTCGAAATCACCGTCTGGTGGAGAGAACAGTGACCATGATTCTTTACTTTACCAAGCTTCGTTTCCAGGAATGACTTCCAATGGACAGAAGACACAACAAGGTCGCACGGGACGGGAAAAGCGGAACGGTGCATCAAACGATTCCGCGATGCCTGCCAATTACAACACGTCTAGGACCAATGATAAAAGGAGCAATGACCATTTTTCAAAGCCGTGCCCTTCTTCGGAATGGAAGTGGGAATGTGTAAGAGAGGGATGCAGTAAGAAATTCGATACGCAACAAGAGCGATCGTGGCATCTTTCCTATGAGTGTCTGATGCCCAGGAAGTCAGATATTGCATCACGCGCCAAGGCATCCATCCGTTACAGTGTGTCCCAAGCGGTTGATAACAGAACAAGCCAGGAATGGGATCGCCGCCGTTCCCATTGTCCTGGTTTCTTGAACACACCATCCGCTTCCGGAATGAAATTGACATGTATGGCGCCGGAGTGCCAAAAGCAGTTCGATACGGAGAAGGAGGCATCGGCACACATGCGTTTTGAAACCGATTTGCTTCACGAACCGAATTCTCAGAACTCAGCACAGGGGGGCTCGCCGTCGACACGGACTGAAGTCCGTGACCGCCTTACACCACAACAATTAATGAGCCATGGCAGCTCTGCAGCGAGACTGGTCGAGCCATTCGACCCGTTGGTGGTCGAACCTTCTGCTCGACCACATTTGACTGAGGGTATCCGCCGCAATGCTACTGTTGCTTGCACTGACAGTAGGCTCAATGCCAGACGTCGTAGACCATACTCAGAGGCCTTTGATGGCAATGGCAGAGTTGAGTGGGATCAATTTTTGAAGAATGTCCCAAACACTCAACCCAATGGTGAGTCTTCGAGTAAGAGGGACGAGAGTATTCGGAACTCGCCTGTCTCCTCCCGACGAACACTAGGCTCAAAGTTCTCGTTCGAGAGCGACAGCAAGGACCATAGGTCCGATATTCATCGCGCGCGTAGAGGATCCCCAATGACGAACTATGACCTACCTGGCATCGGCTATCCCAAATGGCATGACGGTCCCCGCGATGTTCGTAACTCTACATCACCAGCCCCGGTAACAACGGCTCGACGGCCCTATGTGCTCCGATCGGATTTACGCTCTCGCACTGATGTGCCTAGTCCTTCGTCTCGCTCACAGGCCCCAGCGCCAACAATGCATTTCGAAAGTCCAGAACAGAAGCGTAAAATCCAGAGCTGTGTCATGCAACTTAAAAACCTCGGGTTTGGCGAAGACGGAGTGAGCGGGGAAGAAAGGCTTATGCAGTGTGCATCCGCTGCCGGTGGCGACCTGGTGGAAGCTATTGACATGATTGACGAGGAGCAGCGGGCCTACAAGGAAAAAGGCATGAAATGGTTGTGAAGCTCGAATGATACACCAAATACGGAACTTTTCTTAGGAGGCAAGGTGGTTTGAAAATTCGGCGAGGAGCTGGTTTCTAGGGAGATGTAGTTTGGTCAGGAATCTTAGATTGATGGTGCTCGATTTCAATGATAGGAATTTTCATGCAATTGGTACGAAGAGAAATGACGGACAGAAAGGGCGGCTTTATGTACTCTAGCTCGCAAACACATTCACTTGAACTGGCGCTTACGCATCTCACTACTCCCAAATGCAGGAATTTCGGAGTCTTCACGATGACAATCCCACCCTTCCGCCTTCTCGCAGCACAGATCCCCATTCCTATCTTTAAACCCCACCCCAAACCCATACCCATACCCACCCCACATATGCTCAAGCCCAAAAAGTCCTACCTATTTCTGACCACCTTCTCAGGACTTGGGAGACGAAAGTCGGAGGATTGGAATTGATTTTTCCATGCGGCAGCACGATCGATCGATCCTAGCTTCTACAATTGGTCGCACATATCTACTCTAGAGGTGCACGTGGAATGGGAACATGATGCGATATCCGCTGCGGGGTTTTAGGGACAGGATGGGATGGTAATATTGGGGGAGAATTTATAAGGTAAGGTGATGATTTGAGGTGGGGTATTGGGTGTGGGGAGTGAGAGGTTGGATGATGGAGGCCGGGATTGTGTAGGGATAGGGAGTGGATGGCGGCGGGGGAGGAGGTTGGATTTAGTGAGAAATTGTGTGGCGTAAGGGAAGATTTGCTTTCAGACAAGTCTTCCTGTCTTATCCGCCGAAATTCTATAATACATATATAGTTGCTATAGGATCTATGTGCCTTCACATGATCCATTAGGTATCTCTTTCCTTCTAATAATGCTCCAAACGCCAGACATGCGATACTTCTTTAATAGATAACGCCAAACCATAACCTTCATGTCACCTTCGCCGTCGCCTGCGGCTTCTTTACTTCCTCTGGCTTCTTTACTTCCTCAGGCTTCTGCTTCTCCTCATCAATCTTCTCCGCCTGCTTCGACCATTCCTTCCCTGCATCCTCTTCCTGCTGCTTGTTTTCCGTAACCGCATTCGGATCAGCGATATGTTGCATATTCCCTTCAGAACGCCCATTTCCATCCCCACTCCAAGAATGGCTCCAGTAAGTAACGCTGTGACTTCCCCAATGATCTAATCCTAGTAGTAGCTTGCATCTCGCGGCGTTGAACTCCGATGACACAACCCAGCAGACTTGTCTGAACGCTTCTCCATCTCGTTGCCAAGAGTAAGGGTAGATTTCCCAGAAAGGGAGGATAATTAGAGATTGAGGTGGGAGTGTGCTAACATCCTTGTCGCCAGCCTTGAATAGATGTCGCCAGGGGCTTTTCTCGTAGTACTCGTCCATCTTGCTTCCTTGACCTTGATCGAAGTCATCGTTATATCTATTGATCGAGTTATAAAGTGCTTCTGGCCCCGTGAGCGACTCTGGTGAATTAAGCTGGCCAAATTTGTTCGATGCCCATTCCAAAGGAAGCAACCAAAAAGGGTGTCCGGGAGTCGAGCCCATCCATGCGTTTGGAATTGAATGGTCACCACTGTCGTCGGTACCCATGCGACCAAGGAAGGCTTTCCGTTCTGGGTGTGGAAGGGAAGACTCTCTCAAGGCCAAGGCGGAGTCTTTGCCAGAATCGGAAGGGTTACCCTCACTGGGCACATCGAACCGCGAAGGTATGCCATGAGCTACACTAGAAGCATTGTACTCCTCGAACATGCTGTCGTAGGGGCGTAGACATTCAGTATCCAGGTCAGCGTACACCCTGCACGTGAGGAATCAGTCTGCTTTCGCCTTAAAATAATGCTACAGGACTCACCCTCCAAAGACATGCATGTATATATTCCGTGCTATGTCAGCACGATAGATCTCTGTCTCCAGGTCCTCGTATGTGTTCAGGAACCACGGGGCAAATCTTTCCACCAACTTCCGATTGTCTTCATTCGTCCACAGAACCCATTCCCAGTCTGCATTGGCCGCGCGACATGAGTGACTCCACTCCTCGAACTTGGCAGGTAGTGTTCCATTTATCCAGCTTTGATGGAAGAGTTTCGGTATCCGAGCAAGATCTTTAGCTAGAGGACGGTTCATTAAATCCTCTGGATACAACTGTCGTGCTACCTTTGGCTTCTTTGACAAGACTTTGGGAATCTTGGAAAGTACGTCGTGATAGTGCCCCACGACACTATTGCCAGCACTTCTCGCATTATCAAGTAGATGTAAAGTGAAGATGATGAGCAGGAGCAACGTCAAAAGAGCGGCGACATTCACAGTCCTGCTGGAAGTCTTGAACATTGCGAATTCTGTGCGTAAAGTAGGACGAGAAAAGAAAGAAAGAAATGCGCTGGACTGAGTGTATCAAGTAGCGGTAACTGACATAGCCCAGAGATAAATTGAGAAAGTGGAGGTGCGAAGGACGGCTTGTAGTAGGTTTGACATAATCACAGCAATATGGCTGAAAAGCATTGCGTATGTTAGGTGCGTATACCAGTACAAGCATCCAACCAGTATGACCGTTTCACTACTTGCGCTCTAAAGACGTGCGTGGCCATCCCCACAGTAAGCGCAATACCAACCACACTCACCGCCATCGTTTCAGAGTAAGCAAATCCTTCATGAATCCCATCTTTAATTAAGTATTTTCAGATGAAAGGTTGCAAGAGCCACAGGCTATGCCACACAATGATTAACAGTCCAGCGAGAGGCTCCAGCCAATACCCACAGCGGCCTTACCCATCATTGCAGTTGGTGCTCCTTGATGGTCGTCCTAACAACTTCTGGTAATATTTATAACTTACAATAACAGTTGGCCTGGCGCTAGAGAACAATGCCTAGCAGAGGCAGAGCATCGTGGTGTGGCAGGTCCTCCATTGCCAGATGGCCTTACAAAACCTTGACCCTACCAGTCTCCGCCCCACAATCAAGTCTTTCAGGATTACCCACCATGCAATATGCCAGCATTTGGACAAGGTGGAAAAACGTAAGTACGTCTCATGTAGTCGTAGTGTGGGATTGATGAGGCTGGAGATTGATGTGGATGAAAATTGATGGGGGCGAAGATGGCTGTGCCGTTTGCCATCCGTGTATAGATCCATGGGGAAATGCAGGTACTTGGGCGCCTTAACCGTGGACGTCGCACGATTGCATTGGTCTCTAATATTCTTCGTGGTGAGATGTTGGACGCCCGATTACTCCAGGAGGCTAAGAGGGGCGCATTGTAAGTGCAAGCAGTTGCAAGTTGCGATAGGTTCGCTCTCGCTTCAACATGCCTTGGGAAGAGCGGCGCGTGCGGCACAGAGACCAACGAGACCGCTATGGTGTGCGTCATTATACCAGCTAATGCCATTGAGTACGGAAGCAGGCAATCCGCGCCCAAAAGACAATCCGCAATATCGTTATGGTTGGAGTCCACGTTGCTGAGGCTACGGGCCATGAAGCTGTGATGCCAAAACAGGCTTTCCACAGACCAGTTCTCCCACAATTCTTACACTGCATCTTCATATCCAGGTATAATGATGTATTGATGGCACAACAGCTAATACTGTGTTACCATCAATATGCTAACAAAGATTCTGGTATCTACAGAGATTGACACGACAAGTTTTGATTTGCGCTAACGATCTTAGCATGCTAAGAATTCAGCCCTATATGTCCACCCCTAAAGGGTCGCCTAAATAACACCCGCTTCGGGGCTGCTAATAGGGGCTCCTAAGATTCTAAACACCCCCCCATTCGGGGGGCCTTTGCCTGAAGCGCCCATTAAAAAGCTCCCGCCTGGGCAATAAGATACCCCGAAGATATAGGCTTCCTCGAGAGGTCTCATCTGGAGTCAGGGTTAGGGCTTTTGTTAAAATGGTTAGCGCAAATCAAGAGTCAATCTGTGTCGGGCCCCAATCTCTGTACATTGGGCGCCAAGGACAATTGCGCCTTCCTGTCCACTAAGATAATGTTGGATTGGGATGCCTTATCTGAGAACGATTGTATTCGCAGACGCCCACAGCCACATAAACATCAGCCAGTCCGTTGCATTCAAGATTAGGTAGTTACTAAGCACCAGCCATCTGGGCAATGATTTGACGGTCTCAGTCTTGCGGTGAGGAGAAGGAAAATCTCCAATAGATAATTACTTATCGAAGACAGGAAAATATTGCAGTGCCAGTAACATATCAATCGTGGAATACCAGCAATCCACTTTCGAGCCGCAATTGAAAATCAGCCCTGCCATTGATAGTCAGGATAAAGAATGGAATTTTAGCCGCAAATCATTCTCAACTACCTAGTGATTGCCACGAGTGGATTCAAGGTACGCAGTAAGCTTTGCAATATGTTCCTTCAACCGAACGCTGTACCTCGGTATGTGATGAAGTGCACCCTTTCCAACAAGAAAAAGTCTGGATCGATATCCTTCTCTGGCAACCGACGCCGAAATCTTGAAGCTTTTGTAATACGAAGCAGTCTCGACTAAGCCCACACAAACATAGACAGGGACGCCAAGACGACGCGGAGATGGCTGCTCGAGTATGGAAAATGCCCACCTTGCTGGCAAGCGTAGCAGCCCACTTCAGGCTCAAATCTCTTATCAACAGGCTTGATATTCCTTTGCTGATAGACCTAGTCTTGTCCAAAAGCTCATGGTGGTTGACCCTAAGTATCAATTTCAAGCAACGCAATGACTGGCGTATGAGTAATCATGACGGAGAGCCAAGCAACACCACGAGTAGCGGTTGGAGGCTAAGTGGATTATGAATTTCTTTGAAATCAAAAGGTGCAACCAATGCCCATTCAACAGCACCGAACATTTGCCGAAACAGGTATGGTATACGCAGGTGATGACTGCAATGAGTCGAAGTGAGTTGTCCTGTGCGTTATTAATTCTCCTTCTCTAGACTCTCTGGCCTCTGGACGATCAGTTTGTCATGGTCAGGTCATGGTCAGGTCATGGTCAGGCCAGACTTCAACGTATGAGAAGAAGTCGGGAATGGGAGAGGGTCAGCTGGCAGATTGACCTGACAGTGATGCGGTGCCGGGAGCCTGTGATGTGGGAGAGATGAGAGATTTAATACTCTTGGGAGAACCGAATTGACCAATACGAAGGGGATGGCATGCGTGCAGTGGCAACGGGGCGTTATCGGGGGTCTGCAGCCCCAAAGTAATCACCAAGTGACTCGGCCAAGGAAAGGCCGAAGCCCGCGACACTTGCCTAAAGCATTCATAGTGCTCTATACCTCCACCCCTCCATCCCTCCACCCAATAATGACCTCTCCCCAAAAGCTGTCAAAGTCAGGTACATACCTAGCTTTACGGTTCCAATGCCCCAAGTCCCACTAATATGCCACCACATAACAATGATCAATGAATACTGCGCAACTGCGGCCTGATCACACCGCCCAGCGTATTCGTCAGTCGGCATCATGTTCCAAGCCACCCCGCCATCCTTCTCCATCCCACTCGAATCTTCGCATCATCCCACGGTGCGAAGTCGGGCATCAGAACTCTAGATTCCACCACGCCGATGCGAAACGCAAGTACCTTTCAGCCACGGCGTTGAACGAACCGTCCACCCGTCCACTGGTTGAGTCGATACTTTACACCAGTAACACTGGGAAAAAAAGATTTCGTGATCAAGGTTACAGCGGATTTAAGGTGCTGACGAAGGATTTACCGTATTGGCTTTGGATAGCTTCCATGCCAAGTCCTGGTCATGGAGTGAATCTGAGCCCGAACCCGAGAAAACGAAGTATTCAAACCCTGGTCCGTCTCTAAGCTTGTATTTCGATCGTGCGATGTTAAGGTTGAAGTACAAGCGTACGGACGCTGTTACGCAGCTACCCCTGCACGCCTTATTAATGCATCTGCGGACATTGATGCAACCAGCTGACTGAGTGAGATAATATCCGGATTGATTCCATATATTCATCAATCCTCACCCAGCCCCTTCTTAATCCACAATACCACATCTAAGCCACATTAACGTCCTACTGCCCTCTTTATTAGTGTTATCTGGCTTAGGTATGATTTTCAATGAGCTACTATTATTTGTGGCAGTCTAACGGCTCAACTCCAAAATCCATTGTGCCCCAACAACACTAGCTGCTGCCTTACACATATCCACTTGGCTCGAGACTTGTCCCATTTCATATACTAATTGTTTTTGCCATCTATTAAGATCCCATACTATGGGTACCCAGCAGCGAGATACCCTCTCAGATTCTGAGAATAGCACGCGCAAGAGAGTTTGTAAAGCGTGTGACCGGTGTCGACTGAAGAAATCAAAGGTCAGTTCAGAAGCATAATCTGTGATTGAATCCCAGCTCATCCAATCCAAACAGTGTGATGGATCAAGTCCGTGCAATCGATGTAAGACAGACAATACAATATGCGTATTCGGGGAGCGCAAGAAGTCACACGACAAAGTTTATCCTAAAGGGTGAGTATATCTGCTAGAACACCTGGGGCCAAAAGCTGATGCATGTTCTCCAGTTACGTCGAAATGCTCGAGCAGCAGCAAGAAAAATTAGTCAACGGTATACGGGAATTATATGCTCGCGCGATAAGTAGCGGTAGCTGGACTGGGGCTCCATTGGAAAATACACCCAAAGGATATCCACTCACGCACGACATCCTCGAACGACTCGGTTTTCTAAGACTCAGTCCTCATGACGAAATTGAACCTTTTGAAGAGAACACAGATATCTTGCGGCAAAGGATGATGATCAAGCAAGAAGAGAATCCGTACCCCACACCTATATCGACAAAATCAGAGTTCAGTCCTGTCGAAAGCCCCAGATATGATATGTTCTCAGCAACTAGCAGCTTCGCAGACGTCCATGCACCCCCTACCCCCTTCCAAGCGACAACTCCATTGCAGAGTCCTGTACAGCAGGGCTCAACGCTGTACCTGGATGGTCTGGGTATAGATACATCGATGAGCATGGAAACAAGTAGCATATGCGCACGTCAGAATTGGAGCTTGTCTGGTAGCTCCTATGAACTATCGAATTCTGGCTTCTTCATGCCAACCGAGTGCTTACAGGTGTTGGACAACAGAAGTAACCCTTGCTTGCCAACGGGATGGCCTGAAGATGACCTGTATAATATTGGCGGTGAGACTCTAGCCTGAAACTTCGTGGGGGTATATTACGGACGACCGTGTCATTTTGGGTGGTTGAGACTGTTGAATGCAGTCTTAATGTTATGGTACTAGACGACGGGTGGATTTTGGCGTCGACGAGACCGTGTAAATATTCCCCAGCATTTCTGCATATCTCAACGAAATATTAAATCGTTGTGCACTCCACTTCACTGCGCTAAGGCTCAGCCTGAGCGAGGCACTACCGTATCTATCTTTGTTGGTACCGAATGAGGGCCGAGAAGGAGAATCTTGGTAGAAGGTGAGGTCCACACGGTACACTATGAGTTGCCTTTGCCTTCACAGTGGGTCGTGGCTACTTTGCAGAGGAGAGCAAGTGGATTGGCACATGACAAGGAGACGCAACAGTTGGGTGTGTACCTTCGATCGTACCTGCCTCGATGGAGTTGTGGTGGAAAAGTCTAAATGCCGATAGTTTTCAGGAAAGAATGACGACATGCTGTGACACTTTTTACCTCACCACCTCTCCTCATCTGCTATCTTGCTACCCTATACTTTCTCATGCATTGCGAATCAGATAGCACTTTCGAACCACGAGCCTTCTAGCTAGCTAAGGTACCTGTAGCGCGGAACTTTGCCGTTTCAAGCCATGGCAACTCAATCTCCAACTCAGTCGCCCCAGTCAGCTTTCACGTTCCTATCTCAGGGTGCAGCCATACAAGAATTTAGACTCGATGATCAAAACATTGTACTTGGCTTTCCAGAAGCAAAATTCTACAGGTCCCACAATTCACCCTATTTTGGAGAGACCATTGGCAGGACCACAAACCGTGTGAAGAACGCGCGTATTTATGACCTCAACGGCAAAACCTACTTACTATATGCCAACGACGGACCAAATTGCTTACATGGCGGCAAGGAGGGTTGGGGCAAGAAGGATTTCGAAGGACCAAGCCAGGTGACCAGGAATGGGAAAGAAGGAGTACAATTCACCTACGTAAGCCGAGATGGGGATGAAGAGTTTCCAGGCACAGTCGAGTGCAAGGTTTGGTACACTGCGAATAAGGAAGATGGAAAGACCGTCCTCGATGTCGAATACCAAGTCGAATTTGTGGGCCGTGAATGCGCAGAGACAGTGGTTGGTGTCACGAATCATAGGTGCGGTCATCTGGATTTCGTTCATGCAAGATCAAACTACTGACATGTTATCAGTTATTTCAATCTCAATCCAGGCTCTTCGACCATCAAAGGCACCCTCGTCAATCTCTCTACAGATCAATACCTTGCTCTAGATTCCAACTCCATCCCCACAGGCGAAATAATCGGACACCCATCTGCCCCGGCCCCCAACACCACATTCGCATTAGGAGCCACATCACCTTCCTTCGATGATTGCATGGTCATCAACACCGATTCAAGCTCCATACCAAAAGACACACGTACCCAACCTCTTCGTCGTCTAGTCACGCTCTCACATCCTGACACCGGTTTAAATCTGGAAGTCCTGAGCACAGAGCCAGCATTCCAGTTCTACACCGGCGAACACATCGACGTGCCAGCGTTAGAAAGCAGCACAGGAGAGAACATCCCAGCGAAAGGGCCCAGAGCTGGAATAGCTGTGGAGCCGAGTCGATACGTGGATGCGCAGAGAAAGGAGTGGAGAGGCCAATGCTTACTAAAGCAGGGGGAGGTTTGGGGAGCGAGAAGTCAGTATAGGGCTTGGAAGACATGAGATGTTGATCCATCTGGTGTGAGAAAGGGCGTGCCCAGAAAAGGACACCATTGCATGGCTACGAATATTGAAGACTGAGTTGTACTAGGTCTAGCAGACCTGGACTGCTGACAAGGCTAGCAGTAGACATGCATGGCAACATTAGCTGTACGGAAAAGGATGATACCAAAGCGTCACCATCCCTCAATTCCCCACTTGCGTCATGTCACGGCAACCGTCGTCATACCTGAGGTATTTTCCTCCATTCCCAGAATCGCATTACACATACACACTTGCAAAATCGTACGCCTCTCATCGCCTTGAATGTCGATCCGGTGGAGGGAAGCCCAGCCGAAGTGGGTCCGTCGATTCTTATTTTTTCCACCACACGATTCTTCTAGAAGCACTAAAGGCCGAGAGCCTCTCTTCGATTCCTTGGCCTGGAATAGACTACATGCATGGATCGACATTCCCGCACGCCGTTGTCTGATCAGCATCATGTATCAAAAGCACACCATACACTACAGGTAGGTATCGTGATCACATGGTGGTCTATCTAAGGTAGAGATTTACCAGAAACCAAGCTTGTCGCCCCTTCTCCCAAGCGATCATATACTTGTCGAATATATGTACACTCTTCTAAGGTATCACATCAGATTCTAGAAACACTACAGTACTGCCAGTAAGTAGCAAAGGCACCTAGATCGGAGTCGTATGTATTATCTTCTAGGTACAAATAGAGACCTGTCGTCCTTCCCGGACCGATCAACCATGATCTACAACCGCTACGCCGCCCGTCACGAGAGTGGCATGCATACATCCTAAGGCACCTAGCTCTTTCTCTTCTCCGTATGGTCCTATTCATATACACCTATGCACAAGAAAGGGACAAACAACTCAGCAGCGTCGTCAGAGCAGTAAATTAATTCACTACAGTACAGTATATTCCAGCCCACCTACTTCTACTTCTACGTACGTACGTACGTAGCCCTTTTCCCAAGGTAGGTAGCTGTCAACTCGGTTACGACGGCCCTGCCACTCGCGGGCCCGGAACATCTCGCCTTCCGAACTTCGGCCTCGGGAAAGGGCCTAGCCCACTGGTGCACCACCATTTCGGTGACATCTTTCGGGAACGAGTTGTAGTTGTGTTTTTGTGCAGTGTGCATAAGAGAGATGGATGGAATAGGTATGGATGAGGGGAGGGGTGGGGTGATTATGGGGAGGGGGTAGTGAAGGGGGGAAGTGGGGGTAGGGAGGGTATGCCGGGGGCGTGAGGGGTTTTATGCGCGTGCGCGGCCAAGCGGGGGGGTGGTTGCTTGATGGGGTTATGATGGACGTGTGAGTATTTTTAGGCCTTTAGAATGAGAATGTGAAGGTTTGCTTTATGTGTCTATGTCTTGTATTTGCATTTGGTAAGGATGAGGTGTAGAGGATGAGCCAACTATGGGATTCTTTTGCTCATTCATACAGCCTCGTTGTCTAGCATATTTGTTTATATGGAAAAAGCAGCAAGGGTAAGCGGCGTTCTTTCTTCACTTTCAATTATTCTGAGGATTCGCTCTTGCTATGTTTCTGTTTTCATTGAATGTTTCTTTTGGATTGCTGCTGTTGGAGTGGCTTCTCCCTTCTCCAGGCTACACCTGTACAGCTACTCTCCCTCTAAGTCAACATCGACGCTCATCGAGCTCTTGAACAAATATAAGCCTCGAGGAAAATTTCTTCAAAGCGTGTAAAGCACGGAAAATGCAATCGAAGAAATATCAGGGCTTATAATAGAGCGATGACGGGGATTAAACCCTTGGCTTCTCTTTCTCACGGCTTGGTAAAGCACGGAGAATCTGTATTGGGGAAAATAGCGCTCGGATTGGAGACATCCCATGTGGTGGACATAGGACATCAAGGAATATTGAGCCCCTATAGTGGGTCTTTTAGATTGTCACAAGATATGGGAAGCCGCTTCTATACATAAGAGGTTTCCCTTTTAAAGCCGAAATGGTACCCAAGCACTACAGAAAGTTATATAATGAAGACTTAGATTTGATAGAAAGCAGCTGAATACAATTTACCTCTACTGTAGAATAATCTATTCGGAGCTCTTAAGTAATTTTGACTTGAAAGGTGGAACTTTTAATATACTTGTGCTGATGTCAATCCCAACTTAAACTAAGGTGCATTTACCGCGAGAGCCACTCACCACCGGCAATTTCTCCCTTTATAACATCTCTGAACGCACCTAAACTCTGCATGCAATAATATCTCGAGAAGTAAAAAAACATCAACGCTTATAGCGACACCTGCAGGGTTCGAACCTGCGCTCACGAATGAAACAGATGTCTGAATCGGAAATTCAAGTCTGTCGCCTTAACCACTCGGCCAAAGTGTCTTAAAAACAAAGTCGCACTATTTGCGTTTATTTCAGAAGTTCAGCGGAGAGCACGCACTACAGTAACATATTTTCCTGTGCCTGCTAAGTATTGATATAGCTCATTCGCAACCTATAATTTTCTCTTACAGTCATAGCCTCTAACCTCGGCCTTGGTCCCAGTATCCGCACGCTATGCTATATTCCAAGAACGCTTCAAACCTCCTAAAACTCCCAGCGGTGCAACCCAGATGCTACACCTAACCATTGAATGCAAATCTACCAAGGTCGATCTGTGGCTTCGTCTGCTCTTTAGCCTCAGATATTGAGACGGTATCATCTGCACTGTCTTCCGAATCTGGTATGACGGCGTCTTCGCTGCCTTTCGTCATTAAAGCATCAGGTCCCATACTGTGGGCAATTGGCAATGAAGATTGTCCGCTGCAAGACTTTGACCTGTTCAGCGCACCCACCCCTAGTCGCTGCAATGGTGTTAAACTCCTTTGCCTTTGAAGAAGAGGCTTGGTAGGCATAACAATCTTGCTTATGGACTGGCTTGCCTCCTTGGCTTGCTGGATTTCCCGCTGCGATGCCATGTGTTCCGTTTCCGCCACGTAAGTGCATTTCTGAGACAGAGCTTTGAGCTCTGCCATGACATGTTTGGTCAGAGTCTGAGGAACTGATGATGCCGAGCTGGTAGAACTCGCTACATCTGAGCTAGTCGACGTTTCTGATGTCACCGTTCCTTTTGATGTATTTGATGACTGTAAACCTTCCGCTGCTCTCACCTCATTTGGTGGCCCCGTACAATTTTGATCCTCGAGCTTTTCGTGACAATCATTCTTAAAGCCTTCCATTTTGCCTTGCTTTGATAGCTCCAAACCTTCCCCTGCGTGTGGCATCCCAGCCATGACATCCTCAATAGAATCGTCTGACCAGATGTCAATATCAGTCTGTCTCCCTCTTTTAGTCCTACTATTCTTTACGGAAGGACTAGGGGCCGTCAGATTGGAAGTGAAAAATCGGCTTCGTTCGCTATCCAATGTTACTGCATTGCCTGATTCTTGCCCATCATCGGAATCGAGACAGAGCCTTCGCCGCTTCGAGGAATTAGCATGAGACGAGGCTGTGTTCTTAAGATTAGCGGACTGTGCCGATCGGGCCGACAGCGCAGGTCGAGATACAGATGTAGGCATCGAGACACTGGACCGAAGACTTGGTGGTCCTGCTGGCACTGGGCTTGACTCCCATGTTGTCCCGTCAGCCTGCTGCAACAATCTTCCCTGCGTTGGTGATGGCGTGAAGCTGTTGGGATCCAATTCTGCTAGAGGAGTTCGTTTCGCTTTGAAGAATGATTCGATTGACTTGCCCACTTTGTTATCCAGGGTGTTCTGCGTTGTATTCCTGCGTGGTGTTGCCCAAGGCGCTTTCTGACTGGTAGTCGTTGCTGATCTTCTCACGTAAATCGGCTGCTTGGTCATGGGATCGAGATCTCCTTGGGCCACTCCAATTGCAACGTCCTGCGAGACTTCATGCCCAATGAAAGAGAAGTCTTCCGGCTGGGCTTCTTTTCCAAGCTCTGCCATCATTATAACAACCTTCTTTAAGGGACAAAAAACCCGTTGGTGGAGGAAGGTCAACTCGGCCCTATAGAATTTTTTGAGGTAATCCGTCGGAACATAGTATTGACCGTCGAATTGCAGCATCTGAATGATCTTCTCGATGTTCTTGTACCTTCGAACGAAGCGGTAAGCTGACTTCAATCCCATTCTATTGATGCTTGCAAGGTAGTCGCATCCACTTAGTATAGCCATACGACGGAACTCTGCATCGGACCATCCAACAAGGCTTATCTCTCGACACGCAGCGAAATCGGCTCTATTGATCTCAACGCATTCTCCGTATTGGTCAAGCTTCGTCAAGAGACACTTGGCGCCAAAGACCAGTAGATCCGAGTCCTCGGACAGCATCCCTTGTATGATCCCTTGTCTTTCCAGATAAACGAGCTGAGCATCTGCCTCATATGGGGCGACGACGTATTCTACTCCAATTTTCTTGAGTTCATCAATCAGCTGTCTTGCCATTTCTGGAGTGACATCCACCGCCTTCTGCAATTCAAGGTGTGCTTGGGATGGTTTGTTCAGCCGGTACAGTTCGAGCCCCTTTCTCTTACTCTCCTCTCTCCTCTTGGCTCTTTCCACTTCTGTGGCTGCTTTGCTCGGTAAGTAGTCTCCATCGAAAACAATATAGGGAATCACGCCAAAGTGGATGAGCATTCGTACTCGGTGCATGGAGAAATCGACGTATCTGTAGGAGGGTCAGCAGGAATTCTCCAACCGGGAAAGGATAGGCATACTTGGTGGTTGGCTTGCCCAGCGCAAGATCAATGGCACAAGCCACTGTACCGCGGTGTAGCCAGCCATATGCATCGACGCCAATCGTCTGACCCGCGAATTTCTTGAGGTGGCATGGCTTTTGAATCGACTTCAGAAGCGGGAGCAGGCCTACGATAGATGAGTAGCTACATACATGGAAGTCCAAGCAACTCACCATTGATGCCCATAGCGGTAGCAAGACCTCGGTTGGTGGACCAATGTCCCGGTTGCCTCTTGTTTACTTAATTCATTTCAGTTTTGTTCGAACGTACACTGCCGCAGCGCAGTGGGTATAAAGAAGAAGAAGAAGAAGAAGGAAAGGCCATGGAATTGCTAAGTCATATAGAAAGTTTGTAATACAAAAAGAAGTAAGAGCAATTGCAATGGACATTTCCTCCAAAACTCTCCAATGCCAATACATCCGTGAACGCGTCGCGCTTTCACATGTTCGGTCATGGTAGGGTTGAGCCCTGGAACTAGATCTACCCGCATCTTGGCTGACTTCCGGGTCACTCGGTTCTTGAAGGGCATTTCTCTCTCACTCTACACATCTCTTCCCTCGAAGAACTCTGTAGACGACGACTTGAATATCTAGCCAGCGGCTTAACATCTAAGTTCGCCAAAAGCATCAGAATAATTGTACAGTCCAAGCCCAGGTTGCACATTGAGGATCCGACTCCTAGGAAGTTCATGGCCTCTAATCATGGATCTGTGGCTCATCTATTGCCTCAGACTTACAAACGCATGGTATCAGCGTGGCTTGAAGAAGACTGTCCCAGCTTCGACTATGGCGGATATGTCGTTGGGGAGGCCAACGCGAAGGCCAATCTACTTGGCAAGAGTCCCGGCATGGTAGCTGGTGTCCCATTCTTTGATGAAGTCTTTCGGCAACTAGATTGCACGTAGGCTTCTTCTTACCCTATGTTATTACCCTAGTCTGGACTTTTGCATGGTCTATTTTCACTAACGCAAAAAGATCAGAGTCGAATGGCATGTCCCCGAGGGCCAACACTTCAACCCAATAACACATATTGCCACCGTTCATGGGCCTGTCCGTAAAATCCTCCTCGGTGAACGTGTAGCTCTGAACACTCTCGCCCGCTGCTCAGGTATAGCCACTAAATCCGCCCGCCTCCTCGACCTCGTCCGCTCCGCAGGTTACCCCAACATCCTCGCAGGCACTCGCAAAACCACACCAGGCTTTCGCCTTGTCGAGAAGTATGGCATGCTTGCTGGAGGATGTGACCCGCACCGTATAGACCTGAGTGCTATGACTATGCTGAAGGATAACCATGTGAAGGCAGCTGGAAGTATCACAAGGGCTGTCAAGGCCGCCAAAGCAGCCGGAGGTTTCGCAATCAAGGTCGAGGTCGAGTGTCAAAGTGAGGAAGAGGCTGACGAAGCGGTCGATGCCGGAGCCGATGTTGTCATGCTTGATAACTTCACGGGTGAAGGCGTTAAGATCGCGGCAAGAAATTTAAAGGAGAGGTGGAGAGGCAGGAGAGAGTTCCTGGTCGAAGTCAGTGGAGGCTTGACAGAGGCCAATGTCGAAGGCTTCGTTTGCAACGACGTGGATGTCATCAGTACGAGCAGCATACACCAGGGTGTCCCCCATGTCGACTTCTCATTGAAGGTCGTGTAATGAATGTAGGTTTTGCAGCTTTCAGTTGCGTAATTCCATGCTTAATGTCCAGACTCATATCCAATTTTCTATCTTAAATGGATGTTAAGATAGATCTTTATTGACAGTTATATTCTACGTTTACATGATTCTATGCTTTATATCAGGCTCATATTCAACTTGTTATATTTAAAGTGCGTTTAAAAACAAAGCTTTGTTACGAGTTCTACTCTTCATTATATAATCCCCATGCTTAATATCAGGCTCGTGTACAATTTCTTATACTCAAATCAAATCTCAAAATGGAGACTTTTCACTAATTGTGCTCTCTAATACGTAACTCCATGCTTAATATCAGGCCTATGTCCTAATTCTTATACTTAAATTAAGTCTTCAAATAAAGCTTTATCACTAGTTGTACTCTTCATTAAGTAATTCAGTACTTAATATTAGGCCTATGTTCAACTTCTCATACTTAAATTAAGTCTTAAGACGGGGCTTTGTCACTGGTTATACCCTTTATTATATAAATCCATGCTTAACATCCATGCTCATGTCTAACTTCTTATATTTGATTAAATATTAAAATAGAGGTTTGTTACTAGTTATACTCTTTATTATTTAATTCCCTACTTAATATCCAGGCTTATATCGAACTTCTGAACTTAATTAAATATGGAAATGGAGCTTTGTCACCGGTTATACTCTTCATTATACAGCTTTCCATACTCAGGCTCGGGATCATTAGGTAGGGGTTTGCTTAAACTTATAGACAAACCGACACACTGCAGCGTATTACACCGACTCCGACATACCCTCTTCACTCCTCGTAACCTCATTACCGGAATCTAGCCGGCTGAATTCTTTCTCTTTCGCCACCTGCCCTTTTGACCAAGGCGAGATCGACTTGGTTAGCTCAGGCCTATTCGAATCGCCTGAGGTCGGCAGCTGGCTGAGACCTTTCTTACCGTACAAGGCGTACTTGTATATGGGGCGAAGAGTGGGCAGGCAGGCGCTAACGACAGCAATAGACGTCTCGACATAGGCCCAAATGGCAGGGTAAGTATTCACCCAGCTACCATCTGTGAGGGAGATGCTGCTGACGGCGATGACGCGGACTATGCTGGTTATGCAGACGCTGAAGATTTGTGTTAGACTAGTAACAATGGACGTCATGCCTTTCTGCCAAGGCATTGAATAAGATACTGCAACTTACAAGCCTCCGAGCGAGAACATGCCCCCAAGCTGGATCTTATGGGCCAAGGAACTGTGCAATCGCCACAAGAGAGGGATAGGTAAAGCTAGAATGAAGAAGTCCGTGAGAGAATTCAGGACGCCAATGGTAATAAGTTCGGCGTCAAGATTTACGCAATGGGGCTTAACGCTTGGATCCCAATCTGAACGGACGGGTACACATTGGAAGATGACGACGCAGGTGCCCGCAACGGTATAGCAGAAGGTGAAAGTGGCAACAGCCCAAAGGACGAGCTTGAACTTCGGAATCGGGAAAATGCGATGGTAGAGAAGGAGGATTGAGAACTTGACGGTGATCATAGCAGGGTTATAGAGGACTTCTGTGGAGATTTCCGATTTCGCTAATGATACCGGGTGTTCGAGTGTGATCTGATGACGCCCTAATCCGAAGCGCACAAGGACTAAGGTCGAGGTCGCATAGACAGCATTGAAGAACTGAAGAGATGGAGAAGGGATTTTAGTATCCACAAACGTGGGGAGTTGATGTTGGTATTCTCTTACCAGGGCAGTAAATATCATCCAATCGTCAGCTCCCAGAGGGGTCTTCATCATTCGCCTTGCGAGGACTCTGAGGGCCACCGCGATGGTAGCAAGGCACAGACATGTTGTGACGGCAGCGATGACATTTGCTGATCGGTCATCCGAGATCTCGCTGGGCGTAAGACTGGCCATTTTTAGACGGAGGGTAAAGCTGGACTGAGAAGAAAAGGAAAGACATATGCTTAGAGTTATGCAATTCTCAGGTCTACTTGGGCTTTGAACAGAGCGTGCTCCTTCGTTTCTGGCGCAAACAGGGCTTTAAGCTAAGGCTCTAAGCGGTGCCTCATGCAGGCCATCGTGGCATCGACAGCTTAAACATAGGATCCATCGCGGCATCGAAAGCTTAAACATAGGATCCATCGTGGCATCGGCAGCTTAAACATAGGATGGGGGTGCTGAACCGTGATCATCACGATATTTCCCCGAAAATGTTCGTGAGAACGCCTCGCCGGAGAAGTTCATTGGGCTGTGCTCGAAGACCGCATATTCTGAGACCAACTGAAGCGCCTGAGTGCAGCTGATCTTTGTTTCAGGTAACGAAATGAAGTGATGGTCTCCAGAAACGTGGTTTGAAGGCGGGGTAGAGACGATTACTAAGGCCAAAAGAGAAAGAGTCTGAAGTAGAAACCCGACTTTAATTGAACTATAGCCAGGATCAGCCATGCCCCGTGGACGCTTTGCTGCAGTAGTAAGCAGAGTATGCAATGTCAGCTTTTCCATAGTGCATTTTTACTCCAAAGAATTCCAGGCAACCTTCAGCCTTCGGTTAGCGGGCAGATCGTCGCCAGCCATGTCTAAGCGGGAAGCGTAAGGCTGGCGAGCGAATGCTTGACACGTCTCGCAGCATGAGATCGTGATGTACTCACGAAGTGTAGCAGCGACAGGGAAGTCATGAGAAGAGCAAAACAGGGCGATGTTTCACAATTTAGGAGAGATAAAGGAGGTAAGGTATTTGGGGAAGAGGAGTGACGTCGGGGCTAGCGGAAATAAGGTACCTACCTAAGCCCGCTAAGCTGACTAAGCTACCTTACCTATCTAATCTGTTTCAACTTCTGACCTGACAATTTTTATCACTGAGGATACGTTCAAATATCATAAGTTTTAAGGTTCCTAACACTTAATTATAGCTATTCAGTACTTAACATGTGCTTGAAAAAGAATGTCTTTTACTTAAAGTATCCTAAGAAATATTGAACCTAATTTAAACAACCGCTCTACGTATATATGGGTGATGCTTTATTGTCTTGATATCAGCATATTAAACCTAGGAAACTCTGCTTCCACACCAGTTGACGATAGTATAGTGTTTAACAAATGGTATATGGTATTCAAAGTACGTCAAAAAGGGTTGAAACCTTACTTAAATACCCTTCGATATGCATTATTATTGCTTTAAAGTTCTCTTGATATCGTCATATTGACCTAAAAACTTCTACTCCAACGCCAATTGGCGTAGGATATTAACACTTCATTTGGAGACTGGAGGACTTAAGCGTATGCGCAAATTATGGGTATGATACTCCCAAAACGTTGCAAACGGAGGCTGACAATGTGATAGAGCTCGCATGAATATTCTATTTGTGCATGCAAATATGAAAGCCAATTATTGAAACCTCATCTAACCTTCACGTTATCAACCTCCTCAACAAGCTTGTCCCAGAGCTCTCCGTGTCCGTACGCCCGAGCGATTGTCTCCGCAGTCAATCTTTTCCAGTCCAGTTCGTCTAGGACCCACCATTGAGTCCCCATAGTGAGCACTTCGCGGTCTGCCCCGATGACCAATAACGTCCTCAGAATGTGCTCGCAACCATTCTTTGCAGCCATATGCAACAACGTCCAACCTCTACTATCAATAATGCCCACAACCTCCTCGATTTCAAATAAATACATGAAAGCGTCAAAAGTGGATGGATTATTATGCCACACGGCACAGGTCATGGGACCCCATAAGAAATCTGTTGTATAGCTGTGCAGATTGGCGCCTTTCCAACTTAGATTTCGAATGTCCTCGCCACGTCCCCAGGCAGCGACTCGATGAACAGGACTCCAGCCTCTAGTATCAGGGTCATTCCATGCGGAAAAGCCTCGACTCATACAAATTTGTATGATCTCAGTCGTGGTTGTGTGTGCAGGGCGACTCGGGTCCCAGAGGAAGGAGACGGAGGTCCAGAGCTTGGAGTCCTTATACTCAAGGTCAGCGCCAGCATCCAGCAGAAGGCGGATTATGCCGACGTTGCCGATAGAGAAGGCCCTGTTCAACGGGCTTCTGTAGCTTCGTCAGACGCATGTAAAACTTTCGGGAAGCGGACACGCACGTTTCAAACTTTCCATATGGTAGATTTGGATCGGCGCCATTCTCCAAGAGTAGGCGGACAACTTCAGGGTTCCCCGAGCTTATTGCGTACTTGAAACAAATGGTTAATCCTGTTATTACAGCAGAGTTCCTCAATGGCTTTTCAACATACCCGGAACACTGTAAGATCATCTGGCGTGCGGTCATTAGGGTGAAATTGTTTGTTCCTGAGAAGCTTTTGCATCTCCAGGATGTCCCCGCTTTCGCATGCCTTGATTACCTTCGATTCAGAAGATATAACATTCTGTGGTCTCAACACTACTTTGGGGAGCGATGGAACAAGATTCTGGATCAGTAGACTTCCTGTGACCACTTGACTTAGTCCGAAGGGAAGATACAGCGGCCAGCGAGCGAAAATATGGGTCCTTCGGTTCCGTACTTTCGATATGATGACGCCGGCCTTGATGCCAAGAGACTTAGCTAACCAGTTCCACTCATAGACCTGGCCAGCGATCCGCTTTCTGACATATGGATCTGCGTAACGATATGTATGAGTATCCCGATGCAATTGGCGATCGTATTCCAGCAGCCCCTCGCTATTTTCATCAGCCACATAATCCTGGCGTGAATGGGTAGATTCTGAGAGGCCTACATATCTTGACGAAGCGAGGATGACCTGGGCACACTCAGTGAGCTCTGGATTGGTTGGCTTTGCGTGACAGTTCCCTCGGATTTGCTCTTCTGAGTTGATTCCGATTGAAGACGGCCTTTCTCTCTTTCAGGATGTAATGTGGTACGGAGTGATCCCTGAACATCCTTGAGGAATGCTTGAGCAGGATCAATACCTTCTTTTTCTGATTGAGGAAGCTGATCCATTACTTTGAGGTCTGATTGAATATGTTGGTCTTGTTCTTGCATCTTGGGGAAATGTAATGGGCTTGTGATAGGGTGATGAAAATATGATGGAATGCTACCTAGGAGGACTATGGAACGTACGCGGCTGCGAGGTAGCTTCTCCAGCTGCAGCGCTAGTTGCGTTCTTGGCAGCCTGAAGGCGGTGGCAAGGTGGCAAGATGGCAAACAGGGCTGGATCCATCACGTTGCACCCGGAGCATTTGCCTCGATGCATCTCGGTAACCATCAAAACGGGGCTTCGCTGCCTTCGATAGCTGTATGTGCGTCACAAGAGTCACACCCGAGCCAACTCCGCCCATATCCCGCGGATTGTTTCAGTTATCGGGCTGAGCGGAGTCTAGACCGTGTTGCTAGCCTTGGGGGCAAGCAGTGGGAGGAGGCACCAGGGCCTTTGCACGACTTATATGCCAGTAATTTCAGGTTACGAGGCTGACAAGGACCCACTTTCAATGTAACTGATAAGAGTTCGCCTTGTCTTGCATCATTAAGAGTATTGGGGCTGCAATGCAGAAGCACAAACGGCCGAATGCAAGTTGCATTGCACGATTCTCCGCCTCACTCGGAGGAGACTTCGCCCGCCTATTACCATGTACCAAAGCTCTCGGTATTTCTGATTCCAACGACAACCATGGATCAAGTACTAAAAAGCTATAATTAAGGGTTAGAAATCTTCCAAAATTAAAATTTAGTAGTACATTAGAGGAGTATATACCATTTATTAAACACTTATTAAGTACTGAAAAGCTGTAATTGAGAGTGAGGAACCTCTAAATCATTTATTTTGAAGGTATTATCAGTAATAAGTTGTTAGGTGTTAGCTTTATATGCCTAACTTTTGCTCCGTTCTCTTACACCACGAGTGCTGCTGTGTCTCGTGCCAACCTTAGCTAGACTCCATGATCCATTGAGTTGGCCTTGAAGATCATCTGTGATAGTTTGGTCTACCTCTTGTTTAGTTGATATAGATCGCCCTTTATCTGTAAGGCTATTCCATTCTATCCCTATCCTCCGCGAGCCGGGTATTTGGTCCTTCCCTTCTACCTCTAACCATAATAAGTCATATAACCCCGTAATCTGGACGAAGCAAGTATCCAGAACAACGCCCAACCATGATACCCAGCATTGGCACATCATGCGCATCAGATTAGTCATAACTACCATTTAAACCGCATCAAGCCCGGATTAAGCATAATAGGCAACACGAAATGCGAAAATAAAACTGTCGCCAGTGGCCAAATAGCCGTAAAGAATTTAATCCTCCAAAACGCCGGTGCTGCGACGGCCAAGTATACCATACCCCCAGCGCAAACGATGCAGCACGTGAACATCTTCCAAAACTTCTTGAGGACTTTGCTAATCTCCTCGGTGAATGGTATATCCACGATCTCTTTTGCAGTGGCGCCCCACTCTATGTTAAGGCCGAATAGATGACTCAGAATAGCCTGGCTGATGTGAAGAGAGATGCCCCCGAGGAAGATTGTTAGCAAGATGACCCATTTGAAGTTGCCGACTAAGGCGGGGATGAGGTCTTGTTCGTGATTTCGCACCCTTAAGACTGCGAGGGCGAGATTGCCAAGGCCGTTGAATACTATGATGATGGCGAAGTAGATTCTGAAAGAGCTGACGTCTGTGACTTACATTAGCTTACAAACCCCCTGCGATATTTGAAATACTCACAGTAGTGATCCAGCTGATTATTATACCATCCAACAAGGAAATAGTTGGCTAATGTAAGAATCCAAGCCGACGCAATTGCATAGTATGTACCGACATAGGCCATGATGGTGATTTTGCTCGGAAGCGGCATATTTGACCATATGAACATCCTGAATAAAGGAGTGAAGGGGCCCCTTGTGAGCCAGTAGCGAAAGGGATGAAAGATCAATTCGCTGCAGCCATACGCGTATTTCTCCCACCTAGCTAGCTCGTCGTACACTGTCAGAGACACACCCTCTTTGAAGCCGTCTTTTGTGTAGGTAGCAAATCGAACAGTGTAGCCTGTAATTTGGAGTCGAAGAGCCATATCGAAGTCTTCTGACACTGTTGACTCGGACCAGTATTTCTCGACACCGTCCTTCTCATAGGCGATCTCCTGCAGCGCTGACCACCGCAGGACAGCATTATGTCCAACGAAAGGCGCAACATCACCGTTTGCAACAGCGTACTTGATAGCCGTGTAGATAAGGTTGGTGAAGAAAGTGATTCCCCCTTCGAAGAAGCTCGAAGAAACATTGGTGACGCCGGAAATATACTGGAGGATTGCCACTTGGGGCGAGCGCTCCAGTTCGCTTACTGCATCAAGGAAGCAGTCACTGGGAACGCGCGTGTCGCTGTCAACTGTTTATGATATGAGTATAAAATTGCAAGGTGGTGGAGTATGGGGCAATACTTAGGAGGATGTACTCGCCGATACGAACGTTGCCCTCAGCCTTAGTTCTACCCATATCTTCATTAAGAACCTCTGCCAGACATCTCTTGTACTCCTGGCTCTCATCTTCTTGGGACCACTCAGCATGGCGTTGTACTTTTGCAAGCTTATCTTCAATACGAACACTGACAGCCATCCCGTAATTCATGTTTGACGCCTTCTTGAACTTTCCTGGGCGGATAAAGTATTGCTCGCCATCTGCAGGGCTCGGAGGTTGCTTTGAAAAGGAGAAGAGACCTTTTGCTTTTGGCGGTTCCTTGTGCTTCGGACGAGAGACCCATCCGATCCTTTGCTCTTCATAGTATTGTTTCCTTCGCTCTGCTTCCTTCTCCGTTATGACCTGCATACCATCCTCACAGACAAAGATGTTGGCACTACCCCCTTGCATCTCATAGGTTCTAATTGCATCTTGAACGGATTCCATGGTTGGGATGATGGTCTCTTCGAGGCTTTCTTTGTACACAGGACACTGAATTGTGATGTGAGGAAGGACATTACGCGATATTGGTCTCGATTTTTGACCGGAGTAGAACTTGGTGTTGATCCTCATTTGGTTCGTAGGCCCGAACAGCTGTGAGATACATCCAGCGAGCGATTGCATGAAGAACTGCACCCCAGAGTGTATAAGTCTCAGTATGATGCACATCTCGCAGTATCACTTACCAAAGCAAGCCAGATCTGAAAAGGAGCCGCAATGATAAAGGCCAGCCGAATATAATCTTTGTCCACGGCCGTCTCGATCGCAATTTGACGCCAGCCAAGACCAATGGCGCCAATGATGAGAAGAAGGGTGACGGCAGTCAAGATAGCTTGAATAAGAACTGGTCTACGAGGTGCCTCTTGAGGTTCATCCTCTAGATCCGCAATTCTAGAAGAGTTGTCTTCTGAATACGCCGGAACCTCCTTAACTAGTATATCCTGCTTTGGAGATTTTTCGTTGTAGTCAGAGAATCCTTGAGAAAAGACCCGCACCAATTGGTCTAGGTAACTCTCTGCGCGTTCCTCCGCTGCCTCCACACTATCCGCCCAAACAACAAGCATATGTTGATTTCTGATGAAAGCCGCATTCTGGTGTCGCTGGCAGGTTGTGAGGTACTCAATGCTCGGAAGAATTTGTAATCGAAGGTTATCTTCGACAGGTATGTAAATAAGTTCGTTGCGGCTCAACAAACAGGTGACAACTCTGTCCTTGATACTAATCATAACCTGGATCACTAATTAGCACGTACTTGAGACTGCCTCACTTGAAAACGGAACGAGCTGACCTTAGCATTGAGTTCTACGCCCGCTCTGTAGAACGGGTCATTAGTCTGCTTCAAAGTTTTTGGTCGAGAAATGAATTCTCCAGGTGCGACTTTAAGTATAACCCCTTCACCCGGCGGCGGTGTGGGCGAGATCCACATATTTGCTTGTTGGGTTCTTGCCATGAGTTCCAGCGAGATATCTGCACGCATTTGGGAAAACCTTTGACCGTCGATTTTCCTGGGGTCACCAGCTGGGTATTTGCCCCACTCCAGAGGGAAAGGCTGCGCAGAAGAAGGCGCTGCATGGCTGCCTCCATTAGGAGTGGTTACTGCTGGACGGATGTAGTTCTTGATGTGCTGGAACATTGCGCCAGAAGTGGCTTGTGTTATGCAAGGAAAGGCTCAATCTTGAGAGGATTTCAAGAGGCAAGACATATACAACTAGAACGATTGTATTAGTCAATCAAGTGAAGGTCAAAAGACTGTAATAGTGGTAAAGACTGTAAGGTCTTCCGGTTATTAGCCAGTGAGAGTGGTGACAAGACGAGCGGTCAACATTATCAATGGAAGCAGATCAAAAAGGAAGAATTCATAGTAAGAAGAAGCGTAAATGTGGCAATAAGAATGGACAGAGCCAACAATTCCGTGGGGCTCTATGAAGTACAACGACGGCCGCCATACTTGCTCTTTCTGTCCGTGTCTCGAACGTCGAACAGCCCATCTCCCAATTCGGGAAGACTAGCTGAATGTTGATCTAAGCTATAGCCTAGAATGTAGAATCTCGAATCAGGTTCCAGGTGTTTCCCGATTTCCAGTACGCCAAGTTAGAAATGCTGCATTAGCCAGAACACCTGGAGGGTGAGTATGTTATCGGGATGGCTGTAAGAGGTCCAATAGAATGAGAGAAAGCAACCGGATTTAAGCATAAGGTAAGGATCAATGTGGGGCTCGGCAGTAGGGTGGCAACGTTTATACGTGTGAAATAAGGTACGACGAGGTATGTATCCAGCGTTACAGAGAGATCAACGTAGCTCAGTGACAATTGAATATGAAGAACCAACTCCCAAATACGTTCAAATGGCTATTCTTCTTTAATGCCATCCACAATTGGTATGGGACACGCTGAGACCTGGTATCTTGAGTTATGGCAGGCCGTCGCTCATCTCAAAGGAAAACCTAGGGTTTGCCTCCTGCCATTACACAGATTGAGATTGAGATTTCATTGGCGTGATGATGCACAAGAGCTCGGTGTATGCGGGAGGTCTAGACGTATCGAGAGTTGTGAGAGGAAAGTCTGTCTTGGACGATGCACGATGCATAAGAACACGAGAGGTGTTGCAGACGTGTCACTCAAAATGCAAAGATATGAGTGCCAAGAGTTGCTCCGACGGGCAGGGGGGTGGCCGGAAGTGCGGCCAGTGGCGCAGAAACTTCCCCCCCCCTCCCCCCCACCTCCCGGGGCCCTAATCATTCTTCGCCTTGCAAAGCACAACGAAAAAGTTATGCTTCAATGCACCCACACTGCGTCTCACGCGCCCACTCACTGGTTCTCATCACTTCTAATATTAGAAGCCTCGATAGGTAGCATGTGCGAAATGCCGAAGAGATCACAGTCTGAGATCTTGCATATACGACGTACCACTAGAGATGCGGAAGCACCCCAACGTGGCCCCATCCACGATGGCCCACTCGCATGCGTCCTGCGTGCATGAAGCAATAGCCTATCAACGCTATGAGAGTGAATGCCGCCCGATGCTATCCTCTTTCTGCCTTCTCTCCCATCGCATTAGTCGTGATACCGATCCAACTGGGGAAGTTTGAGTCACTCAAAGTGCAAGACACATGCCACGCAACTCGGACTTGAGGCGATATGATATGCATAAGATGGCCCCAGCACCCGAGAAACATATTTATTGGGCCGCACACCATGGCTGCGCAAGTAGGCCACGGATCTAGTCCAATGCTATGCTGAGCTTCTGATCGCTGCATCGTCGAACGGTCGTATGGTCGTATCTAGTTACTACAGTGCGATTGCTGCTTCTTCAGGTTGTGCAATCAAAGAATCTGGGCACTCAATGTTCTGATCATTGCGCTGGCTAGAATCACTAAGTGCGAACATAGTCATTGATGCCTTGGGTTCCGGGGCACACAACGTTTTCGACAACCCAGCCGGTACTCTACAGGTCATAACCCACCAACAATGCTATTAACCTTGGTTTGCGGCCAGTCTTCGCTCGATCTCTGGCATGGCGTCCTGTCCCATCTTACAAAGCGACTGGATCATCTCTGTATTGCCAAGAGCAAGTCAGCTTTGTGATCTAGAACTAGCCGTGAAACACCCGATTGGAGATTGAGGAGACTTACGATCCATGAACCCAGGGCAAGCTCCCGCTGCATCTATGGATGCTTGGCTGCGGGCTTTAAACATGTTGAGCATCTGTTGGGGACCACTAATGGGACTTGGAACATGTGTGGTTGTCTGCGATAGTCGCTTCGTCGCTGAATTGCTTTGACTCTGCAGAGCAGTCGCGTTGGACCTTTGTCCATCGCGCTGGAATTCAGCCTCGTTCTCGTTTGTTCGAGCGTGAAACGGGAGAATTGAGGGATTTGCCTTCTGCTGGGGGCCCTTAGTCTGAGAGAGAGGGTTTTGAGCTAATCTTGCTGCTGCTTTGCCATCACCCTCGATTTGTGCTTTGCGCTGATCTTCCGCAGTTGATTTGGCAATTGTTCCCGGCTCTTGTTGCTTGCTATATTGACTGGAAGGGACCAAGTTGCTTTGTCTGATTCCTCGAGAGTTCTGTGCTTGCTGTGGAGGTGTTCCTTTGCTTAGCTGGTGATTCACTTTATCTTGTCCCCTAGTTTCTTGTCGATGTTGAGGTGTTCCTTTGCCTAGCTGATTATTTGGTTTATCTTGTCCCCTGGTCTCTTGTCGATGTTGAGGTCCTAGATTGGCAGCGTCGACGCTCGGCGAAGGCATCATTGCTGGCACTTTTACATTCGATATAGAAGGTGGGTTTGCGCCAGGCTGCCTGGGCTGAGGTGGCCTATTGGTCGACAAAGCCTGGTACCGGTCACTTTGAGGCAACGCCGGCGATGGTTGAAAGTCTTGATTTCTGATTTGATTTCCGCCGTGCCTCTGCTGATCAGGTCGAAACGAATTCGATTCAATGGGGGGTACAGCCGATTGACTTAGACGAGGATTGATCTCATTGGATCTTGGAGCCTGAGCACGCTCAGCAAGCCTGCTCTGGGCTGATGTTTGCCCACTCTGCTTCGTATTTGGACCAGGTGCTTGACTGGAGTTGGGGGTGATCTTGTTGGATCCTAGTTGGTGGGAAATCTCGCTGGATCCTCTCTGAGTGGGTGCCTGTCCCATTGGACTGAGGTGATGACTTTCACCCGGCATTCCTGGCATGGTGGCTCTTGTAGCCTCGTTCATGGTCGGATGAGGAGCACGTAAGCCTGTCGGAGCTAGAGACGGACGCAGCTGCGCAGGGTTTGTGGGCGGACGAACTGGACCATGCTGTGCCATCAGAGGCAAGGGGGCTTGTGGAGGATTCTGAAGAGCAAGACCATGATTCTGAAGACCTTTACCGTTCAGCTGGGTAGCTCTATGGTCATCAGGTTTCCCACGCTCTTCCAAGATCCCCTGTGAATGGAGCCTGCTATGCTCGCCCATGTTCGTCAGACTATTGCTTGTAGCAGGCTTTCCCATGCCAGTGCCAGAAAGCGGGACGTTAGGCGATCTGGGGGGTCCATTATTCCCAGCTCTGTCATGGCCCTGTGTTCTTTCGTTGTCCAATGGTCGCAAGTCTGATGCGGCTTTCATAGCTTGATTAACAGCCTGCTCGCCCATCCGAACGCCTTTTTCCTCTGACCTTCCCACATCTTTTCCAACATTCTCAGCAGATCGACCCATTGCTCTGGCATCCCTGCCTAGGGCGTGCTCGTCCCTGTTGATGTGGCCAACAGTCGATGTCCCCAACCGCTCGAGATTATGCTCCACCGCTCGGCCATCTTTTCCAAATTCGTTTACCAAGCCATGGCCATCAGCTTTGCGGAATTCTCGTTCGACCGCGTCAGCGTCTTTACGGAAACCTTTCGTTAAGTCTCGCGCGACTTCACTGGCCTCGTGATGCAAATCAAGGCCGGGCAATGCTTTTTCAACCTTTGACGCATCTCTGAACAAGCTGTTCCCAAGGATTTGCTCGCCATCTCTGATGTCTCGTTTGGTGCCTGGTAGTACATTTTTTGCGCTTTCGAGAATGCCATTAACATGAGCTCCTAGGTCGTGCTCGCCTCTTCGAAAGTCTCGTTCGAGATTGGGGCCGTTCAAATCTTTCTCGATAGCCTTTCCTGCATCTCGCATGTCAACTTTGAGTTCGTGTTCACCCTTTTGGACATCTTGGAGGATATGACCGCCAGGTAGCGCATTCTCGACTGTCCTTTCCGCATGCCTGAGGCCCGCATCGAGGTCATGCTCGCCTCTTCTGACGTCTCTAGCCAAGCCCCCCCCCTCAAGTTTGCGCAAATCTTCTTTCAATTCATGCTCGCCTTTCTTGACGTCTCTAGTCAAGGTCCCACCTTCAATTTTGTGGAACTCTTCTTTTAGTTCATGCTTGCCTTTCCTGACGTCTCTAGTCAAGTCCCCACCTTCAATTTTGTGCAACTCTTCTTTCAACTCATGCTCGCCTTTCTTGACATCTCTCGCCAAGTCCCCACCTTCAAATTTGTGCATTTCTTCTTTCAACTCATGCTCGCTTTTCCCAACATCTCTCGCCAAGCCCACGCCTTCGAGCTTATGGAGACCATCTTTCAGTTCATGCTCCCCATTCCTGACATCTCTCTCCAAGTTCACGCCTTCGAGCTTATGAAGACCATCTTTCAAGTCATGCCCGCTCTTTTGGATATCATGTCGAATGTCAAGGCCGGGCAGCTTATCCTCAACCAGTCTTTCAGCATCCCCGAACCCGGCATCGACATCATGTTTGTCTTCTCGAAAGTTCCTCATTGTCTTCTTACCTGCCAGGCTTAGATCCGCTTCGGCGTTTCCAACATCTCGTCTAATATTAGGAACACGCAGCTCGCTTCCTATAGACTCCACAGCGCCTTCAACCCCGTGTACACGCTTTTCGAGACCTTCAGCTATGCTATGGTCGCCAAGTGTGTGCAAGATTGCCTCTGCCTTTCGAGAAGTGGTAGAGACGTTTCCTTCAATATCGAGTTTAGCGTCCTCATACCCATGTTCGACACCATGGCCTATCGCTCTGGCTTTGTCTTCCAGGATTTGGGCGTTGGCTGGAAGACTGGCGGCAATAGAAGCTTCATCCCTCGCTATCCTATGTCTGTCTTGCAAATCTTGCTCGGCACCTCTTTCGCCCGGCCTCTTCCGTTCCATTTGTTGATCATGGACCTCTTGACGTATACGTTGGGAGTTGGCTTGTGATTCCATTACAGAACTTTGCCCACGATTCCTGGTTATGGCTTGCTGACCTTTTGTATAGTCATTTGATAACCTTTTGGACGCTTGGAGGCCTTCTTGAAGAAGGTCATTATCAACATGAGGGTCTTTTTCTAGTTTGAGTAAATACCGCTCGATGCTTGCTGCGTCGCCCGAAGGGTCTAAAATATGTAGGGGTTTGAGATGTGGGTCTGAGAAAGGATCTGAGGATTGTTTGGAAGCGTCAGGAGCCCGCTGTCCCTCTTCTTCATCCTCCGCCAGGTTATCATCCTTGGTTATGCCCGCCAGGGATGCCAGCATTGCCCATCGAGCGCGGGCTTCTGCGGTGACGACGGGTCTTGGGCTCTTGGATCTTCCACGATTGTTTGATCGCGTCGCTGGTGTCAAGTTTGCTGCTGACCTGTCGGTAGGATCATGTTGGAGCTCTGGCCGGCTGCCACTCCTATATTCTACAGAATCTAGCTTACTGGATTGCAAGGCTTCGACAACTGTCGCCTTTGGACTATTCCTTGGAGTCGAATTGCTGCTAGAATCAATGTTCGACTGCTCTTCAAATGTCGCCTGATAAGTAAGGGTGCTTGTCACGGAGCTTTGATCATCCATTGAAAACGGCTCTTTGGTCCTTGAGTCGACCACAGAAGCCGACTCCATGTTTTGCCAACTGCTTGTGCTTCAAACTCACAGAGAACATGAAGGGTTGATTGTTGATCAACGTTTAAATTCCGTAGCTAATGTCATACTAGGACAAAGCTTAGTACTGGTTCTGTTAATATCTATTCAGGTTTGGCTAGACTTCAATGAGCAGTCGCTCGCGCTGCTGTGACGCATTACCACAGGCTTTGATATGTCATGCGCCGTTCTCCGGCTTGCAGGTAAGCTTACTCGATTACAATTTCAGCTCACATCTAGAAGGAGGCCTTTTCAGCCACGCCAGGGTCTAGGGAAATGTTAGATAAATTTGACTCTCTAGTAACTTCTCAATGGATTGACTAAGCTGTGTATATCAGGGTCTCACCTTGCTCCAGCCACTGGTGCTGACTAAGGCGTAGAGAGTAATAGAGCCGATACCATGCATGTCAGCATGTATGTAAGGCAGATCTTTGTTCCTAAAGTAAGCTCTCTGAACCGAGTAGTCAGCCGCTTGCCACAATAAGCCTTATGATACCGGTTGTTTCTAAAATTCTATACAATCTCATTGACCTACTGGATTTATAAGAGACTCTCCAGCCATATTTCTACGAGCTTTACTATACTTGTGTCTCATACATCACGGATTCCTCGGCCCACCTTTCACCCACGAGAACAATATCTCACAGAAGATCCACTTCCCGTAATTCACTTGCTCGTCATTTGATACTTCAATCACAACTCTCAAAGAGAATGTCTCAATACGGTGGACAGCAACAACAGTACGGCGGTCAGAACGCCGGCCAACAGGACCCATCTCAGTCCCAAGGAGGACAACAGTATGGCGGTCAAGGCGCTGGCCAGCAGGATCCTTCCCAAAGCCAATACGGCGGACAGCAAACTCAGCAGAATGGTTATGGCCAACAAGATCCCAGCCAGCAGGATCCCAGCCAGCAAGATCCCAGCCAGCAGGATCCCAGCCAACAGGATCCCAGCCAACAGGATCCCAGCCAGCAAGATCCTAGCCAGCAAGACCCTTCTCAGTCACAGTACGGGGGTCAACAAGACCAGGCTGGCGGCCAAACCGATCCAAGCCAGCAACAAGCTCCTTCGCAATACCCAAATACCCAGCAGGGTTATAACCAGCCAATGAAGGGCCAAATGAACGGTCAGAAGGGTGATACTCATCACGAAATGCAAAAAGGTGGCCATCAAGGAATGACAAAAGGCCATGGTGCATCAGGATCTGGGCGACGTTACGATGCTAGCCACCACAACGCTATGTACGTAGAAACGAACATTTCACGACCTTGAAGTGCAAATTGAAGACGAACTGACAAGTGAAAAGGTACCATATGTCCAAAGTAGCCACGGGCGGCTTCACCAAAGACCACATGGAATCCTTCATCCACCTCGGTACCTACGCTCTCGGTGCCCTCTCCAACCAGCACGGCCTCGCTCCTTCCGCGCCCCGCGATCCCGCTGAGGATGGGAGCCAACAATGACTGCTGAAAAGACTTGGCCTGTCACGCTTCTTCATACATTTTGAGGGATGGACGGCAAGGCAAATGATCATTGGATGGGGAGCGATGGTTTTCTGTTTGAGTCTGGCAATGTTGCTCCTGCTGACGTTGTTGTTTACGGCACATTTGTTGCTGCTGGGTCTGCTTGTTGTGCTGTATTTTCGTCGTCCGAGGGTGGTGGTTGGTGGGAGGAAAGTTAGGTCGTAGAAAAGATTGTACACGTGTAATTAGTAATGCAGTATTCCTTCTGTTTTCCACTCAATCAGGCGTGCCACCAGTACTGCTGAATAATTAATCCACTTCCTATTGATTACCCTGCTGCTGTCAGAGGGGTCAATTTTCCTGTTCCATCTAGTTCCCCTTGAACCCTCCCTGCCCTAAGGTGTAGACGCATTCGCCCACGGACCCTCCGGAAACCAAAACAATCGAGCGCGGTCAAAATAGAGTAAAGACAGGGTCTCAGACCCCTGACAGAGATCGTGGCTTTCCTAAGTATGATTATGAATCCGCTGACTGCAGTCAGAACCTAGTGTCCGTTTGAGGCTGTTTTTAGCGCTTACAGGCACCTAAGCGACTACAAGACTAAGCATTATAACGCTCGCTTCTGCGCCCCAAATTACTAGATAAGCTTACTCTTCCTCCGCATATGTGAGATATATAGGCGAGGCCGAAGTGTAAGGGCAGTGATCAGGGTGGCCTGGTGAACTGGGTTTGGGAATGTACTGCCTAGAGTGAGTATGCTGGGTCACGTTTGGAGAATTTCACCTATTCAGGATTGATGGTTGCGATGCAGCAGGCAAGAAATTAAGGATGTATACATGCTATCAGATGGTAAATAGACACGCAATGAAGATGCAAAAGAAGTTGTAGGTCCTAGAAACAAAACAAAACAAAACCACTGTCCCCATCCACTATAAACCACTTTGAGCTTTCCTCCGCCCCCCTTCACTGAATTCACCGTCTCAGATGAACCCCGCTCTTCTCCTATTTCTTGTAAGCTGCTTCCTCTTACAAGAAGCCATCAATGGCCACTTACCACATGCTGAGGGGTTCCGGGATCCCTGTAACCCCGCACAGGAGCTTTTACTGCCGCTTTTTGTACACCAGGACTTCCTCCCTGTGCCGGTCCCTGTGCCAAGAACCCGTTTTGTCCACCAAACTCGCCCGCCTGTCCTTGCTTAAAGCCCTGCTGCTGCTGCTGGCCGCTCTGAGCAAAGCCGCCTTGAGAGCCACCATACTGGGAGCCACCATTCTGGACCTGGCCGTTGCCGTAAGCGGGACCTTGTTGTCCACCTTCTCCACCTTCTCCGCCTTCGTACCCTCCCTGGCTCTGTCCAATACCGCCATTTTGGAACCCACTCTGATTTTGACCTTGAGGAATTACTGGGCCGGGTCCGAAGGAAGGCTGGAATCCTGAGCCATACCCACCGGGATTCGGAGGTGCTGCAACGGGCGCCGCTGGCGCTGCTGCTAGTGGGGCTGCTGCTACAGGAGCTGGTGCTGGCGCTGGCGGTGGGGCCGCTACTGGTGCGGGGGCTGGGGGTGCTGGAGGTGCTGGAGGAGGCCCAAGGAGACCTGATACTACTGGGCCAATTATGGGCCCGACGAGGCCGGCTAGTAGTCCTGCCATTGGCGATTGTGGGAGTAGGATCTGTGTTAAACAGAAAAGCGCGAGACACTGTAGGAATGTAGAGTCTGCAATCAAGTTAATAAATATATGTATCAAATTGTAGGTTGAGGAAGGAGGAATATGGGGGAAGACCAGAAAGGCAAAGACGGTCTATGCTAAGCAGAGGCGTAGAATGCAATTCTCAGCTGTCAGCGGTAGTCGCTCGGTTTTGAGGATGAGTAAGATGTTGCAGGGTGGCGCTTCCTAGATGCTGCGAGGCGGAATAATGAGATGAGCGCTATTAGCTTACTGCTGAGACACAGACCAAGTAGTGCTCCAAAGTGGCGCTGTAAGGAATGCTCTGGCTTAGGTCAGGTCTATCATTGGGTTCGCTAGTCAATTCTAGATTCTCATGGTCTCTGGGCACGTTCACAATACATTCGTGCAAACACTGTCGTTTTTCATACATAATCTTGACATTGGTAATCATCCCTCTCACTCTGGAGGCTCGTAGGGTTTGACGAGCATCTCGCTGAAGCTATGAACGTAGAATTTTATTAGTGCAGGACTATGATCTTCTAGCGTATTGACGTACCTTTCCAGTTTCTCCTTTCCTCGGACCTCTTCTACCAGTAACGGCATCTTAACCACATTAAATTCATCGTACAGCTCCTCAATTTGCTCTAGATACTTCTTTTGCATTTTCCTTCTTGCATTACACTGCTCGCAGTCATTGCTCTTCTTCGGAAATAGTAGTTGGTTGACAACGATAGCATGTGTGTCGATTTGATATGACGAGAGCTCTTGGATCATCCTTTCCGTTTCGTATAATGACAGAAACTCTGGAATGCAGACACAGACAAATGTTGTCATGTCTGCGTTCTTGAACTGTGTATTGACTTCTGCGATGGTCTCACGAAGTGATTCCATCTTAGCTATGATCTCGTCGAGGTTTTGACCACCAGGCAGACCCCCTCTTGCTCCAATAACGGAATTCAGCATTGGTCCAAATTGAGTAGAGAGCTGCGAGATTTTTGCTAATGCTTTCTCCATTACGGTGGGAAATTGTAGAAATCGGAGGGTGTGGCCAGTAGGTGCTGTATCGAATATGATGGTCTCATAGGAGAGTGATTTGACCTGCTTGAGTACCTCTGCGAAAGACATGGCTTCGTCCACACCGGGAATCTAAGATTGAATTAGTCACAAAAGTTTCTAGCATCTTCATCCACAGCTTGTCACTCACGCTGAAGGCTAAATCCTGCATCATGCTCCCCATACCCCCGGTTTGCGCCATGAGCTCTTCTGCCCCTTCGCCTCCTTCCTTCAATAGATCTTGTATACTACCATTTGGATCGATCTCCATTGCACTCAAGTTGGTAAAACCATCGATAAGCCTGGCTTCCTTTCCGAACTTTTGGGCGAAAGCGTCGCTGAGATTGTGGGCTGGGTCTGTCGAGATAAGAAGGACGGATTTGCGGACGCGGGCAAGCTGTATGGCAAGGGAGCAGGAGGTTGTAGTCTTTCCAACACCACCCTTGCCGCCGACGAATATCCAGCGAAGGGTTTTCTGATTTATGATCGATTCAAGCGTTGGCTCGAGATCTTCAGCGTCCGCGTCGATTGCTGCAGACATAGCGACTGAGGTGCTTGGAGGTAGGTGTTGGCTGTCGGAGTATGTATATAGACGAAGTTAATCCAGGTCTATCGACTTGTTTTCGAAATGACAAGTATCTGTTTTACGGGCGCGTTGCGGTGCTAGAAGCTTCACTGACGTAGCCTGCCGAGAAGTTGGACGCCTACCAAAGTTATCTCAGGTATGTATCTAGGTAGGTACCTAGGTACCTAGTAAGTTCCAAGTCGATAGCCGGGGGTCTAGACCACCAAAGCTCCTATCGCTGTGGGCGCACCTACCCGATTTCTGCTACTTAATCTCAGACCACAACATTTGAACCAGCAGCCTCTAGGAACCCTGAAGGTTCTTCTACTGTACGAAGTATACATCTTATGCTGCGAACCCATATCTGGCCCCGCCTAAACAGCTCAAGATGGAAACTGCCGGACCAGTCCAGCCTCAACCTTCCTCGATCATCCAAACGTCTCCCACTAAAGATCCCATAACATGTCACGTCCTTGATCTCACCACAGGGCGCCCCGCACCTTCTCTTTCAGTGACCCTTACCCTCCTCCGCCCTCTCGGTCCCTCCACACCTTTCAAAGCCATCACCAACGCCGACGGCCGTGTCACGAAATGGCAAGGCGAAGAGGGTCCTTCCCTTCAAGAGATGTTTGATAACCTTGCTGAGCATCCTGATGGTAAACTGGTATGGGCTTTGAAGTTTGAAACAGGACAATACTATGGCGAAGGCAATACTTTCTTCCCTGAGGTGGAGGTAAGGTTCTTCGTGTTTCCCAGGGAGGGACATTACCATGTTCCATTGCTACTGGGTCCATGGAGCTACACGACCTATAGAGGAAGCTGAAGATCGTTCGTGAGGGATACTTTGGGATTGTTGGGGATGACTTCTATGGGATACCCAGAAAAGATTTTGCGATGCAAGGTTATCAATGGCCCCAGCAGTGGGCCACGAATATAACATCTCCCTCTCCCTGAGTTGCGTTCTACTTCAAGGTCGAGTTGGCCTTTCAAGAGTTGAACAGTCTATCTTAACGTGATCATATTTTGTCCTGCTCTTGACCAATTATGGAAGATGGTCATTGACCTCTATCACTGTCCCTCTACTTTAGAGATCTATGGTCGCCAATGATGCATTGCCGTGCTGTTTGGAGAACCTGGATCAAATCGAGCTCGACCCCTGTCCCTATACAGAGCTAGGCATCAAGGCGACCAAGCCACTTTCTCGCCAGGTAAAGCGGCTCCCAAAGCCTTCTAAATCTATCTTTCAAAAAGGGCGTTATACACAGACTCTGCGCCGGCACGGCTCGCTGCCAGTTGAACCCATTTCTTAAAGTTTAATACATCGAAAAGGTTTGTTTGTTAGGGTCTTGGGGGAAGAATTCGAGACTTGAGGCCAGCGGTTCCTGCAAAGGACATCTTTCCACATCTGCAGTAGCACTTCTTGTCCGCCACATTATTTGCTAACAGGATCGTGGCCAAGCATTGGAGAAGGGGTTTTAGTCCAAGATAAACTTTGGTAATAAGAAGATCACATCACTCTTGATATCTTTGCAGGAGTGTCTCGGCGGTGTGACAGCGAGTGGCGACTTTCAGCTATATGCGGAGATGACGCAGTATGACTTGTCACTTGTCTTATTTGTGCACAACCTCCAGCGATTCAAACAAGAAGTGATGGGCTCGTGTCCTTAAAACAAGGCAACCAAGGAACGGTGCAGTACTGCATGAGGCTCTAGTCTAAATCCCTGCATTACACTATCTACCAATGCCGGGCGCAAAAGGCCCAAGCACAACTTGCAGGTTATAGCTTCCGATACTAGGCCGTTGATATCTCGGTACTTCACGGTTTCATTGACTCTCCGTACGACAGTAGATTCGTGATGATCGGGTCGAATGCGAGCGCTGTGGGCCGGTCTTTAGATCGGTGGGGCTGCAGAACCCCGGGGCTGCCAATTAGAGGAGGACCCGCGTTGTACTGTCAAATATCAGCTTTTAAGCAGACTTCCGGTTTTGCAGAAGATGCCATGATCTGCGTATCACTTCAAAAAGCTGTCGACAAGAGATACACAACGACATGGCCCCAAGGCGGAAGCGTCGCCCTGGTCTCACCTTGCTATCCGGGACTATCTGGTCTCACTTGAGAAGACTCACCGAACTATGTCTTGGTTATTGATATAAGACTACTTGTATCCGCTTCAGATTACATAGAACATTGACTCTCATGCATTGCAATCATCATCTACCTGGTCTTAGAGTCTACTTCCCGCAATCTTCTAGCCATGCCTTCCAGCAATGGATACACCTCCTATTTCGTCCCTGGCTGGGGCATATCTCGCCAAGTCATGTTCAACAATATTCGATACTATCTGGGACCTTATGCTTCTGTTAGACCATTTTCGTACCAGCAGCGCGAGGGATATCTCGTCAGCAATCCTGGCCCCCCTCTGACCAAAGTGAGCCTCCGGGCAGCTCCGGAGCCAATGGCCGCTAACGCTTGTGTAGAGCCAGATTGAAGACTTGCAACACTTGTCAAAACAGTATGAGGAGCAGGAAGCGGAGAGGATGATTCGTGCATCAGGTGCTATGAGTGCTTCAGACCTATACATCAATCGACCGATTCCAGTTCAACAGCGAGCCCGACATGGAACGGCGACACTCCGATGATTTACTGCATCAGCATCCTCAATCCTTTCCTGTTGGTGGAAGTCGCCGAGGTATCCTTCCATCCCCTCCAGAACGCACACTTCAATATCCTGAGAAGCACCTCCACCATTCACTCATGGTGACAGCAGGGCAAACAGTAGCATTGATGAACGGGATCTATCATTTTCATAAAGCGATACCACCATAGATCGTCTTAGGAGTTAGCATTGAGCGATTTTGTTTCCGAGATAGAAGCCCTAGGATGCACTTTCATCTTAGCGACATATGGCACTGTCGTTCGGCAGGTGTTCAGGCAATTTCACATAATTGAATATCATCAAAACGCTCCTCCCGCTGTGCAATAAAGGAGCCTCTGTCCCTAAAAATAAAGGCATTCCTTTGAGTGCGTCCCCGTATCCCCAGTGAGGTGGCATGGGTTAACAAAGCAATCAGAGAGACCGAATAACATTCGAGGACTGTGAACCAATCAGGCTCGTCGTCGTGTTCCTTCATCACAACGGTGGCCCGCCGCGTGACGGTCCCCTCTCCAAGAACGTGGCAGTTGGAGATCACTTGATGACTCCCTCGACACCAATGCTCGAGTATTGGGCACCGAAGCTAAACCCTCAATAGCAGAGCTTGATCAATTGCAGCAGATGGGTACAGCTTGCCGTCAGAAACTAGCGCTGCAACTTTTAGACGAGGCGCTGTGGACAAACACAGAAAGCAAACCAACCTGATGTGATTCCGATGCCTGCCTATCACCGAATGTCATACCTTAGTGGACGAAATCATTCTTGATTCTTACGTACCAGAGTCTAAAGATTCGGGTAAAACATCTGTAAACGCCACATTCTGCAGGTACTGGTGCCATTCACAGATGCGAGTAAGTGTAATTATTCCTTAGTAATATCGGCTTCTTAGCTTAAGGTCGATCACTGATAACTGCATCTATACAACTGTAGGAGGTTAGTCGCTCCAGAGTCTTTGAACCACACAACGTGCGCATCACATTCTCCAGTCGACGTTCCTTTCGAAGAGAGGGTCCTGTATGCACAGTCAATGTTTGTGGCAATATATTCATTCTGGGATTCGAGGCTAAGCTGACTGGAATCGATCAATTCATTCCAATGTGCCATTCTTGGCTTGTGGCAAAGTGTGTCTTCAACACATACATTAAATTAGTACTGAACGGCGAGCCTTATGGTGAACTTGCTTGGTCATCAGTCAATGGGTTAGTCGATCTTTCCCCAATGACTGTCTATTTTGTCTAAGATGAGAAAAGCAATGCCCCAGTTCAAAGTGCTCGAACCTAGGGCAGAAATCAGGAACACACTACCAGCATACGAATATGTCATAATAGGACCACTGGAGATTCTAGAAGCAGCGCAGTAGAAGGTCAAATAGTGTCTACTCGAAGAGAAGTTGTGAGAATACGGAAAAAGGGATTATGGTGTATGACTCGGTTAGAGATAGAGGACGCTGGAGCCAAATGAACTACCTACACTATTCAGTGTATCTGCTCTCACAACATCGAACCAGGGAAGCATCTCCAAGACTCAGATTCAGATGCATATGCCATCGATTCGGAGATGGCAGTGTTACTTGCGGGGTTGCCACCTTAGCCAGTCACTAATCGAAGTGACCTCCACATGGTCCCAGGTTCAGGCAGAAAACAGGGGTGTCATGCGCAGAGAATGACCCATGCATGTTGAAGACTTGGTTAATTTTTCCAACAGTTCAGTCGCAGCTAGGAAAAATCCTAAGTCAATTGAGATCGGTGCTGTCTCAGTCTCCCGCCTCAACCGCGTCGCATAGCTGGAGAAAGTGGCTTGTTTGTCCAATGAGAGCGAGCAGATATGCTACTTGGTCAGGCGTGTTTCAAGGAACACTTAAGTCAGCACAAACGCCATCTCAACAATGAAGAGATTTACCGTGTCAACCGGGTCAACCGTGTCGCATAACCGAGAAACACGGTTTGATTGTGTGTGTGTTAGCGACAGCAGATGGTACTTTAGTATTTGAAGACATGCTGAGGGTGAGATGTGATTGGATCGGAGAAGAATACATGAGTGATTGGTCACGTGCTGAGGGGAAAGGTGTGGTGTTAGCAGGTACTAGCCTATTGTAGGGTGTAGTGTGCCTGTTGTGGTTTAGTGCGTGCTGGGGCTAGGGTGATGGAGTTGAAATTGTAAATTGGCTTGACGCCCCCCAAAATGCAGATTATGCTCCCTACATCATCGCCTGCGTCATTTTCGCAGCATCCCTTTCCATCAACCCGTTTACACTTGCACCCTGCGCGCCCTATCGAGGAACCGGTGGGCTGCACTCTGGACTGGGCAGATCTGCCACTCTATCGGTTTTTTATGCCTGCCTAGCTCCTTCCCCCGCCAAAGGAGAAGGGTACAAGCCCAACTCCCCGATTTCGTCATCACCGCCCAGATATGTCAGTGGCCGTCGCTCACCTCAACGCCCAACCTATGCCACGCTCCGCAACCACGAACCATCCTCCCATGGATAGCAAGAAGGCTGTCATCAAAACTGAAGGTCAGTCGCCTTGATCGCAATCATTTTCATTGTCGCGCACCCCCTCTGTCGCTACCATTGACCCCTGTGCCACGCGTTATCACCACCCACAAAACTCATCATTAAAGATCGACTGTTTCAATCATGGACATCACATGACTGACACATGGCATGCTAAGATACATCCTCAAAAGATTCTAACACTTTATCAGCCGGAAGAAGTACACCACCTCGATCAGGTACGTCTAGTGTGCGCGAATGCACTAGCAACCAACGCCTCAATCATTATCGATATGCTGATCCCTCTCATCAGATCCTCCACCTACAGTCAAGGAGCCGCCTGATCAGGCAGAGAAAAATAACATCGTAACGAATACAACCAATGGTGAGAAGACACAACCTCTTGCTCCTCCACCGCGACCTGCGCCAACCCAGCAAAACACAGCAGAAGAAGGCTTAGATTATTTTTCGACCGGCCATCACAACAGCCACTTTTCTCGAGAGCCGAACCCTTTCGAACAATCATTTGGCAACCCCTCATCAGAAGCGCCCGCGAACAAGTCACTGCTACCCCCCGTCGCAGCTCTTACATCTCCGGCGCCACTTGCTGGTGAAGGACCATCTGTGGGCGGATATAATTGGGCAGGCTCGTTAAGGTCGGGACCACTGAGTCCTGCTATGTTGGGTGGCCCTGTTGGCGCTGGGCCCGGCGATTATTTTGATCCTTCCCTGCGTGGAAGTTTTCCTTCTGGTGTGACGCCTAACGAGTCGTCACTACGGACGGGCCTTACACCTGGTGGCGGAGGTTCTATGTTCCCTGCCCCGAGCCCGAACTCACAAGCTATATATCAACAACTTGCTAGTGGAGGGGCCACTCCAAGTACGTTAGATTTCCACCGAACTGCAATGAACGCAAAAGCCGCCCGGCAAGGAACCCAATTGAGCGCAAACGGCACTTCACAATCAGAGGACAAGCGTGCACCAGTGGCTTCTATGGATCCCTCGTTGCAGCAACAATCTCAACAGCCAACATTTGGTCAACATGATAATGATGCTGCTAATGGTCTGTTTCTCTTAGCTCAAGCTGGTAACGGCACACAAATGAACAACCAATATGCGATGCCAAACACAGCGCAAGCAAACATGACAAATAGTCGATCACATGAAACGTCACCTACGATGGCCAAGGGAGCGCGGAACAACGGATCTATTGGTGGTCAAAGTGAAATGAGTAATGATATATCTGATAGCGGTGACGGAAAACCAGCTACAAGGTCGAGAGGCAAACGCAGCTCGAGTGGCAAAAACGGCACTACAAATGGGAAACGAAAGACTGAAGATACCCCTGTGAAACAGACCTCAGCAAAGAAGCAAAAGAATATGAGTGTGGACATGGACGGCATGGACTCGGATGACGAGCAACCAAATATTAAAGAAGAGCAATATCATGCGGATGGGAAAAAGATGACCGACGAAGAAAAACGAAAAAATTTTCTCGAGCGAAACAGGTATGCTTCACTTCCATGCGAAATTGTTTAATTGCTCCTAACCAGTACGCAGAGTTGCAGCATTGAAATGCCGACAGCGAAAGAAGCAGTGGCTCGCTAATCTGCAAGCTAAAGTCGAAATATTCAGCAGCGAGAACGACTCACTCTCCGCTCAGGTTGCGACGCTTCGAGAAGAGATCGTCGGTCTCAAAACTCTGCTACTGCAACATAAAGATTGCCCAGTATCCCAAAGCCAGGGTTTGGGTGGTTACTTCCAACAACAACAAGACTTTAACCCTCACAGCAACCCATATGGAATGGGCATGCAAAATGGCCAGGTCATGGCTGGCCAACGACGATAAAAAATTATATATCCACGGTGGGGGAGTCTAAATGTTTGTAATTCGTTTGCGGTTGAACTAGGGCTGTTGGTACGCGTCGAGAGGACATGGACTGTACAAGAGGGTAGACCGGTTCGACTGACATGTTGATATCAAGATTTATGACCCCCAATCACTGGCACGATGGCATCTGTATAGATGTATGCCACGGCAATATTCTAGCAAGCGCTTGCGAACTCTGGAAGAATGCCTTGGTGGCAGATTGGCATTGTTATATAGCTAGAGCGACTCTATTTCAGTGGCGTTTGAGATCTGTCAGATAACATGGCATTATTTGTATATTTAGCTCGGATGGTCCGCAGAGCACCATAAAAAATCTCTAATCTTCTTGAATTCCTACATTGGTGTGATGAGATAATAATATATGCATAACTCCACGCAGTTGGGATGGCATCTTCAGTCTGTAGAGCTCTAGGCTCCAACCTCAACCTCTTTCCTAGCCACTGACTACCGTTAAATCTAATCTCTGTGTCAGAGCTCTCTCATACTCTCCAATCTTGATCGCTCCAGCAGACCATAACATAATGGCCTGCACCTTCACCAGATCCACTCTAGAGATTCCTCCCTGGCCTGTATTCCCATTCAAATCCTTGGCCTTCTCCCTCTTATTTATCACTTCCTCGACATAACCAACAATATTTACCCATGCTCCAACCGCGACGTCTTCCCTCTTTAGGTTCTCGAGCAGTAGGTTCAAATCCACAACTGCAATGACAGTCATATCATATGCGGAGGGATAGGCGTGCTGTAATTCGAGTACACCAGTTGAAATGTCATATTTCGTGACGCAGCCCAAGAAACGGACCTTGGTACGTTGAGGATGGCGAGGCAGATGCGCAAGGAAGGTTATGGTGGTGGGGAGAGGTCCATTCGACATTGCCTCATGAGGGTATCATTTGATTTTGTGAGAAAGTAGTCGATAGTGGCTGGCGAATAGGCGATCGACAGCCCATGGTGCCGATGTTAGATCATCACCGTAATGTGTAGAAGTAGATTCATCAATGCATGAGGGCGATGTTTAGCAGTTCGTATCGACTATCGTACGTGACGAACCTGATAAGGCCTAGCGCCGATGTCATAGGCATATGTCTGGGCGGCCGGCCGAACATGACTTCGTTCTGTTGAAGATACAAGGCAACAATATAAGAGACCTAACATACGCGCAGCTTCACCATATCAACCTCCTTGCCCATAGTCTCAACCGGTCTAGAGGAGCTCTGATTCACGAGCGTATCAGCACGATTTTGGTTGACACCAGCAACCGCTTCGGATAAGCCCTTGTCTACGAGACCTTGTCTGTTGCCGGTCGCCAACCCCTCTGTAAGACTCGGATTGGATTCCAGTGAATACAATAGCTCTCTGAGCTCTAAGACGAGCGTACACAGCACATAAAACCGTCACGATGTGGGGATCCTGGTTTGGAGGGCAATCGGCGCAAGCGAGGAGAGATGCGCCCAAGAAAGCCATCCTCGATCTGCGGCAGCAGCTTGATATGCTGCAGAAGAGAGAAAGACATTTGGAGAATCAGATGGCAAAACAGGATGAGGTAGCGAGGGAGAATATCACCTCAAATAAGACTGGTAGGCAGCTCCCACACCAGAGGAACTACATCGAAGATCTATGAGACCGTGGCAATAGGTTATAGAATTACTCTGGCGGTATTATGGAAGCTGATGATACCGATTTTATGTCTGCAGCTGCACGCAACGCCCTCAAACGCAAGAAGCAACATGAGCACTCCCTCGAGCAAACCTCCGGCCAAATTTCCATGCTCGAACAACAGATCTACTCCATCGAATCCGCAAACATCAATCAAGAAACCCTCGTCGCCATGAAGAATGCCGGCAAAGCTATGAAAGAAATCCACGGCAAGATGACTATGGAAGACGTCGACGTTACAATGTACCTAACCCCTGCCCTTCCCTTCCCCTCCAAGTACCCCTTAAAGATCAACCACAGCTGACATCTCTTCTCCTTTGTTCTACAGGGAACAACTTCGCGAACAACACGAACTCACCCAAGAAATCGGCAACGCCATCACCTCCATGCCCATCACCGAGCCCATTGACGAAGACGAACTGGAAGCCGATCTCGCAGCGCTGGAGCAGGAGAATCTCGATGAGAAGATGTTGAAGACGGGGACGGTGCCGGTGGCAGATTCACTGAATAGGATGCCGAAGGCTGCGAATGGAGAACGTGAGTACCCTCCGGATTTCCCTATGCGTGATGGAGATATCGGTAGGATGAACACGGCGCTAATGTGCTGGTCTGTTCTGTAGTCAAAGGCAAGACAAAAGCGCCAGCAGACGAAGAAGATGAGGAAGAGGAATTGCGGAAATTGCAGGCTGAAATGGCCATGTGAGTGAGTGGAGGATGGTGCTGGGTAGAGATATAATCTCGTGCTGCTCGTTGGCGTGCCTTGCTCTACCTTACCTACCTAGACTTCGCACACGTTACCCACCTACCTACCTACCAACCTACCTACCTACCTCCACTATCATCCCCTCCAGCCCACCATTTCCTATCTAAAACGCATAGCAACTTTACGATTTTTACTGAAGGCATCTGGGGATGATGGGAGGGATAGCGTTTGGTGGAGTCATAGGCGTTTAAATTAGATGCAACAACGAACTGTTCATAAAGTGCCTGTTGCATGCATGGTTTTTGATGGGTATGTAGTAGAGAATGAACTATGAGTTCGATTGAGAGACACATTTCTTCCTGACTCTTTATTTGTTAAGTATGTGAGTGTGATGTGAGAGTCCTACTGTGGCAAGAATATATATATCGTGTTATCCGGAGAATAAGTAGTCTGAGAGGGAGGTTTTGTTGTCGTTTTTATTCGGTCCCTTATGTATGGGATTACGCTGTTTTGTTTGGTCGTTCGTAGTCTTTGCTGTGCCAAAAATATATTGGATTATACGGGGCAAACTTTTGGTTTTCTACTCTTTCCTGTCCCTTTAAGGTATGCTGTCTTATTTGGTCATTCGTGTAGTATTTTTTGCACACATTGGGATCAGAGACTAGAAGATGGACCGAGAGATGTTCTTTTCTATTGTGTGCGTAGTCTAGCAAGGTGCGTATGCTATGCCATACTACTAATTTCCCTCCGAAAAACATTAGTATTTGTCTCCGGCCTAGTATTATCCACCGAGCCCCTTTGCTCTTCCCTTGTTAATAATACTATGTACGCCTACCGTAGGTCAATGAAACCTATTTTGCAAGCAAATATGGAGAGATGCAGGGGGTATCTTTTTATTTATCTCATCATGGGCGTCAAAGGAAATTCAAGCAATATCCTCCCTCCCTAGCTATCCTGGGGCAATCCTCTTCGCCTCCGGCTGGGCACCATCACCATTCTCTAATGGTCTCTTTGTCCCCACTGCCGCTTCGGTGATGGAAGGAACCTGAGATGGTACCGTGTCACCATTTACGAGTGCTGTTTTGACTGCATTTTCTGCTGCGATCGCCACGGCTGTTTTCTCTGACGGAGAGCTTTGCTTCATTACAGGTGCAGGGTCAGAATTCGATGAGTCTGTAACGGATTGCCCGCTAGCTTCCATGTTCTTTTTGCTGAGTTCGCCGAGCATCTTTGCTAGTGCGTTCATGATGGTCCGTTCCTGCGGATCCTCTTCGGTTCCGGTGCTTGATTTGCTTTGAATGCCGAGGGTGCGGTTGATGGCTGAGGTCACGAGGGTTTCCGCTTTGGATTTCTCTTCCATTTCGGCAATAATGGCAGACTTGAATTTGGCAATGGCTTGGCTCACGTCTGGGGTGCGATTGTTCTGCTTGAGAGCCGTGGAGTCTTCAATAAGAGGTTTGTTTTGTGCTGAATTGGGAGTTACAGAGGGCATAGCGGCTGGATTTGCGAAAGAACTGTCGCCGTTAGTTTGTTGAGCCGGAGGCTGAGTCGCGGATGCAGAAGAACTGTTGTTAGCACCATCATCATTTAATGGCTGTTGTGCTCGAGGCGTCGATTGTGTAGCTGGAGGTGGTGGAGTGGATTGATATGGAGATTGGTACGTAGCCTCGCTTTGTGCAGCGACAAGAGGTAAGGGAAAACCCCGTCCGTAAGGTGGTAGCGGATGTGGCATGCCGGGACGCATGCCATAAGGCGCTGGTGGCATGATTCCGTTCATGGGAGGCATTCCAGGATACTGGTATGGACGCTGCATCATAGGTGGAGGACCCTGGGGGTAGTAGTGCTGCTGTTGGGGCGCTGGAGGTGGCGTTGTCCTCCTCTTCTTCTCCTTCTCGATAGAAACTTCGGGAACCAAGCCCCACATCCATCCTTTGCCGTCTCGCTCGATCTTGCGGAAAGCAGGATGCTGCGAGAGGTTATGACGCACGCTGCTTTGCCAACCTTGCGTTTGAACTCGAAGCTTGTAAAAAGGGTACCGCCTTTCGATAGCTCGGTATATTTGTGGCAGTGACATTTGTCCAGTTGCAGAGTTCTTGAGTGCTTCGTGGATGAGTACTACATATGATGCTGAAGGTTTGGCAAGTTGTTCAGGTGTCATAGTTGACTCATCATAAACAGGCGATGGCGATCTTGGAGGTTTCGGAGGTTTCTTCTCTTTCGCCGGCTTTGAGAGCGCACCAGCTGCGCCAGTCGGTTCTGGTGGGACTGAGTCTGTTTGCTCTGTACTCTCACGAGCGCCTTGCTGATCCTCTATCCCTCCAGCTCTCTTGCGCTTGGTATACTTCCTCTTTCCGTTGGGTTGCAAATTGGCCTCTTCTTGCTTCGTCGGCTTCGCATCCCTGCCTGTTTTTCCTTTACCGCGCACAGGTACAGGGCTAGAGCCTTTTTGTGCCGCGGCTTTGGCCTCTTCTCGAGCCTGCCTTGCCAACAAAGCTTGTTCTCTCTTGGAGATAATGCCATTCTTTGGTGGCCGACCTGGGCCTTTGCGCTTGGGTACTTGTGGAGGCGGTGGTTCCGGCTTCTTCTTGGCTTTCGCTCGCCTCTTCCCTACATCACGCACTTCCTCTTCTTCTCTTTCCTCCTCCTCTTCCTCCTCCTCCTCCTCCTCTTCCTCTTCCTCATCCTTGATGTCCTCGTCCTCTTCCAGGCTGTTGCTGTCTGGCATGTCGTAGTTCAAGTCCCCGATATTACCCAGCATATCGGTTTCCATGCCCAGTTCAGCCCCTGTCTCGCCGGGTGGAACATCAGGTAGAACAAAACGTATGCCCACGTTGCCGATCTGGATGATACTCCCGTTAACCAATGGCTGGACTACGCCTGCAGCATACCACTCATCATCTACAAAGCATCCATTGCGTCCCATAATCTCAACCTGAAAGTAATGCTTAGCAAAGTTGAATGCTATCTTTATGTGTTTCCGCGATATACTCTTATGCCCGGCAGGGCCGTCATCGGTGGTCGTGGGTGGATGTATAGGTATGAGCGGAATAAGATCTGGTGACGGTAAAGGATTCCCAGGACCAATATCACCCATCGCTAAAGGATCCATGAGCGAAGCCATTGCGAGGGCATTATAGTTGACTTTGTTGGCCGGGAATTGCACAGAGCTTTTGCGAGACAACGGCCGTGACGAGGAACTTGATGATTTGGACTTTGTCTGCTTGGTCTTTCTCTTAGGCTCATGTCCATTGTGGCCAGACATGACCCCGCCGCTCTCGCTAACAATGCTTCCTGCCAAGTGCCCTCGCTCCGATGTAATCGAGCTAGCTGTATGACCAGCACTTCGTTTTCTCGACTTCGAGTCCGTGCGTTCGTGGGCTTCAAGGTCCCTTTCAAACGCCTGACGGGCAGCATGTATATCTCGTCCAAGTTCCACCGCGTAGGTCGTCATATAAAATTCACCGTCATCGAATTCAAGCTTCGCAAAAGCCTGTATCTGATGTTGTTCTTCTTCTGAGGCCGCAACGGAGGGGTCAATAAGTTGCTGAGATGCCGCAAACGACCCATCAGAATGTGGATCACCCTCCCAGGGGAGCGAAGTATCATTGATCAACTCGTTTCCCCCAAGATCTGGGAATGGCACGAGGTCCCCGAGATTGTCTCCATTGATTGACGCGGCCGCGCCTTTAGGAATCCCTCGAAGCATAGAATTCCCAAAGTCGCCGTTTAGGTGGCCCTGGATCTCCGGGGCGTGTGTAGCTACAGAAGGATTTGGAGCGACATCGACGGTTGTTTCGTCTGGATCGTGGTTCGGGACACCATTTAATAGATTCGCAGCATTCGAGGCTTGTTGTGCAAGTTGCTGCAGATCAGCTTGGCTCTTGACCCCACTTCCCGGGGTAGTTTCCTCCTCATGAGGCCCTGGTGTGTGATTGTTGACCTCGTTGTGGGCAATCCCAGGTGGAAGAACCTGCACTTCCTCTACTCGATCCTCGTTCATGGTTGAGCCCGCTTTCGCATTTTGGAGCCGTTGCGAGTTAGTCAAGGGACAACAGGGCACTCGACTGGCCAGTTAGGGTAAGGCCACCGTAGTTCCGAGAATGAGTCAAAGTACTCCCCAATCTGTATGGTGTAGTGTTGAGCAAGAGATACTCCGTACACGAGCTGGACCCAGGCATGCGGAAGATTGAGCCAGATGATCCCTGCAGTGCGGCTGATGGAGCCGATGTTTAACCTTAAATCGGTCAAAGTTAGAGTGCCTTTAATACTCTGTCTGCATCGTATCAAGGTTTTTCGATGGTTCATTCGCCATTCTGCAAAAACAGTATCATGGCTCCGAAGTCTACTGGGAAGACAGTCCCCAAGGTAAAGCGGAAGGCGCCTGAGCCGCCTGTACCTTTACCACGTTGGCCTGCATTACAACCACTGGTTCCTACCACAGATCTCACCTTGGAAACACTACTAGAAGAACAGATTATAGTCATCCGTAATTTGTTTACCTCAACTCTCTGCAAAAAATATGTCGACTTTCTGTCATCACTGCCCTTGGTTACAACCCCAGCGAAACCCAAACTAGGAGATGCTGTAAGGGTTAATGACCGCCTTCAATTCGATGACCCATCTTTTTCTGAGCAGCTGTGGAGCTCTACTGCGCTCAAGGCTTTGTTAAATGGATCAAAAGAGAACAATTGCGAAAGTTTAACGCCCGATGAAGCAAAAAGACTTTGGGGTGGAGAAGTCTGTGGTCTGAATCCAAGGATTCGCATTTATCGTTATGGTACCTATATCCTGTATGTAATCCTCCTCCCAAAGTCATGTTAATATTATTCTAGGGCCTGGACATTTCTTCGGTCAACATTGTAAGTGCTATTTTCTATACATAGACTGCGATACAATCCTTTTGCTGCGTTCTGCTGATCCATTGAAACCACTTATTGTGGCCACCATCGCGAAATGCAACTCTTCCTTGCTATTAGCCCCCAAAGTAACGAGATCCCCCTGCATAAACGCGAAGACCTTATTTTCGAGTATGTTGCAACCTGCATTGCCCCAATTGTTGACAGCTTGCTGCTGGCTATTTCTACAATAGTCGCTGCGCTATGGATGTGCAATTGGATGGTCTACATCATTCTTATCGAAGACATCTGGTCTCTTGAAACACGACCACTGTTCACATTAAATGTCACCTAGCATATAGAGAGAGTATGCGACGCGTCCATGGTCCTTCCTGAATGCCCAAGCTTCGCTTGTTGTCAGCTATACTACATGCACTTCCAGACGGGATTTCAAAACATGCATATGATGCCTCAGACCTTGATCATCCCCTAAATTGATAATCAATGGAACGAGACTGAGGACAAGACTAAGCTTTCGTACATCGTTGTATCACGCAGTTGCACCGATTCTGAAATTTGACGAAGCAGCCTTAGCTAATCAAACCAAGATGACGAGTCTAACACTATAGTACTTCCCACGAGCCCCCCAACGCCAGCAAAGACGACTTGGACGTTACTTATCTACCTTACTGGACCGGCAACGGGTGTTGTTGGGGGCGAAACCGTCTTTTATCCCGAACTTGGCCCTGCAAAGAACTTTTCTGGAAAAGCTAGTGAAGGCACCGAGCCCATCGCTGTCGAGTTGGAGGTTGGAATGGCTCTTCTACACAAGCATGGGCAGGATTGTCTTCTGCACGAGGGCCGGAAAGTCACGCAGGGGGAGAAATGGGTTATCAGAAGCGACTTGTGCGTGAGAAGATGATTGACCATCCGCGTCTACTGGTATGGAATCTTTGTTGACAGACGAGAACATCATTCGAACATTTCATGAGCCCTCCATCTCCTTCACTTTCTCAAACACACTCACAAAACTCTCCGGATCCTGAGCCCCACCAATCTCATATTTATCCTGCAGCACAAAATTGGGCACCCCGCTCACTCCCCTAATTTGCGCCTCCATAACTTCCTTATCTACCTCTGGACCTCCTTTATCACTCTCCAGCCAACTCTTCACCTCCTCTTCTGGCAAGCCTGCCCTCACACCTGCTTCCTTCAGCACAGCATGTGAAGTGATATCCTGCTCTCTCTCAAAGTACCCAGTAAACAACTGCTCCACAACTCTTGTTTGCACATCATTTCCCTTCGTCTTGCCCAACTGTATGAGCCTGTGCGAGTCCCTCGTGTTGCCCGTTTTGCCACCAAAACTGAAATTAATACCCACTTCCTTACCCACGGCAGTCAGGCGACCGATGATCATAGAGGCCTTTGCATCGCCGAACTTGGATTGGTAATATTCGAGTTTATTAATGCCGGTCTTGGGGGCATGAGGGTTGAGGTAGAAGGGCAGCCAGGTTGTTTCGAAGGTGTCCTTAGAATCTGGGTGTGCAGCTTTGTAGAGTGCAATACCCTTTTCTAACTTGTTCTTGCCAACGTAGCACTTGAAGGGGCAGTCAGTAAGATGCGGTAGAAGCGGAGGGTGAAGGGATACGAACCCATGGACAGACTGTATCCGAAGTTATCGTAATGATAAATTTGGTCATCTTAGCGAATGGCGAAGCCAGCTTGCTGTCGAACAGGGGATGAAGACGAGAATATTAATAGCCGTGAGGTCTGTGGTGTTTGAAGGCAGGTACTTCGGCAACTTTGATTATCAATCGAAGTCGCTCGCCATATTCGGATGGTCGCACCGGTCTTCCGCCACGGAGAGCCTCAACCTTATCCGCGTAATGCTGGCGGCGACACCGGTAGTTACCTTAGGTATACTAGAGTACTTCAATTGTTTGTGACTGCGTACAGTCGAGATGATCGGTTGTATGGGTATTGCATAGGTCTTGCATAGGTCCAGGCATTTGCTTCGCTATAGATAAGCTGAGCGGCAGTTCCTGCAGCAGGATTGTTGCCTCCAGGATTACATGCACAAGGCCGGGGACCAAGACCTACAGCTAGCTATGATAGGTATTGATGGTCGTTGCGACCGTTGGAACATCCAGAACGCACAAGGCCCGGATAATCATGATCACGATCATCCAGAAATTCTGAGACAATCCACATACCGAAGTTATGGTGTAGAAGTACTCTAGAAGTCAAGCGACAATGATGATTGCGCATCGGTAAATGCCTTAGCGGAAGCCACGACGGAGCCAAGCCCCTCAAGCCTGACAGGTGTACTTCTTGACGCTGATCCCTTCCATCTAGTACCATAGTGCACCATTGAGTTCGCCCCTTTCATCAGGCTATGCACGCGTCTGCCGATGTCATTGGTGTGGAGGTAGCGGAGCTACTTGATGATTCGGTTAACGAACACCAGATCTGCCAGGTGGAACGGCACCCCAGCATAACAATGGGAGTATGCTCCGCTTGCCGTCTTAGCGGCAAGCGCCGTTTTTAAATGTCCTGTTTTTATCCATGTCGATGCTCAATTGCTAATTCGCACGAGAAAGCTCCTTACCACACCCCTTTAATCAGAAATGTGCGAATTGGTATCCCATCTAAAACACGAGAAGGATTCTTATACTGTGTAACAATTGCTGCGGTGAAACTCTGATGCGCGCGAACGGTGATCGCTAAAAATATGGGAGATGATATCATATCCAATCGACCGCTGGTAGGGGAGGCACGACTGTCACATTTAGACCCAGGAGCACCTCCAGAACGCGCAAGACCACACATAGCCTTCTCAGTTTCTCCTCCGCATGACAGACGCGCTAAGTTCATGTCGAATCGAAGTCGACGACCCAGGGATTCAGTATTCAAGGAACTGTGGGATGTGGAGACAATGCCTATAGACTATGGTGTCCAGGCGCAGGCAGAGTCCACAGGCGTCCTGACAGGTCGTCCGATACAGCGGCATCACCTGAATTCTTACGACTCCTTACAGAGTGACGACTCCGCTGCCGAATACGAAGAAGGCTCAGTGTCATCTGACGACTCAACCGCGCTTCCTGGACCACAAAACAGCTGGACAGACTCTTGGATGGTGTTTCGGTCATCTCGACTGATGATGCTGGCTTTGATTTTGGTGGTGGCTATGCCATTGCTATTTGAAACACCGTTGCTGGGGAATGCAGGACTAGGTATCACAGGGGTTACGGCTGGCGTGATTAGGAGATCAGGGCCGCAGAAGAAAGAGTTCGTGGACGGGAAACTCCTTTTGCCGAGGCAGAACACAGATACCAATGTGTGTCAGCGCTGGAGTCAACAAAGTGCCCTTGTCAATGGCACGATATACCTCTACGGTGGACGAGCCACGACAGACCCTACCCAGACCTCTAACACCTGGAACAACGACTTCTTATCCATAGATGTAACGAAAACATGGGATATCTCAGCTCCAAGTATCATAGGCCTTCCTCAACCGTCAGGCCCGCCGCCCGTCGCGAATGGTTACCTGTGGAACTCATACAACTCTTTATTCTTGTATGGTGGTGAATACTCGAGTGATCCAACTACAACACCTTCACCCTATTCGCTGTGGGAGTATAACATAGCCAATTCTTCATGGACTGAATATCAGAATCCAATGTCATCAAACGGCAACAACAGCGACGGCGGGAATCAACCGATCCATGGATCTGCTGAGGGTGCTGGTATTACTGTGTCTGAGCTTGGGAGAGGCTTCTATTTTGCTGGTCATGAGGATCCATATACGACTGCCGGATGGGCTCAGTGGTTCCCTCGCCAATATCTTAAATCGCTGTTGGAATTCACATTCCCAGGCTACTCCAACAATGGTGTGCAAAGTCTTAGTGGTGGACAAGTTGCCGGTAGCGCTGGCGTATGGCGTAACATAACGCAAGGTGGTATACAAGATACCGCTGAATTCCCGAGCAGAGCAGACAGTGTTCTGGTATATGTTCCCGGCTACGGAGTACAAGGCATTCTGGTGAGCATGGGAGGCGGGACTAATGAATCATTTGTAAGCAATTCGAGGTCCTTGGAGCCTACAAACCCGCGCTAATATGGTTGAAATTCTAGACGCAAATGAACGTGATCGACGTCTACGATATTGGCAGCTCGACATGGTATAAGCAATCGACATCGGGGAGTTACCCGGTCCTTCGTGTCAACCCTTGCGCCGTAGCTGCCTCAGCTGCAGACGGATCGAGCACCAACATTTACATGTTCGGTGGACAGAATCTCATACCTGCTGGCAATCAAACACAATACAACGACATGTGGATCCTCACAATTCCCAGCTTTACATGGATTGAGGTAGACCAGTCAGGACAGTCCATCCCAGCTGGTCGTACCGGCCATACCTGCAACATCTGGGACGCCCAAATGGTGGTTGTGGGTGGATACACTGGGCCGCCGCAAAATGGATTGGGCTGTGACAGCGGGTTCTATGTCTTCAATACGTCAAACCTCGTTTGGCAAAACAATTTCAATGCTCTCACTGGTGGTGATACCCAGAACCAGCAAGTCGCGCAATCGAAAGACCCGCAGGGTCTTTCAGGAAGTTACGGCTATTCAGTCCCTGCGGCAGTACAATCTGTTATTGGTGGCAAGGCTACTGGCGGCGCAACTATTACAGCACCAGCACAGGCCGCAACAGCAGGTCCACTCGCAACCGGCAAACCAGTAACCTACACAGTGACTGGTGCCAATGGTGCGGTGACAACAGAGACTGGAACGGTTACCGTAGGTGGTGGCGGCGGCAGCAGCAGCGGAGGGAAAGGCGGACCCAACATTGCTGCCATCGTCGCTGGTGTGGTAGCTGGCATCTTCGCTATCTTAGCAGCCTACCTCGGCTTCTGCGCCTGGGTCTACAGACGCCAACTCCAGTTATACAAACGCCACGTTGCCATGTCCCAGCGTGCGGCTGCCGCTGGTGGACCAGGAGAGAAAGCAGCCTTCCTCTCTCAGGGCTCTTCTGGAGCTCCCAAAAGCAGCACTGACAGGAGCAGTCGTAACGCTGCGAGCGGAACTGGAAGCACACCTGGCACGAGCGGCTATGAGCCTGTGCCGCCGATGCCAGGTGGTGCACCGGTTGGGGGAAATAGTACGGCTAATTCTAGCACGGAGGATTTGGCGGGTGAGCCGAGTTTTGTGGGTGTTTTGCTGAATCCGAGGAGGAGTTTGAGGGTTATTAATCGCGATTGATCGAGGTTTTGGAGCGATATGCTTCTTATATCGTTGCTTTCCAACAAAGAAAGCAAGGATATGGATCTAATCTTAATAGGTTCATTCAGAGTGAGGAGGAGGGGAGATTGTTATTGTCAAGCCCTGTATGCGTGGGCTCTACATACAACACACTAAAAAGCTGCGTGGCCGGTCATTTCTGTGTTTTGGATCAGATACCATACTGCGTTTTTTTCTGGGTTGCATGGTGTTACTGAATGTCATTATTGGATCGCGGGATACCTAATGATTGTGATTACGGTACATGTAGCCCACATGACGGCTTTTGATTCTGTGTTTATAAAAGACAGTACATACAGCGCCATGGCGCTTCGCTCATGTTATGCCTACGGGCATTTTACGTTACTTTATTGTCAAATAATGATAGCACATATAGCGCCAAAGCGCTTGGTCTTTGTATATATTAACGTACACACAAACAAATATATTCACTACTCTTACTTAATTCAGTATCTGTCCCACAATACTTTACAGTTACCAACCCAATTCACATCCCACAATCTATTACAGCTACCAACCCGACTTCCTCTCAGGATACACCTCCCTCCACGCCTCCGCAATCGCCTCTCTGACCTCCTCGTTGGTCAGTCTATTCTCACGGATCCACTCTCCTGCCTCCTCCGCGGCTGCTTCTTCCTCCGTCACGCATCCCAAGCTGGCTGCATCCGACATCCCATCCACATTCTCATCAAGATCTTGAATGGATTGCGCCATGGAAGCTATACGCTCCTGCAGCATGGCTATCTCCTGCCGTTTTTCGAACAAGGAGGCAAGCGTCTCGCGGGTTTGGGACCTCGAGGGGTTGTTTCTGCGGCAGCGGTCGCGGTTTTGAAACTCTTGGATTAGTTCTGAGCGAAGGGTGTTGAGGCGGAGGTGCATTTGATTGTAAAAGACCTGGGTTTGGCGGTAGGCTGCTTGGCCGGGGCTGGTGGATGGTGAGGATGTGGGTGATGCTGATGGGGAGATTTGTGTGGCGCGTGAGATGGCCTGGGGAAAGGGTGCGTTGGGGTTGGTGGTGATGGTAGGCGATTGAGGTGGTGAGAGTTGGGAGCGGTGGATCGTCCTGGTTGAGAGGGTTTGTTGCCTGCGCTGGGCGAGAAGGCCTGTTAGGCTGAGGTTGTGTGGTGGGTTTGGGTCTTCCATCGTTGCGTGTATATGGAGATTTGAGTGGTTCTTGTAGTTTGTGACTTGGTACTAGAAAATGGAAGATTGAAGAATAGCAGTGGATTAGTAGAGGGGATGTTGAGTACTTATGCGGAGGCTTTGCTGGGCTTCTTGGACAATATATGAAATTGCATGTGAAAATGATATATTGCACGAGTGAGCATGTGAAAGTTTTGGATTATATTCAAGCTTCGAAAAGAACAGGGAATTGGAAATATGATACCAAATCTGAGTATCTCATACAGGAATATTCGATGAATCTGCTCGTAGCCTTGCTCTTCATCACAGCTCTTTCTCCATGATCTTCAGCAGACTACAGACGTGTCGAGAATGGCGCTGATGTTTTGCTCATGGCATTGTGACAATGGAATTGAGAAGCGCTAATCAGATTATTCTCTGCCATGTGGTATCGCACTGCACATAAATGATAGCGAAATACGCAAAACGTTTCGGAGACTTGAATTTCTTTAACCTAGGTACGCATCGTTAACATAGGCGAAACATTCTACAAGACTGCATATAGTAAACATTGTACAACAAGAGTCATGTGTCAACGGTAGCAAGAAGGAATGATTAGAAGTTGTATAAGACAGAGGTGTCAAGCATGAGCTGCTGAAAGGAGAGTTGACAGCGAAGACAGTTGATTGGGGCGAGGCTTGAGGCTCTGGAGCGCCCTGCAGATCCTCGCTTCCGAAAAGGGTTTGGACAGGACACCTCAGAGAAAGTTGACCACCGCACAAGACGAATTGTGACTGCCAGCAGTCTTAGTAAAAGTGGTCTTTTATTCGCATCAAAGGGCACATTACCTCTTGATAGGCAGCACGAAGTTGTTTCTGTATGCTGTAACCGTTGTTGCTGGAGAGCCATCTCCCTTACTCTCATAGCTCTCGCCCAATATGCAGTCCTCACCCAATATGCTCACAAAAGTAATAACTTCTGGCGCATGCTATATTACCCTGGCTAACTTAAATCTTCAGTTCGAGTCCAAGTCCTCAAGAGCAAAGGGTATTGCGTTCCATCCAAAAAGGTCTGCCCTTTGCTTTGGAAATTTGCCTGCTACAAGCTGACGGAAGCTAGGCCGTGGATCCTTGTCTCTCTACACTCCTCGACGATTCAATTATGGGACTATCGTATGGGCACACTGATAGATCGCTTCGAAGAGCATGATGGGCCTGTCCGAGGCATAGATTTCCACAAGACCCAACCACTGTTCGTATCTGGAGGAGACGACTACAAGATCAAAGTCTGGTCATATCAGAGCAGGAGGTGCCTGTTCACTCTCAATGGACATTTGGATTACGTCCGAACAGTCTTTTTCCACCACGAACTTCCTTGGATTCTGTCAAGTTCGGACGACCAGACGATACGGATATGGAACTGGCAGAACAGATCTCTCAGTCAGTAAATGCGATTCAGGCATAAGTTGGATACCATGGGCTGACATGTATCTTTCAGTTTGTACAATGACGGGACATAATCACTATACAATGTGCGCCCAATTCCATCCCAAAGACGACCTCATTGTTTCTGCGTCGTTGGACCAGTCTGTGCGAGTGTGGGATATCTCAGGGTTGCGCAAGAAACACTCGGCTCCTACATCTATGACTTTCGAAGATCAAATGGCTCGCGCCAATTCAAATCAGGCAGACATGTTTGGGAATACAGATGCTGTGGTGAAATTCGTCTTAGAGGGACACGATCGAGGTGTGAATTGGGTTGCGTTCCATCCAACGCTGCCTTTGATTGTGTCGTCTGGAGACGACAGGCTCGTAAAACTATGGAGAATGAGCGGTAAGCTTGGTCGCTTTTGTCACATACTATTGACGCTGACTTGAGGCAGAGACTAAAGCTTGGGAGGTTGATACTTGCCGAGGCCACTTTCAGAATTCTTCCGCCTGCCTTTTCCACCCTCACCAAGACCTTATACTCTCCGTCGGCGAGGACAAGACAATACGAGTCTGGGATCTGAACAAGCGCACATCCGTTCAGTCTTTCAAGCGAGAAAATGACAGGTTCTGGGTCATTGCGGCTCATCCTGAGATCAATCTGTTTGCAGCAGGTCATGATAACGGGGTTATGGTCTTCAAATTGGAAAGAGAGAGACCAGCTTCCGCTATTTACCAGAACCAGCTCTTCTACATCACAAAGGAGAAGATGGTAAGGTCTTACGATTTTACCAAAAACACCGAGTCAACTCCCCTACTTTCTCTAAGAAAATTAGGCAGCCCCTGGATGCCTCCCAGAACCTTATCATACAACCCCGCCGAACGCGCCATTCTTGTCACTTCACCAGCAGACAATGGAACTTATGAGCTTGTCCATCTCCCACGTGATAGTTCTGGTGCGCTCGAGCCGACCGATATGAAGAAAGGCTCAGGCAGCTCGGCAGTTTTCGTAGCTCGTAATCGTTTCGCAGTCTTCACCCAGTCAAGCCAGCAGGTCGATATTAAAGACCTGACGAACGCTACTACGAAGACTATCAAGCCACCCCCAGGCACCACAGATGTCTTCTTTGGTGGAACCGGTTCTATATTGCTGGTTACTCCTACAAATGTGGTTTTATACGATATTCAGCAGAAAAAGCAACTTGCAGAATTGACAGTAGCCGGTGTCAAGTATGTTGTCTGGTCGAGCGACGGGCTATATGCGGCCTTGCTTAGCAAGCACAACGTCACCATCGTTACGAAGTCGTTAGAGCAAGTGAGCACACTTCATGAGACAATCCGTATCAAATCTGCCGCATGGGATGACGCTGGCGTACTCCTCTATTCCACCCTTAATCACATTAAATACACCTTGCTAAACGGGTAAGTCACTCGACCCTTGAGGAAGACGTCTGCTGACATTTTTCAAGTGATAATGGTATTGTCCGTACACTGGATCAGACAGTATATCTTGTCAGAGTCAAGGCCCGCAGTGTGTATTGTCTCGACCGTGCTTCGAAACCAAAGGTCTTGGAAGTTGACCCTACCGAGTATCGCTTCAAGCTTGCGCTTGTGAAGAGAAATTACGAAGAAATGCTACAAATCATCAAGACGTCGAGTCTTGTGGGCCAAAGCATCATTTCCTATCTACAGAAGAAAGGCTACCCAGAAATCGCTTTGCAATTCGTACAGGACCCTCAAACCAGGTTTGAGCTTGCTATTGAATGTGGAAATCTCGACGTCGCCGTAGAGATGGCCAAACAGCTTGATAGACCAAAGCTTTGGACCAGGCTGGGAACTGAAGCACTTGCGCATGGAAATCACCAAGTTGTGGAAATGGCCTACCAAAAACTTCGTCAATTCGATAAGTTGTCATTTCTCTACCTTTGCACTGGAGACGAAGAGAAGCTCGCACGTATGGCAAAAATAGCAGAACACCGTGGCGACTTCCAGTCACGTTTTCAGAATGCCTTGTACCTCGGAGATGTCGACGCCCGGCTGCAAATGCTCAAGGAGCTTGATCTTTGTGAGTACTTATGGCGAATATCTAAACATGGGTCACTGACGAAGCGCAGATCCTCTTGCTTATGCGACAGCCAAAGCGAACGGCCTCGATGAAGAGGTTCAGACAATCCTCGAAGCCAGCGGGCTCACCGAGGACCAGATTTCATTACCTACTATGGGCCAGCCATTACAGCCACCAAGGCCGATCGTGCCTACACAAAAGGTCAATTGGCCCGTTAAAGCAGCTTCACATTCCTTCTTTGAGAAAGCTCTCCTTGGCGAAGTTGGAGCGATCGATGACGACGCAGCTCCAACTTCGAACGGTTTCGATCATATTGACGGCGCGCTAGAGGACGAAGCAATTCCTCGGGATGGTGAGCTTGGCGAAGAAGAAGATGAAGATGCAGCCGGCTGGGATATGGGTGACGATATCAACGTGGAGACAGAATCAGACTTCGTCAATGTTGACAGCGCAGATGCTGGGGCAGGCAGCAGTGAGGCTGACTTGTGGGCTCGTAATTCACCCATTGCAGCTGATCACGCTGCTGCCGGTTCCTTTGAGACAGCTATGCAACTCCTTAACCGGCAACTTGGCGCGGTTAATTTCACTCCACTAAAGCCGCGCTTCCTCGAAATCTATCAAGCTTCCAAGACATATCTACCGGCTACTCCAGGGTTACCTCCTCTTGTGAACTACGTCCGACGAAATATTGAGGAGACTGATACCCGGAAGGTGCTACCGATCATACCGAGAGATCTGGAAACAATCGCTACGGTTGACCTTCAAGAAGGGTACGGTGCGATGCGTTCAAACAAGCTTGAGGACGGCTTGAAAACCTTCAAGAAGATCCTACACTGCTTATTAGTCAACGCGGTATCCTCTCAACAAGAAGTTGGCGAGGCAAAGAAGATCATCTCGACAGCTGCAGAGTATGCCACAGCTATGGCAATAGAGCTAGAGCGGAGAACTATATCAACAGAAGGAGATGAGAATCTAAAGAGGAGCCTCGAGCTTTCGGCATACTTCACCATTCCGAAGCTTGAAGTAGCTCACCGACAATTGGCGCTCATGGCTGCCATGAAATTAGCATTCACCAACAAGAATTTCTCGTCAGCCCTCAGCTTTGCCAATCGAATGCTTGCAAATGGTGGTTCTGCGAAGCTACTAGATCAGGTAACTAAACTCAAGTCATCTTTGAACTTTAGCATGATAGCTAATTTTTACTAGGCGAAGAAGATAAAGTCCCAATGTGAACGAAGTCCGCAAGACAAGATCGATATCGAATTTGATCAGTTCGCAGAGTTTGACGTCTGTGCTTCTTCTCACACACCAATATACGGCGGATCCGCGAGTGTCGCATGTCCTTTCGATGGAGCGAAATATCATTCGCAATTCAAGGGACAAGTATGTAAGGTTTGCGAAGTCTGTGAAATCGGTGCTCCAGCAAGCGGTATTAGGTTGTTTGCGTCCTGAGCGGAATGAAGATGAATAGATGTCTTTAACTGCAGCTTCCAGTAATATATGCCTTACGCTAGGTATGAGACATGGTTCGCGGTTGTTGTCCTTGCGTGTCTGGATTACATGAGCTCAGAACTTCAATCCTACTCCGGAGCTATGAAAGAATTTATTTTTGGCCTTTGCGAAGGACTAAAATCTTCTCAACCTGGTCTGATCGTCGTATTCAATTGTTAAGGGACGACGGCCGGGTATGGCTATTAATAATGTAGGGTGAAGGCAGCTTGTGATTGGGGTCCGGGCTATTCCACAGGGGGAAATGCGGTTATTAAGGACATAGATTAAAATGTTACACAGCCAATTACACATTATTGTTCGAAAGCACTGAGGATATGTAGAATCTCAATTTTGCCAAGGGCCTAGGCGCATGATAGGGGGGTTCTAGAGGCTATCTCGCCCCATCAGTCTTGCGACAACTTGCTCAGCCTCAAGTCTCACACTGCCACAAGAGCAAAGACTACAAGGCCCCCCGCTTGCCTCCACGACAAGTTTTAACTGACGAAACAATTGCCCGCCATCACCAGGAAACATCGTCTAGGCTACTACTCAAGTTACTGCCACCTCTGAGGTTATCTTATGCCACCACCATCGTCGACAACCTGACACGTGCTTACACCACTCCCATTTTAAGATGACGATCCTATCCAAAGTCGTACCGCTTTTCATCCTTTTCATAGTGCTAGCCGTTGCCGCCTTCATTGGCTATGCCGCATACACAATTGCGACGGATATTGCTGAAAAAACGTCAAAGAAGATGGAGCAGAAGAATATCAGCTTTGGGAAAGAAGGCATGAAGATTGGAGTAAAGGAGGTCAAGACAGAGAATTATGTCGATGCGACACAGAGGTAGGCTATACTTGCTGGATGCCTGCCAGGCCAGCTCTGGCCGAGCTTGAGCCGTCATGGCTCGGAACTTACCAGTTCAACATGCGTCTGTGACTACATTAGGCTAATCGGTCACCTTTGCAGTCTACTCGTCAAGGCCTGGAATTACTCCAGTTGGCCAGCGTATAAATCCCGCTTTTGGAATAAGGATAATAAGGAAAAGGAGCAGCCACAGAAGGCAAGGACACCGTAAGCCTCATCATCCCAGCTCTCCGCCTTATCTCAGTACCTCAACACTACAATGGCTACTTCAGAAGCTCTGGCTGACATCTATGTGTGTTTTTGCTCCAGATACACGCGCTCAAGTAGTTCGGGTAAGGCAAAAGCCTAGAGGTGCGAGACGCACTGGAAAACTGTTTGCCATTCAGTCGTTATGATGATTTAAGGAGCACAATGGATAACGTCACGGGTCGAAGCTTTGCAAGATTGAAATTCAGAAGCACATATTCCATGGAAAGCGGATGTCTAGGCCGAGAACCAGCAGCCAATCTACATAGAGAGTGTTTCGGTGGGCTACGGTTTCCTCGTTTTGTTCACGCTGTTACGGCCGAGTCGTGCAAACTAAATCCCAATTCAATCATATTTGGGTCTTCACGATACTGGAAGCTCTTTCCGCCCGGGATAACCAAAATTTCAGGTTCCTGGGGGCAACTACCCCAGCAATTTCCTAAGAGTTGCCATTCCTTCCCACTCCTTCTCCCTCCAAGATTCGGCTTTTCTCATCAACATAACGCAGACATCCTTTCTTTTTCCTAAGCGTAATTACTGTACTTCGCTACCTACTATACCTACATTGCTACAATGCCGTCTGAACAATCTCCACGTCTGCTCAGCGTTCGTGTCAATTCAGATAACGCCGACGCTTTCACCCCTCCTCAGATCTACTATGGCCCAGGAAAGCATCCAGAGCGAGGGGAACTGCATGGACACAGGACACATACTTCGGTAGAACCCATTGCTCCACCCAATAAAGTAGGCTATTGAACCGAATCTAGTTGCACGAGCCAAGCAATCTGCCTGCTTTCCGGCGGATGAGCCTGGGTAAGATACTGCCAAGTAGGAGTTACAAGGATCCTCTGATTTAAAATCTAGACGATACTGCGAGCGAACCTCGTAGGTTTCTGGTCCCTGTAGACTCGACTTTGAAGAGCTTGCTCTCAAGGGAAGACACAGACCAGAACATCCAGATTACCATCGACGACCATGGCCCGAAAGTCCTGTCTCTGGGCACTGTGCAATCTCATGGCCATAACCACGTAGACGTCCGCGGAACCTACATGCTGTCGAACTTGCTCCAAGAATTGACATTAGCTCAAGGTTACGGGAGGAAACATATCGTCCTTGACGAAGCTAGACTGAGTGAAAATCCCGTTCAGAGGCTATCCCGTCTCATTCGATATTCTTTCTGGGACAATCTCACACGACGCATCGATGCATCGTCTATTGAGCTAGCTGGGAAAGACCCGAAGGACTGGACAGACGACCCAAGGCCAAGAATCTACGTTCCAGTAAGCTGCCCCGAGCAGGTTCAATACTATGAACAACTTGCAAAAGACCAGCCCAAGATCCGTCTCGATGTGCACAGGCTAGCCCCTGAGGATATCACGCCCGAAGGGATCAGGGATATGAATGACAAGCCAGGACTACTGGCACTTGCTATGGAACAATACTCCAATACTAAGACCGGAGCCCTCGAATTTCGTGGTTTACCCTTTGTCGTACCCGGTGGACGTTTCAACGAGATGTATGGATGGGATAGCTACATGGAGTCAATTGGGCTTCTCGTTAACGAACGGGCTGATCTGGCCAAGGCCATGGTCGTCAATTTCTGTTTCTGCATTAAGCATTACGGAAAGATCTTCAACGCCAATCGTACCTATTACCTGGGACGTACGCAGCCTCCCTTCCTTACGGACATGGCCCTTAGAGTCTACGAGACGACCAAACATGAGGCTGATGCCTTGGCGTTCCTTCGAGAAGCGATCCTTGCCGCTATTAAAGAGTACCATACTGTCTGGATGGCCTCTCCAAGGCTGGATCCTTTGACAGGTCTATCACGCTACCGGCCGGAAGGCATTGGCGTTCCTCCGGAGACTGAACCTACACACTTTATCCACATTCTGGAACCGTATGCTAAGAAATATGGAATGTCCTGTCCTGAGTTCATTCAAGCTTATAATAGAAATGATGGGACTGTCAACGAACCTCACCTCGATGAATACTTCTTGCATGACCGTGCTGTGCGTGAATCTGGGCATGATACTTCCTACCGCCTGGAAAATGTAGCTGCCAATCTAGCAACTGTTGATCTCAACTCTCTACTGTATAAGTACGAAATTGACATTGCTCGGACAATAGCTACTCACTTTGGTGGACAGCTAAGTATTCCACCTGAACTGTGCGCCGGCGTCCAAGGGATGAAGCCAAACCAAGTCGAGACCTCAGCGGCTTGGGATCGTCGAGCAAAGAATCGACGTAAGGCAGTCGATCGCTATTTGTGGAACGAAGACGTGGGCATGTACTTCGACTATGATACCGTCAGAAAGGAACAAACTGATTACGAGAGTGCTACTACATTTTGGGCAATGTGGGCTGGACTTGCAACTCCTCGTCAAGCTGCAGCTTTAGTCATCAAAGCTCTCCCCAAATTTGAAGTTTTCGGGGGTCTAGTCTCTGGTACGGAAAAGTCTCGAGGACAGATTAGCATTGAGCGTCCTAGCCGTCAATGGGATTATCCATATGGTAAGAATATCTGTGCAGGGTCCTCAGCCTTGACCTAGCTGACAGTGATCAGGATGGGCACCGCAACAGATACTTGCCTGGACCGGTCTCTTGCGCTATGGGTTCCGGGAAGAAGCGGAAAGGCTTGCTTACAAGTGGCTTTACATGGTCACCAAAGCATTTGTAGACTTCAACGGCATAGTTGTGGAGAAGTATGATGTGACGCGGCCTATCGACCCTCACAAAGTCGAGGCAGAATACGGCAATCAAGGGAGCGACTTCAAAGGAGTGGCGCGAGAGGGATTCGGGTGGGTGAATGCCAGCTATGTGTATGGTTTGACGATCCTCAACACCCACATGAAGCGTGCATTAGGGACTTGCACGCCTTGGGAGACTTTTCATAAGGCTACTGCATCCGATGATGGACTGTAGCTTCAGCTCTGAAAACCTGGGAATGAGTGGACCGGCTTGTGTATTATTCTTATCATAGCAGTACTGAAGAACCATGGATAGCACAGCATGCATATTAGGCAGATCATTGCTTGCCTGTAAGTCATTCCTGACATCTTCAATGAGTTGCATGACTGCCCTCCCTATCTCATATTGGCACCCAATCAGCTCGCACTGCTATAGCTGCCCAGAAAGCTGTTCATGCTCACGAAAACCAAAGTCTGCAGCACGATATGACCTCCCAGACATTAGGCAAGCACGCGGCTCCCAACGATCCGGATTGCAACTATACTCCATCAACAATGCGCTTATAGCTTTGAAACTATAATTCTGTAAGATGCTTGACAGTGATGGTCTACAACATGCATATGAGACTTTCTTGTTATGGAATCACGTGCTCGACCAAGATACCAAGCTTGGCGATGCTTAAACCCACACGAGATCAAACCGGTGTCGACGGTCCAACAATTCGCTCAGAACTCCACAACGATGGAACACCAACATCGTACACAGTAGGAAAGTCCTTGCTTATTGATATTTCGCGATGTTGAATCCTAGTTCCGTGGAGGATGGGCTGTGCCAACACAAGTACCGAATCCTTCGCCCGCTGATTGGTGAGAGTATAATGACTGTGCATGAGGCCCTCCAGTCCCGGGTCGAGATTAAATTCGGGACGGCGGGGTTCGCAGAATGGATGGGATGCTGACATTCCCCTTCCTCTTCCGATTGCGTCGCCGGGGATATCTCTCCTTCTGAATCTTACCTTGCGACAATCTTTGTGGATTGTTCAGCGCGATTGTATCCAGATTTGGAAAGCTGACGAGAATACAAACCGCTGCTATGACTTTGTGATTGCAACGCTGGGGCGTCCACTGTTGGCGCTTACAATTCGCTTTGAGCGAATTTCACTTTGCTTTGGGGGTGAAGGAGTGAGGGAAGCAAGATGAGAGGTTTGAGGGCCGCTGCTGTGGTTTGGTTTGCGCAATGCGTGCTGCTGGTGCAGGCTTCTGGGTACGGTGTGCTGCCGCGCGCGGCATCGTCTTCAGCTGCTCCGACGCCTGTATCAGTTAGCCCTTCGCAGAATTGGTATGGACTCATATGCTCCCAATTCTTTATCGAAGCTGTTTTTCCAGTGCTTCTTGTAGTCGAGCTTCCTGGCTGACGCGTACTCGTTAGGGATGGCGATGACGGTCCCTGGTCCTCCTTCACGATCCAAGTCGGTACACCCGTCCAAGACGTCCGAGTTTTCATATCCTCCAACAATGCGGCTACATGGGTCGTCCTCCCTACAGGTTGTAATGTGGGGGACAGTGGTTGCTCGGGAGATCGGGGGCTCGCTTTCAATCCCAATACCTCCTCGACGTGGAGCCTGCACGGGAACTATGAGCTGAGCACAGAACAAAATCTAAACTTGTCTGCTGAAGCGATATTTGGCAATGACACACTGGGCTTGGGAATACAAGGGAGTGGAGGTCCGGTCCTGCAAAACCAAGTCATTGGTGCATTTACGGATGACGATTTCTATCTTGGCTACTTTGGAGTGAATTCAGCAGTCATTAACTTCACCAACACAGAATCCCAGCCTAGCTATTTGACAACGTTGAAGGACAAGAACCTGATACCTAGTGTGAGCTTTGGATATACGGCGGGAAATCAATATCGATTGAAACAGGTGCTTGGGAGTTTGACGCTTGGTGGATACGACGCTGGGCGCTTCACTCCAAATGGACTTTCTTTTCCCTTCGCTGAGGATGGCTCTCGAAGCCTGATGGTGGGCGTACAGTCGATAAGCTCAACCGATCAGACAGGCACAAACAGTGTATTGTTGGCCACTGGCAATGGGTTCATGGCTTACGTGGATTCCACGGTCGCTCAGATATGGCTACCCCTGGAAGCATGTCAGGCATTTGAGAAAGCATTCGGGATTACCTTTGACGAGACATCCCAGCTGTATCTTGTGAACGAGAGTCTCCATACTCAGCTACAGGCACAGAATTCCAGTGTCACATTTGAACTAGGTGCTGGAACAAGCGGCGGGAAGACTATCAACATCACGCTGCCATATGACAGCTTCGATCTACTAGTTGAGCCTCCTAATCCTGGAGTGGCGAACAATACTAGATATTTCCCATTACGGAGGGCGGCCAATGACAGCCAGTATACAATTGGGAGAACCTTTCTTCAGGAAGCGTAAGTAGAATTCTGAGTCAAACTGTCAAGCGAGTGCTAAACCTTCATAGGTATCTTACTGTCGACTGGGAGCGTCGAAACTTTTCAATTTCTCAATGCCTGTTCGATGACAACATGCAGCAAACCCTTGTGCCTATCAGGTCCAATGCCACGTCTTCTTCATCAAGCTCAGGTTCTTCAAAGGGAAAGACCGTTGGAATCGCGGTCGCCGTAGTTGTGATTGTCCTTGTAGTCGCCGGCGCTCTGGGCTGGTTCTTCTGGAGGAAGCACCAGAAGAGCAAGAATGTTACGAAGGGTGTCGAGACGCCTCCAGATGAGGTTGTCCGCCAAGGTTTCGCAAAGGGGGAACTTGACACAGGCAATGATAATCAAAGATTTGAGATGCCCGGCTCTGAACCTGTTAAGCCTCCTCAAGCGAACCATACACCAAACGGATGGGTGAATGAGAAGGCCACTTATCCGGGAGATCGATCAGGAATGGCCGAAGTAGAAGGTGGTGATATCTCTTCTACTCCAGAGCTACCGCTCTCGCAAAGACACCAAATGCATGGATTCCACGAGATGTACGATCCTTCAGCACCTTCGATGGCACCTGTAGAGCTACCAGGGGTAATACCCCTACCAAGAGAGATGGAGGGTTCAAACCCTACCTCTCCGGCTTCTTCACCGCGTCGGTCAGCTCGATCGCCTCTCATCAGCCCTAGATCTCCTTTGAGTCAGTCATCGAGACCGCGTTCTTGGAAAACTCGCTTTTCGAGACCACAGCCATCACGGAGATCCACTCAAGAGTCGATACCTAGTCAGGTCTCTGCACCCACATCACCTCCAAAACCTTCAAGGGGACCATCATCAGCTCCTTCCACGGAGGTTTTCAGCCCAGTGTCGAGAAGCGGCACGGGCACTTTCCGGTCGGATAATGAAGGGCCAGCGTCGCCTCGTGTAGGCCTAATATTAAGTCCTATATCACCTGATGATGATAATCCACGGCCGAATCGGTCCATGTTCGAACGCTGAGGGGGGGCACGAATGAGCAAATTCAGTAACTTATAGACTAGGTTGCACACGGAGTAAAGTACTGGAAACGATAGCTGAAGGAGTTTTGGCAGCGTGAAGGATTATCCCCGGAAACGTGCATAAAGGGTGGTAGGCTTTCGGTGGATTTTGAATAGCATGACCAAAAGATTACGGCTATTTTTGATTCATCTTTATCCCATCTTCATTGCTTATTCCCGTGTATACCTACGTCTTCGCCCGGTTGACTGAGATTCTCATAATGCCGATGCTTGAGGGTTGTGTGACTCTTTGCCTCCATATTTCCATTTCTAACTTACACACTATTGCAATCGTGACACAGGGTCGAACGATTAGAAGGCTTTGCTAAGGAACAGACTTCCAACCTTCCCATCGCATCTATGTCTAGAATTTTCTAGTCCCGGCCAAGATGGCCGGATGGCCGGGTCGCCGTCACCGCCGCCATTACGGAATCATGCAGCATGGTGGACGGTGAGCCTTGATTCTATAATGGCTGGACGATTAGCCTTTTTGCTGCACTACCTTAAATTGTCTGTCGAGCTAGCCCCTGCTCAAGCCTGTGCATATCTGGGGGCGGACATGGCGTACATGGCAAAGCCTGGCCATGATCGCCGTCTCGAGGATCCTAGCATACCATGTGCGTAGGGTGGCAGAGATGGAAAGAAGCTGTTGCAAGGATGTCGACCTTAAATCAATGATCCTGGCTCTTCTGGGCTTGCGGTGGCACGGTTGCAGGACGCCTCGAGAGAAAGAAAAGAAGAAAGGCAAAAAACAGCCTCAGCTGATGAAACATTGCATCGCACTAAACAAGCGAAGCTCACCCATCGAGACGATCTGAGCGAAACGGCAGGAACCTTCTTCATATTGTATGGTGTACTGGTGTACACCAAAAGGCGTTGAAGATTGACTAACGGGGAAGTTTACGTTCTCGAGCAAAAGCTAATAGCGAACTCCGTCCTACATGCTTCCACTATAATAATGCAGGTCATCGCAAACTGTGTAGCATCTAGAACCTCATTCGAGCTCTTATACGAAGTGACACTATAGTCGAGCCTGTTAGAAAAACTTCCGCTCCCTTAGGGTAGTGCACATGCAGCAACAAGCACCAGGGAAACCACAAGTGGCGCACCTCGTGTTCGTCGAATTGTGAAGTCTAAAGGGTCTAATACAACCCCCCACACAAATGCAGGTACGCGCCAACTGCAGCTCCTTCCTGCCGTTGCCATGTGTTGGTACCTTGATTACTAGGAATATAGTCACTTTGCAATAAGTATCACATGCACGAATTTGCTGCAGGCGAACAGCGCGCAGAGTAGTATGGAAATTGTTGGCTCGTTATCTCTGATTGTCTTTCTTTATCTTACAGAGAGGCCGGGATACGGGAATAAGGGCAGCATTATTAATGAAATTCAGCTGATCCAACTGTCAGACTGTTCGCGGGAGGGTTTCGGGAGACAGATAGTTCGAGATGCGAAAGTTGGAATGATCAGACCCAACTCCATAGCTCTACACATCCGCACACACTCCAGTTCGGAGGGTTAGGGATCAACAAAGCACACGGCTCGCATCAACACAAAAAGGGTTTTGTGCTTGAACGGCAGCTGCACGTAAGGTGTATCAGCAACCAGTCGAACTACACCAGTACCTTAGGCAGAAGGAGCCAGCCGCTGCCAAGACGTCCGAGACAGGGCGCCAGGAGGATGAGACCAGATCTCATCGGGAGCACGTGTGCAGCGCGTCTTACCTAGCTGGGACTGAGCATGCGAGATCGTCAGGAACCAGGAGCACAAGGTTGTATCAAAGAATGCGGAGAGGAGGCGCGGGAACAAAGGCACTCAGGGCACTCAGGGCACTCTTTGTCGCCCGATCCACTTGTCAGGTACTATTGTAATCTTCTCACACTATTTGCTGCCTCACTGCCTCACTGACGCAGGAACAGCCGAATATGTGCGACAAGGTGCAGCAGCCCAATAATGTACCGTAACAGTAGCCCATACCAAAGTAGACTGTGCATTCGGGGTAACGGAATTCAATCCCCCTGTAAGATGGGAAAATTCTCTCATTGATGCTTTAGCTCTGCTGCGCTGCTCAACTAGGGCACGCCTACACACATGGGAAATGAGTGCGTCTGGCCTCTTCTACCTTGCTCTGTACATGAATCTTATGTCAACGCCACGAGACCACAGTCGTATAAAGTACCGTAATAAGCAGCAGTAATATTGGATCCGAAGGTAATGCTTCTCTCACTGCTGATGACCTCAGAGCTAGAGCGCCACTGCTGGGTTGGCTTGCGCGACTAGGTTATGACGGATCAGTAGTGTTCAGCTGCCAAGGGAGCAGCGTGCTGATTGCGACGTGACGCTCCGGCGAGCTTGAGAAAGCGAGAAAGCGGGTGTTTCACCCCAAACATCAGCGATGACAGCGAAACCCCAGCGAAACGCCAGACTACAATACTGACCAATGGTACAATGGGACAATCACAGAACAACGCTATACTTGGAGCGACGAAGGCGGAATGGACCGAATAGGGGCCTCTTAGGGCGCTTTCGTCCCTTGTTGTCCCTCGTTTTGGACGCAAAGGGAAGGATTGACCAGTCAAGGGGAGTCAAAACGAGAACCCCCGGATCCGAAAATAGTTGCCCCTAGAAGTAGTACCTAGGCCCAGCAATAGTAGGTAATCAGCTAATGCAGCTCACGCATCTCAACCTCCCTCCCTAATCCATCCCATCACCTCCAGCCAAAAGTACCCTCCAGTATGACCACAACACACTTGGCTGCATCCCTATCAACTAACATCACATGCCAAAACGCATGCTGTTTCATTAATTCTTCGGCTCTCTCCGTGAGTCCGTGGGTTCACTAGGCAAAGAGCTCCCTCTAGCCACCATCGCGATTCTTTCTCCTACCTGCGCCTGATCCTCCTTCTTCTTCCTCTTCCATAATCCTTCCCGCACTCTGCCACACCACACTACCACATGTCGGTCAGCATGGGGAAATTAAGGAGCTTGGGCCATGGCAGAACATGGCCCGTACACTGCAAGGCTACGTCGTTGATAACACCGTCCACCCAACCCCCCCGGCTTCCCAAGCTTGCCTGCGTAGCATTTAGTCTCAAAAGGACCTGCACTGCCGCGATATAAATAACTGCGCCCTCTCATCATGCTGAGTCTTTCTCGAAGCCCTACGTGAAGCGAAATTGCGTTGTCTCAATGAGGCATAGGTATTTCGTCTGAAAGCTCTTTGCCGCTCCTTTCAATCCCAAACTAGTCATCGTTCGTACCTCGGGACTACGGTTTGTCACCCCACCAAGCGTCCTTGTCTTCGAGGCGCATGGTGTAGATCTCTGATGACATTATCTTTTTACTTTTACAAACACATCTTGCTGAATATACATAATAATTAGTGTTCTCAGGCATCACACTGTCATTCCTATGGATAGCCTACCGTGGTTACATAATACAGCATGACTGTTGTGGGCTAAGAAAATTTTTGGGCATTCAAGTCAATACGACGGTCGTTTCCAACATCATAATATAATTCTAGTACAAGGCTGCTGTACAGCTCCTCTACCACATTCGTTAATTGATTCCTTCGGCCCCACACCAAAGCTGTTATCCCAGTCATCGGATTAGGAAGATCGTTTTCGGGGAGGATATAATACGTCCGGGCTCGCACAAGGCACAGAATGTCAGAGCAACAATTTCAGTCGTTACCATACGGGCCCATTCAACCAAGAGTGGGACAAGAACACATATCTCCATCCGCACCCTCATCGGCTTCAGACCTAGTATCGAGATCCTCGAATACCACACGGCGACGCCGAGCCTCTTCCATATCCCCCAGCAATACTATGTCCAGTGAGAAGCCCAGAGAATCTACCAGGCAACGTCAGAAGCCTAGGACGATGCCTTACAGAGGTCAGGCAGGATCATCGAAGGGGACGGGTACGATACCAGACCCAGGGCTTCTGAACCCGGCGGAGGAGATCACATATACCCCAACGACGCATCGTATAAGTAAGGCAAAGAAAGGGAAAAAGGTCCACGCTTGCGAGTATCCGGGATGTACAAAGGTATGGGTCAATAATTATGGAAATCCAAGCCTTAACTAAGGTTGTATAGATCTTCACTCGAGCAGAGCATCGCAAGTATGCTGGCCAGAAGTCTAGTCAATGATGTCAATAAGTGGCTGACAGGTTGCAGGCGCCATGAGGCAAATCATAATACTTCTCCAGCTTTTCAATGTGAAGTAGAAGAATGCCGCAAACCCTTTCAGCGTGCAGACTTATTAGCGCGACATATGGAACGACAGTGAGTCACCTGTGATTTCCGTCCAGGAATACGAACTGATATAAACAGACATAATATGCCATCGGCTGAGGCCTCTGCCTTTCGAAGCCAATACCGGCACAGCTCGCTTAGTGACGTGTCGAGGTCGCCCAGAGGCAGTTTCAGTGCTTCTGGCATGGGTCAGCCGGGGACAGCAACCGCACCATCTCTGCCACAGCCGTCGGGGACCATGTCTATAGGCTCAATAATTGAGCCGAACATGAGAAGCGACTTTAAGAGCGAATTCTCGTCTCATGCTGGGCCGAGTATACATGAGCTTCCTCATGGTCCCATAGGTACGGCACCACGCAGTATGCACCCGGAACTACTCTATGGCCTAGCACCTTCTGGAGATTCTCCTTTGTATTCATCGTCTGATTCTTGTTACTCCCCTCTTTCAGGAATCTCAGACTACCTGCAGCCTCCAGCTGTCACTCAGCCCTTTTATGCCCCGGATATGATTCAGCGACCCCAGTCTACATCTATCGATAATTGCTTTCAGCCAATAATTCAATCCCCGATGTCTGCGGGGCCTCCTACACCAGCTTGGAATCAGCAGTATGATCCTACAGCTCTTGGATTCGCCCCTGAGGTACAATGCCTGCCTCCGGTAAGTGACTACTATGAGCATAATTCTTGCGCGAAGGCTAATACTTTGGCCTCAGCAACGGCAATACCAATTTCACTCTCCCTCATGGGCAGGTGCGAATGGCTCACATACCTACGAAATGAATGTTCACTCACAACAGTCTTGGTCAGGCCAATACATAGGTCAACCCAATCACGACGCCGACCGCTACGGAATCATCCCATGACGACTTTCTACGACGCTATACTATCAAGTATCTATTTAAAAATGGCATAACAACGGCTATCTAATCTGTAATGTCTCTCTGTCATGGCATGTTATGTGTACCAGATACTTTTTGTACTACTATCTACGACCGGACTTACGACTCACGGCACCACTTTCCTTAAAGTTATTGCATTGTATTGTATGTCATTTAGCGGGCGTTTTGTGATGTTTCGGACGGTTTTATGTGTAAGATTAGAACGTTTTGAGATGACACTGACTCAGCGATTGTTTATCTACTTCTTCTCCAAGCGAACTTCTATTCCCGCTTCTGTAATAGTAATAGTAACCTTTATTAGCAAGCAAGATATAGCTCCAAAAGACCAACAGGGTCATGATGATTCATAAAAAACTGGCCCCTTTGCCTTGTAAGCCCCTGACGTGGAGGTTCGATATGAGAGGCTCTATGCGAATTTATTCCTAGAGGCTTGGCGTAAGGCGAATCTCTGGGCTGTTTTAGACAACGACAGGTCACACTAGGTCACCACCAGGTCACACACTGCTACAATCGCAAAGACTTAGTCAATAGCCTGGAATAGCACCATATACACGGGGAACTAAGCAAGCGCGTTGTAACATGCCCCTCACTGTATCTCAATCTGGGCGTCGGAGTGGCTGAAACTTCCGACGTAGCATTCCGTGAAAAAGCTGGCAGAAAAGCCACGGAGGATGGAGAGGATAGGGAAAGCCCACACGGTGTTACAACGGGACGGAACAAGCTTCTACTCAGGAAGTTCTCTCAGGAATCACGTTGTTGGCTCGTCAGCCCAGTCTCACATGCCTGCCCTTTTGCATGCGATCACGAGCACGGGCCCCGTTTACGACTGATAAAGAGAGACCTACGGGACGGAGACGGTTAAAACAACGACAGGCACGCGTAAAGAATCTGTCAAGTCTAGCACGCATGTGCAATTGGGGTCACAACCTGAATGCCCTGGGCGGACACTAGGTGGCAAGCTGAGACTTCTGACCTCAAGCAGCGTAAAATTCATCGAACGACAGCCGACCATTCGAACAGGGACAAAAAGCCAGCGTAAGACATCCATGAAGCAAACTTGTGAGTGGCTTGACGATCAAACCGCTCCTTAGAGTGAGTGCTACAATATGCAGGCTCCATCGCGGTCGTTTTCTTTCATTTCTGCACGACTGTCTGCCTAGCTCGAGGTTTTAGATACCGGCTTCCCTTCAGCTGTCCTACCCGTGTCGTTGACCAGCTTACCGAGCCATGCACCAGTCCATCTTCCTGACTCTGTGCTCCTAGGAGCGGGACGATTGGACTCTTCACTGCTCTTGTCACTCCCTCCCAGCTTATTTTCTTCAATGATTTATCGTACTGCTTTACCTGCTCTTGTTTCGATGCGCATACCGGCATGCTCGCGCTTCGGTCTGCTATCTTGATCCTTGTTGTTTGCTCTGATGGGTGACTTGGCTCTGCTGCCCTTACTGACGGAATATCACACCGCCGAGCACCTTCATCATGCGCTCTTGCTTTGATCACAGCTTTCTTTCGTGTGGGATAGGAATAGTGCGGCGACTTTAGCCGCTCTTGCCGGTGACGGTCTTCCCTAGTGTCTTCTCTACAGCTCTCCCACCCTGCTTCTTCTATGGTATCCTGCAGTCCCTGAGATTGGTCCTCATCGATGTGTTCGTTTGTAATAAGGGACCTTGGCAGGTCTGTGAAGTCTCCTTGCTCAGAATCGGCTGTCAGCTCGATGCTGCGGCTAGGCAGCTGTGACAGAGCTTTCTTGAATCTGTGGACTTGTTCGGCCAGTGAGATGCACGGGTCTTCTCGTCTAAATCTGTTGAAGAGAAGAATTTCTTGGTAATTTTGAGTGTTATCGATCGCATCGAGGCCGGTTTTCAGTACATAGAGTTCTTCATCATGTTCGTGGGGCTGAATATGTGCGTCTTCTTGTGTAATGCTAAGGACTTGGCCAGGACTGAGATCAAGCTCTCCGTTCATTTTGGCTAATGGACTAAAGGCTTTCGAGATAGCGACTCCAAGGGCACACACTGCTTTCAGCATTTATGCATCGAGTGGCTGGCTTCCAAGCAGGAGCTGGACATTGAGCTGCATTGTCGGGTAGTCTCGAAGTCGCCTTCGAGTCGCCCGTGAGTTGAAGTCAGCCTGACGGAGAACAAACTTATCGACGTTTGGACTCGAAAAAACAAGTCCTTAGATCTAGCGGTCCGTTTAAAAAGCAAGGATATTATCAACATCGACAAGCCTCCCATTACTAATTGAAGAGGACTGATATGCACGACACAATTTTCTACTGCCGGCAGAGAGAACATGCCAATGTTCCACCTAGCCAAAATTTGGTGATAGCTTGGCTCAATTCGAGTCACACCGAATCAATTAACCTTTCCACAAGAGTACAGGAAAGGAAAGAAAAATTACCTCAACTAAGGCATACTATGGGCTGCAGCCCCTAGGAGCGTGCATAAGTGGTTGATCTTCCACCTTTTTTCGGCGACAACTCAAGCATGTGCCGAGATTCTGAACCATGGGAATGAGATTCGGGGCTTCGCTCACCTTCTCCTGAACACAAGCAAGCTAACCATATCCTCTCAATTGCCCGATACGCTCATGTTCTTGCTAAGCAGATAATCATTGCAACCCTTCCGGACTCGAGACTTTGCAGAATCGCCCGCTCTGGCCGCCAATCCCACAGACCTCGGCATGACCGATACCACCCCAGCTATATCGAGTCATGTCAGTCACACTAAGCCATCTACCTATCTCACTGATGAACCGCGACAATGGAACCTTTACGGAGAGCACGGTTGCGGCGCTGTCGACCACATCAGCGGGCCCCGTCTCAACCCAGCACCCCGGGGAACAGGCGCGGCTGCATCCGAAATATGAGGCTAAACCCTCTCAGCAATTGGTCCAGGCTGATCTCTTCAAGCGAACTGCACGTGTGACTGGCTCCGAAGGTTAATAGTGCATGCGCTGACACGTCGGTATTAACTATCCTCACCCGCTTCCCACTTCCGTATCTTGGGTGCAACTGTGTGCATACGGTCAGCCTGACAAAGGGGCAAGCGGGTTGATTTTGCATTGTTTTAGTTCTCAGCACAGTGTCTGAGGTTCCCATTTCGATTGACAAGGTGGCTTTCTTGCCAGTGAGGCCATGGTACGAAACCTGGATACGCACATCAATATGGACAGCGTTGGAGGGAAAGACAGATTCTCCACCGGCCTAACCCCCACTCCCCGTCAACTTATCGCCGCAACGCAATCCATTATAAAGAAGATACCATCCCGCCAGGAGAACCGTGCGCGTCAAACTACAGGCACAAGCCTAAGGTAGCCTTAGGTCGATGGAAGGGATGGTCCGTTACCATACTCTCGGAATTCTTGTGGCTTTGGACGGCTTGTTCCCTCAATCAATATAGCCGTGACTGGAACACCTACCATGGCACTGCGTGGGCCCATTATCGTGCTCCCGGGGTGGTCGTAGCTCTTGGATGGCTTTCTTCTCCTAAGTGACGTGGCCAGGGACTGCTGGAACAACACTTATGGGCTCTGGCGTAAGACATCTACCAATTTAATGGAACGGCCCATTACTGCACCTGCGATAGTCTCGTGGCTTCAGGATGGCTTCTTCCCTCCACTGGTTAACATGACTAGAGACTGCAGGGACAAGACCCGTTTAGCACTGGCCTCTAGAATCAACCATGGGACTGGGAATATGCCCGTTACCGTACCCTCGGGATTCGCTTTCGACGGCGTTCTTCCTTTCTTCGATGGACCTAACAGGAGACTAGGACATCCCAAGTGTTAGCGAATGGCTCGGTACCATCCTCCCTGCCTCTCGTGGCTTCGAAACGGTCTTTCCTTTACCCCCTCCACCTGGCCTGACGCGAGATTGCTGGAGCAAGACTACCTTAGCCAACCCTGGCATAAGACATCCGTCATCATTCGAGAAAATGACCCGTATCACCATCCCGGAATTTCGTGGCTTGACGCCGCGTCTTCTGCCTCCCACCAACTAACGCACCAAGAAACCGCTGGAACAACCTAAGACTAGCTCTGGAGTAGCTCACGTCACCGTCCCATGAACCAGGTAACGAATGAGTAGTCCGTTAACATATCCTCGGGAATGAACGGCTCCTCCATCTTTGCATACCACACCAGTCTACTCAGCACAGAAAACAGACCAACCAGGTCTCCACTACCTAGCCCAGTCCCACAAAGCAAAGCACAGCCGTCTCATACCCCCACCTCAGAAACCCTGCCATGTTCCTCCCTCCCTCCCTGCCTGTTAGTACCCCAACAACTTGGGTTAGAAAAGCCTACTAGCTAGTCCTCAGAATAGTTGCGAAAAGACCCCTACCGCATTCTCGGGTTTGGAAACGACCTTCTTTCCTTCCTTCCTTCCTTCCTTCTCCTCCACCATATGCTGAACAAAAAATGTTGCTATAGAACCAATCGATAGATGGATATTCTTCTCGGGCATACTTACGGAAAAGGAAGGAAAGGGGGAGAGAGAAGGGAATCAGTAGAGTAATGCGGGAGGATTTGGGAAGAAATGATATCTGTTTCTATGCCGACAACAGAGATAACATAGTTGCAGAGAATGCTTTAAAGAAAGGGGGTTGGGTCGAAGGTAGTCTATTCATAAGATAGTAGATACAGTTTATATCTAAGTACAAGGAAGAGAAAAGAATAATGATACGAACAATGAAGCAGCCTATTCCTTTTCCTCCCATATCCGAATAACACAGATTCCGTTTCGATGGTCCATGTTGAAATCCACTGACGCGATATAGGGAATTGATCCCAGGAATGAAGCAGCCGATTCCTTCCCTCCCATATCCAAATTTCATACGATGTCCATATTGAAACCCAACCGCCGCAATATAGGGAAATGATCCCAAGAATGAAGCAGTTCTTTCTTTTCGTCCCACATCCAAATAACACAAATTTCCTACTGTCGCAATATATGAGAGACAAAGCCCGCACTGGGCATTTATACCAATGCATAGACACTCCCCGAAACGCCGTCGCTGCCGGGAAACCCATACATATCATATCATATCACATCATATCCCCATCTCAACATCAACAAAATATCTCCCTCAACTCTCCCCTCCTCGTCTTAAAACAACCTCTTCCCACTCCACAACCCCCCACCTGTCCCCCACCCTCTCCAACGCCCCCCCCAACGTACCCTCCACACCCCTCACCCTCCCGGCTCCCTCCCCCCTCCTCGCAAACTCCAACGGGCGTCCCTCCCTCGCAGCACCCAGCCTCTGCATCTCCATTTTACAACACGCATAAGGGCTTTCCCCCAGCGCGGCGAAGAGAAGCGTTACAGCTAGAGAAAAGATGTCGGAGGAGTACGTGGCGATGGGGGAGTGGGTGGGCGTGGGGTGGGCGAGAGAGGAGAGGAGTTCCGGGGCGGTGTATTCGGGTGAGACGGCGGAGATGAGTGGTGGGGAGGGGGAAGGGGAGGATGGGTTGGTTTCTTGGGGGGGGAGGAGGTGCGAGGAGGAGAAATCGCAGAAGAGGGGTGTCAGGGTTTCGGTTTCGGTTTCTGAGTGGGTGGAGGAGGTGGAGGGCCGGAGGAGGATGTTGGCGGGTTTGATGTCGCCGTGGATGCAGTGGTGGGAGTGGAGGAAGGAGAGACCGGCGACGAGGGAGGTGGTTAGGTGGGTCCAGGTGGGGAAGCCGAGGATGGGATCGAAGATGTTTTTTGTGGTCAAGGGGGTGGTTTTTTTGAGGGTTTGGGCGTGGGTTTCGAGGGAGAGGGGGAGGGCGGTGAGGATTATGGAGTGGGTGGAGGGGTCCCAGCCGTGGAAGGGGACGATGTGTTGGGTGGAGCCTGGGGGGTGGGAGTGGAGGTAGGTGAGGATGCGGGCTTCGGTTTCGAGGATTGGGTAAGCGTCCCGTCGTGAGGGTTTCTTTATGGCGAGAACTTTCTGGTTGGTCTTGGGGTCTTGCTTGGCGCCATTGAGTGGTGATGTTGGAGGACTTGGAGGGAGGGTTGATGGTTCGGGGATTTCGCTGGCGCGGTAGACCGTGCTCCATACTCCGTATCCCAGCTCTTCGTGGAGGGTATATCGTTTTGTATACAGCTTCGGTGGCAAGTCTGGTGCTGGAATATCCTCCTTTGCCTGCTCTGCCATGGAATTCAGTATATCTGCAGGCTTTGCGCCAAGGTTCACGCCAATTGAGGATAGTGATTCGATGCCGTCGGCACTAATGGAGGCTCTTTTGTTGCAAGGCCGTTGAGGCGTAGCTGGGGGTGTAAGTGCTCCATTCTCGCCAAGTTGTGGGAGAGTTGCTGGCGATGTCTTCGTCGTGGCAAGCTTCGGCTTCTGGTCCATGGGCAGTGCAGCCAGCGGTGCTAACGCTGGACGTGTCGCTGGGATAAGTGTTGGGTTCGTCACCTGGCTGGTAAGAGGAAGCCAGCTCTGCTTGCTCTCCGGAATTGTAGGCTTGGACGCGTCCATGTTTAGAGACTATAGCTGTCGAAGCTACTGTATCGAAGCTAAGTCCTCGAGGGGTTTGGTGGAAGAAAGACTGCGTTCCTTCGCGTTTAGCTGCGAGTTTGGAGTAAATTATGAGTTGTCAAGGGCGAAGAATGGAGAAGCGAAGGTGCAGTCAGTGCGTCTTTTGTACGATTGGAGGGGGTGGTTATTCCCCAGCATTTCTTCGACGCATGTGAAATGACATGGTGGTGCCAAAAGTGGATATCACCCACGGTTCCGCATGGGTTCCAAACTTAAGAATTGTTGAGAAGCCTTTTTCAAGGGTGGTTTTGGCTTCGATTGAGCATTGAAGAGCAAGTATTCATAAGGGAAGGATGAGATCACGGCCACACTATGGGCTTTCGTCTCATGTGGTGCTCATAACCAAAGTCGCCGACGCCCATCGGGGCAGCGGTATTTAGTTGGAGCAAAGAAACAGCTGACAGGTTGCTGTCAGCGAGGCGCATGGTGGATGACACACCTGTAGTTTTGTAGTAGGTACGAGGAGAGTATTTATTGCGCACGCCAGGGAAAACCGTCACAGGGTAGAGGTAGGTAGAGAGATCAATTGCATCATAAATCCGACGCTACTGATTGGTCCCCGACTTGCACGTGCGAGAATACGTCGATCAGCCCTTAGGCACCCCTAGGCACCCCTAAGCACCCCTAAGCTCCCTTAAACTGGCAAGCTTTAGGTCTAGGTCTAGGTAGGCCACATTGGAGACTTGGCATACCACTGCTTCCCTCTCTCCTTTTTTTCTTTTTTTCTTTCTTTCTTGGATTGGAGAATTTTGTTATAACTTACCAAAACATTATTGAAACAGCCCTGCTGCATTTTCGCCATAGCTTGGTCCAGCACACTCCTTCTCAAGACGACCCTCCATTCGCCCTGAGGACTTGTCCGCTTACCCATCCACTCTGTCCCCCACTCAACCAAACAATCGCCTCTGCGATTTCCTCAGGCTTCCCAATTCGTCCCGTTGGACTAAAACCTGCAATGAATTTCAACATCTGCTCCGTCTTGCCTTTGTTGAACATGTCTGTTCCAGTCGGCCCTGGTGCCACTGCATTCACACATATGCCCTTCGTCAAAAGCTCTTTGGACATGACCCGTGTCATCTGCTCGATAGCTCCTTTGCTGGCAGTGTAGAGGAGATAGGGAGGGGTTACGACTGATTGAACGCATTGGGAGGACGAAATGAGCACGATATGTGAACCGCTGGGCATATGTGGCGCTGCTTTCTGTTCAAATTCAGCATCTGGTATTTGCATCAATCGGATAGGCTGAAGGACGGCTTCAAACCTGAGCGAGAAAATATGGCCCTTTAACATTAAGTCGCATGAGAGTATCGAAGTCCTCCTCCGTGGTATGCTCAAGGTCTCTCATCAACAATATCCCCGCGCATGGAATGAGGATGTCGATCTTCCCAAAGCGTTTCACTGTCTCAGAGACCATGTGTTCGATGTCAGAGATACTTCCTGCATCGCCTTTGACAGCTAGAGCCCGGTCGTCACCAATTTTTTTGACGATCTCGTCGGCGACATTGGAGTCGGAGGAATAGTTGATTACTACATTGGCACCATTTTGAGCGAGGAGAAGAGAAGTAGCGGCGCCGATACCCTTCGAGCCGCCAGTGACCAAAGCTGTTTTTCCAACAAATTGTGTAGACATTGTGCTTGAATGTACTAGATAACTGTAGAAATACTTGACCTGTCCAAACAAGGAGGCTTGGTTAGATTGAAGTTTTGGGCGTACTCGTTCGTTTGACAGTCTGCCATGGCATCAGCTTCCTCTTATATCTTGCGTATGGTAGTCCTTGCTGGTACTCCGGTCCAAAGACGGAGTTTACTACCTTGCTTGGAAATGCGCAAATGGCTTTCGTTAACGCCGCTTTCCGCGTTTTCGAGTCACTGCCGAGCTTCCCATTGGATGGATAGCTACACTGTTCGGAATGACACAGCAAGTAGTGTAATTGAATTAGCATGACAAAGTGGCAATTATCTCCGTCTGTATTACCTTACGTCCAGCTGACTCAGTCCGGACATTTAGGCATCCATACAGCCTTTACTGATCAAAAAGGGGATATGCTTGCAACATGAGCGTGACAATATCGTATTGTGCGTTTATTACTCATAAATATACACTATCATCGACTCAAATGTCTTCCCTCCTTCGATTACCTTTCCGAACCAGCATTAAGTCTGTATGCCAGAGCATGCATAACAGCCGTCTCGTCCTCTCATCCCCTAAAAAGGAGCAAAGCGACGTGCTTTGCTGGTTAAGCATCTGACTCGAGTCCAATCAGCTCCTGATAGACTAGGGCAGGACATAACAGCGTTCCGAAGATGTGCGACGGTGATAGCGGTGTATCTGGCTTATGTCTGTGCTGTGATCGACACGGGGTTTCTGCTCTCGAATGTGCTGCAGATTTATGCTTCTCTCGCATCCCAATGTACGAGTCTGATGTGACTCTAAGTGTCTCTGAGATATGTACGGTTCGGTTGCCCAGTCAGCAAATGTTTAGCGGTTGCATTCTTGGTTCGAATTATATTGAGCTTTCGGGTCGTTAAAATCCGTGTCAAATTGCCGAAGAGGTATGCGGTGCTTCTATGTACGTATCTCCTGTTCATAGGCCTCCAACTCCGAAGACATGTCCGCTGCATTAAGTATCAGGGAGACCGTGTGAAAGCTTTAGATCTTGGAAGTTTGAATCATCGTGATGGCGAGGATGAGTTGGAGTATAGCTTAATCCGGAGCTGAGAATGTGCTGTGTTAGCCCCTCTGGAGACGACAGCTTGGGAGCTGAATGGTGATGATGTAAGCCCATGTGATGGCGGTGCAATGTGAGATGGTGTCTCAAAGGTTGGGCCCAGGTCTGAGGGAAGGCAGCCAATAGGTTGACACACAGGAGGAGGATGGAGAGATACATTGTTTTGAGTTTTTCTTAGAGGAGATAGTTCGCAGTGAGCAACGGGGGAATGCAAGAAGGACATGGATACCATGCCTTTAAGTAGGCTGGGAAACTATGTGTTGGCCTGTGGTATGCGGCACCCGCCAGCATTCCAGACGATGACAGATTCGTAATTGTATGTCTCAGATAGCTCACCCATTATGGCTCCTCATATAGCATCTTTATGCATCTTTACTTTGAGCTGTGGGACCTGGACTGCGTGCAGGCAAATTGATAGGCTGCCGTACTCTGCCTTTCTTCCTTGACAGGCGCGTCGGCACTTACCAAACGTAGATGAAACACCTAATAGCGAATTCACAGGTGTTGCCCGCAAGAACTTCCGACACGCGTATAAGTGGCATTCTGATAGTGGATTGATGAGGAAGTTGGAGGATGGCAGATTCCGAGCCGTCGTATATCGACTATGAGACCTTCCTGGATCCAGACTTTTCACCCACCGCGTTCGCTAATTCTTTGGTCCTTGCGACCAACAACCCTTCCGACACGCCATTGGATCTGACTACACCGCTTTCGAGAGTACTCTTTGATGTCCAGGAGGTCGATACTCATATACATAATTTGACTACCAATTCTGCTCTACCCCTGCTGAACTATACGAAGGAGCAAGATGATGCTGGCCAACGCATTGTCAATGATGTTGAAGCCCAGGTTGCCAATCTCACAGAGGGATATCGGGGATTAGAAAGGGAAGTCATACAGCGGTACGAGACCGCAGATGAGGTCAGAGTTGCCGTGGAAAGGCTATGGCAGACAGTGAAGATCGGGCGCGCCGTAGGGAGATGCCTACTTTTGGGTCGACAGCTTGAAGCCCAGATGGGCGAAGTGGGCAATGCTACTGCGGGGAAAAAGGAGGACCATAGGTCTATGATACGTGCAGCTACCACATTGTTGACCATCAGGAAACTGCTCGCAGCTTCTGGCCCCGAGGAGGAGGGCGAACACCTCTCACGCATTCACTTGATAGCCCATCTACAAAACTCGCTACTGGCTTCCACTGATACAACCCTTCAGAACCGCGGACAACAAATCATACGCGAATTCTCTATGTCTTCGCTTGCTCCATCGCCGAGTGGTCCTGCCACCTATGCTCAGTCAGAGGAGACAAAGGCGCGTACCACCTCCGCGCTTTTAACCCTCCATCTACTCTCGCCACAGCTTGTACTGTCTGCTCTGCAAGCCTACTTACGAACAGCCCTGACTTCCTCTCTTGCCTCTATTGCACGAGCTCTTGCCAATCTACCAAATCTTGATCGTACTCTGCTGGAAGTATCTGCACGCTGTCAGAACATCGTCGCTCTCGAGTCCTTGCTTGACACCGTAAAGCCGACTGCAAATCCCGTGAAGGACTCAACCAACAGCGAGAGTGAACCACACAATTTCCTAGACCCGTTGCTTGCAGCATTGGACACCTCATCGCTACCTTCGTACTTTTGGCGAAGTCTTGCTGAGGGACTTGCAGGACGGGTTTCAGATCTGGTAGCTCGAGGAGGTGTAAATGCAAGGACATTGAGGAGTCAAAGAGAACGGGTGAGGGAGAGCATCCGGGACTGCGTGTTTAAAGGTAGTCAAGGACCTGGAGCATTACGAGGCCGAGAAGGCGCCTGGGAAAGAGAAGCGGCAGTTATGGTCGGGAGCGTTGTTGGAGCATTAGGAAGGTAACGTCAGTATCATGCTTGGTGAAGCTCAGGTCGGAATTCTTTGAAGCTGGCAATTGCCTTTCCAAAATCACGTATACGAGCTGCCAAAATTGTGTCCGATATACGATGTGGCACGACGTAACACGTACAGTGACTGTGCCTTAGTCGTTCAGCTGGACTTAAGCGTTAAATCCTAGTGTGGAGTAGTATTCAAGATCTTGACTCTACGCAGGCTGAAGATCTGCAAGATTGACCGCCGTTAAGGCCATAAAAGGAAGATCATCGAGGCCCTTGACGGAAGACAGTGTGGACGAAAGAGGCAATTGAGTTGGCGGCTTATCATTATCGATAAAGGGACAGAGTGGGGGAGGAGATCTACCGGGCAAGCTTGGAGATGAAGAGGGAGTACTCTGCACGGACGAACACGGCAGCGAATAAGCATATGGGTGGGTACATGTAACTATGTACCTGACAGCTTCCCTAGACCAGCCCTTGCATTATGCAGGCGAGGGGCTAACTAACAAGCTTGGGGCATGGGCATGGGGCATGGGCCATGGGGGGGATGGGGGATGGGCATAGGGGGAAAAAAGATCGCTTGGTTCATGCGTACCACTCTTTATTCAGGCTGCTCACCGCCGCACCATTTCGCATGAATTATGTACTGTGGTATTGCCGCCGAGGCTCCTCCGAGAATATATGCACACTACTTACATTTCCACGCTGTATAGCTCCGTTTCATGCCTAGCCCGTGGGGTTTTTCTACCCATTCATCCCGCCAGTTTCCTGTAATGGGGCAAAAGGCGAGCGAGAGCGCCCCAGTTGCTTTTAATCTGGCAGGAGTAAAGTCCGCCCGCGGGAATGTAACCATACGCAATTGCAATGCTTCGGCGGTTGAAGGGTTTATGGCTGTCGTATATATTATTATTATCACGACTTGATGCGTCGTCGGGACCTTTCGTGACATGCCATTTTAGCCGTCAATGTAAAGACGAAGATTGAGAGGCGGCGAGATGTAAACATATTTCAACAATTCCCCTCGTCTTGTGTCTTGTATTGGCTTGGTGTGGCTTTTTATACCCTAAAGTATGACTCGTAAGCAGGTATACTATAGGTGGTACCTTGGTGGGCCAGGGGCCTAGTTGGCGTGGAATCCCCGGCCACCGTCACGCCTAGCCCGTCCCTACGAGATCCTTATGCAACTCGATTGCGACACCCCGCCATCGCTCTATGAGCCTCTCTTTCATTCCACTCCCACCACCCACCACATCCTACTCTTTCTTACCTACTCACTTTGCCTACTGTCCTCGTCATTCCTCCCTTCGAATCACGACCATCGGTTTCAAGGACTGTCGCTCTCCCTGGCGAGATTGGATGCGTCCGTAAGCCCGCATGTTTTACCTCTGATCCTGTCTCCTGGGACCTGAAACACCTTCCTCGGTCATACCTGTCTTATCGGAGCCATCCTGCCCCGCCACAACCCACTTACCAAAGGCGGTCCTATGTATGAATTCAAGATCAAGAGTCGGTCAATCATCCAAGGCGCTCATGAATGTCCATAGTATCACTGCCATTGCGTTTCCGTCCGCAGTTCACCTCGAGGCTGTCTCGAGCCTCACCCCCGTTCTTAGCATCCTTCTAAGTCAGCAAAACCTCCATGTATTGACGCAAGCGCATATCGACTGCTAGTCGCCTCCCACCCGCTATAAACATCTCCTCCTTTCGCAAACCCTATCCCACCTACTGTCAGGTACAGTCCGTGTATCGCTAGGTTGCCGCTATGACCACGTTCGAACCAGTCAACGTTGGCCTAGGCCTCACGGACTACTCTACTGATGCCACAACACCTACAACTCCACGAGCTCCCGTCACCACTCCGAGTCGACCCCCACCCGCTCCTCCCGCCGAAGACACCACCAAGTCGGCGCCGAATACCCCCACCAGGTTGAGTTTCGGCGGCATGAATGGACAACGACCTCTACCTAGCTCACCTTTCAGCAACTCATTTTCAATACAGCATCAACCACTTGGGACGACAAGACCTGGTATCGCAGCTCGTGGGGACTCTGGTCGGTCTGCGCAATCAGCGGATTCGCAAGATATAGATATGGATGAGTCAGACGATGGAGAAGGCGGCTCAGACGGCGAGAGCGTAGATGGAGAAACCGGCCGACCATCCAAGAAGAAAAAGGGTCAAAGATTCTTTTGTACCGAGTTCCCACCTTGCAAGCTGAGTTTCACGCGGAGCGAACATCTCGCAAGGCACATAAGGTAATATCGGATTCTCTGCGTAGAATAGACATTTACTGACCTTAGCAGGAAACACACCGGTGAACGGCCTTTCCAATGTCATTGCTCTCGCAGATTCTCTCGTCTAGACAACCTGCGCCAACACGCACAGACTGTCCATGTCAATGAGGAGATTCCAGGAGATTCGCTAGCGGCCACAGGCACTCGATTTCAACGTCAGATCAGGACAGATCGAGTAAGACCGCCCAGTGGTCGTGCTCGTGCAGGCACTGGTGGTAGTCAAGGGAGCCATGGTCGAGGTCATAGTCGTGGGCTATCCGCTTCAAGTATTGGGTCAACAACATCGACGATGAGTAGAGATGATAATCGGCGCCGTCCACCACCTCTCATAATGGCAAACGATGCAAATTCACGCAACAGGCTAAGTCTGGATACTCTGCGAAGTCAAGCTTCGACCCCGCCTGGGCAATATTCATTCTTCGTAGAGCCTTCAGAGGGAGCTAGTACGCCAACTTCGACGACTTTTTCTACTGGACAAAATAGCCCTGGATATGGCTCCTCGTTCGGATCGCCTTCTTCTTCTACTATCTCACGCAGCGGTGGCTTTTGGGGAGGCGGAGCACATGCGCGAAGGCTATCAGTTCCTTCTGGACCGATCCCATTCCAGTCCCCACAAAGCAATGCGTATCCATCGCCATACCTCAGTCCTCTGGCTCCGTCTGCCGCGTCGAGCTCCTCTAACTTCAGCAGCACTTTCGGTAGTCCTACGAATGGGACATATAGCTGGTCCCGTCGTGAGGCAGCCATAGAAGCCGAATTGAGAAGACGAACTTGGCATCCCAGCACTGTCACGTATACGAATTACTCTCGTCCAGCCACTAGTGGATTGAGCTACTTCCAAACCCCAGATGCTCCTCGACCGGGCTTCGCACCTCAAGCTGCAGCGGCTGCATCCCAGCCGCATCGACTACCAGGCATTGAGACTTTTGACCAACCTCCCCGGCGTCCCGCAACACCCCCGGGTCGCGGTCCTAGCCCGATGCAGATCGACCCTGCGATCAGACCACCTATTTACCCTGGTCCATCGGCCCAGACGAATTCTGGGCCAAACGACAGGAGAGGACACGCATCTTGGGACATGTCTCTTCATCAAAACCTTACCAAACTTGATATTACAGGTGGAACGCCGCCAACAGAGGGCGGGAACTGGCCACAGCAGAATACCCCTGATCAAGGACCTCCGAGCCTACAGGCCAATCAGCCGTTGCAAGCAGCCCCTATCCTGCATCAAGATTCTCAGAAACGTGCATCGGAAACTTTCCACTACCCGACTCCGAATAGGGTGAAAAGGCAAGGAATGTACGTCGGGCACATACCGTCGAACATACCGTCGAACCAACCGAGGACTTCTCCCGGAGATTCCAGCAGTAGCGAGGGAGTTCCGACGACTCCTTCCTATACGTCTGCCGAACATCACCCTTCAATCATGCACAGCAATGGCTGCATTGAATCAACCCAACCCCGTGCAGCTGTTGCTATACCCTATAATGTGAGTTGCTCTAAAATTATTGGGAATTCCGGATTTACTGACAACAATCAATTAGAACTACAACTCTGGGAATGCACGTCCGCCTACTTGGCCTTTACCTCCGGAGCCAATGCACTCGCAGCACCATGGTTCCAAAGATACGCAAATGAGTGGGCTTGAAGTCCTTGTTGCGGTTGCCACCAGCGAAGAAAACGCCACTGCCACTCCAACAAGCTGAACGATATGGCCATGATTGCCCTTCGAAGTATTGCATTACTGTCTGTTTTGACCGATGGAGGTATGTAAGATGTCCATTTGACGAGAAATGATTTTGATGAGCTTTAACGTTGCGACGATTTCTGTCATGGATGAATATGAGATACCCCATGAGAGGAGTGCGTAAAGAGGATGCAATGATTTTGGTCTTTGAGCGTCTGGGTTTTGAGATTTGGAGTTACGGCACCAGCGATTGGGGCTGGGATAGCATCTACGGTCGTTTCTATGGCATGTCAAAGCCAAAAAGGGATATATTGGCTTGATTTAGCGGATACCATTTTGGTGGATTTCGGCGATATATTGTTCTAGTTATGGCGTACTGTTCTTTGGGATGGGGATGGTTTTCATCAGTTCAGTTGGCTGGACTCAGCTCATAATAATATTCTCTTCTCGTACATAGAACCATCGGTCTGGTGCATGTCTGCATCGAGGCAATTCTTTGCAATTTCTTAAGCTTTGGTGCGATATAAGACTCACGAGGTGCAATGCTCAGCTTAACGTTCAACCGAGCTAGACATGTCCCACAGTACGCTCCGCATACCAGAAGGCTCTAGTGCTAGAAAAGCTAGGGATACATATAGCCTGGCAGGAAGACGGCCGTGAGGCGGGTTCTTCTCATATACCATCAGACGCAAAATCTTTCTTGCATTCAGCCCTGAGTCTCTTCAAGCACGAAATCCCATCCCAATAATATACACAACCACACATCTTCCCCAAACGCCATCGTGGAGATGCGTCAATCAAACCCAACGACCGCGCAATGCTAAACCACCTCTCCCCACACAAGCCAGCAATCAACCTCATATCTTTCTTTCCCCCCATTGACCACCTTCGCTCATCCACTTCCCTCCCCTTCCCCATCTACAAAACACTCGCCCCCTCCTTTTCCAACTTCTCGATCGTCTGCTTCTTATTATGCTCCATCACTCTCCGCTGCTTGAAATACGTAACCTACACCAATCACATTAGCCCCCCTCCTTTTTACACCCACAACCCCTCCTTCCCCTCCCCCCCCCCCCCCCTTTCCCTCCCCCAAAACACAAAAAAAAAACGATTTACTCACCCAACTCCCCACACACTCCCTCCGCAACTCCCCCTCCTCCATCCCACACCTCTCCTCACTCTTCTCCTTCTCCTTAATAGAATCTATAATCCCATTTTTCTCCAGACACTCAAAAAATCGGTCTCTGGCGGCGTAGCAAACGGCGCGGGATTGGCGCGAGGGGGCTATGAAGGCGCCGTCGGGGGAGGGGGTGGGGGAGTCGATTCCGGATTTGGATGAGGGGGGGGAGGAGGAGGAGGAGGATAAAATGCCCATGATTGGGGTAGGAAACGAGATGTGGGGGGTGGGGGTGGGTGGGGAAGATTTTTGTTGTTGAGATGCCGAAGCTTTCGGAGGAATGTTTTTCCGGGGGCCGATCCGATAGATTGGGAGGAAGATCCGACGTCAAAGATTTAGTAGGTGTAGGGCCGAGGCTGATAGTACAGACAGCTGTTCACGAAAACGAAACGAAACGATTCGATTTCTTAAATCTACGATACAAGTCCACCACAACCATTTATTAATTTTCAAACCCCCCACGATAAGAAAGATTTCCACGAAATCCACAATCAGCGCCCAACAACCATCCACCTATATATCCACCACCCTCCGCAATGCGCCTCCCCCAGCGCCGCCAACACCACCAGCGATAACCCTCACACCCACCCTCACCCTCCACCCTCACCCTCCACCCTCACCCTCCACCCTCACCCTCCACCCTCACCCTCCACCCCCACCAAATACAAATACAAAAGAAAATGCCGCCCCACCATCCCCGTCCCCCACCGCCCCCCTCCCCCCTGCACATCCTCACCCAAATCCTCACCCTCCAACTCCTCTACTACCTCCTCACCACCTCTCTCCTCCTATTCACAGCTCTCCTCGGCGGCCGGCCCTTCACAGCAAATCTGGTGTTAGATTGGAGGAGTGTGAGAGGCGATACGGTTACGGGGTGGACGTTGGGTGGGTGTTGGGTAGGTGGTGGGTTTTTAGGGTACGTTTAATTATTCATTTATATATATATGTTTTTTGACCATTTTGGGGTTGGTGGGGAGGAGAAAGAGAGGAGGGAATTGGTTGGCGTTTTTTGGTTTTGAAGGGGGGAAGAGGGAAGGATTATGTATGTATGCTAATGTTTCTATGTGGTATAACAGAATCATCCTCCTGCTTCTCCTCATCGCGCGCTCGAAACTCGTTCCTGATTTCGCACTCACACTCCACTTCATCCATCTAATAATCGTGTCGATATATTCGCGGGGCGTGCCAAGGAATGCGCTGTGGTGGGGGTTGAATGCTTTGAGTGCGGTGGTGATGACGGTGGGGGGGGTGTGGAGTTGTAGGTGGAGGGAGTTGAGACCTATTAGTTTTGGGACGGGGGGTGGGAAGGGGGGTGGTGGTGGTAGTAAGGGGGTTGGGGATAGGGAGAGGGAGAGGGGGGAGTATGAGATGGTGGGGAGGGGGGAGGAGGATGGGATGGAGAGGGGGGAGGGGAGTCAGGGGGGGAGAGGATGATGGGGTTTTATCTGGGATGGAGGGGGAGGGATACCTAGGGTATGGGTTTTGTTTATGGTAATTGTAATTTGGGATGGATAGAATTAGAGATTCGAGTCTGAGCACTCGAGCAACGTCATTTCATTGACAGTGTATTAATACAATCCAAAAGTACAGTGTCGAGAAAATATATGTAGCGCGGACCATCCATGCGGTCCTATGCTCACGCTCATGCAAGAAAGAAAAGGGCAGCAAAAGGCAAGCCCATCTTCCTGAATCCGAGAAAACACCCTCGTGGGAAAACGACCGCATAAAGATGTCCTTACAATATCCCATTTTGCCTTGTTCCCCCAATGCACGCAAAATTGACAAAAATGAAGAAAATGCCTGCTGATGTGAGGTCGTGTTAGTAAATCGTGCAACTCCCTGTAGAAGCGCGCAATGCAATCCACACATCATTAACACACTCAAATCCCGACCCCCAAGATCTCTACTCTCGATAACTTTTTCACCTCCTCTATTGGGATATTCACTTAAAGCCGTTTCGTAATGTCATAACATGGGCTCATCACGTCTTGAAGGCCCGATCTAAAACCTTAAGCGCCCTCATGTCCTCCCTAAACCCTAGCTTATCACTGGGAATATCCTGTGGCCCACTTTCCTTCTTCACGGAGCCACCAGGCGTTCTTTCACCTGATCTATCGCTTTTTGCATCCGCATTAGGACTGTTACTGTTCTCGCCAGAAGTGCCGTTCATGAGCGAGCCGATACTGGGGATCGTGCTCGCTTGCGTGGTACCATTGGTTATTAAAGGTGCACTATCAACAATTTCTTGTGTTAGGCGTGCGGGAGTTGGAGTTCGGGAATGCGTATTGGGATGTGACTTTTGTTGCAACATTGGTGACGGAGCAAAAAGCCGAGGATCTATGGGAGTCGAGGAAACATTCATGGGTTGAGAATGAGGCTGAGGTTGAGGTTGCTGTTGCTGCAGGCTCGGCGCTGGTTGCGATGTGACCGAAGTACTATTATAAGTCTGTGGTTGTGGCGGATACGGCGTAGGTTGCACTCCATTCGCAGAATGCGAACTTTGATTGAAGTGTTGAGGAGGTACAAGATTGTTAGAGGGGGTATTGGGGTGTCGATACTGGTTTGGCGGAGGCCTTGGGTCATAAACATGATTTTTTGGATCTGGAGGCTTTCTGTAATTTTCATAATGTTGTTGTGGTTGTGGTTGTTGTTGCTGCTGCGGATGTTGATGATGCTGTTGTGGCTGCTGCTGCTGCTGTTGCTGTTGTTGTTGTTGCTGCTGCTGCTGCTGTTGGTGGTGTTGCTGCTGCTGTTGCTGTTGAGGAGGCATGCCCCGTCTTGGATCGTAGGCTGGAATATTTGGGTCCACTGGTCCTGAGATTGGAGGAAATCTTCTTTGGTCGTAGCCTGCCATATGTGGATCATGAGGTTGCGAAGTAGAAGGTATTTGGGCTGATTGAGCATGCGAGAGAGGCGAATGACCGTTGGTAGGCGGTGGTGGCCCGCCAGCGTAATAACCACCACCTCCGCTATACTGATAACCGTAGTGTGGACCTTGTGGCATGGGAGGAGGTGGTGACCATCCATAACCGTTGTGATGTGCAGGCCACTGAGGAGGCCCTTGACGAGCATAGCCTGCCATTTGCGGCACCGTTGAATATGGTGCACTAACCATGGGTGATCTGGTGACTGCGGGAATGTTCTGGTGCTCATGAACAGTAGACTCCGGATACATGCCTTTTGCTGGGCGGATGTGTCGCAATTGTGGATCACTCGTGGGACTGCTCAGGCCCGAAGCAGCCGGATGTGAGCGCGAATAATAACTAATTAGGTGAAGATGATTTCCTGACGAAGTCGTGATGCTGAAAGATTGCTTCATTAACCCGTCTGGCTTGTATCGATACCCATCAGGTCCATCTTCTCCAGCCATTTCCAAATCCGAATCGCTACCTCGAGTGCTGTCTGGAGTCTTGCCCGCTCTTGAAACAGCAGCCAGAGGGGGACCAAAATTATTGCCCCCCCGTTTGCCCTCCATTTCTCGGTATGTAAGGAAGCTTCCAGACACCCTACTAGCACTCCACGATTTCCCATCAGTCCATCTCCTCATGCCTGCTTCGCGCTCGTCCCATACGAAGACAGAACCAGATTTAATTGATTGACGTTCCTTCTCCGAAAGTCGTCTTTGAACTCTGGGAAGGAGGCCAAGTCGGCATGCCTCAAACAGGATGATCGCATCTGCCGGCGTCCGCACATGACCATTGTAAGTCTCCATCTCTGGCTGACCAGCTAGGTCCTGTAACGTCGGGACTGCAAGCGTACCGCCCTGCGGATCCTCAAGCACATAAGTGGGTTTAAGTACAGCTCGAGCACCGTAGCGTTTCTTAGGTGTTATCGAATGATATTTGGCATCTGGAAGGTCGAACGGTCGCTGATATCTGAATTGTTCCATCAGCATGGGATTGTATATACAATCATGTATGAATGTAGATATGAATAGAATCAAAAAGTCGCAATGGTGTGTCGCACGAGATTCAAGGGTTCAAGATACTGATAAAGCAAGCCGGTATCCTACCGTACTTGGGCGCTTTGGTAGTAAGGCAAACAAGGCCCACATATGGCCAGTTTCGCATATGGAGATCGATAGAGCGGCGGTGCTGATACATGAAGGAAGGTGTGGAGAGTTTTTAGTCGCAAAGCTTACCTTAAAGGGTGCCGGAATGGATGTCAGCAGTAGTATTGAAGATGAGGTGGCATGGAATGTCAGATTGACGGTGAGAAACGGATACGATTGGACCCAGGATATGAGAGCGTGCGGCGAAGCTTGGAGAAATGTTTGAGATGGGGCCGCAAAGGGATTCGAAGGAGCCAAAATGAGTGTCGAATTCACGGTGAAGTGGCTGAGTGGTTCCGTTATGATTAGGCGGATGTTTTGGAGTGGGATGCCTAAGCGGCGTGTAGGGTTCGTGCTGACGGATCTGTTGTGTTATGTTGGTGGGAGGAGGAGGTGGGTGGATATGCAGTGATGAAGCTGACGAGAGAGTTGAAGGAAGCAACGAGGTGTGTATAGGTACGGGTACGGGTGTAGGTATGGGAATGGGTATGGGTATGGGTATGGGTAAGGTATAGATAGAGTATGGGTGGTAGGTACAGCGGGAGTGACGTTTAGTAAGGTAAGTATTTTAGCTACCTTATGGATGGAAGGGTTTTGATAAAAAGAAGGGCTAAATTACCAGTTGGGGCTAGGTAGGTAGGGTACCGTAGGTCCAGGCGCAAGGCAGGTAAGGGAGGTACGTACGGGAGGTAAGGGAGATATGGGGGGAGGTATGGGAGAGGTAAGGTAGATGAGTATTTCGCAGAATCAGGGTTTGGGGGTAGGATTCTCCGTTGCAAGCATGTCCGGTGCCGAGGCCGGTCCAAAGTAACGGTAAGGTAAGGTACGGTAAGATAATTGCACTACCTTAGTCCGGCAACAAGGCCCCGACTGTGATCCAAGGAACGAATCAAGCACACGACCAAGGCTGAGTTGGTGTGCTTTGGTGTGCTTTGGTGTGCTTTGGTGTGGTTCGGTGGAAATAGAGTACCTTAAGCTTACAAATTGACGCCGTTGGCTAGCTATCTACTTCCGGGGTATTGGCGAACAACAAGCTTAAGCAGACTGAGATTAGTCCATGTGAAACTGTAACCTAGATGACTTAATCAAGGCCCTTCCACTACTTATTTCATATACCAAGTTGGTTGGTCTTCAGGGAATTGAGGCTTGGGAGCTTGGAAGCCTGGGAGCTTGGAAGCCTGGGAGCTTGGGGGGAGCTTGGGGGTTGCACAAAACCGCGCTTACAGGGTGTTATTATTGGGTTGGTTGGTCCTTCACACCAGGCAGTCGGGTCCTTTAGGAACAGTAGAAATCAGCGCAACAATTTCCCTGGTGGGACTCGAGGGTGCCTAAGGTTGCACCATCAGCCTCAGCGAAGGATTGACCATGCAAAAATCAGATGGGAATCCCAGCGCTATTCGGCGCATTGATCGAGTAATCTATTCTGATCATTAATTACACGGAATATCTCTCGATGAATTGGAATTCACTCACTTGACTTTCCAGCTCCCTGCGCAACAGTCTCCACTCGTTTGCTTACAATGTTGCTTCAGTTCATCTGTGTGGGTGGGTTGCGAGTGGTGAGAATGATGATACTCGCATTCGAACGAGTCATGCCGGCCGGGGTATGGTAAAGTTGAGACGGCATTCCACACTGCTGGGCCGCGTGCCCAGGGTCAATAGCGACGAGTTTTGCGGAGTTTGCGTCAAGGCACGCCTGGACACTCCACATGATGCATATTCGGCTTATCCCGCTTCGGGGGTGATCCTGCACGCCCTTGGAATCTACATGTTGATATTTGGAATTCCACTTAAGGTCTCGCCCCTTCCATCACCACCATTGCATGTCCCCATGCCCCCGAAGAATGCGCAACAATGCGATGAAAAGGAGAAAATGTTCTATTAATCGTGGCATCGGCATCGAAAAATAAAATAAAATACAAAGTAGGGTACTGCCACGCGATGGATCACGAAAGCCCCAGGCTTGGATACCGAGCTTGTCAAGTAAGGTTAAATCACGCCACGGAACCTTATCCAGGCCACTACATCGGCCAGTGGGGCTAGATCCGATGCTAGTCAGAGCCCCCATAGGCCCCCATACTACTCAACATCCTGAGGAAGGAATTTCCGCCCGACAATCAACAGCACCGGTCCTCCATAGCCCTTCTACTTCTACTTCTAATCACTGACCATTCTACTCTATATTAGTATGGGTACTCCGTAGTGGTGCTGCTCTCCCATCGACTCTTGCTGGTAGTAAATTCGCTTACCTATGCCAGAACTGGTTACATCCCTACATCCTACACCGACGGCCACTTCCTGGTAGATGTGATGTGATGATGCAGGTAGTCAGCACGACGCCTTATGGGAGGTTCGATCATGTCATCTCACTCATCCCGGATATAGAGCGCGTAAAAGAGCGAATTCCGTGCGTGCCGCCGCTTTTGAAGGATATTAGTATGCATGTTTCAAGATGTCCTTATTCCGTAGCTACCTACTTTAGGTATTACCTTCTTCTATTTTCCCCCGGGATGACATGGAGGGGTAAGGTAGCTCCGGGCTGAGGTAAGATCTTGTGTGATAAGGCCACGTCAGCTTCGCCAACCCCTGTCTCTTGTATTCATTTTTCATCCTGTCGCAAACAATTCTCCGTCGTTACTTTACTCAAAAGCGAATCAGCCAATTGCACACGACACCCAACCCGCCCATGGTCTCATCTTGGGGTCTTGGGGGTTTGGTGGAGAGGTTGTCATGTCTCATCGTTCGCATGCTTTGCCCAGCCGGGCCAAGGTAGGTCACTTTCCTTCGGCTAACCGGAGACACCTTTTTAGCTCGCCAAGCACGCCAAGCTTCTTTCCGGCTCGATATGCATAATTTCCAGCGCAATCAACCGACTTCAAGTCCGAGCGCCACCCGGCACAGCCCCGTCTTCGTCTTCAGAATACGGTGTAATACGAAGTAGTCCTACCTTAAAGTACAATACTTTGGTATTGCCACAACCCCCGGATTGGAAGATAAGTACTTTAGTACAGAGCCCAAAACTGCGTCATGATGATCTACTTCTGTTACCTCAAAATCCTCATCCAGGACTCAGTACATGAATACAGAACACAGAAACGGTTATTAGGACATGCGCTACGTTAATGTATGGGGCCCTGAATCATGACAAGTGGACCACTCCAGGATAACCGCTCTTTGTCACACGCATTTTGCCCCCTTTCCACGGGATATGCTGCCGAAAGCGTGTTGGCGGGTTGGCGACGGTGTCTATTCGGCAGAGCATGTCGGTCTTAGATATGTCTCGAATGAAACATTTGACATTGTTCTGCCAGTACTGCTGAACCTAGTCTCTGATTTCTCTGTGTCTGTGAAGCCTGGCTCACCGGGCTCGGCATAACCTGATTGCTGTCGTTTTCGTAGCGCACGTTTCCAGAGCGCATGTTTCCTAGTAGATGTTTCGATCTGGGTCCGGAATGCACATTCCAACATTGCATGTTTCCTATTCAAAGGTCCAACGAGTCTTAACTCTTTCACAACATCTATGGCAACGCGTCTTCCCGTAGATAAGCGCTTTCCACTTTATTGATAAAGCTCGTTATCTTCGGAAAGTTTGAGCGGTAGCACGGCCCAGCCCTAGAGTGATTGCCCACAAATATGATCACTGGTCACCCAGTCGGTATTGGAAGTTTTGGGCCGGTATCTAATCTCCAGTCACCACGGCTCGTGTGAAAGGGGAAGGTTAAGCGCGAAGGGTGTTCGGACCGTTTTGCTCACGGCAGAGCTTAAGGTTGTTTTTGTTGCTTATCAGATCCGTCGTGCAGGCAAACATATCGGCAGGTATCAGCAATCACACCGGCCATAATACCGAGGCCATGGTACAACATCTTTTATATTGCTAATGCCAGCAAGGTAGCCCAGGAGTCTGTCAAAGCCAAGGCCAAAGCCACCATGAGGTACGCTACCATATCGACGCAAGTCGACATACCAATCAAGACTGCCTCTCTGGAGCGATGGCGAGGGTTTGGCAGAGGTACCCTGGTGAGAGATAGTACTTTCCGGTGCCACGTTTAGACCATTGTCGCGCATAGCTTGAGTCAAATTCTGAGTACGGTGTTCACGCAAGGATCCCCCAACAACCTCACACATATCTGGCAGGAGAAGGTCAAAACACGAGACGGTCTTGTGCTCTATGCGTTCACCGGTCATATTGGTCGTTGAAGGGAGCATATAGAAAGGCTTAATCTTAGAAGGGTAGTCCGTTACGAAAAGAGGACTACCGTGGCCGACTGTCTCCGCAAGATGCCTCTCATGCTCAAGCTGCAGTCCAGTGTCCCAGGAGGGGTGGTACTGGAAATTGGCTTGTTTGGTATTTATAGCGTCTTGCAGTCTGTGAATGGCATCTTCGTAAGTAATACGAGGCCACGAGGATCGCAGCAGTCCTTGCCATCGCTGTTCGAGAAAGTGGGCGCGTAGTGCAGGCTCAATCGTGTTAGTATGCCCAGACCCTCGGTCGGCGCGAATGAGCTCTTCGATGCATCCAAGACCCTGTAGATGGAGTGTCAGGCTTCGTATCATGTCTTCAACAAGCTCCATAACCTCGTGGAGACTTTCCGTTTGCATTTCGGCCTCGAGCATCCAGAATTCGCTAACATGTCGCGGAGTGTCACTTCTTTCGGCCCTAAAAGTGGGTGAAAATGTCCAAACCTTTGGATGCTCGTTCACAAAAGCTTCCAGGTGCAATTGGGACGAAACAGTCAAGAACTTGGGATCTCGGAAGAACGGAACATTATCGCTTTGAGGATTTTCAGGGCTTTCTCCCGTGGCTGATATGGACTGGTTCGAAGAGACCGTAAAGACCTCACCTGCGCCTTCACAATCGGATGAAGTTATGAGGGGTGGTTGTAAGCGAATAAAGTGGCGATCCCGGAAAAAGTTTGCAAATGCGAAGTCACACTCAGATCTCATTCGCGCAAGAAGAGCATTGAGTGGAGTTCGTAACCTCAAATGAGGAAGGGTCCGGAGGTATTCGGCACTGTGATATTTCTTCTGGATTGGATATCTCTGTGAGGCGAGATTAATTAGTTCGTAGTGCAGTATCCTAGTGGTAAAATCCACGAGTGCGGATCATTCAGGATCCGATAACCTACCTCCGCGTCGGTTTTCCCGAGGACTCTGATACTCTCAGCCTTGAGCTCGTTCTGCTGTGCTTTACCTACTGGAGAAGGCCGCCATACACCAGTGATTTCAATCGTAGTTCCGGTTCCTAAGCTACAGTAGCGTCAAGAACGACTCGTATGGGCACGGGCCTGTATTGGATTGGCTGGCTAGACTCACCCGTCAGCTTGAGCAGGTTCGAGCAAGGCTTGCAATGTTTGTGTTGTAGAACCATCACCCAGTTCGAGGAAGGAATGATGCTTCTGATTCCGAATTGTTCGAACAGATCCTGTCACTGTTATCGCGAGGCCATCACCCGATGGCTTGCTGTTCAAAACAGCTGCTACATTTGGCTTCGATGTCCGAACAGCAGAAGCAGAGTGTGCCCGTGACTGTAAGACTCGAAGAGAGGGGAAAGGCCTATTTGGAATTCTAGAACTCGAACATCCATGTGATAGCAGAAAGGAACGCCATATCATGGCTAGTTGGCGGTCTGAGCTTGGGCGCAATGCTGGGATGGTTCTTCGTGAAAGGTAGTTGGTACTAATATAAGATGTCCACCACAATGAAAATGGTGAACTCGTGAGGCTTGGGACGAGATGATAGGCTAGTACAAGATGGGTTAGCAAAGTTTGGCGCTAGTAGCCCTATCACGGCTCTTGCCTCCCTCAGTGTGAGCCGGAGACCGTAAAGGCGAAGGAGGGAAATTCTGTTCCACTGCCCTTTCAGTGCGTCATAGACGCAAGCCACGGTCATGATTCAGGCGTATATGTAATCATTATATGTTGTATGTAGGTTGATGAGGGATATCTGTGGGTATGAATCGGCATTGCATTGGTCAGTGGTCAGGGGGGTTGCCTGCCATGGCAGTTTCGGCGTGGTTTGAGGACTTCTACCGTGAAGAGGTAAGACGTCAATAATTTTCCGTCTCAAGCAGCCACCATGTTTCATGCTCGGCCTCATGCACCGTCATTTTCCTTTTTCCGGGCGTACCTTACTACGGGCTGATCACAAAGATGCTACGGAGTACTTTAATACTTGTGCCTACTGTACGCTGGACAGGTCAACAGCAGCACTGAGCACTGGTGACGGCGGGCGACAGCCGGTCACGAGGAAGCCACGCATCGTAGAAGTAAACTTGTTCTTAGCGGCTATCGGATGCTCTCCGCCGAGGAGTTGGAGGGAAGAAGAGATAGTGTACACAGTAGTTTGGGAGTCGCTAGGAGTCCAGACCTTTCGGATCCCTTGGCCATTTGCCCCCGTTCTAACGTTGCCTCTCCATCAACAACCCAACAACCCTGCATCGCTGCCTTCGCTCTCCCCTCATACTTCATCCCCAACATTGTTGGACGAATCGAAGCCATGGCGCCTCCCAGCATCCCAGCATCCCAGCATCCCAGCATCCCAGCGAACACAAGTGCCGCCGATCTCAGATCCATGGGATTTCTAGTGCGATCTCTAATTGCTCCACTAGTCTGCATCTTGAGTCAAGCGGGAGACCCTTTCTGTACATCCACCCTGCACCACCAGATCTCTTTCTGCACGACTATACGCTCTCTATCTTGCATCTGACCACCACTATTGGGCATCCACAACAGCCCGAATGACTTCATTACGATCCTCTACGCTCTCGCGTATCGTGCATACCCTTTAGTCATCTCGACCCATTCACCCGCTAACATTGAGGCTTCCAAAGCCCAAGCATCAACTGGTTTGTCCTTGCGATTGGTCTACTCTCCTTCCAATAGTGCTCGATCCACGTCGAGCCACTCTGTATCGGCCGAGAACCTCCTTATGCCGTCAGTGTGTGAGTACGGCATGTAGAAACAGGTGGGTGCTAATCTGCTAATGTTTCGAGGCGTCTATGCGCGGCACCTTCAATCTTCAAGTGTGAGGCCTCATCATTGCTGATCAATCTCTTTTACCGATCCGGCCATATTCCAATAATTCCAATCATCCAAAAGTGCACGCACCACGTCTGCCGGAGACGTTTCTTTTTCTTTACTTTTGAGTTTAAATTCAGACTCTCGTGCTCCACATCTCGTCCAGTCGATTTCCATCTGTCTTCTTTTTCTAAACACAAAGTGGTCAATCTTTCTTGGAAGCATGCCTCAAGCAAAACCAAAACCATCAGAAATCGCTTCTGAGGCTAAGAAAACATACACTCCCTTCATCCAAGCAAAATACCCGCAATTTCCGCCTGTCTCGATTTCCTATCCAGACTCGTCACGGCTTCGCCTGCCCTCTCGCGCCGACTCAGGACGCAAGCTTCGCGTGGCTGTGATTGATGGAGACCCAGTTGACGTGGCCTTGGACTGGCATGACTCCAATATTAGAGACCGTGGAGCCGTCCTCGCGCTAGCATCATCTCACCCTACCGCTATACCCGTTGTTAGTATGGCGAACGAGAAGCGGGCTGGTGGCGATTGGGAATCCGGACTCATTGCACCAGAAGAATGTCTTTGCCGACGCTCAAACCTTGCCAAAGTCCTTACAACACCTAGCGCAGCGTCAGGACAGGTTCCTCACTATCCAATTAGGACGACAGGGGGAATATATTCCCCTAATGTCGGTACGTTCCCCTTTCTCATCTCGTCTGCAATAACTTCACTGATAACAGCTGCAGTTGTTTTCCGCTCTGGGGCAGACAAAGGCTATTCTATCTGGAAGACTTGGAGAGCATTGCCAGTCATCTCTGTTGCACCAATTCGACGCCCAAAACTTGACGAATCAGGGACAGACTACTCGTTCAAGCAAGAACGGGAGCTCATGAAGGAGAAGATGCGGACAGTTTTAAGAATTGCTGCTGCGCGAAACCATGTTGATCTGTGTATTGGTGCCTTTGGTGTGGGGTTCGGATTTCGCAATCCTGCTCCACAGGTAGCAAGTATGTGGAGAGAGCTTCTGTACTGTGAGAAGGAATTTGAAGGCGCTTTCGAGAACATCGTTTTCGTTCTCGAAAGCACAGCGAACGGTGCTTCCAAAGGCGGCCTGACGGATCTCGAAACCTTCAAAAAGGAGTTTGATCCTTCCATTACACACAAGACAACATACAGGTAGGCATGTGTGGACGTCTGAAGTGGCGCACTAATGCATGGCGGTTCTCGGCTGCACGATCTTCAGAAATTCCACGGATCAATCTAGCCACATGCACAGACCCAAGAGGCTGGATCGGTTTACCGGCCACTGGGGAAGGGGGAGGGGGGGGTTGTTGGAATTTCTCCAGAAGGGCGACGGCATCATTTAACATATTTCTTGAAATTTCAATATCATACCTTGCTATTAGACTTCAATTTTCCTAATGTGTCGCCATCCTGGAGGCTGTCGGGTGAAGTGCAGTGACGTGTGCCGCTTGCTCTCAGCTACCTTAGTCACTGGGAATGGCGACAAGAGCAACGCATACGGCAATCACAAGCTACCACATTTATGAGGTGCGCATAGTCGGTACAGACAATATAGTTTTTCCCCACTATTTTTGTGGGACCTGATCTCTCCAAGTATGCTTATCGCACACGCAGCTGGTTTCAACCAGGTTATGGTGATGATGAGGAGACATTCGGATCGAGTTACATTTACTTCCGCGTATCGTCCATGCGGGTCAGACACACGAAGGCTGATTGGCTTCGACTAGCGATGGCGTAGAAGTACATGTATTCAATTTGCATATGCATCATCCTGGAGAAGATCCCTCGGAAGTACAATTGTCTCTCGCTTAAACCTCTCTTGAATACCTTACTGAATTTTCTTTGACAAATAGGTATAGTGATCAAGCACAAAAAGCAATTAACCAATAAGCGACTATGAGTGATTCCATTCGGAGACGCCGTTGGAGATGCTAGCAGTATCATTAGGCATCATTCTCGTGCGCGTACCGCAATTTCGAGCTGTAACAGAAACCCTAGCCTCGAGTTGCTCCACTGAATTTTCTTCCACGAGATACAAAATGTTCAAGTTGATGTTACACTTCATTAAAGCGGAGAAAAACTCCTCCTTCTTGTTTGAAGAAGGACCAAAATCTGTGTTGCGGCCCAGGGTACTCTTACAGGTGACCAGCAAGCCTGGCCAATAACCTCTCATCTCCTGGCTCGATTCCCTGATACAATCATAAATAAAGTAAATCGCTGAGTTACTAATGACCCAACTCCCCGGCCTTACGTCCCATAGGGTCAATGGACCAGCGTTTCCCGCGTCACGCTTTGTCTATCTTGTTGGGGAGACTTGAGTTTCTGGAATCCGCAAGGTAGTCAGATCTAGATCCTCAAGCTCGACTTCCTGCCAATTCATCTGCTTCGGTTGTGGATAGAATAGCAGGTGTTTGACGTCTTGAGATATGACCAAGACTCTGAGGGTGGATTCTGGGCGAGAGATTACGAGACGTATGCCAAGGTACGTGGCGCTACAATGATGGCAACGGCAGCTCTATATTTGCGGCTCTTTTCTCTCAACAAAGAGCCTTATCCACCTAGATTGACCCGTCAACAAGCTTTGCCATCTACGCTCAGCTTCGAGAAGAATCGTATCTTAGAGCAAGATCTGGCCGAGTGTCACCTCATGGAAAGTATGGCTCTGACTTTTATTGCCAAAGACGAGCATGGCCATGGCAAGTCAGAGGGATAAACCTCTGAGTCGGTGTAGCAGGCTATCTACTACTGCTCTCTGTTGGATTAAGGTAACTTCTGGGAAGTAACGACCGTTCCTGCTAATTCCTACTTCTCACCCACCTCTCAATACTTCAACAAATTCTCGGTTTCTCAATCATTTCATATTATCACCATTACTACCTACTACCTATGAGACTCTGAAAGAGGCCGCCTTCTGAACCTCCAAACTCGTACGCATTCATTAAGATACACTTCAAGATAAGCCATGCTGGAACATGGTGGCCAATGCCAGTGTTCTGCGACTGAATCAAAGAATAAGGCTGCCAAGCCATCCCCTGTTAGAAGCGGCGAGCTTGCACGAGTTCCTTACAGCAAACTTACTCGGAGGACTAACGCCCGTCCCTCTGTATCCCCTTTCTTAGCTATTTCCGATGATGAGTCTAGCCCGTCAGGCATTGGGGGACAAACCAATACTGTAGACAATGGAGACTGGGAAGGAAGCCCCAGCCTACGGTTCTACGTAGATCATAGTGCGTGGGATGTCATACACGAGAAGCTGATGGATTGGCGTGATTCAAGTTGGTCATCTCTGCACCTTCCTGAGAGTCGGATGTGTAAGAGATCTGTGTCTTCTTGACACAGCCATGATAATGGACCAACTCTAATGTTAACAGATTTCACGTTATGTCTTTCCACCTGGGAGCCAAAGCAATCGGCGATACAGATTGAGGATGGCGATCCTCGTCTGCAAATTGTCGTCCAAATGATAGCTGTTCAGCTCCTGGCGAGCTGCTTCTCCGTACCTAAAGAAATGAAAACTTTGACTCTTCCTTCGGGATGGTACCGCCAAAACCGCCACATCGGTACGGCTTCGCGACTTGTGAGCAGCCTCAGACAGCATACGCAACGGAGTTATTCACCAGCATTCGGGTATCATGCCCGTAATAATTCTGCTGAGTTGCTTTGTTCAACTGCAGTATGCGAGACTTCCCGAGAAGCATATCCTGCAGAGCAAGTCTCACGGAGTCGGCTATTGAGACAGACAAAAAGGCCAGGCAAGAAAGTGATCACTCGCAGACGTGATCGACGTGTTTGTCACCGAGGTGGGAATCTCAGTGGTCACAGCTCCTTTCTATTGCATCTTCGAGAAAGTTTCAGAAGTACCATATGGTCAGTATCTTCGCAACGTCTTCCACCAAAAGGGCGCAGATCTCAGCCTAAGTCACCAGGACAAGACCAGCCGGTGCATGGAACCTGGACCCTGCCACTTCAAGATGGCGGGCATGGCGAACGTAGCTCGGCTTTCGAACTAACCCTACGCTCAGAAAGACACGCTGTCTTTATTCAGCCCATCAAAAAGTATGTCTTGAAACGATGTAGAGCCTTCTGCGCAAGAAATCGCCACTCATCCCCAACATCTGCTTTAGGTGAATCTGCCGGAAGATCGAACTCTTCGACGTCGGACTCGGGGAGAAGCAGGAAGAGACAGCTAGAACATCACCGCGACGCGTTTGCAAGGGCATCAGTAGAATTGCATCGCCGCTATCCGATCTTGACAATGTTTCAAGGGAGCGGGAGCTCAGTCGGTATGCCATCTTCTGAGCGCACAATAGAGTCCCATGAATCACAATTGGAGATCGCATCGTCTGCAACTACAGAACAAAGAAGCCATACTTCTAATGTAGTGGTCCAGGCTGATATCGATGATTATTTGGGAAAGTCGGCGACCATGCTTCCCACTCCACACCAAAAGGACGAAAGCCATGAGGATGCAGAGGACGCTTCATCATATTCCAAGAGTCAGGTGCCTCAAGAATCATTCGAGACTCTAGAAGCTGGTCAAACACGTCACAGAGCATCGACTTCAGGCACTACAATTCATCATCCGCCGCTCATTGCTGAAGCATCTCCTGATTCTCAGAAACTTAACAGTAACAGCAGCAGCTCAACTGTTACGCCCGGTGGAACGCAGTTCGTATTTCTGTAAAATCAGGTGTGGACCAACCTTGGCGTTGAGGAGTGCTGCGTGAACGATTCCCTGTTTTAACGACAGAGCCAGCAAAGCTCGCCCCTCACAGAAGCAGGAGTAAGAATTTTGACTTGTGTAGAAAGTGACAATGCAAATCAAACATCAATTACCCGGGGAAATTAAGGGATAGAACCCCGCTCAAAAGCAGCGGCCGCTACTGTGTATGTGTTATCGTAGCCTTGTGAGGCAGGAGTACCGAGAGTGACTGAAAACAAAAACAAAATATATATTCTTCCCTCTTCACCTCACCCACCTTCCTTGAACATCCTCAACCACACTCATTTAACCTACCTCGTTCTCTACATTGCATTCTCAGCGCGCCGGCACTTTGTAGCCATTTCATTGCAGATACTTACCTAGTCACTCATTACCTAGTCACTTGTTCCTAACCTCTATTGCCCAAGATGCGTTCTTTAAAACCGCTTGTCCTAGTTAGTTTGGGCGCAGTAGCAGCCACAACAGAGTAAGTAGGAAGGCGCGAGAACCCTTCAAGACCTGAATTGATGGGTCCATTACCACTTTTTAAGGCAGGGCTGACGTGTGTTGAAGGGTCGAGCCCGCTTGCGATAGTCCCACCAGTCCAGCGTCCGTGTCAACCAGTGAGTTCCTAAGGTACTTCTCCTGCACGTATCATTGATATTGACCCTGTTCCAGTCTACATCACTGTGCCTGCATCCCCAACCACAGAAACGCTCTACGTTGTTAGCCAAGCAAACTCTGCCATCGAGAGCGCAGCAGCGATTTCCAATGCTATCACCGTGACGGTCACAAACTCAGTTGTTTCCACGCAGACCATCAGTGTCGTCCAGGTTAAGCATCCCACTGGCGACGATACTTACTCTTTCACTGTGGACAATGACACTACGAGCTGGTTCAATGGGGAGACGCCACCAAGCACGATCTCGTTAGTCAGTAGCACCGCTTTTATTACTCTAGAGCCAGTGATTGCCTCAGTCGCGACAACCTCGCAAGGCCAATCCGCTACCTCGACGAGCTATTTGACACTCCTTTCGACAATTGTCGAGGCTAACCCAAGTCCACCGGCGGTTTCGGAACTAGCATCAGCCCGAACAACAAGCTGCTCCGATCTTTTTACAAAGACGACGACCACCGATGTCACAGTCACCGAGACCCTTGCTCACTCCTCGAAGTATAGACCCTCAGCGTCTGCTGGACTGTACTTTGGACAGGCACGAAGCGGCTGGAATGCAACGATGACAACGCTTGTCAAGTCCAAAGGCACCATCAACCCTTCTTTGAGTGTCGTTGAGAAAGCTACTTCTTTGCATGGAACTTCATACTCCAAGGAGACTCGTACTGCAGAAATCGAGCGTCTAATCTTAGCCAGAAATGGTCGCTCGCGTCTGCTTAAGCCCAGACAAGTTGGGGTCATTGTTATCGACACGATTGATGGGCATGTTGTCTCGTGGACCAATGAATTTGATGGCCGAACACCGTCAACCTCGGAGGCCATTGAAACCCCGATCTCAGTCCCAAAAACTGTACAAGCAATAGCATCGTCCTCGGCTGGTAAATGCTGCACTAACTTTCACATCTGGGAACTGTACTAAATGTCCTCCAGCAACGCCAATTTCCACGACGCTAGAGGCATCCCATACCCTTGTTCCAGTCACCGCAACAGCTCCAGCTTTCGGGCCATTCCCCACCAGTGAGTGCTCTAGACGTTTTCCCATATATATGTGAGCTGATAATGCTTAAAAAGCATCTGTGTCGCCGCTCTCAGAGGTTGGCGAAACTGTTGTGCCTGTAACATCCACAGCTTCGGCCTCCGAGTCATTTTCTACAGGTAGGTGCTGTGGATAGTGTCGAATTGCTAGAGATACTTACAACGTAAAAGCAGTATCTCTCTCCATTTCAAGCTCAGTGCAAACAATCCTAAGCTCTGCTGCGGTTCCAACGACAACAATCGGCGCATACCCTTGGGATTTGAGCGCAGCCCCAAGCGCTTCTGAGACAAGCATCTCGGTTCTTGCGTCTCTGACCGTATCATCATCCCTTCTATCGGTGTCCTCATCAGTCACGTCAACGTCCCTTGGTACCGCCACCACGAGTGCAACTTCAGCATGCGACGGTGCCGTGGTTTCACCTCGATTCGTTATTGATTTTGATGATCTACCATCCTTTTCCACCGGTTCTGACCCTAACGATACGGATGCTCCACCGATCTTTAATCCGTACCGTAAGCTGTATTGGGAAGAGCACTTCGGATATGTCCCTCCACCAACGGATCCATTCCCACCTCACTCCCCTCCGCAGCTTGCAGTATACCAGGAGGCGGGTCTTAACATCAACTCTTCGCCCGATGCCGGTTTGGAATTAGTTGGCGAGATCGGAGCTGGCCCTCGAGCTGCTGATAGTGCATATTGGATCGATGCCTATTCAGCGTGGCTCGGCTGTGCGAATAGCGGACCAGGTAATTGTAAGATTGAGGCCACAGGCTATGCTTATGGAAGCAATGAGAGCATCATCTCCCAGTCGTTCACGCAGCCACCCTGTCCTGGTCTCAAGAACTGCTCGTTGGCTCTGGTAGAGTTCGCTGGTGGCTTCAGCGGATTGTCCGGCCTCCAAATCATCGCAACCGTTGCTGGCGAGCCTGTAACTTGGTACATGGACGATCTTTCGCTTGGATGGTCCAACAACACTTGCGCTGCACATTTGGAGCGTTCTTCATCCGAATAGATCTGTAAGGTAGGATCGATCTGCCTGGATAGAGTGGAAGACATGCATTGGGTGTCGGAGGCAGGCCTTCTTGTCACGATTTAGCTATAACTTGTCTAGGTATGAGCTTCAATGCTACATACCAAGCTGCATATTGCTTCACCTGGACATAGATCAATTGTTCTCAGTATGACTTTGAGAATAGAAAGGTCTGGCCCCCAATTGGATGCACCTCCGAATGGCAAGATACGGGTAGAACCCTATAGGGCTGATGCCTCTGGGGAGCGAAACACTATAGAAGGTCCCTAAAGCTAATCCCCTTAGTAATTAAGACCTACCCCCAAAGCTTGCCGATCAAAAATACTCCCGATCTGAACTTGGGGGCACAAAATCCGGCTCTAGGGACCAAACCTACCCCCCAGACGACCAATTATAGGGCATGTCCACGGGGCCTCTATATCAGCCCAGCAGGGCTGCATCTGCAGGTTGAAGCTGGGGGATGAAGCCTTTTACCCCCTGATGGGCCCCTTTAAGGTTGGGGAGGTACGGGAGTCCCTTGCGCCACCAACGCCCCGAAACTTTCTAGTTCTAATTCTACAGCCGCGTCGCTTCAATGCAGATAATTCCCACCTTCACTGTTTCACACTTCCACAAACATCTCAATGTTTATATGCGCTCCAGACGTGCTATAGTCTCATCCCGTGTCATTGCGTTTTCTGCTCTCCTGTTCGGTGATTTGTAGGTTCAAGTGCCGTTTTATCCCCAGCTTCCTTGTTCTGGAAGATTTGTTGATTCGAGCGCAAAGCGAACATCCATGTGACAATTTGGGATGACAGGATTATGGCATGCTTTTCGTGTAATTGTATAATTCTAAGTTATGGGTACTCTATCAAGGAAACCCCGAAAGATGTCGACTCGGCCTTTCCTCTAAACTCCAATCTCTGTCTTTCTTGTCCATCTTTTTCTGCTTTCGTGGACTCTTCAATGGAGGAGCCATGATGTCTGTCTTTACCACCATACTTCTCATACCTTTCCTTCTCTATACGAGCCATGCTGCGCCAAACAAAATGTCTGGCGAGGATAGTGTCCGCGACCGAGACCTTCTAGCACCAAGGCAGAATCGCTACCCAACCACCAATCTTTACTCTGGTTCAGTAGCCTTGCCCAGCGCCTGGCCCTCTTTCACAAATCCATTCTCCACAGGGACAGCTCCTTCGATTGCGCCTACCGGTACTGCAAATACTGGCCATGACAACGCTACCAGTGGGGGCTTGCAGCCATATCCTACCCAAGGAGCTCCATATCAGAACTATACGTCACCGTACAATCCGCTGGGGAGCGCTGGACTAGTAGCAGCGCCCACCTTCCTACCTCCAGCAGCTCTGTCCATTGAAAACGCCGCTGCCGCAGCTGGCTCGAGTATACTGAGCAATCAATGTCAGCCTCCACAGACTGTGACGTTGCCTCCCCAGACCGTTACTCTACCCGCGGAGACCATCACTGTGACAGCGGCTCCGCAAACAACAACAATCACTCCAGAGATTCAAACCCAAACGATAACCATCACTCCGCAGGTGCAGACGCAAACGGTGACTGTTACTGTGACCGTCACAGCTGGGCCGGCCCCAGCTTGTCCAAGTAATGCAGGCAGCCCCGAACTTACCCAAGTCGCTGCTCCATCTAATGCTCTACCCGCCACTCCCTCTAATGCTCCAGCAGCTAGCTCAGTGCCGAACAGTGAAGGCCAAAATGAAGTGCCAGCTCAGACCAGTGGTCCTGCACCAGGACCGACTCCTGCTACGCCTAGCAGCCAAATACCGGCACCTGCTTTACCTACAAACGTAGCAGCCCCATCCGCAGCCCCTGCTATGCCCTCAATGCCTACTACATCGATGAGTCTTCCACCCATCCTCAGCAATGAAGGGCCAGAAAACATTCCTGCAGCAGCGCCGTCAACCACGCCAACCGTCCAATCTCCAGCCCAGCCTTCCACTACTCCAGGTTCAGCGCCCACGTTCAATGCACCTATCCCACCCCCGAACAATGGTCCCTCGGCTTTACCTTCAGGCGCATCTCCCAGTCTCCCACTCACAGCACCATATCAAAACACCACTGGCCCCTATAACAACATGACAATCCCATGCGGCTCCGGCATGTCCGGTACAATGCCCGGTACAATGCCAGGCACAGGCATCTCCCGTCCCACCGGTGGAATAATACCACCAATAAACCCTCCCCTCCCAAGTGGCTACATCCATTTCCCCCTCCCAAGCGGCTACTCCCTCCAATTCCTCTTCCCCCCAAACGCCACAAGCGGCGCCATCCCCTCAGCTCTAACTGGACCCACGTCCCTACCCACAACCCTCAACACCCAAATCGCCCAATCATCAGACATCGGCCCCAACTCCCCCTTCATTCCCCCACCCGCCCTCCCCACCACCCCCCCGATGCCCCCAATAAACCAATCCTCCATCCAATCCCCCCCCCTCTCCCCCTTCAGTCCCTCATCCTCCTGCTCCCTCAACGGCACCTCCTCCCAAAACATCACCACAAATGTAAGTCCCCCCCCCTTTTCCCCTCCCAAACCCCCCACCCACTAACATCCAATCCCACCAGTACACCACCCTCCTCCCCTCCCTCCCTCCCACCTCCCCCCTCATCTACCTCGGCCTCAACTACACCTCCTTCGCTCTCTCCCCCCTTTCTCCACCACACCTCTCCTCCCCCCCAGCCTCCTCTCCAAAAGCCATCTCCATATCCCCGCCGTTCCTATCTTACGCACTAATATCGCTCTCGCTATCATGTGGACCGGATATCCCTGTCAATGAGAATTGTAGTGTTGATATAGCGGCTTATGGCTCTCCACCAACAACAACAGCGATGGCAGGAGCTGCAGGAAGTACGGGAGGAGGGGAAGGGGCAACGGAAGGAGCGGTGGGAGGGACAGAAGGAGGGGGACAAGCAATGAACAGGGGTTTCCTGAGATCGATAGAGTTAACGGGACCGGGGTTTACGGTTGTAGATGAGGGGTTTGAGGAGTGGGTGGGGTTATGGCAGGTGAATTTCACGGCTAGGTGGGGGGATAGGGAGATGGGGGTTGGGGTTGCGGAGGTTGGGTATGAGATTTTGGGGGTTTGTGAGGGGGGTGGTAGTGGGACTGCATAGAAATTTTGTATGGGTTATGGTTACTGATGTGATGATAATGTGTATAAGATTTTAGATTTTTGGGGGGGTATCATGAATATATATATATATAGTTTCCCCGAACTGAGTACGACACGTAACTGATCGCTGACCAAGGTCCCGCCGCTTTGCTCCTGCGCTCAAGCCTGTTTTATAACATTGCTCGTTTTTGACTCCTTCTTACTCGCTTTTGGCTCTCTCCTGCTCGCTTTTAGCTCCCTCATGCTCCCCCCCTGCTCCCTTATGCTCCCTCGCTGCTCCCCCGTGCTCCCTCATTGCTCCCTCGCTGCTCCCCCGTGCTCCCTCATTGCTCCCTTTAAAACGGCTTTGCTCCCTTTTATGACCTGGAATGGCAATCTGGGATCCTAAGTTCAAGGTGTATATAATGCATATATATATCGAATAACTACAAAACTTCCTTCTTAAAGGCTCCACTTCCTTTCATGTTGTTGTCTTTTGCTACCAAGTTTCATGTTTTAAATAACATCCTATACAAGAAGCAAAATGAGTTTGCTGAAATGTGCTTACACTGGGAGGCTAAGGCTATCAAACGATCGTGAGAGGCAAAATCGAGATCCAAGGCTATTTTCTCGTGAGTGCTGAAGAGAGATTGTTGACCAAAAGTATTGACCACAATACTACGCGCCGTTATTCCACTTTGTCTTACCTCTTTTGCTGAATTGTTGGGCCTCGGGAAGACGAGAGCCTATCTGAAAGAGCTTTATCGCTGCTATGGTTCAGACATTCCTGGAGAACCTGTCTCCGCTGCTGTGTTTCTTCCCCGATCGATTATCCCTCCATCTGTCAATATTCCTACATGCTTCTTCATCTTTTCAAGGCGAATTGCATCTCGTCGTGAGAGTCCTGTCTCTACGACGCTCTGCTCGTAGAGCATGCGAAGTATCTTCTGACTTTCGGGGGAATGTCTGTCTTGTAGCAGTATCTCCAGCGCGGTGTGGGGCTGTCTGTTCCTCCGGATATTGACGTCAGCTCCGTTGGCAAGCAGGAGCTTTGCAATCTTCGTCGCACTTTGCCCATTGCATACAAGCTGCAAAGGAGTTCCTAATTGGGGAACATTGGCATTGATATTCGCACCCAGCTTTACGAGAAGGCGTACTACCTTTTCACGCCGTCCGAGGCATGCAGCGTGTAAGGGGGTGCCATATTCAGCAGTCACTTCATTGACGTCGAGGTTTTGATCTGCGGCAACACTTTTTTCAGGGCACTGATCTCTTAGTAAAAGCTGCACGATCTTTTCGTTTCCCTGATGGCACGCTGCGTGGAGGACAGTCCCATATTTGCCGCCACGTGCGGTTTTTTTTCGCGCCATGACCAAGCAGCAATTTAACGACCTTGTCGTTGTCGTGGCTTTCAGCACAGATTGCCTGCAGTGCTGTCCCATATTTGCTTTCTTTCACCTCAATACAAGGATCTGCCTGTGAGAGCAGAAAGCGTACTACTTGGTCATTTCGACTATATGCGCAGGCTGCTTGAAGCGCAGTGCCATATTTACCACCGCGAGCGTCAATTTCTATGCCCCTGGACACCAATTTTTCGATAAGTGCTAAATTTGCCCTAGACTGTGCACAAGCAGCCTGAAGGGCGTTGCCATATTTCTTACTCGATATGTGAACGTTAGCGCCCTTATCCAACAGAAGCTCTGCTGATTTCTCTCCTGATGACCCGTAACCACTAGAAACACACGCAGCAATCAGGGAACTCCCAAAGCTTCCACGTTCATCGTGCATTTCAGCGCCAAAGTCTATCAGAGCGTTGACCGACTCTGCGGTCCCAAACCGCGCGGCTGCTTGCAGTGGCGGATAATTGTCTCGGCCCAATAGATTTGGATCCGCGCCATTCTCCAGCAAAATTCTTAACACATTGCTATGACCCTGTGACGCCGCTGTCTCTAGAGCTGTTCCCAGGGCGCATCGCTCGTTGGCGTCGTGACCTAATTCTAGAAGATTTTGTACTATCCCCAGAACACCGATGGATGCCGCTATGAAAAGGGGTGGTATCCATTCTGGCTCTTCTTCTCTAGTGTGCAAGAGCGGGCGTCCGGGAAACTCTCGGAACCACTCTTTTCGTAGATCACTGCGACGAAGAAACTCCAGACCAAGATCTTTCAGGATGCCTTGATGTGAATCGGTAATCCTTGCGTGTGTAGTCCAATGCCAGCATGCATATTCCATAAGCGGGTACTTCTCGTACCTCTCAAGCGAGTGGAAGCTAAACATATCAAGATCTATGAAAAAACGATCTTTACCCTCAAAATGTAAGATATAAGCGAGACAGGTAGCAGCGATGAGCTCGTGCGACTGGATTTCCGGCAACCAGAACTTTTGAGGCTTTTGGGTCTTGATCCTCTCTGAGATAAGGTACTCCTTTACGGAAAAATGGGCCAGCCTGACGATGGGATTCTCGGATTCATTCACCTCAATCTGTAGCAAGCCTGGAAAAATATCTAGCAAATCTCTTGAATCCGGAAACCGTATATCAGCGTCAAACCATAGATCGCCCGACAGATTCACGGCAATGAGCTCGCCGAGTTCTGCAAGCCGCAAAGGTGTTTCTGCATATGCTAGCCATCGTAGAATGCTGACAGCGTAGTCGCCGTACTCGTCAGGGATATTGCAGAGTATTCTAGAGTATGTTTCGTCCAGGGTTTGGGGTAGTGAGCGCAAAGCCTCCCGAAGGGTCGGAAGATTAGGACACGCTTGAAGCGAAATGAGTTGACAGACAGCCCAACGGAACCTATAATCCCCATCTATTAGCCATGAAGTTTATTCCTGCCGATCCCCTTACATTCCATCAACCTTCTCTGTCAACGCTGCCCGTATCTCTTCCTGAATATCGGGTCGGTTCCGCCATCTCTTCAATTTTGGGTCAGTTTGTAGCCTGTGGGAGATATAGTTCGAGATATCTGTATCTACTATTTTACTTTGAATCTGGATCATGCGATCGGATGTTGTGAGATTTTGCACTGTTTCTTCGACAGTAGTCAACCATCGACTTGTACACAGTAGGTGCAGTGCAGGAATACTTCCTTCTACCATTTCCTGAATCACCGATAGAAGATCCACAATGCCGGAGCATTCATCTAGTGCATCCAGAATAATATATGTATTTTCAGATTTTCGAATGGCTGCTTGCAAGGTGATCATGAGAGTTGCAAGGTCCGCTGGTTTTTGACCGTCCTGACAGGAAGAAAATAGGGATTCCACCTCGATCATGGCGTCGTATGACTGACTATATAATTGCTTGATAATAGATCTGATCATCTGGCTACACTGTTGCTTCTCGGAATCATTGAAGTCGAAGAAGAAGTAGGCAAGAGATGATCCGTTTGAACGACTGCACTGGCGGAGAATTTCAGTAATCACAGTGGAAGAGAGTACTGTCTTTCCGCATCCTGCCTTGCCATGCAACCAGAGAAGGGAGTTTGCATCCATCTTCCATTGAGAAAGTTCCTTGCCTTCGAGAAACCATGACCCTGTTGCTGCGTGTCGGCTTCTGCAAGCATTCTGGTAATTCGTGGAAGGGTCTGGCGCTGCCAGCCAATCCAGAATTTCCTTCTTTCGACCTGCAGATTTTATAGTCTTCACGTGTTCGTAGACATCCAAAGTCACATCATTGCTAGAGCTGACATGTTCTTGTATATTCAAGGTAACTTCTCTCATAGACTTTACAATTTGCTGAGAGTCCAACACGGTATCATTGATTGACTCGGAAAGTCTTTGAATTTCAAGGGATAATGCACTGTTGATACATTAGCAATCGCAAGAGCCAGACTATTGCCCCTAATCGTACATTTGATCAGCAGTAAGGGCAAAAGACAAAATTTCTCTGAGTCTGCTAATTTGCTTCAGAGCTTTCTCAGTGTCTTTTGATTTCAATGGCCATCTCAGGGCTTGTACAAGCGCTTTTCGCTTTGGGCCGAAACCCGCGGACCAGTCTGGAGTCTTCAAGACCGCCTCTAAGCTTTCGATTTCACGACAGCAGATCGGCAAGGGTCCGTTCGGTTTGCAGAGTTCTATGAAAACTGGTATCTTGGCATTAGGTACCGCTGAAGAAAAGTCTGCTTGTTTTGCGAGTGGCTCTAGTCTTTGTAAAACGCTTCTGAGGCTTTCTAGCTCTGACATCAAGCGAGGTAGCTCCCAAGATGTACCAGTTGCCGCAGCGCTGTAATCGTAGCATACTGAGATGACAGAGTTGGTGATTTGAAGCACAGCAATTACACTTGCAGCGATGGCTAAACCTTCTGCCATTATCAAAAATATGCGAGAAAACTGTCTTTTGGTATGAAGCCAGTCAAGCAAAGCTACGCAGAAGGCGTGTCACGTCACGCAGATTCTTGATATAGGCTGATGACAGATCCTCATTCAGAAGCACCTATACATGCTACTTAGCTAGAAGCCTAAAGATGGGCGACAGTGTATCTGCTTATCAGACAATTAGTGTACACCGTATAAAGTAAAACTTGAGGGGAGAGAAACAAAACTAACTGTTCAAGTGTTCCGTAATATTGCTCCATTTCGTGTGTTCGGTTAAATCTTGAAATCCTGGAGAGGCTTTGGGTTTTAGGTAGGTAGTAGGAGCTAAAAGGTGGAGTCTGAAGCTACTAGAAGCGCAATCAGGTAGCAGCTCGGGCAGAGAATATTTGTCTGCAAAGCAAGAAGCTTTAGCCGGCTATAAGGCTGCCAATTTAGGCACCCTTGAGAAACAAATGGCAATGCGCGATCTAGTGTGTAGAGAATGGTGGTTGATTTATATCTAAGAATTTACTTGAGGGGCCGAGAACAGGCCCTAGCCCTGGGACTAGACTATGAATAGAACCACCGCTCTACTCCTTGTGCTACGCCCTTGTACTCCCTCCAGTACTCCCTCGCTGCTCCCTTGCTGTTCCCTTTAAAGCAGCCGTGCTCCCTTTCCTGTCCCGAAACGACAATCTTCAATCCTAAGTTCGGGGTGTATATAATGTATCTATACCCGCTAGATTTTACTACGCTTATACTATTACTAGTGAGTCATCTACCTTCATTCGCCTCACTCGTTTCCGTACGCCTTTCTTTCCTGCGGAGCGCCCAACTCTCCCTCCAAGTCCACCTCGTCCTCATTGCCTTCAAGAGAAGGAAAGCCAGCAACCGGTACACAACAACACAAACCCCCAACGCTAGAAGATTCAGGCCCGCATTACCGTTCAGATTATATAACCCCAACACATCTTCCCCATCCGTTACTGGACACAGTCCACTCGGCAAACGCTGCGCCTCCGTGCAGGAAAACGTGACCCCTCGAAGTGTGTAGGGGGCTAGATTCCCAATAGACCATTTAATAGGGCTGAGGTGATTGAAAGCTTGCAGGAAAGAAGGGATATTCAGACTCATGACTCCGCCCATGATCTGTGCGACGGATAGGACGACGGATGTTATATTAACTGCGAAACCAGTATGGCTGAAGAGCGTATTGAAGATGATGCCGACGCTTTCGCCGCAATTAACGATACAGAAGGCGTTGAAAGCTATGATGAAGAAGAGGGAAGCGGTTCGATGAAGCCCGGCTGCTAGATCTGTGAGGACGGCGAAGATGAGACAGGTGCATATTTCAAAGGGGATTTCGGCGAGGGTGTATTGGAGGAAGAAAGCTTCGACAGAGTAGGCGTTGTCGTCGTGTTCGCGGTAGAAGACGGCTTTTTCGTCGGGATAGACGGCTACGTTTTGTAACATGCCGACGAAGTAGAGGGGGGCGAATTCTTGGATGAAGCCTAGGCGCGATTGGACGCTGTAGTAGTCACTTTTCAGCGGGGCGAAGAAGAGGGTCAAGCAGATGGCGTAGCCTAGGACTTGAGTTGTACGAGCAACGATTGAGGGGGGGTTGCGTCGGAAGTTGATGAAGCTGCGGTGAAGGAGTAGTGGAAAAGAGATGCGGAAAGGTGTCATCTTACGAGCCAGACCTCCCAATTCGGCTGGTGTGGCTATGTGTGATATTGTTTGATTCAAGGGTGCTTGTGCGTTGTCCCATTCAAGGATCAGAGATTGGACTTTCTCCCTGGTGGTAGACTCTTTGATTGCATTTTGCAGGTTGACAGTGATCAAGTCTAAAGCAAAGTCCGCAGGATTAGTGGTTGTGGGGCAATTGAACCCCAAGGAGGAAAAGTGAGACAGCATCAGAGAACCTTTGCCTGCATAGACTGGGGAGCCGCCTCGGGCTAGAAGGACTATGTTGTTGAAGTACTTGAATAGGTCACTTCGAGACTGATGTATGGTCAGTATGAGGGTTCTTCCTTCTTCTGCCAACCCTCTCAACACCTCAATTATCGAGGACGCAGTGAAGGCATCGAGACCGCTTGTAGGTTCGTCGAGAAACAGGACTCGAGGGTCCGTCAAGATCTGAATAGCGATCGTAACTCGCCGCTTCTCGCCTCCACTGATGCCTTTAACCATATCGCTGCCTACGAGGTTATTTGCGCAGTCGCGGAGCCCCATCTTCAAGAGGACTGATTCGGCCCTTTGCTGCTTCTCATGCTTCGAGAAATGGGCCGGTAGGCGCAGGCCTGCCGAGAAATGCAGATTCTCTCGCACGGTAAGGTAAGGGAGAAGTGCGTCATCATCTTGACATACATAGGAGCAGATTGACCGAATGACCTTCTCGGATGGTATGGCACCATTGAAGAGCATCTTTCCTGAAGTTTGATATTTCGTCGAAGTTGAATCTTGCAAACGACGGGCCATTGAATTAAGCAGAGATGTTTTCCCTGACCCTGACGGACCCATTATGACATTGAGAATGCCAGGCTCGAAGGCGGCACTCAGGGGCTTCAAGACCGACAGCTTCGGTGTTTTCTTAAGGCGCGCATTCCGCTTTTGTATATCGAGGCTATACCTGTCCAGCCTTATAGTAATTGTTCGAACTTCATCGAGCGAACGAGCAGTCATCTTTTCTTTACCAACAGAATAGTCTGTATCATCCTTTTGGGCTCTCGAGATGCCAATGCTCGCTTTGCGATATCGAAGTAGTAAACCAGCTCCAATGAAAAAGCTAATGACAAACGCAAGCAGTACCACGATTGGCCTTGTAACCCAGTTGGATGGGAATCCTAATGCTTCCATAACATATCGTCCTGTGTATTCCACGCATGCAGGGTTGGCGGTGCCACCGGCAACAGGACAGTCATAAAGTTGACCCGCGGGATCCGAAGTATGTGCTACAAACTCATTCGCCGCCAGTGCTCCGTTGGCATAGAAAGTGTAAGCTGTCCACTACAGTAACAATGTCAGTGGAGTAGGCGTCACAGTCCAAAATTCTAAGCCATACCTTGAGCCATCGGACCCATATAGGTATTTGATTTGCTTGCACAAAGTATCCGCAGCCAAGGGATTGCAAGGTATAACCCATGTTTCCAATCAATGAAGCTCCAGCAAAATTCCTGGAAACACCAACGCAAACGGTTGCGTAGTTCACAGCGATGGCCTGCGTTAGAAGCGTAACACCAAAGAAGACGAAGAATTGGCTAGCCAGGGGTCTGAAGCCAACCATAAAGTAGAATATGACAGAAAATATCAACGGTATGATCACATCCTCCACCAGGAGTCGAGCCAGTCGACGACTTATTAGAAAAGCTGGAGCGCTGATTACACCTTCACCATATTCGCGATCAAACAGCTGGATATCAATCGTAAGCCGGTAAGTTTCGAAAATGAGAATTAGATAGCCTTGCAGCGACGCAGCGGTGTAAATTGCACCTTCCCTGCTTCGTATGCCAGAAAGACTACCGTCTAATTGCAAGAAGATCCAACCAGTAATGACCGCCATGGTAGTAGCCTCCAACATACTTCCAGCCAGACCTAGGGGGTCGCGGAATGTCACCTTTAAGGTCCGCTCAGTTAGAATTCTTATCTGATGACCAAATGGAGCGTGATGCTGTTGCTTGGAGTAATTTTCATTTGGAGGAAGCGGACTGATCGAGGCGTTCTCGGCCCCCGTTCTAAGCATTTGCCGCTCTGGGGAGCCCTCAAAAGCCTTTATGAGACCTTGAACTCGAGTAGAAGACACCTCTTCCGCCTCGGGGGTCCGGGTATCAGTTGCTGCTAGATCAATGAGGAACTCCGCTGGATTGACGAAAGGCGGTAGAATGTAGCCGATATGTTCGAAATATGGCAAACATCCTGCCGTGGGTCCACTGTATAAAGGCGACCCACTGGCCAAAAGCAGTACATGGTCAAAGAGGTTCCAAATTTCACTTCTAGGTTGGTGAATTGTACATATAATTGTTCGACCCTTGACAGCAAGAGCTTTGAGGGTTCCCACCAGCTGGTAAGCTGTGCTGGCATCCAGACCTGTTGTCACCTCGTCAAGGAATAGCACAGAAGGATTCGCCAGCATCTGGACAGCCAAAGACGTTCTGCGCTTTTCTCCTCCCGAGCAGCCCTTATGGACGTTATTACCTATCCTCGTGTCCGCGCAGCCCTTCAGCCCAAGCTCCAATATGACCTCCTCCACCACCGTCTTCCTTTCCTGAGTAGTCGTAGGAGGAGGAAGCCTCAACTCCGCAGCATACATTAAAGTCTCCCGCACAGTCAGGGTGGGTAGCAGCACGTCTTGCTGCATGACATAGGCACTTCTGATGCTCGACAACTTCGAGTTGCCATTGTACGTGATGCTTCCAGTAGTGTTTAGTTTAGAAGAAGAAATACGATGCGATAGGCTGTTGAGTACTGATGTTTTCCCACTGCCAGAACTACCAATGATAGCTGTCAAGCTACCACTCGGCATATATGCGTCCACATTCCTTAGAATGGGCTTGATCTCTCTTCCAGTAGAGGCTTTCTTCCGGTTGAAGGCGGTGGCAAACTTGGAGAGACTGGTTGGGGTAACGTCTATATCTAAGTTAAGATCCCTAACAAGGACATTGACAGGGTCAACAGCCCGAAAAGAAAGCTCGTTGACATGGTCTTCGGGTACATGAATAGAGGGATTGCTAGGGTCGCCCACAGCGGCATCATCACACTTCTCAAGGTCTTCCATCCTCCTTCCCACGGAGGGCAAGGACTGTCAAGTTAGTAGGACATACTAGATGTTTCCGGTGTTTCTTTCTGGTGTCTCGCATAGTGGAACTGGGCTAGAAACAAAGAGAAAGGAAAACGATAATTCATTAGTGCTAAGACGGAGGTGTAACGCGATTACACCAGTATGAATCTTGACGTTCACATTGCATGACCCTTATATCTGCAGCCCTCGCTTGGGTGCGGGAAGGAAGTGAACCCGTAGCGGCCCCGCCCTTGCGGGCGTTGGGTTTGCCTAAGGTACATCCCTGCCTCAAGCGAGACGCGGCCTGGCCAGACGAGTTCTCTCCAGCTTGGGATGGTGTGCGCTTTTCTGGCTCATGGCAGATTTCTATGACTTCAGCGACGTTTTCGGGTCCAACCCCAACATTGCATACGACGAGCAGTCTCGCGCAAAGATACATCATCATCGCCAATTGCTGGAGAACGAACTTTTCATTGATCGGTTGCTGAAGGCGCTGGGGGTTCGCAAAGGTATGCTGCGTTGAGAGAGCGAAGAATCACAGGGAGGAGCTGATTCTTCTGTATCCTTGCATAGCATCAAAACGATATCCTCCAGATTCCAATCAAGAACTGCAGGAACTCTTTCAGCAAATTGCATCTAGCTCTTCTCCCAATCATTACAAGCACTCTGTGCTGTATTACCTTCTCAAGGACCTCTCGCAGCCCAAGGCACATTCTTCCGCGGACTTTGCGAAGACCTCGTACCTACCTGACAAATACAGGACTTTTGTTGATGGCATATGGTACCTTGACAGACTGAAGTTTGAAGTGAGTGTGTGTTACCATGTTCGGCGATTGTACTGATATGGTTTCGCGAACAGAGAGCACTGGACTACCTGACCGAGCCTGCATTAACACCGACCTTCCCCGAAGAGATACTATATACGCTCTGCCGCCATACGCCTCAAGATGATGTTACTCTACCCATAGCTTACTATCAAACCGTGTCGCCTTCCATAAAATCCGGCAAAGTTCTCGAAACCTACATTCTCACCCTGGGTCGCGCCAGTATTACAGAAGCATTCTACTTCTCACGCACCCAAGGCGAACTGAATCACCGCGTGCTTTTTGAAAGGCTTATAACATTTGTTCACGCAAATTCGAGTGGAGCGACAAAAGCTAATAGGGGCGTCGAACTGATCAGCCTGCCTTTAGATGAGGATGAAGAAGCTTGGTTTAATGAGTATTTAAAAGATGGTAAAGGATCTACCCTGCCAGGGGCAACAGATACACTTATTATGAGGGGTATCTCGACAGGACGTCCGGATTCCAACCTCCAACACCGGAGGAGAGCGAGCAGCCAGAAGATTGGGGGCATAAACTGGGAAACCTTGACGAACAGGGCGCAAACGGGCTAGGATATGACATTGGCCCCTTGGAGTCCTGAGAATCTATAAAAGCTACGCAAAATATACTCATACATTTATATGCCTGTCAACAGCGACTTGCCCGTCGGCGCTCCGAACTCTTTAATGGATTTCAATTATGATTAGACACAGTACTCAAAACCTTCCAAAAGGTTTGCTATGCTGAGGATGTGCTTCTAGAATTGCATTGGAGGCACATTCCAAAAACATGAAATCGAAGGTCCGGGCCTTACCAGAGGATTACATTATTTGGAGCATCATCGGAGCAAGCTTCAATAACCCACATGTTTGACGTATAGTGGCATGAGCCGCAGCGCTCAATCCGATAACTAGGCCGCCAGCTACGACTACTAAATTATGGGGACCTCAAAACCATGGTAATTTACCAGGGTCATGCCACTCAGATTCAGAGTCGATGGCGCCACTGTGTTCGTAAAATTTCTCTGTGGAGTTGACTGTGGAGCTGGTATGGCTCCATTTCCACTCTTGTACTTGTCGTATTGTCTCCTGAAGTTTTCCTTTGCCTGTCTTACAGGCTCGTATCTCTCCCTTTGTGTTTCATCTCTCATGCCACGTGCTTTGTGGGGTCTGGATCGAAACCCTTTTCTCACATATGGGTGGGCCCAGCCAATTCTGAATACATCTTCTCGCCTTCTTTGTTCTGATGGGTCCTTTTGTCTTCTTCGTTCTCTATGCGGTTCTCTGGTGACTTGCCGTTCCTTATGCAGTCGTTGGCGTCCTGACTGTTTCATAGGCGGCTCAGGCCGTGCCCGTTGTTCTCTATGCAGGTCTCTGGATCCACATCGTGCTAGGTTCCGCTCTTCTCGTTCTTTTTGTTTCATATGGCGTCCACCGCGCCGTTTCCGTTCTCCTTGTGGTTGTTCTAGTCCTCGTCGGTTTTTATGTGGTCCTTCTAGTCTCCACCGATCTCTGCGTGGCACTTCACGCCTTTGCCGTTCTCTGTGTGGACGGACGTCCTCGTGGCCCCTGCTTTCAGATCTCTGGTCGTGACGAAAACAAGATGATGCACAGCCCATTGTTGAGATTGTTGCTCTAGAGTCCTTGAGTCGTCGATCTAAGGCTAGCAAAGGTCGATGAGGGTGTACTGTTAGATATAAGGGAGTTATTATATTAAATAAATGTGATGTCCCTTGTGTATTGCTGTGTCGAAGCCAAACAGTCACATGCTCATAATTACAATGGCGAGATAGCACTACAAGGTTGAGGTGTAACAATGATGGCAACTGGTCTTGCATTGTTTTGTAAGATATATGATACCCTGAAAGACGAATCTGGCGACAACACATCAACTCATCTCGAACTTGTCTTCTATGTTTCACGATCTACTAGAATTGGGTTTAGTTCCCTACGAACAAAGAGAGTACTTGAACGTCAAAGTGCCTCTTCACTCCAATTTTTTTAGATAAAGGAAAAATTCTCTTCTTTGTTTGCTTGTACCGAGTTCAATGATTTCCAAAACATGTGGGTCTGGACACAAAGCTTGTGATAGAGGACATAAAACATTTGCTTTCGCTGTGTGACACGAGGAAGAGCTCCTTGGTCATTCCTCGCCGTCACCCAAAAAGCTCCTCAGCCATGTGCTACTCGAAAGGTATCCCAGAGGTACATAAGGTGAAGTGTCCCCGCTCATCCATCATGCGGCCAGGCCTAGTGCCTACAAGTGAGATTGTCATAGATCTAGACAACCTCGAACATGTCAACCGAAAATTCTCCCGTTCTGGTGTCCGTGATGCCACCATTCGCGCTGCAGAGTATGGTGAAGGTTCGTCCGTGAGCAATTCAACTTCTTCAGGCAGGCGCCAGAGCTCCAATGCTTTCGAATCCAGCGCTCCAACCACGCCGAATGCCTCAATCTCCGGTCAAAGAAGGGCCTCGGAGCCTACAACCCCGTCCACTTCTATCAAAAGCATCTCGAAGAAGAGGCCCGGGCAGCTCGACATTAGCTCGTCAGACAGCAAAGCTCGCAGCACCTTAAAAGACTCTCCACTCCAAGGCATTGAACACAACGTTGGCCGGTACTTCGACAACAGCAACGATGCCTTTCTAAACAAGGAATCGTTCAACAGTCAATTCTTCACCTACAGAGTACCAGCCCCTAAAATCGATGAGGCATGGAGCCGAATGAATAACGGTCGACCAAGCCAGGATGACTGGAACCAAGTATGGCAATGTCAAGACAACCATATGTGGTCTCCTATCATCTGCGAGCGCTCATCACCACTGGCTCCTCCTGGGCGTGCATTTCCAGTCCGCGCTGGCAGTGCAGCGAACAAGGAGCCCCCGCGCCTTGGGGTAAGCAGCCCAACCCATGACCAACCTACTCGCTCTCGACCACTCTGTTCTGCCGATTTTGAGGACAGCGATGATGAAGATGAGATCAGTTATATTGATATCTGGAAACTTGCGGGTGCTGTGCCGCCCCTGGAAGATATCTTGGAATGTCCTGAGGCTGAAATGAAGAAAATACAGCTACTTCTGCAAGCGAAGATACTGAGGGAGATAGCTGAGCTTGTGCATGAGCCTGGGACGAACTATAGGCTTTGGGGTGATGGCGTTGCTTAGAAACAAATCCTTTCTTAGTGATTGTATTTAGTTGTCTGCATCTTACTTTGCTTCTTCACGTCTGTGTGACCCATTGCGTGAGCCTGGCCGCCTGCGAGTTCCTCTGCCTCGAAGCTTGAATCTTCCCCTGACTCGTCGGCTGTTCTGAACGTCATCGGTTCAAACGATGTGATAGAGGCAATGTATGATAACGCCATGATTCCGCTTGTGATGAGGGCTGTTGGGAATTTGACAGTTCTTTTCTCAAGGAAAGTCTTAAGTCCGCAACCGAAAACGATGGCAACACATGTTGCCCAAACCATAGACAGATACGGCCAAAGACCCCTGACCTACTCTTCATGAACTCGAAATTAATATACATAGTAAAGAGAAGAGAGAGGCAGAGAGCAACACATATTCATAATTACTTCTAAAGAGATGCTTCCGGATGACTTGCCCTTGAATATCATTAAAAAATGTCCTTCCATTGCTCTTCTTTCAAGTCGTACGGTCCTTGTCCATCTACATCAAGTTTTCTTGCTTTTTCTCTGGCATCCTCCATGGTGATTCTATGGCTTGAAGCGAGGAGCATTTTGACCAGAAAGACTTCGACTTCAGCTGGTGTTGCGTACGGGCTGGGTGCTGGAGGTCGAGGATAAGGGCGGCAAGAATAGAAGGGTTCACCCCCTAACCGTACACACCTAGCAACCGTATGGGCCCCCAAAGGCACCCTAGAGTTAGTGGCCTAGGTGCCAAGATTAGTCCCTGGAGCCAGGTTTCTGAACCCCACATCTTGCTTCCTCCAGGCATCAGCCCCAGCCGTACAGCCCCTGTTGGGGGGTGTGCTAGCCAGCTAGCCTAAGGTACTCATCTTATAATCTTAGGCTTCCCTAGACCGAGTCTGGACACGATCACAAGGCTGTGCAATTCAGCCTCAGGAATTCAGATGCTCGATGAAGAACTTGAGCGGGTGCCTCCCACGTTCTTGGGCTCTCTCCGTCCAAGTCGACAGCACAAATGCCTGCGCCCGCTTTTGGCTTCTCAGCGGGAGACTTTGTCAGTGCTATCGGTGAGTTCTTGAGTCGAAACACTTAGGTGGTAGCTGCTTATCAATTCCTACAAAGGGCTCGTGAGGAAGATTAGCAAGGCATTGAAGAGGACTGGAGGTGCATCTACCGAGTATCAGCTCGCAATAATCGAGCTGAAAGGCCTTGAAAATGTCCTTCGACATCTCGAAAGCTTGGAGCCCAACCAAGACAATGAGAGACACGTCAACGCCATTCGAGGTATGGCTTTAGCATGTCAGCTACCATTACGTGACTTCTTGACGAAAATGGAAAAATATGAGGCCTCTTTAGGACCATTCTCCAGTCCTCAATGGTTCCGCGGGCTCCCACAAAAGTCCAAATGGGCAGTGACATTTGCAGAAGAGGTGGGAAAAATGCGAGCATTGGTTGCGGCGAAGACTATCAGCATTAGTCTATTGCTTGCAATGGACCTCTCGTATGGGTCTATCTCCTCAGAAAGAACAAAATCGTACGCTTACATGCCAGTACAGCAACTCGCTCTCCAAGATGGAGGCCAATCTAGGGAAGCGACAAGAGAAGGAACACTCTGAGCTACTGTCGAAGGCAGCCGAACATCGATCGACCTTGGACAGCATGGAGGGACGGATCACGAATATTGGAGACAGGATTCAACATGCAGCACAGACGTCTGACGAGAAACTTGAAGCTTTGTCCACAGAGGTGGAAGCAACAAAAGCTGCGGTCATGAGTTTCAGAGGTATTGGACAGCAGCTCATGACCTTTGTCACTGCTTTCCCATTGGAGATGCGCGACCTACTACAGAAAATCCTCCAATCAAATTGGCAGATATACCATATACTTCTGAGCATCCAGCAAATTCCCACACCATCTCCCACTCAGTCACTTGACTCGAATATCCAATTCGAGGACGCAATGGGGGAATTGATACCACTACCATACGTGTATTTTCGCCATTGGGAGGTATTAAATTGACCATTCAAATACTTATCATACGACTCGACACTAAGACGTGATATGAACAGACTTTCGAGGGATTCCTTCGCTCTCATTTCAAAGGCACAATCGGCGAGATTAAGGTAGACGAGGGACAATATAATATTCTCAACGTTGACAAAGGAAGAGCAACTATCAAGAAAGATCACTGGACTCGGTCCATTGACCAAGGAGCTCGTATATCCATGTCAATGATTATGTCTCGATTACGAAGAGCAATGGGACAATGCCCACGTCCTAGCTGTACAAGCTCAAGATTTGTCCAACATCACGTCCGAACCAATCTTCTTACATGGTAAGTCCGTCCATGTTCAACCTTGACATGCTCTAATTGCAGTAGTGAATTATGCAATCTCAGGTTTTACGCGGGAGCCGGCGAGCTTGAAGATATATTTGGTCACGTCACTGTACAAGACGAAGAAGAGCAAGTCGCACAAAAACAACTTGAAGAAGATTTGCGCATCTACGGGACTAGACATGAGCCCTCGGATGCTGTTGACCTGGATGAAGACGAGCAGGTGGGTAAGTTACCACCAAAGAGGAGCGCATCAGAGTTCGAAGCAGGTGTAGATCGTCCTGCGAAAGTCCGTAAGAAGAGCGAGAGTCCGACCTACAATTACGAGAATGTCACGGCTATGGATTGGAACGCAGGGGAATCACCCATGATGGCTTGGGTAAACCAAAGCGCTGTACCTGCAGCTGCAGCCATTCCACTGGACAAATCCCAAACAGATCCGCCTGTGAGCAAAGACGAAGAGTTACTACAGCAGGAAAAGAAAGAAATAGAGGTCTTCAAGAACGTTCACGTAAGTGACGCACTGGCACCAGCTAATAATGCCAAATTTGCTGCAAGCCTTGAATGCGGATCAGATCTCGACTTCGATGCCCAGATATACTATCGAAACATTATAGATCGATATCCGCTTCTGCCGCCTTACCTCGCCCGACGTTTCGCAATTGCCAATCACCATCGAGCTGAGAGGCTTCAACAATCGCGGCTCAGAACCGAAACAAGGGGAGACATAATCGCTGAAGCAATCGGCGCGTCTCCATTTCAGACTGGTTTAATTTCCCAAGTTACAAAAAATGTTGCTGACAAGGCTCCATCCATTCCAATAACCATGCCGGAAGAAAAGGCTGCCACAGGTTCGCATCGACGTAAGACATTGACGGACAAGGAGCGACGCCTCCTCTGTGAACACCATGAAAACTTTCCAGGTCTGAAGCAAACAGAGCTAGGTGGTAAGTCTTTTTTTTTGGAACCATAATCAGATCATATGTCGCTAATATCATCTAGCTATCTTTGGTGTCGAGAGATCGTTTGTCAACCCAAGACAGTAATTGGTCCATGCTGACCCCCCTTGTAGTATGGTGTCGAAAATCCTGCGCTTGAAGCACAAATATCTTGACCAAGACATTGGTCGAGAGCCACCAACCGTTGACCTTGCGCAAAGCAAGATTTCCAAGCCTCTCGAACAGTTAGATGAATCTGCTCCGTGGTCCTCGTGGTCAGAAATTACTGCAGCGGGTTCATACGCGATGGCATCTATGCAAGCGCGCCCACAGTCATCACCGAATTCACCTCCAGAATCTGGATTCAGCAGCGTCGCTCCATCTCGTCCAGGCAGTCCTGGTGGTTCGAAGGCTGGCGATAATAACGGCGTACCAACGACGTGTACCAACTGTCTCACGCAGACTACTCCTTTATGGCGGCGTAACCCTGAAGGCCACCACCCGCTTTGTAATTTTTGTGGCTTATATCTTAAGCTCCATGGCGTGGCCCGTCCTCTGTTTTTGAAGACAGATGTGATCAAGAAGTGGTCGTCAAAGAAAGCCTCTCGTAAGAACTCAATCCATCAGACACCTGCCACCACACCCACATCCGGAAAGAGTCATGGTCGGAACGATTCTGCGTCTCCTCCTTCAGCGGTCCCTAGGTCACCAGCCTCCAGCAATAAACAAAGGCATGGAAGTATTAACAACCACCTCGGCACCTCAATGGGCTTTGACCACATGCCCTACAGCAGCGGTCTTTCATTCACAAACCCCTGGAACTCTGCTTCATCAGCACACCATACTCCTCAGCTGTTGCAAACGTCTATGGGACAAAACGCGCGTGCTAGCACAGCCTCAATACCATATTCATCCCTACCAGCTAGTGCCCCATCGCTGGGTGCAACAGCAGGGTATTCGACCTATGGCCAATCCCAATTGCTTGACATGTCTCAAGATTTGCTCAATCACTCCCGGTCGACATACGACCAAAACTATTCTACTGCGCCAAATTCTGTCAACACATACGCTCCTAATTCAGCATCATATGTGAATGCCTATGGAAGCGTGGCGCAACCGCAACAGCAGGACGAGGTCAGGCGGCTGTCACAATCGTGAGTCTTATGAGAGGACCTTGAACTATGCTCCAGCTAACAGCAATAACAGGAGTAACGATGCCACTTTCGACACACTCGCCAAACAACAAAACGCGCGTGCCAGCACAGCCTCAATGCCATACATGCCCTACAGCAGCGGTCTTTCATCTTGGACGGCAGATTGCTCTGGAATGTCAGTACCAAAGCTTGATCGGACCATGTCGGATGTCTACCAGGATGAATTGTATAATCTAGTCCTCCCGCTAGCACGAAAACCGCAATCTGCGTTCTCTCAAGATCGCTCTGTTTCACCTCCAATGTCAAGTCCATTCGTTCCCGCACATGTCCCATCTCCGCCTCCGAGATCTGATACCCAATCCGAGCAGTATCCAATAGTCCAGCAGGCTCGCCACCAAGACGACAGCATGCACAATGGCATTCTCATTAACGGAAAAAAGTACGCATGTAAGGCATGTTTTGACGACGATCGCGTTAGTGGTTGCCAACATACTGGTAGGTATTTACCACAGCTCAGAACATTTTCTCGGATAGTCCTATCTTATAGGGAAGTGTGCTGATTGCATGATTATAGATCGACATCTGATCCACATCAACAATGATGGATCGGGGAGTCACCGCGCACCATCGCCATCCGGCATTCTCATTAACGGAGAGAGATACGCATGTAGGGTATGTAGGAGGGCCCATCGCGTTAGCAGTTGCCAACATATCGGTAGGTATTCACAAAAGCTCAGATATATTCTAGGATAGTCCTATCTTGTAGGGAAGTGTGCTGATTGGGTGGCCATAGATCGAGATCTGATCAATATCAACAAAAACCCATGGCCATCGCCATCGGATCCAAGGGAAGAGTCATCACCAAAGCCGGAGCAGGATTTTTGGACAGGGCGACGACAAAATCATAGGCCATCATCCGTGCAATCGTACGGATCGAGTAGAAATAGTTCGTTGCACGGGTCGACAGCAATGGATCCAAGCTATCAGAGTCCAGCCTTCTCTACAGAAGACCAGAAGCATGGATCTACTGAAGCCGGCAATTCGCCTCGAGGTTTATTCCCCGCCCCGGTTGATTGGACGGCCACGCAGTCTCGCGATCAAGTCAGCAAGACATTCTCATTCGATTGCGAAATCTGTGGTGAGGTCGTCAAGGCGAGTCGAAGATTGGATTGGCAGTAAGTGATATTCTACTCACCAAGATGGAGCATCCTGTTGATGCCTACTACCAGAGTTCACGCAATGAACGATCTACGACCATACGCGTGTACGGCTGAGGACTGTAGCCAACCTGACGAAACCTATTCCACTGTGAAAGACTATCTTAGGCATGAAATCTCCTCTCACGAAGTGCCATACCCTTTCGAACCTATTGATGTCCTTAAGAAGATAGCAGGAAAAAGCATTACATGCCTATTCTGTGGTCAACAGACCACGGAGGGCAGGGGCCAGCACTCTCGCGGAAGGCATGTCGGACAACACATGGAAGAAATTGCTTTCATGGTGGTGCCTAAAGCATACGAAGACTGGGAATTTTACTCCGAGGCCTCATCTGGAATACAGACGGGTAGACACACTCCGTATTTCTATGATCAATATCGGCTATCAAGTCAGCAATCGGATTGTCAAGTGCACAGATGTGAAAACATCAATCCCTCTACTGGAAAGCCGTGTAATACAGTATTCTCCAGGGCGTACGACCTCACGCGTCACGAGGACATTATGCACAATTCGAGAAAACAAAAGGTTCGTTGCCAAATCTGCACGGAAGAGAAGACTTTCTCTAGGAGGGATGCCTTGACTAGGCATATGAGGGTCGTTCATACGAATGTTGACTTCCCCACAACAAAAAGACGGCAAGGCTGAAGTCATAGAAGTACCGGGTACCTTATCTATAATATCCAGCGCACCTATGAGTCAATCAATCTATTCTGAAAAAGACTTGTCTCACCAAACCCTTCGTCAATTCATCCAGTACTTCCATCAGCCACTCCAACCCTCTGCCAAGTACCTGACTTGATGAGTATTGTACCAGGATTCCCTTTGGAATGGCTCATAGATGTAGGTGGCTAACCATTCGTCTTGTCGTACAACAAGCGCAGGATGCTCTGTATTATGCTCAAATGCCGCACACATGTTCGAGATTGTTTGAAGCAATTGTGCTCTGGAGCACGAAGCTTGCATTTCAAGTGAGCAGCACCCCCACCCAAAGGTCTATTTGTCCGCCTCGTTAGAAAACGGCAATGGTGGAGTTTGACAAGATGTATGAGCGTAGGAAGTTCGAGATCATCAGCAACTCGAGAAATTTTGCTCGGAAGTTATGCCGTAACTCCAAGAGATGTGTGAAGAGAGCTGGCGTACCTTCGGGCAACCTTATACCCCATTGGTGCTTTAAGCGAGAGGACTGGACTAGTGCTCTTTACATTTCTTTCGGGCCTGCCCTTCGCCGCCCACTGCTTCCTGCTGCCCTCCCCCTCTGGTTTTGGCTGCCGTTACAACACCTACCTTAGATGCTCTCTCCTCATTAGTGTGGGTACGCTTTCTGAGCCTGCTCTCCTTGTAGTCTTCGCAACCTTTCTATCCCTACCGGACCTCGAGCAGGCTCATCACAAAGCGAGGCGCTGCTATGGTCTACAATGTAACCTGGCCCATAAAAATCTCCTAGAAATCCCTACCTTACTCCCTTATTTTCCTCTTTCCCTTCCGACTCTCTCTTCTTTCCCCTCCGACTCTCTCTTCTTTCCCCTCCGACTCTCTCTTCTTTCCCCTCCGACTCTCTCTTCTTTCCCCTCCGACTCTCTCTTCTTTCCCCTCCGACTCTCTCTCTCTCCAGCTCTACGTTTCCTCCCTTACTTCGTACTTGCTTCTCACTTACCTGTATCCTACTCGTAGCGTCGATCTTCCATCGCTATAACAGGCGTCTTTATGGTCCATTGTTGCAACCGCCAAGGAAACAAGGTGGGTGGGAATAAAACTGTATTACCATATACGAGAGTAGCTATCGTCATAATCTGTGCAAAATTCAATAAAACATGATATAGGTGCTCTGTAATACATGGAATAAAAGGAGACGCGATTGCATTATTTCGTCCAGCTTTCGGCCGCGCATAGTTGCAATTTGATCGTTTACGCGACCTGTTTCTCATATTCGAGGCAAGTGTGAACGCGCAAATAGGTTCCGACTGGCTGCGGTGTGATGTGATCCGATACTCCTTACCTTCCCAGGAGTTCCCAAAACGCTCGAACGCCTCCATCCCACGGGAAATCTCACAGATCGATGACATCCCTTTCCCCCGCGGGATGCTTAACGCAGGAATGATATCTCCTCGGCACGGTCCAACTGCCAATCTTACCCAACTCGACCAAATTGTGGTCATCGTCATAGCAATGCATGCCGTGATCGTAACACGTCTGACAAAGGTCAAAGTCTCCATGGTCACACGAGTTACAGTGGAAAATGTGCGAAGTGAGAAGCTTTCTCCCGCAGAGACTGCATGTTATCTTAAGCATGCGGACGCCGTCCGCAAGGCTTTCAATGTCGGGCTTGTGGTTCTGCTGTGGGAGGAGGTGGGACTGCCCATGTCCTTGTTGGTGGTGGTGGTGGGGGGATTCCTCGTCTAAGGAAGGAAACATTTTGAGTATTTCTCTCGCGGCAGGTCTTGCACAGGGATCTGTTCTTCGACAAGCATCCACGATATCTCTGAAGTATCTCGGGATGTTTTCCGGTAACGGAGGAAGTGCGATCGGTTCCGCATGAGATAAATCGCAGAGGTTGCTGTTTTGTTCGCCATTTTTTCACGTTCGTTGCATCCCATCCTACTACATACGGGACTGGCGTGCGTTCTAGGTTTGTTTTCCGCCAGCAGCCACAGCATCAAGCCTAAATGAAAAATATCGGTCTTGGACGTTAGTTTAGGACTGTCGGCTTCCTCAATGGTTGGAGGCATATCCCGAATGTAAAGGCATTCCGGGGGATAGTAAGCGCCAGTCTTCCGTCCCGTCAAGAATCGCTCCCTGAACGACCAGAATTGCACCGAGGCAGTATCGTCGATAAGGGGAATATTACATGTGCATAAGCCGCCCACCAAGAAGCTGTGAGCGTGGAGCCGGCTGATGCCTTGGACGAGTTGAGCTGCCCATCGCTCGCGACGCTCCCATGGGACGGATGGATCTGCGGCTATTTGTAGTATGTTCCGGCATGCTTTGGGGAGCTCAATGAGGTAGCTTTTCAGATATCTTCGGCTGTTGTCTGTGACGATACCGATCAGCTTGGTAAATCCTGGGCTACCGTTCATACAATGGAGTACGCGAATGGTGTAGAGCAGTCCAACGGCCGGAATGGAATCTTTGAATTTTACTTCGTAGACCAATAGGCCATTCAGGGACGAGCAGAAAAAGTTGGGTGGATCCACTATCTTAATCTGGATGACTTCACTTTCATCATAACGCCGACAACCCAAATCATGCAAATAAGTTAGCCCCTCGCACGGAGTGGACAACGGCTGACAAGGCGCTGAAAATGGGTCGCTATGGAGTATCTGAGGTCGCCATTCGAAAGTGTCTCGCTCCGACAGAAAAAGATCAATTCTTGTATTGTCATTGAATTTCTCTCTCTGACATAGAAAGACCTGGACCCTTTCGAGCAAAGAATACGGCAAGGTGGCAGTTGGCCCAATATTCGCGAACTCGCACTTCATCTCTTTGTCACGTTGCGCGATCTTCGTGGCAGCCCAGTATCTAGACGACCACGGTATTTGTATGGAAACTGTAAGCCACTGCCAGCGCCTGAATGAACTGAGGTGAAAAAACCTGTAGACGTTGGTTCTAGAGCCATCCCGTGTCACTTGTTCGAAAGAAGCGATGGCCATGAGACAGGATATCGGGACCTGAGCGTTTACGGTATATGATTCTGCAAAGAAGTTTCGTGAGGCTTCGAGGGGAGTCATTGGTTCTGGAGATAGCGAACGTCTCGAGACTGCGTAATCGTGACTTGCACATTTGCACCGCCCTCCAGAGCTCCAGACGCACTGATTGGAAGGAAGTTCGTCGGTTGCACATAAATTACTTCGGGGAGCGAGTGAAAGTGATTGTAAAACCGAATCAACCGTAGTCTTTTGGATCATAACGGCATCGTGCGTCTTTGATACCGACTCTTGTATATTGGAAAGCTGTGCACGAAAGCTAATAAGTGGATCTGTAGAACAGCCGTCATCTTGACTGATTGAGTTTGATGTCGCCCAGGGTTGAGTAGTTGAAGCTCTGAAGCACATTAGCAATAGGAAGCAGATCCATACGGATCGATAATTTACGGCTTATTGGCAGTGAGGGCTATAACCAAATTTAATCTATCTTCTTTGAGCGAGCTCTGGATTCGACGGATTTTTGACCTGCTCTTTGCCCATGCTCTTCGGCGTATCCGCGAGGAACTGTTAAATTTGGTGATTATTTTAGTTTCGAGAAGGATTTTCAAGTTTTCGAGAGTTGTCCTTGCTCTGCCAAGAATTGTGATCACATTGGAAGGATATGTCCTTTCCTGATCATCAATCCCTGCCAACGCATTCGTAAATTGTTCGATTTGCTCCTAAACGAGTTGATCATTTAGCAGCAGCATTAAGCGTAAAAGGTCGAGACATGCCAGCAATTCTTCAAACTCTTCCGAAGCCTGATAGAATGTTCTCGCTTTCTTGACGACTTCAACGACCACTGTTACGAGAGTGATCACACCTGTAACCACCGAGAGTCCGTCCATCATAGCTGTGTGACCAACCGTGACTTCCCCTTAGTCAGAGGCTCTTCGGGAGGAAAGTTTAGAGCCGTGGGAGAGCTTAGAAAGCTTTCCGACAAGCCCTCGTGGTCAGTCAAAGGGTTTTGAAGGTAGTGGATTCAAGAGGCTCAGTTGCAACATAATGATGAGTCGGAACAGAATGAATTCATGACAGTCTCTAGGTAGTGGCTCTTGCAGCGTAAAAGGACTGATAATAGCAGGGAGCACTGGTATCAGAAGACAGGCTTTCCAACAACGCGGGGTAATCGTTCGACCTTCCATGTCGCTCACAAGGCTGAAGAAAAAGGCGTCCAGGCAGCCATCAAATCGTTCTCAAATTAGTAGTTTATACCATTCGATCCACCTCGCATTTCAAGCGCCAAAAGATAAACAGTAGAATTACCTCATGAAACGGCGTGGAATGTATCACCTAGTTGTAACATCGGACCCACCGTCTAGCCTACCAGAAACACCGCCAAAACGATAGAGAAAGCAGCATACGATAGAATAGTACACCTCGTCAGCGCCAAAAAGATGGGTGAAGAATACGATTTTTTTTATGAGATACCCGTTACTTCCTTATCTTATTGTATGGGAAGGCCATTAAAAAGCGCTGAGAAGATAGAGTGCCCGGTAGATTTTGATCATCTTGTTTCCTAGGGGACCAGTTTTAGGGGTGTTTCACTTCCTTTAGGTGTCAGCCCTGCTACTGTAGGGCTGTAACTAAAGCTGGTCAAAGCGGGCCCAGCTTTAGGTCCAGCCCTATATTCTAGGGCCACCCTGTAAAAGAGTTTATGCAGTAACTAGGTGAGACGCGTCTTAGCTGCACACAAACTATCCGCGTCTGCTTGCCCGCCGAACAGTGAACAACCCTTCAGAACGCCTTTTCACCATCAGGCAATGCGCATATGGGTGATGAGAAGGCCCAGCGCCTTGACGATGCGCTATCGTCCCTTGTAGACACGCTGATTCCTGTTCTACCCGACGAAGATGAAGCTACAGCCGATGAGCGGCATGACGATGCTCTGGACCTGGCCAGAGCCATTATTGAAGGGCATGTCCTTTTCTAAGATCTTTGGCTAGAAACAGCTAACGTTGCTACAAAGTCATGGCAATCCTGCGGTAGTATCAGACGTCAATCATGCTGCAGACTTGATCAAGAAGAAGCGTAAATGCTATTCAGCAAATGCTCCCAATCGGAGATCTGGCTAACATAACCAGTGTTGCGCGAGAACGATCCTCCTGACAAAGCTGTCCAGTTCTCTAATCTCTATGCTCGACTCCTCACCCAACCGGTACTCTCCCAGAAATGGTCCATACTCTATCTTCTCTATCAGCTGGCAGACTCTAATCCCGAAGATGACGGCCCCACAGCAGATACATTTCGACGCCCTGGCAGTCGGGGAGTCGGAGACCAAAGTGACGGGCAGGGTTCTCAGGTATTCAAGGATGCGTTCGCCTCAGGTGGGCTTCCCCGCCTACCACTGCAGAAGACCCAGCCAAAAGCCAGATCAGGCACTGAGGCAACCGCAGAACGAAGGAGCCAGGCTAGAGCAAGCAAGAACTCTGAAACTACTCATGGGCGAAAAGAGGAGCTCGAAAACACGCATGGGGCTGGTCCCACTGAGTCCACTCTACTACGCGACCTTCCTTTCACGCTGCAAGGCTTGTCATCGACAAATCTCCCTTTCTCCTCTTTGACGTCTCTTGACCTTCCACCTACTCTACCTTTACCAATTGTGTCATTACTACATACCCTAGCCGAGCCATCTCTTTTATACCGAAGTCTATCCGAGTTCGTACAATCGCGAGATGAAGGTTTGATAGGTCAGAGTTTGCGATCTGCCATTGGTAGCGAACTGCGGTCATACCTTGGTTTGATTGCGACATTGGAGGGCGAGATCAGACGAGCGATTACGTCTCTGGATAATAAAGAGGTTCACGGTCAAGTCGGAAAGGCAGGTGTTACTCTCAAGAGGTGTGTTGTCTGGACGAGAGAAGCTACTATGGGATTACGGCTGATGAGTTTGATGGTTGAAGAGGCTACAAGTTTGTCGCCTCAGCAGAGTTCTATGCCTGAAGCTAATGACATGTAGGGAGGAAAGGTGGTCAGCTCATCTCCATGATTCATCGATTTTCTACATCTCACGGGGATCCTTTCGTAGGCGCTTTTGCAGAGCGCATGCTATCTCATGTGACACGACCTTTTTATGACATGCTACGACAGTGGATATATGATGGGGAGCTATCTGACCCTTACCACGAATTCTTTGTTATTGAACAAGACGCTCATGATGCTAGGGAGGATCCTCGAAGGGCTCCGGCAACAAGTGTATGGGAGGAAAAATACAAACTTGATGAAGCCATGATACCCAGTATCGTAAGTGAGGAATTTGCGAAAAAGGTATTTCTCATTGGGAAAAGTCTTAATTTCATTCGTTATGGCTGCGGTGACTCGGCCTGGGTAGAGGCATACTGCAAAGATGCTTCAAGAGAATTGCGGTACGGGGACACAGCTACACTGGAGACTTCGATTGACAAAGCTTACAAAGCCACAATGGCTCGCCTCATATACCTAATGGATGACAAGTTTCAGTTATTTGAGCATTTGAACGCCTTGAAACGGTACCTCCTCCTTGGTCAGGGCGACTTCATTGCTCTTCTTATGGAATCTCTGTCGACAAACCTGGATAGACCAGCTGGTAGTCAATATCGACACACCTTGACCGCCCAATTGGAGCATGCTATCCGAGGCTCAAACGCTCAATTCGACCCTCCTGATATTCTCCGTCGCCTTGATGCCAGGCTCACCGAGATGGAAAAGGGAGACACAGGATGGGATGTCTTTACTCTGGAGTACAAAGTTGACGCTCCTGTAGATGTCATCATCACACCGTGGGCAAATCGGCAGTATCTCAAAATCTTCAACCTCCTCTGGCGCGTGAAGCGAGTCGAATTCGCCCTCGGTAGCACATGGCGGCGCTGCATGACCGGTGCTCGCGGCGTCCTCGCGATCGTAGACGCAAAAATGAGCAAAGACTGGAAAACAGCCCGCTGCTGCATCGCAGAGATGATCCACTTTGTCAACCAACTTCAGTACTATATCCTCTTCGAGGTCATTGAAGCCTCCTGGGACCAACTTCATCTCACAATCCACAAACAGGACTGTACCCTCGACGACCTCATCGAAGCCCACACTAAATACCTCAAAGCTATCACTCACAAAGGCCTCCTAGGCTCAACCCGCCACAACAACACCACCGGCCAACGCGAAGACGTCTTCACCGCCCAACTCCACGAACTCCTTAAAATCATGCTTGCGTACAAGGAAGCGGTCGACGGCCTCTACTCATTCTCCGTCGCAGAATTCACCCGCCGTCAAGAACTATCCGCCAAAATCGAAACCCGCACCGCACAGGGGAAATGGGGTTTGACAGAAAAAGACGACGACGACCTCAACTCCCCTAACCCCTTTTCCTCCAAGACCGCTCAAAACAATAACAACCGAGACGGACGCGGAACCGACTCTCCCTTCCCAATCAGCGGCCTGACCCTCCCGCCCACCTCCGATGACGCCATGCTCCCCGCCCTTCGGAAACGCCTCACCGACCTCTCCGTCGACTTCAAAAACCGAGTTAACAACTTATTAGGCGATTTGATGGTGCAGCCAGACGTGGATATGAAATTTCTGGCTGTGGTGATGAATTTCAATGATGTTTATACGCCGAAGAAGAGGAGGAGGGAGGGACATAGGGGGGAGAAGAAGACGCCGGGGCAGGGTGCGGAGACTGGTAAGAAAGAAGGCGGGAGTAGGACTGTCTCTGCTGCGGTGGGGGATAAGGGAATGGCGAAGGAAAGGGAAAAGGAGAAGGAGAAGGAAAACGGGAAGCCCGGGGGTGGGGCCGTGGGGGCGGCGAGTAAGCTAAATGAGAAGGGGGGAAGGGTGCCTGCGAAGTGAGCGTTTGGAGTGACGAGTATGGCGTTTATAAGATAGGCGTCGAGGTATGCGGTTTGTGGGTTTGGATTCTCATGTTGGACAGTATGTATTATATGCATGCTCGTATGGAAGCTATCTGCGAACATTGCCCTCTTTATGTTTGCACCATCTCGCTACTAGTCTGAGTTCCCATCTGAATCCGAGCCAGATCCGGAGTCAGAGCTTGACACAGACTCCGGACGTGATCTCTCCATCTCAATCCATCTGTCTTTTGCCTTCGCCTGCTGCTTTCCAGCTATCTTCCGCACGCCCGCCTTTTCACCTTCGCTCTCACTGCCACTGCTGCTGCTGCTGCTGCTATCACTGCTACTATCATCGTCCGGCACTCCAGTTGTCCGTCTCTTTCTTTTTCGTTTCCGCTTCACTTGTCCCTCACCAGCACCATGTTTGCCACTCTTTTGCACCCCATTCATCGTTGGTATACCATGCACCTTCTGTGGACTGTTCGTCTGCGCAGCCCCATCATCGCCGAAAACGATCTTTTTGGCCTGGCTCCCCTTCGCTATCCCCGAGCCACTTATTTCTTCCACTCCACCCATGCCTGTACCCCTTCCCCGTGGAAGATCTTGCCTACTACCACCAACGCCTGCCACATGGTGGATAATGGGACGCTGCGGCGGCGTCGCGACTTCTTGAACCACATCCTCTTCCTCCCCGACTCCCCAAAGAACAACCTCCGCTCTCCGTCTCTTCTTCAATTTCCACTCCCACTCATCTCTCGCACCCAACATCTCCCACTCCTTCTCTTCCCGCTCATCCTCCTGAACCCTCAGTCTCTCCTTCACCCTCTTAACAGCGGCTTCGTATTCCCTCCGCCGCCGCTCTATACATTGCTCGTGTGTCTCGTTTTCCATCGTATCTGCCTCAGTGGGTTCAGAAGCTAGCCATTCTGCGTCTTCGGTGCGAATGGCGAGACCTTGCTGGCGTATTCGTGAGCGGGCGGATGCTCCTTCAAGGCCGCGGAGGTAGGTGAGGAGGGCGGTGTCATAAGAAGAGGGGATGTGGGTGAGAGAGAACAGGTGTCTGAGGAGGTGGTTTTGATGTGGCTTGGAAAATTTCCAGGTCTCGCGGGAGGTGTGGTAAGTGGTAAGGTATTTTAGAGCTGGATGTTCTGCTTGATTATTGGTTGGTTGTGAGGGCAGTGAGGGTCGGGCCTTGATCCTTTTCTTCTTGGGTTTTTTAGCCTTCTTCTCTTTCGGCGCTGAAATTGATGGAGTGAACGGAGGTGAGGATTTGGCGAGTTCTTGGAGTGAAGTTGTCACATCGGCAGGCTTGGCTGCAATTACTTTGAGGGCCGGACTAATGGTAGACGGGTCGAAGGAGGGATCTTCGGCTACCCAATTTGCATGCCAGGTCTGGAAGAGCTGTTGGCTACTTTCGCCGTCTTGGGTTTTAGTTTCTGGGGTGAAAGCGACGGACTTGCGTCTCTTGACCGAGTTTGTTTCAACTGTTGAAGTTGTTGAAGTCTCAATTCTAGGAGGAGTAGCTATGGCAGCAGTACCATTGACAATTGCTAGGGCTTCTCCTGTCGTTGACTTGGACTTCTTGGACTTCTTTGTGGGACTATCCGTAGTTGCAACGTCGATTGCGAAGCCACTCTCGGTTGTCACCTTCCTCTTCTTGAAATTTGTGACTATGGCCTTGCTCACACTTTTCTCTCCCAGCTCTTCTTTGGCATACTTCAGCTTGAGACCTATCTTTTTCCATGCAGGTATATGTTCTGGGGTAGACCCAGATACGGGAGCCATTGCAGAGACCACGACGACTACGAGCAAATAGAATGATAGCCTTTGGCTCGCTCCTTCAGAACAAGGGAAGGAGGGGGACCAGATATGCAGTCTAAGCCGCGAAGGTGACTCCTGCAGATTCGCACGAAAGACAAACTTATGAGAGGTCTTCGGAATAATTCCGCGTCAATATAGAAAACCTAGCGCTAGACACCTTATTGAGGTCGTTCTTGTTTGCCCAACTCATAGAAGGTATCAGATAGACTCGCAGGTCTTATAATGACCAAAGTAGGGATATCGAAGTCTCGTAACAATACCAGCACCCCCAAAATATATAGATATCCATCTACTGTCAATGCCGCTCTAACGCCCGTCCCATCATCATGCAGAGCCTATGTATGGATTCATCTTGTTGCATGCTACCGGCCAATGACTCGCTCGTAATGTTCGCCTTTCACTGAACCTCCGCCCATGGATGTTCGCACGTTTCGCTTGAAGCCTTCTCTGTTCGACCGTAGATCTTCCGCTGCTTCTTTGTTCAGTGGATCCGACGCATTCGGTTCCAGGAACAGAAACTGATAACAAGCGTGTTAGTACGTACTTGCGCGGTATAGCAAAAAGAGCATCTGCTGTGCCCCTTAGGGATTATAAGACTTGAGAGGCTGTCTGAAGGCCACCCAACGTAGCACGTACCTGGAGCCCAACAATGACAGCATTCAGATTCAGCACCGGTTTCCAGTCCTCTCTTAAGATGTTCAGACAAACATTTCCCTCCAAATCAATATTAGGATGATAGATTTTCTGTGTACACTTCACTTTCGGTGGATCGTGGGGGAAATTCTGGTTGATTGCAAAGTTGAAGTGAAAGGTCCCTCCCTTGTACATTCCTTCGTCGGGCTCGATCGTGAGCGTAAAGTTGAGGATATCATTAGGGTCCGGGAAAGACGTCCTCATAGTTTTGCCAAGGGTGCCTTCAAGTTCCGCTAGATCTGGGGCACGGAAAGAGATCAGCGTGAGGTCTGAGGCGCATCGCTCCGAGGCTGTAGGAGCAGGTATCTACCTTTCTGCACTCGTAGTTGGGCTGCTGTGACCTTCTTCTTCTTAGTGCCCGCTGCTCCTTCGGCATTCGCATCCCTCTGCTGCTGTTGTTTCTGCGATTGCACGTTAGGCTTAAGTTATCCGGGCCCGTGAAACGACAGGGGATATCGCAGACGGAGGGTGGCTCATGACGAGAACGTACCATAGACCATATCTTCAACATTTTGGCGGTTTTTATGATATGTGTGGCCTAAGTTGTATTCCTAGGTAGGATTAAGGAGAGGTTGAATAGATGTTGAGAGAGCGCCTTCCAAGAAGACGTCCAACTTTAGCGTTATTTCACAGTGCACCCTTTGTGTTATTCTGAGGACGGGACACTTGGCAGGATGAGTAGGCTGCGATTTAAAGGAAAAATGTGGTAGGAGTTGGTGAATGTGGAGATGGGAGCAGTGGTAGAATTTGAAGTGTCACGATATATCGGCTTATAGAATGCCACCTAAGGCCGCAATCATTCGCGCACAGGAGTGAATACTAATTCCTTCGATCTCGCAATGATATTGCTAATGCTAATTTCACCGATGTACCAGAGCCTGGTATTACACAAGACCATTTTTAGAGTACATCATGCGACCAATATTGGAACCGCAATCATTCTTGGAAAAACTAAGAAAACATCGCCCACAATGCTCGCTGATCGTGAATATATACACCTTATCTCCTGTTGAAGCAGCACAACAGGCCCGACTTGCCCAAGAACCAACAACAGCCTATAAACCGGATGAGGGACAAACCAGCAGTCGCCCATAGCAGCGCCCGAAAGAATTCCTGAGTGCGACCATTGGCTCCGCCCTACCAAAGAGATGTCAGTAAGAGCTTACACGTACAGAAGAATATTCCGAGGCGACTTACGGATAATCCGAATTTATCGAAATTATCACTAGTAATGACCACCGCAAGTAAGGCATTCGAGAAAATCCATGATGAAACAAGTTTCGTTCTGAAGCTTTTGTACGAATCTTCCAACGTCTTCTTTTCAACCGCGACTCGTTCCTCGTAAGGAGCCAAAGCACGCTTGACAGTGACTTCAAATTGACTATCAATATCAGCCTGAGGTTTTTCAAGCTCTTCGCTAAAGACCGATTTGCCATCTCCTGCTTTGGTAATTTGTGCCGGTGGTAAGACATCCGCCTTATCAGATCCCTTGGTTCCCCACGACACATCATGCCAGTTGCTGAAGGCGTAGACGTTGAGGATATTGACGTACGAGGACATTATCAGCAGATATTGCGGGAACGAAGTAAACATGTGCCAAGGGTCCAGATATAGGAATGACGCCACAAAGTAGAGCCCAAAGGTAGCTGCCAGAGCGATGAGAATAATTCCGGAACTCTCGGAGGAGAAGAACGTCTTGAAAAAGTCATCCAGGCCATTCTTAGTGTCAATGTCCTCCTCCGTATGTCCTGTGAGGGCGCGGACAACTAGGTACATTGAGAGTACAATCAGATAAGCTTGAATGAGTGCAAAAACAATGAAGGAGATGATGTACGTCCATTTCGATCTGTGAACATGATTAGCCGCATCTCTACAAGAAAGTGGCATTGACTCACCCCTTCGGTCGGTTTCCTAAAGCAAGAATGAATTGTAATAGAATGAAACCGAGGTATAGGTATTCAAGTACAGTATTGATGATTGGTGTGACTGTGTTTCCAAACGGGAACGCTCTGCCACCATTGGAGACCCCAGGGGTACCAACAAGCGACATAATCACACTAGTCGTGAGCCAGAAGGAAGCTGTTATGGTTGTTAGCAATAGGATTACCCTCCAGCGCATGATGGATAACTTACCGAGGGAGAACCATGACAGAAACACCGAAAAAATGTTGTAAAGTAATTGTATGTGGAAGAAGAACATGCGTATGAGATTGTGACTACTCTTGTACATCCTCCCGAAATGCATCAAGGAGTATATACTAGCCGCGAAGGAGCCGTTGAGCCATCTCCGTCGTTGGCCAATAAACTCTGGTGCACCCTCAGGAACATCGGTCTCTCCCTTTGACGCTTTCACGTAGGTCAAGTGCCATTTCGATCCGGCTTTTGCAACTAATTCAAAACACAAGATCCGGTCCTCGGCCAAGAACATATTTTTCTTGAAGATGTTCATGTTCTCAATGCCCTTGCCCTGGTTCAATTTCGAGGCAGTATGATCTCCATGGAAGTACTGCGTAAGGGGTCGACCCATAATGGCACGAAAACGGTAAGCGGAGAAAGCTCCTGGAAGCACGCTGACGTATCCGAAAGAGCTTTCCAGCGGCTTATCCAAGATGTTACTGATCTTGTACTCGAAATTCTGAGCCGCAACCAAGGGATTGAGGAGATTTTTCCAACCTCGGCCTAACATAGCGTGAATCTCTCCACAAGCTCCACCCAGGTCCTTGTCATTGTAGAACGCTTCCCACAGCGCAAGGAGAGACTTTGGTCCTGGCTTTGTCCCAGCATCCAGCAATATGCAAACCTCTGGATTCAGAATCCTGCCGAAAGCGTTGAAAAGCCATCTATGGGAGTTGATCTTCTTGCTATTCTTCTGCTTTAGACAGAAAAGCATTTGTACGGGAGGAAGCGTTGTAGGGCCGTCATCTTGGGGCTGGATCAGCTTTTGGTTGGCGGTAACTGATAGTTGTGTCGTGTATTCGAACTATTATTCGTCAGCGCCATTCAAAACACCGTGAATAGATTAGCGTACTATATGGGCAACTGTCTCCTTGCCATCCACGTCCTTCTTCATTACACCATCTTGGTAGATCCCAACAGTAGCCAGTACATCCAATGTATCTTTGTCGCAAGGATCGATGCCATCAAAGACAAGGCACACAACAATCTTTTGCCAAGCAGGGCCACCTTTGTTCCAGAACTCTGTCTTCTTGATGTTCACGATGTCACGAACGTTCTGCATAACACCATGTAGGGTTCGTGCAGTCAAGACCTTGTCTTCATTATAATATGTTATGGCGATGAGAAGCTCTGTATGTCGATTGTACATCGCTGGCCGGAGATTGTAACCATTTTTCAAGGTGAATTCGTTGGGGTCGCAGGTAGCTGCGGTGTCTAACGAGCAGTCAGTGATGACTGTCTTCCTAATTCCTGAGATGAGGCATGCGTACACCTTAGATGAGTGAATTCTTCACTGCCACCTTCTAGGTCATTCCTATATTTTTTTTGAACAGCGTTTTGAATAGCGCTGGGTACGGGATGATCAACGCTGAGCACAGAACCCTGGACAAGCTTAACCTTTCGGGTTGGATATCGCCTCAGATTACTGGTCCCAGGGGCCTGTCTCTGCTTCCACGCTTCCGTCGAACTAGTTTCACTCCTCTCATACGGAGAAGGAGCTCGACCGGGCACTCCAAAGGCCGCCGTAGGGTCATTGAGATTGGAGCTGTATGCATCTCGCCCATAGCCATTATAAGGAGGCGCATTTCCCCCAACATATGATTCAGTCAAGCTGTAGTTCGATGCAGGCCGAATGGGAGGTGTGGAGGTCCCAGCACGGGGCTCGTCAAAGGGGCCATTGAACGGCCCGGCACCATGGTCTAAGAGACCTTTCTCATCCTCGTCCTCAGAGCCATCCCCATTGTGCGGTGGTAAATGATATTGCTAGACCAGAGGGTCAGACCAAGCGCTTACAGGAGGAAGGGTGCAGGACATACAGTGCCGGGGGGAAGGTCGTGCAGCCGATAATCATCGTACTCACCAGCACCACCAGAGCCTTGGTAAGCCATTTAGACTGGATGGCAAGACTGTGCAAAAGGGTGTAGAACTTTTCGCTGGTCTAGTGAAAGCTGGATGACCCGTTAAGTAGATATAGAAAAGCGGTGTTGTTGCTTGGCTGCGATGCCCAGTTACAATAGACGCTATTAAGCAAGCCACCAGGGCTAAAGGGATCCAGCTGACTGCTGACGAAGGATCTAAACAATCTAACCCCTGAGTATGCTCTGCCCCCAGGCCAAGGAAAACAAGCAGAAGCTGGTGTAATATGTGATAGAGAGTTGATGAAGAGTTGATGTTTAGGGGGTTTTGTTCGGATTTGTTTCAAGGGTCCTTTCTTCAATTGTGGCTCAACCAATCATCTTCAGGCGACGACGCGTAGCCTGAGGGGGCAAATCCAGGAACACAGGGCAGCTACCTTCTCGCATAAGACACTGTAGATGATTGTAACGAGCTGAAGTACGGATATCTCCTGTGATTATGATTTCTGCTTGCGATATCCTAGTCCGGGTTTCTAAATACTCATTCTTTGTGCTGGACCGCTGTTGTAGAATGTCAGAGACCAATAACAGCTGTGGCGCCGATCTCAACCGTTAGACTGTGCTAAAATCCTAAAATAGCATTCTGATGCGGGACTCCCAAAGGCTGTGCTCTCGTATCTTACGTGTCCAATATATCCCAAAATTCCCATGATTACCTACACTGCCTACAAACAGCATATTCTGAAGGTCGCCCACGGTATGGAAATCGAGTGAGCCAGGTTTAAGATCAAGATGTCGGCTATAAGGGTTCTCACGACCTTCAGAATGTTGTCAGTATCCAAGGGAATGGAGCACAAGTCACATCGGCTGAGTAATTGGCTGCCAGATTGCAGCTTTACCACCTCATCAGCAAAATCCATTTGGGGTTTTGATACCAGGATTTTCAGTGCCTGGTTCACCAATTTGACCCTGGCATGACAAGAGCCTGCCGGATTTCTAGCCTAACAATTCTGTGCGCTACATTACTGTTGTCCAATCCCCAACATATTGGGGAGAGCTACCTTAGGGATGCAACCTTTGCGCTTTTTGCACAACAGCTTTATCGAATTCGCCTTATCACTTCTAACCATGCACCCATCTTTCAAAGCTACGCGATCTGATTTATGGCCTCGATAGTTGTCTGTGCATAGTGACCTCTCCTTCCTACGTTCGCCAAACGAGATTCTATTCCAACGGCTTATTCTGGATCAGAGATTTATAAGATAATCCTGATCTGTCGTAGGCTACGGACAAACATGAGCGGGGTTCTATTATCCTCCTTCCAGACGGGCTATGAATTCGATCGTCCACTTCCGAACATCGCTTTTGGCATCCGTCCCTTGAAGTTATTTCCGTACAATGATACAATCCAGGGTCACAATCGTGCTGTCTCGCCCGAGGTTGTCTTGGCATGTCGTGTGTACGTCCAACCTAATCTGAAAGCTTGCTGGAAATATGCTTGGTTTGCTTGGCTTAATATCTTATTGTATAATTCTCATGACAAGCAACTGGCAAGAGTGATCCCGAACGCACATCTCACATCAACCGGTAGCAGCAGCCAGAAACAAAGGCTGCTCGCCACATATACACACACGTATCAAGGGGCCTTGATGCATTAATCATACCAGAAGCACGGAGACAACGATACAAATGGAATCAGATAGAGCTTCAGGAGTGGGGCATTGCACCGTCCGAGGCTTGCATCGAATATGTAATAGGGCAGCTGACTGATATTTTCAGCAAGACAAGAGCGCCTTTGTTCAGCTTTCCGCGGCTAATGTTGGAATGGTATCAAGGAGAAGCGCAAGGCTAACCACAAATTTTTGCATTTTAGAACAAAGAAGATCCCTCCTGTAACCGGTTGATGAAAAGATGGCCATGTGGCTTCATCCTTCCAACAAGAGGATTCCAATAGCTGAGGATGATATCTACAAATGAAGTTTTGCTCATGAGAAAAGTTCAGGGTCGCGGTTGGAGACTCTGAGCATACAGACGACTTGGCGACATGATCACTAAGGTAGACTCAGAACACCAAAACCGATTACGTGCTTACCTCGAGATAGACATGCACAATACAGCGTCGGGACAATGTCAAGCCACGTTTTTCCAATGATGCGGAAGTAAATAATTGGAATTGAGACATGTTTGCTTTGATCTTTTGTTCCTCATCGATACGCCAGCATACCAGGGTGGAACGTTTTCGTACGGCGTACCAATCTAGATTCAGCCATAAAGGCAAGCCGAGCAAGCGCTCGCGTTGGGGTTCATTGAGTGCCTTGTACGGAGAAATACATGGAGACATTGGGGGGATCTTTGCACAGGGTTCTGGCGCTATGTACTACGTGCGGGTGTAGGTAACGCCTCTTGCGCATGTAAGTGCGGTGAATATGCATCGAATCACGCCCCAACATCCGAGCGGGATGATTTGGGCTGCTTGCCAGGCACGCCGCGTTTGGTGAGGATAGTGCTGGGTAGTTGGTGGGTAGTGCTGGGTAGTGCCTGATGGCGTTAGGTAGTGGAAAGAATCGCCAGGGGCTTGTACTTGTACCGGTGTAGTCGTAAGGCATGTCCCGGGCCAGCCCTGGCATGTGTGTAATCTCGGCTCAACAGGCCGCCTTAGGGTGATAGCGCCTCATGGCTCAAGGGCAAATAAAGAAGCTTTGAGCGCCGGCTTAGGGTAAAACGAGTGACCAATCAATCCCAGGAACCCTCGATCCCCAAATAAACCGTGCCTCCGTTACTCATGGGAGTACCAACACCACCAATCTACCAAAATACAACTCTTGTTGCATCTGTGAAGGTCACCGTCGACACGATACTTCGCAGGCAATCCGTCGCAGCAATGTTCGATCAAAAATCGTCCTCGCCGTGCTGATCAAGTCGATCTGTGGGTGGAAAGGGGTCTTGTTGCGACCGTCGATAATACGCCGCAAATCGACTTTGACAGAGCCATTTTGCTTCGCCTGATCATTACACCTCGACAACAACAATAACACCACATCGAATTGTGAGAAAATAGGACGATACTGGATGATCCTTCGTTTATATCCAGATCGAGCTCTTTGTGCCTTCTGACTGACAGGAGATATCCGGCTTATCGACTTCCTTTGTCCTTGCGCACCCCTCATCTTGCTCCACGAGCGAAGAACACCGCGACAACATCTCTGGGAATCATACGCTCTTTTTAGCAATCTCATTCGGCTCCCATCGTCGATTTCAGTCGTTGATACGTCCTTGGATTCTCCTGTAGCAACTCAATCCGAGCCGTCACACCAAGATAACTCGCAAGTGCTACCGTCGATAATTTTCCCTGTACCATACCCTGGGACCTAGACAATCATGGACTTCGGAAGTAGAGGTCGTTACGGTAGGTTTTGATAATGTCCCAATCCTGGAGTAATGCTAATGTTGGCTGGTTAGAGCTTGACCTTGATAGACATGGTCTATTCCGCAGATGCCTCAACTGTCCAACCACACCTCCACCGTGTCCGTCATGTGCTTCAGACGAAGTCTGTTCACTTATAGCTAGTAGCTGTAACACGTGCGCGGTGACAATGTGTTCGAAGGTTGGAGCTCAGCCTTCATCAAATGCATCGCCAGGATCCGGAGGTGCAGCGGCTGGTCCTATAGCAGGAGGAGTCGTTGGTGGTGTCGCTCTGGTTTGCATAGTGACATTCCTCGTGTATTGGTTCTGCATCAGGAACAGGAGGCAATCATACAACGAGAACGACTGGCCAGAAACAGAACCAATGGAGAAGGATGGAGGCGACTTCTCAGTGCAAAGAGATGCTCGGGCCTCAGTCCATTCAGTGCGCTCAATAGCCTCCACAGTCCTCACCAGAGCCTCCAATGTCATTCAAATCGCCTACATACCTGGAGTCACCATCAGATCAGAATCAAACCTTGTCCCGCCTGTCCCACCCATACCTGCTGCCTCACCTGGACACTCGACTGCGACTACACCACAACCCGGTCAAGACCAGCACTTCTTCATGCCAAGCGATCTCCGTGACTCTACCTATTCTGACTATACTGTAGACCCTCGCATATCATATGCTAGATCGAGCATGACCCCAAGCGTTGCTAGGGGGAGTGTAGCCTCGACAGCCTACCGAGGCAGTGCTGCGATCAACTCACTGCCTGCACAAACTGCTATACGTGGGAAGGCCAATCCTGTAGCCGTCAAATCGGGCGGCAACAACAGTCTTAGCGGAACTCCTCGATCGAATACTCCACCCGTCCCATTGATTGACCGCAGACGCTACGCTCCACGGGATGACGCAATACAGACGAATACCAGCAGCCCAATAGTGGCCCGTTTGGGTGTCCCGAAAGCCGTTAATGTCAAAAAAGCTCAGTCACACAACAATATAGCTGCGGCCGCGAGTATTGCCAGAGAGCCTAGTCCAATAAGCGAAATGAGCGACGAGAAAGCGGAAAACTCTCTGATCATACCTGAACGGCAAGTATCTGTTGTCTCATCGCGGCATAATGGTGATTCATCGACCTTCGACGATGTTTCTAGTAGTGACGAGGAGTCACCAGCAGACGCAAGCTTAATGGGCCACGACAAATTGCCACATTTCGCCAAAGCCCAGTCATTATCATCCAAGTCGAGAGACTCTCCTTTCAAGTCGCCATCTTCTGCACCTGACCTGCGGAATTCTCCCAGTCCTATGGTCTCATCACTATCATCATCATCACCCGATAGCGAGGCTCAACAAGCTACTAGAGAACAAAAGAAGCTCCACAAACGGTCAGGTAGTCTTAATCAGATCATTGAGGAAGCGGCCCGAAGAGCCAGCAGAGAGCCACGACACGGTGGACTCGGAAGTCTTGGTAGCATGACGATGATGACCAATTGGAACAAGGAACAGAAGGAGGGCCCTTTCTCGGACGCCCATGCCGCAAATACTCCATGAATTCTGGAGCGCGTTTTTATTATGTCTTTCAATAACCTATGTTGTCTAAAATGGAGGCTCCGGAGTATATAGCGAAAGGAATTGGGTTTTGCATAACCCTCGGCGTTCTACTTGGAGCGGGATAATCTTCTGAAATCTTCACTGGCGGTCTTTTACGTTTTAACGTTCTTGAGACACTCCAAGAGGCTACGTGCCATGGGACACATTTTTTATATTAATCGATTTTGGCGAGTAGGCTATCATATGAAAGCGGTCTACTTCATTTACAAGTGCCTTGTTCGTCTAACTGACAGTGATTTTATGCAACGATGGCTTCGCATAGGGCTACGACTCGAGTCGCCTATTTGTATTCATAGATCCCAGTTCTTGTCACTGCCATCGTTGGTCACGCAGTCATGCTCTATCCACTTATTCTGCAGCTTCATCTCCCCAATTCACAAGCAAACTATCAACTGTTCCCTCACGTCGAACGCAGTGAGTGGGATGAATCCCCAGATATAGCCTGTTGTAGCCAGGATCTCTGAGCTGTGGACCATTTGTGAGCACTTGCTAGACCCTGATTACAGAAATGCGGATTAAGTGGCTGGAGGACTTGGTGACAATTGCCAAAGCACTGCGTTATGTTACAGTTAAGGCCTATTCTTCGACTGTCGGGCGTGACGACAAGGGGAGAACCATCTGGTGGAAGTCAAATCCCGAGGAGCCTAATCCTTGACTTTCCAGCGAAGCCTTAGAGATGAGGGCGTCTGAGTTCTCCAATTATATGGTAGGTATGGTTGAATGATGAACCCATGTGAGGTGATGATGCGATCACGAGGGAGTTGAGTATTAAATAATGGGACGCTTGAAAACGAATTTCTACGCCCAGATTTGCGGCCCCGCGTCCCACCATTTGATACTAGACCGACAGTAGATCTAGACATGGACTTGCCTCTTCTGCCTTCCGAAATTCAATGCCCATATTGATAGCCCCAGTCATCACTTCATTACGCCTAGTATTCCCACAGAGGACTCTAAGAACCTTAATCCTTGGTTACGCATACCGTCCTCACGGTCTTAAATACCTTCTCAAACCTGCACTTTCGGTCTAAAGATAGAACCTTGCAACAAACCGAGTCATGGCGCCCCAATTAGACGGGTACTTTAAGCAAGTAGACAAGTTGTCGGAGTCCTTTATTGAACGACTCGGCAAAGCAGTTTCTATACCGTCTGTTTCAGCGGATGCAGCACGCCGGCCAGATGTTGTCAAAGTCAGCTGTCTCTCCAATTTGCCCCACTACCTTCAAGATGGCTGACCCACGATTGCAAATCAGATGTCTGAGTTCCTCGTCTCAGAACTTAAAGCCCTCGGGGCCCATGTTGAGTCTCGGCCCCTCGGGGTCCAACCTGGCACGGAAAACCTTGACCTCCCACCTGTCATAGTCGCCCGGTATGGTTCTTCACCTCAAAAGCGTACCATTCTTGTCTATGGTCACTACGATGTACAGCCTGCACGCAAAGAGGATGGTTGGGCTACTGACCCATTTAAATTATCAGTTGACGACCAAGGTCGAATGTATGGGCGTGGCTCAACAGACGACAAAGGTCCTGTCCTTGGCTGGCTGAACGCAATCCAAGCGCATAAAGAAGCCGGGATAGAGCTACCAGTCAACCTCTTAATGTGCTTTGAGGGAATGGAAGAATATGGAAGTGAGGGTCTTGACGAATTCATAGAGAAAGAAGCCAAGCCTGGCGGGTTCTTCGAGAAGGCAGAGGCAGTCTGCATCAGTGACAATTACTGGCTTGGGACTGAGAAGCCTTGTTTGACCTACGGGCTACGAGGCTGCAACTACTACAGCGTTACCGTAAGCGGACCCGGGCAAGATCTTCACAGCGGTATATTCGGCGGATCTGCACAGGAACCGATGACAGATCTCGTGCGCGTCTTGGGGAAACTCGTGGATACCGACGGCAAAATACAGATTCCGGGGATCAATGAGATGGTTGCTCCTTTGAGCGAGGACGAGAAGTCGTTGTACGAGGATATCTCATACTCAATGGCTAATTTGTACGAGTCTCTGGGCAGTAAAACAGGCATTTACGCCGATAAAGAAAATACACTCATGGCTCGCTGGCGATACCCTTCGCTTAGTGTACACGGCATTGAGGGCGCCTTCGCAGATCCAGGAGCAAAGACTGTTATCCCAGCGAAAGTTATTGGCAAGTTTTCAATAAGGACAGTCCCGAACATGGAATCAGACAAAGTTGATTCTCTGGTTTTCAAATTTATCAAAGATGAATTCGCTAAACTAGGCAGCAAGAACACTGTCTCCGTTAAGCTGCTCCATGCGGGCAACTGGTGGGTAGCATCACCAAAACACTGGAATTACAGCGCCGCAGGACGGGCGGTAGAAAAAGTGTTCGGCGTGAAGCCAGACCTTACGAGGGAAGGGGGTAGTATCCCGGTGACTCTTACTTTCGAAAAAGCTACAGGAAAGAATGTACTGCTGTTACCCATGGGAAGCAGTACCGATGCAGCGCACAGTATTAACGAGAAATTGGACCGAAGGAACTACATTGAGGGTACCAAGCTTTTAGGAGCATACTTGCATTTTGTTGCGGAAGAGGAAATGAAAGCCTAAGATCGACCATCGAGTGTTTGCAATGCATGCTAGCGGCTTGCAGAAGTTGGTTGAAGCAGCGACTCGTAGAGATAGATGACGACCAACTCTGTGACGGCTACGATAACATGACCACAGAATATGCATGACTTCTTTAACGTGCAACCTACTCAAATGTTGACATCCTCGTTAGAGCACTGACAATCCTTTCATATCCACGAAACCATGTACTCTAAATTGTCTCATTAAATAATCTATTGAGTAGACACAGCATACCATATCCAAGATTCCTTACGATGCCTTTAAGGAGCTACGACCTTGACACTTAGGGTTACAGAAATTGTAGACCCTAATCAGCGCGAGAAGGCTGTCGGATAAACGTAGAGCCGGTTCCTTGGCAACCCAATCAAAGAAACTCGAGGAACAGATGCCACTTGGCTTTTTTTGAGCCTCTTCTCTTGTCCAGCAACCTCCAAATTCCTGGCTCTGAGCCTTGAGTATTAACACAGGTCTCACTATGATAACTCGATTATCGAACGTAGCCTTCGGAGCCGCCCTCCTGTCCATCCCCCTGGCTTTCTGCCTCTCACCCTCTGAAATACCATCCGATACGCCCATCGCCTCGCTCGTCTCCTCCGCCAAATCAAACCTTGCGCAAGGCAATGCCAACGATGCCCTCACCTATTTTGATGCCGCTATAGCACGAGACCCTAAAAATTACCTCACAATTTTCCAGCGTGGTGCTGCATACCTTTCACTAGGGAGGAATGCTCAAGCGAGTCAGGACTTTGACAAAGTGCTTACAATAAGACCTGATTTTGAAGGCGCTCTACTACAGAGAGCAAAGATAAAGAGTAGGAATGCGGATTGGGTGTCAGCGAGGGATGACTATGTTAAGGCGAAGAAGACAGACGGCGAAGAATATGTGCAATTGGAGGAAGCAGCGCTCGCGACAACAATGGCCTTTGAAGCTGAGAAAAAGGGTGACTGGGAGGCTTGTGTTGGACACGCAGGCACAGCGATTATGGTCGCAAGCACAGCTTTAAGTCTTCGACAGCTCAGGGCGAGGTGTCGATTCGAAAGAGGGGAGGTGCTAGAGGGAGTCAGTGATTTGACTCATGCCATACAGATCTCACCCTCCTCGATAGAGCCTCATCTACAGATATCCTCGATGTTGTTCTATTCAGTGGGCGACACGGAGAAAGGCATCGAGCAGATGCGGAAATGCCTGAGATCGGATCCGGACTCCAAAGCCTGTAGCAAGCTCTTCAGGCGGGAGAAGCAAGTTGACAAAACATTGAAGCAAGTAGAGAAATTAAAAGAGAAGCGCCAATTCAACAGCGCTGTCAAGCTTCTTGTGGCAACAGGCGAGGATCCTGGCTTAATACAGGAAGTGAAAGACGAGGTTAAAGAAGGCAGGGAATCAGGTCATATTCACAAGAATGCTCCAGATGAGCTCTATGCTAAGCTGGTAGATATGGCGTGTGACTGTTATTCAGAAGTACGCATCCCATTCGAAGAACATCCGAGATCTATGCTAAAATCCATCTCTAGATAAATAAAAAGAAAGCGGAACCCTACTGCGTCGAAGCGCTCACCCTCAACCCACACTCACTCCCCGCCCTTCTCCACAAAGCTCAATCTCAACTTGACGCCGAAGATTTCGAAGCCGCCATCTCAACACTCAATCTTGCCAAAGAACACCATCCATCTGGCCAAAAGATCCAAGAACTTCTACAAAAAGCGCACACTCTCCTAAAACGCTCGAAAACAAAGGATTACTACAAAGTTCTTGGCGTGCCCAACGATGCTGATGATCGAACAATCAAGAAAGCGTACCGCACAGCTACCAAGCAGCATCATCCGGACAAGGCATCAGCCAAGGGCATCTCTAAGGAAGAAGCAGAGAAGAAGATGGCGAGCATCAACGAGGCGTACGAGGTCCTCGGCGATCCTGAATTACGCGCGAGGTTCGACAGGGGCGATGACCCAAATAATCCAGAACAGCAGGGCCAGCCCTTCCATGGGAGTCCCTTTGGACAAGGGCCTGACGGCCAGCAATTCTTCTTCAGGCAGGGAGGAGGAGGGGGAAGTCAGTTCAAGTTCCAGGCTGGGGGAGGGGGCTTTCAATTTCCGGGAGGTTTTGGCTTCCCTTGAGCTTTTGATAGGCGCGGTTTTGCATTGCATCATGGCGGCTGGAGTTCTGAGCTGGACTGGAGCATTGTGCTTAGGGTTGCGAAGTTGGAATAGGAATCTATGCACAGGACTTTTGTCCAAACTGTATACCTGTACCACTAGTAGGAATGTTGTCGGCTTACAGTATTACATGAGAGTTCCTTTCTTGAGGTCTGATAATTAGCCCAGCCGTTCTTAAGACTACTCGCAAATTGTGTTTGCTGTATGAACTGCTGCCAGAATCGGCATGTCGGCGATGTTGTCCGTGGACCCCTGTTGCAGATCTTTTAGCTCAATATTTACGAATGCATAAGATACGAGATTCGACGGCCAGGCGAACCGCGCTGTCAACCCATTGAGCCTGGAGTCCGAGGATGAAAGGTCGCCTGGCTCCTTCGAGGATCAAAGTCCAGAATACATTATCCAGGAATCCCCAGCTGCCGATATGTCCTGGTTGCCTCAAGGTCAGACATGACCTCACCAGACCGTTAGGTACACAATTTCCTCCAGCGCGGCGAAGAAATCAATCAACATGGGCTCAGGCTGTCTCAGCAGCCCAACATGTGCTCAATGGCGGAATCAAGACAGACAGTTCCTTCGCAGGCGTCTCTGTCGACCCATTACGAATCGTTGCGAAAGAAATGAAGTTCTTGACAAAGAATATACAGCAACTTCTGGGCTCTGGCCATCCGATGCTCGACACGGTAGCGAAATATTATACCCATTCCGAAGGAAAACACATACGACCTCTCCTCGTCCTGCTTATGTCCCGAGCGACAGCTTTGACACCAAAAGCCCCCCGGCAGCCGTCGATGTCCACCTCTTCAACCATCAACAATCCTATATCTCCTTCCGCGGTCCTTTCGGATGCTAACCCATCTTTGCCTCCGACTGGCATCCTCTCTGATCCATCAATTGATCCTTCCTACACCTCGCATAGTTCGGACATCCTGCCATCACAGAGACGACTTGCAGAGATCACAGAGCTTATACACACGGCTTCTCTACTTCATGACGATGTCATCGACAACTCCATTTCTCGACGGTCCTCACCTTCTGCAAATATATCCTTTGGCAACAAGATGGCTGTGTTGGCAGGCGACTTCCTGCTGGGTAGAGCTTCAGTGGCTCTAGCAAGGTTACGAGACGCTGAAGTAATAGAGCTGCTAGCCACAGTCATTGCGAACCTTGTGGAAGGAGAGTTCATGCAACTCAAGAATACTGCTTTGGACGAAGCGCAACCGATATGGACGGAAGATACACTATCTTACTACCTGCAGAAGACATACTTGAAGTCTGCGAGCCTCATCAGCAAGTCCTGCAGAGCCGCTGCACTTCTCGGCCAAAATTCTCCAGAAGTGGTAGAAGCGGCATACGCCTACGGCAAAAACCTAGGTTTGGCGTTTCAACTTGTTGATGACATGCTCGACTACACAACTACGAGTGAGACTCTAGGCAAGCCTGCTGGTGCAGACTTAGAGCTCGGGCTTGCAACTGCGCCACTACTCTTCGCTTGGAAGGACGATCAGCAGCTAGGCATCCTCGTGGGGCGCAAATTCTCTGCAGAAGGAGATGTCCAGCTAGCAAGAGAATTGGTAGCGGGCAGTGATGGCCTTGAGCAGACCAGGGCACTAGCGCAGGAGTATGCAGATAAAGCTGCCCATGCAATCAGCAGATTCCCAGATTCCGAAGCAAAAGAGGGCTTGATAGAGATGTGTGTAAAGACTATGAAAAGACGGAAATAGAGAGTACGATGATGGAACCCTGTTTTTGGTTCTGTATGATATACCGCTACCCATTTCAGCATTGCTTGTATATAAGTTCGAGCGCCGCATCCACTCATATATAGTTAGAGGATAGACTTAACGAGGGGACAAGAAGAGCTTTTCTCGCTCTAACTCTGTACGACCTCAGTGATCCTCAACCTCTCAAATTGCATACTAATTCTCTTTATCCCACCTCTCCAGCACCACTCAATCACCACTTGCAGCCCTACTCCTCAACCCCAATCCCACCCCAGCACTCTCCCCACTCCTCACCCTCTCCCCCATCACCACCCCAAACCCCTCCCCACCCCACTCCTCCTCCTTCCCCACCAACCTCACCCCCCCGCCCTTCCCCCCACTCCCCCCTCTACTCCTCCCCCCACCGCTCCCCACATCCACACTCCCACCACCACCACCACCCACCCCTCTCTCCCTCTCCGCCGCCCCCACCAAATTTTTAAAATACACTTCCGCCTGCACACTCAAACTATACGAAACCGGCGTCCAGCTCCACGCATTCCTCGCACCAGCATCAGCTCCGTGCTCAAGCAGCGTGCGTATGCATTTCAATTGGCCGTACGCGGAGGCGTAGTGCAGGGGCGTATTTCCCGCCGCGTCGGTGGCGTGGAGCGGGGAGTGGATGTTGTAGGGTGGGGTTGTTGTTGTGGAGGAGGGGGGGCGGTGGAGGGGGAGAGGGGTGAAGGGGGTGGGAGGGGGGGAGAGGGTGAGGAGGGTTTCGAGGAGGAGGGTGTGCGGGGTGCGAGAGGTGAGCATGAGCTGGATGGGGGGGGTTTTGTTAGTGGAGGGGCATTATTTGGTGGAAAAGGGGGGTTGAAGAGAGGGGAGCGTTACGGCGTCAGCGCCTTGCTTGTTTTTCCATGGTATACAGCGCGGGAAGCGGGTTGCTAGTAGCGTGGCTACTGCTGGAGAGGTTTCCACGGCGATGAGGAGGGGCGTGTCCCAGTTTGCGTTGCGGCTGATGCTGTCGTCTTCATGGCCTGCGTCGATTAGGAACTCCTGGTATATAGCTTAGGACCGGCTTTGGCTGGCAATGGGTATTGGAAAGGCTACGCACTGCTATTTCGACAAGCCCCATTTGTGCAGCGAGGTGGAGCGAGGTATTGCCATTGTCTGTGAAGTCAGGGTTTTGCAGGTATTTTGGGTTGTTCTTGATTATCCGTTTGAGGAGTGTAAGGTCTTTGAGATGGATAGCCCGGCGGATGCGAAGGGAAACGTCAATCCTGAGCAAGGTTAGCTAAGTTGAGGAGTTGAGTATGTAAATGAAGTGGACCTACATATTAGTTACGGATGCCGCACCTTTATTATGGAGGGAAGGATGTCACTAACAAGCTGCATAGTGCAAGCCAATTATGACGGGTATTCTAGGTGGTTGAAATGCGAGGTATGGGCACCTAACATAAAGGGGGGTGGAAGTTGTTTGGAAGTCTCGGATATAAACACTAGCTTTATATATCCAGCTGTTCGACGCAGCACTCTAGATATTACAGCTTCCACATTATCACTGAATGTTGAAATTAGGATTCAAGTTTCTATTTGTATGCTATAGTGATTGGCTGTGGTTATGCTACCATAGCAGGGAATCTGAAGAACAAGGGGGTATGGCTAGGTAGAGCCACATTAAAGCTCATGCCAGTGCTCCACCTAGCACCTTAAATGCTTATCAATAAAAGGAGTAACAGTATGACGGGAGTTCTTTATAGTAAGACAGGGTCGAATCGCTCGGCTTCTCCCATTCTGTTTGATGCAATGGATGGTTATAGCACGGATGCTCTCTCTTTACTGGACCTTCACATTCCCTCAAAGTCCCCGCCCGCGTCGTCGTCGTCCATCTCGCCTTCGACGATCTCCTTGGCTAGTTCTCGCTCCCTCTCACGAGCTTCCTGCGCGTTTTTCAACTCCAGCCGGTGTTGGTTCATGGGATATCTCATGGCCTATCTCAATATTAGTACAGCGATAATCTGGTGAAAGCAGACATCATTACCTTCACGCTCTCGTCGTGCAAGCCCAAGCATGCTCTAATACGCTCATGGAAAGCCTCGCCAGGTTCACGAGTAGCATACACATCACCAACGTCTTTGCTCTTCATATATCCGTGCTCGTGATCTATCGAGGCCTCAATAACACCGTCTCGGATTGCTTTTGCCACGATGTACTCAGCCGACTGCTCACTCTCCAAGTCCAGTTTTAAACAAATGTCCCGGAGTGAGATCTTGGCATATGAGAGAGACATCATCCGTATTCCAGTTTTAATCACGTTTTGGCGCAGGCGGAGGATGAGGGTATAGGTGCCGTCACGTCGGAACAAGGCATTGTGCGTCTGCACGACATTCAGGAAGCCTTCGATCTTCCCAACACGCACAGCCTGCACAAGACTAAGGTAAGGCTGCAACGCATGTTCCAGACTTGGTTGACGGAATATGGCTCTATCTGGGATGTCGCCCATCAGCAACTCCACAACGACCAACAATTTCGACGCTGCCTGATAAAAGCCACCAGCGCTTGGTGTTGCCGGGGATTTTCGAGTCGCGCCAATCAGGTGTTCATGAGCCTCGGTGTAGGACAATTGGATCGCGCGTATACGACCGAGGTAATAGAGGTATCGTGCAATTTGGTTATTCGATGCGGCCGGGGGAAATTCAGAATGAGATATTAGTAAGTCGGCTTGAGTGATGTGAGAAGTTGATAGGTAATTTCGGAGCAGAAGGGTAGTGACGGTAGCGCGGGTATCCTGGTCCTTTCTGAGTACCGACGTTCGGAGTGCGGCCAGTAAATGCGGCCTGATGGACACAACCGATGCTGTAGGCGAGGGAGGCAGTGGGGCGAGCTGTTCGAAGAAGAGAGAATAGTAAAAATACACACGGGCCGAAAGGGCATCCAGAGTCCGACGGTTGAGTGTACGAAGTCGCTCAATAAGATTGCTAGAGAACTTGGCTCCGACTTCAATGGCTCTGGCATCGTACAAGTAGATCTGGACGAGGACTGACAGATATGTGTCGATCTCGGGAAGTATTTCCTTAGGGGATGAGCTTGTTTTGCCAGCCTGCGTTTTGTCCTTTGTTTGTCCATCAATTTCCATCTCCAAACTGTCATCTGCGCTCTCGATTGATGCATTCTCTTTACCGATTGCTGCCAAGAGTGTCTTGGCGATAGGACTCGTTGATGTATAAGTCTCTATGATTAATTGGGCAAGGAGATCGGGAGAGAGGTGTTTTCGAACAGAGGATATGGAGCGTAGGACCCTTAGAGTGAAGCGTGCATCAAATTGAGCCACAGCGCGTTCTAGAAGCAAGAAGTTGGCTTTGATATCTGTGCAGTTGGAATTAGCACGTAGAAGAAAGAGGCTTCAATCGGGTTGTATCATGACTGACCTGCAACTGCCTTTACCTTCGGGTCTACGCGATCGGCATCAGGACCACCGGCCTCAGCGGCCTCAGCGTTGTCCATAGTAACATCGCCCTCTTCATCTTTCCCAGGTTCTCCTGATAGCTTTGAGCCCTTTGGTGGCGGTACGACGACCGTCATCTCGTCGTCACCCTCTTTGCCGAGTTTGACTTTTTCAGGCCCATCATCTACCATATCAATATCCTCAGTCCCGTTGACACCATTCTCGACAGGTTCAGTGCCATTTGTCTGAGGCTTATCGCCAGTTGTTTCTTTTGTTGAAGCTTTCTTTGGTAAGGCTTTGCTCTTTGATGACGGTGCTCGAGTTGGGACTGGCTTGTCTTTGTTGGAGCTTGAACTTTGAGAGTTCGAACGAGTCTTCTCGCCGTTTGTTGACGAAGGAGTTTCCTTGCTGGACCTCAGGGTGCGTCTCTCACCAGGCATGATTGTAGGGTGTGGAGCTCGACTTAAGGAACGCCGGGCGGCGAATGAGGCACCGGAACCGGAGACTGGTGTACCTTCACGCCTTCCCCGACCTGTACAGCTGAACGTTCCTTTATACCGGAAACTTGGACAAGTATATCACGAGATGTTGGCGATGTAACCGGTTGTGTAGAAGGTCCAGCTGATGGCGGAAATGAGCGCCGCAAAGTGAAGCTTAGCTGGCGCCCTCTTGTGTTAGTAATCACCTTGTCAGCGTCTACGCTGATGTGTTCGAAGCTGGTCTAATGAGATAGAATGATCAGGCCACAGTACGGCGGAATATGGATGGCTGATGTCGGTCAAGCTGCAGATGATGATTTGAGATCCTTGTCACGATGTTGCCGGTGGTTAGACGTTAGTGTCATACCCGGATAATTATAGGCAGATGAGCAGATGTATAGACGCGCGCGCAAAGCTGCAGAAGAACATACAACAACTCAATGCCTTAGGGATAGGCCAGCGGCCATGACTCTACTAGAGAATCATCTTGAACAAATAGCTCTGTCGTCAGCTGCAATCGCAGAGCTCCCGTAAGAAGCAATGTCCCATTACGCGTTATCACAAACTTATCATTCCCGTACAGGTTCCCCTCTCCCAAGATCTTCACCAACGCCCTGCTTCATTCACATGAGATTACTGCTCTAATACGCGACACTGAGGCCCACGAGCGTGCATTGTTTACCATTGGGCCATCAGACCAAATATCACGTTCATCTACTGCAAGCATTGCTCGCCGCAGCACAGTTCATGGGCTTAATGGTGCTGGAGAACACTATACCAACAGCGGTGGATTGATGAGAACTCATCGATCTGGGTCAGCAGTGGCTACGCTTCTTGGCGGCGAATTGGGGGAGCAGATACGAAGGGAGGGCGCAAAAGAAAGCAAGGAGCGGGGTGAGGTGGATGTAAATCTATTGCTGAAGGGCGCGGAGAAGCTCTGTGGGGTCTAGTAGGTGGTCTCTTGTCATCGGGATACAAAATTTTCTGAATGTTATTAGTCCTATATCAGGCGCATCGGAAAGAATTGCTTTGTTGCGCTCGCGCTATGAGCAACTGAACTCCTCCATTAGCCGTTATGAGGGCACAATCTCGAAACAAATGGCCCAATTGGTGAAAATCAATAAGCATAAGGATCACGAAGGGATTTATGATGATGTGGAGGACGACGAGTACATTGATGAGAATGTGGAAGAGGCGGAGGGTCCAGAGGAGTTGCATGTAACCGAAGAAGATCTAAGACGGGAGGACGAGGAGATTCGAGAGCTTGAGAAAAAGAAACGCGCATTAGAAGACAGAGTCTCTGGCATGGAGCGTGACCTCGGTGGCCTACGAAGATAATCGTGATCGGATGGTACAGTTGAGTTACTGTACTCGCAGAAAATTTGGCAAGGGATTGAAACAGGCCGGCTGCAATTAGATGCACTATGTGCAGACCACGCTGCCGGCCTTCGGGACAGAATGACGGAGTGCCTGAGTGTCATAGGACTCCATATGTTTGCTCGGCAGAGCTTAAGGTGAGCAATACCCACCGTCTCTTAGATCTCTCAAGGTGCGAACATAGATCGTAAAGGTGGGGAAGAAGACCATCCAGAAATAATAGCGTTGACATTCATGCTTCAGTAGTAGGTTCGATTAGCAAATGGCCCGGAACATTTTGGAGGGGGAAGATGTTCCGCCAATATGACGAGTCGAGATCGTCTTTGGTGGTCGCGGATACGTATAACTTTGTGTATTTACATATCTCCAAAACGCTCCGCGAATACGTAATAACTTCACTATTATGGCGAGTTGCGTTTCCGAAGGCCTGTGATTCTGGCTCATCTTCCATTGACCTGATGTAATAACATTGCTCTTTCGCTGCTGACTCACGACGTTGCAAGATGATCTCAGCAGAGAACCTTGTCCCTGGCAACGAATGTGCTCCAAGTTCCATTAACGAGAGCTCCGTTTCCCAAATCCATGGAGAAGGGGCAAAGACTGTCGGTGCAGCTGATACAGCTCATAAGGCCGTGCGGAAAATCACATGCCTGGGGTCTGGTTTTGTTGGCGGTGAATTTACTTAACTACCTCAGATGCTCCAATCTACCAGTAACTAATTTTGCTTCATGGTATAGGTCCTACTTCTGCCGTCACTGCTTTCATGTCCAACATCGACGTCACAGTCGTTGATATCAACTCCGAGCGAATCAAAGCTTGGAATTCTGATCGGTTGCCCATTTACGAGCCAGGTCTCCATGAAATCGTCTATGCTGCCCGAGATGGCACTTACACAAACTCTGCCTTAAAGCGTAATGAACTTTCAAATCTCCCTGGGCGTACACGCAAGCCAAATCTCCACTTCTCTACCAATGTCGACAAAGCCATTCAAGATGCAGATCTAATCTTCGTCTGTGTAAATACACCTACAAAAGCTAATGGAGTTGGTAAGGGAGCAGCAGCAGACCTGGCTTTCGTGGAGGCTGCCGCCCGAAACATAGCACATGTGGCTACAGAGGACAAAATCATTGTCGAAAAATCAACGGTGCCTTGCCGGACTGCACACTCAATTCGAGAAATTGTGAGTTTCAGGGCCTGTGATATTGCGGACTCTGATGTTGCTCACATTTAGGTGTAGTTGTCCGCCAACGCCAAACCCGGTGTGCACTTTGACGTACTCTCTAACCCAGAGTTTCTGGCGGAAGGTACTGCTGTACAGGACTTGCTCAGTCCTGACCGAGTCATCATTGGTTCCGAGATGACACCGGAAGGCATTCAAGCAGCTAGATCCCTCGCGGGAGTCTATAGCCAATGGATACCAACTGAACGCATCATCACTATGAATGTGTGGTCATCTGAGTTGTCCAAGCTTGCTGCCAACGCTCTGCTCGCTCAGCGTATCAGCAGTATCAACGCCTTAAGCGCGATTTGCGAAGCTACGGGGGCTGAAGTTGATGAGGTGAGCCATGCCTGTGGGCTCGACTCTCGCATCGGGCCTCATATGTTAGCAGCTGGCCCAGGTTTTGGCGGCAGGTATGTCTGAAATGCTCCACGTCTTCCAAGGCTCTGGTGGTTTACCAGACTACAGCTGCTTCCAGAAAGACATCTTCAACATTGTCTACCTTTCAGAGTCTCTGCATCTGTACGAGGTTGCAGACTATTGGCGTGGTATCATCAACATGAATGAGTACCAGAAGCAACGTTTCACGAAGCGGATCATAAGCTGCATGTTCAATAATCTTACAGGCAAGAAGGTTGCTGTCCTTGGCTTTGCTTTTAAGAAAAACACATCGGATACTCGTGAATCTCCAGCAATCACTCTCGTCAGCAACTTTGCCGCCGAGAGAGCTCAGGTCGCCATCTACGACCCAAAGGTGAAAGAAGCGCAGATCTGGCAAGAACTTCAGGAAGCTGGAGGAAACCTGCTACAACTGAAAAAGAATGTCCTAGTCTGCAAGTCTGGCTACGATGCTTGTCGTGGTGCTGACGGAGTAGTCATTATGACTGGATGGGACGAGTTTAGTAATAAAGATCCAATCAATGCAGGTAATCTAGCACCGCCTTCGATGACCTCGATTGGCCGACTTAGCCCAATCACTGGTGTACTACAGGGTCGGGCCATGAATGCCAGCGTAGACAACTGCGGTCTCCAAGCAAAGGCCCAAGGGCCGAAAACTACAAAGGATCTCCCCAGCGTTCAGAAGAAAAGGGACGCGACTCTGGTCATACGGAACCCAACCACTGGAGAAGTCGTCAATTTCAAGAAATCCTCTACCCGTGACTCCTCGATGGTGTCCGAATTGGAAGGCCCCCAGATTCCTTCTCATAACGACGAAAACGCTTTCATTGAAGGCACAGGAAGGCCCAGGCTGCGAGCCTCGGAAGTCCCGACATACAATCACCCACGACCAATCATGGAACCTTTCCCATCAGCCTTAACGGAAATCGACAACAACCTTCCCAGGTCTCCGGGCCGTACCAAACACGGCAAACAATACAGCACGACGACTCCAGGATCACCCTCAAAGTTATCCAGCTCACCAAGACGATACAGCTTTCACACCTTCCCCAGTGACAAAACTACGAAAGACGGGCCGAGCACATCCAACTTCGGCCCCGAAGAGACGAAGACTGAGCGTCTGGACTGGGCTCGCATCGCCAAGGGGATGAGGAAGCCGATGTGGGTTTTTGATGGACGTAACATACTTGATGCTGCTAAGCTAGAAGCCTTGGGGTTTCGGGTCGAGGCGATTGGCCGGGCGAGCAAGTACTCAGGATTCGGTTAAAGGACAGGGAAGAGGCGGAATTGAGTGGCGCGTATATGGACTGGAGTATGGCTCATTTTGCTTTGAAAGTATAGAGGAGGTCGCGGGACTTGCTTTGAGCGAAGCATAAGAGACATTTCAATCTAGCATGGCGCTTTTGCAGAAAATACAACACAGCTTTCTATGCTGCCTGAGACGTGATTCGGCGGCTACTGATGGTACCTACACCCTGGCATGCTTGCTTGAAATCAGAATTAGCTTGTATAGTATAGTGTGCTGGTTCCTAATCTCATATGCTTCAACTTCGAAAGGGGTATTTCACGAAATATCATATCATTCTTGCAACTGAATACATGGTGTTTCATGATACAGACAATGATGAACTGAGTCCCTCAATCCTATCTATCACCTTCACTTTATTACTCCTGTGAATTCTCCTTCCAACCATGGTATCATGCAAGCTGCCTTGGCATGCGAGTTCCTGAAAGCTCCGGATAATGCACCCGTCCCAAACTCCAATGATGTCCTTCCATGCAAGAATACAGAGTGATGTCTTCCTCAATGAAAGCCCAAAGCCATCTCACAAATCTCCCTTTCCACCCGTAACTTTAGCGGCTTGGACGGCGCTGAGTTTCTGCGTCCAGCCCTGAGTGGGAACAACCTTCCTAACTGTACGGAGCTCATCAGCAGAGTAGCCGGGAACCCTGATATTGTAGTTTCGCTCGAGAACGACTTGGAGGTCGCGGATTTCCAAGGTGGAGGATTGACGTAATTTGGCAAGCTTGCAAGCCGCAACGACCACTTGGTCAACGAACTCATCGGCGACTTCAAGAAGTGTCTAAATTTCAGATTAGGAATGGCACTTGAGGGGTTTCGCTATATGACAGTCAAGGCTCACCTCTTCAACCTCAGCTGTCAACGCCTCTCCCTCTTCACTTTCACCTCCAGTGCCTCCAGTGACTTGCCTCACGAGCTCCTCCAGTTTCTTCTTGCTCAAAACCCTCTCACCTTCACCTTCAAGCACATATCCAGGATGTCTTGGATAAGCAGGTTGACCAATGGGTCCTATGGGACCTGGACCATTCGTAAGGGTAGGTCTGGAAGGGCCCATGGATACTGGCTGTAGAGGTGCTACGTGGAGTTCTTTGGGAATCGGCATTTTCGCCTGGTTTTGTTGACTCTTCGTATCAGTAGGGTGGCCGTGAGTGGCAGATTGAGGTGTAGGTTGATGTATACTGGGATGGGAGTAGGAAGAGCGTGCTTGCTCCATCGCAGCTTGATGAGATAAAGCGATTGGATTATCTTGGGGCAGGTTTGTTGGCTGAGTAGGTGCAACGTGTGGAGAATTGCGTTGATGATCTGGAGCACGGGCGCTCGTGTTGACGTTCAAAGGTGGGTGGGACGTTGCGATTGGGTTCTGTGATAGTTGGGGCCGCGAGACAGGCTGTTGATTCGGGGGGAGTTGCGATGGCTGTCCGGCGTTCTGTGGACTCATGGCAGAACGTTTTGCTTCGTACCCCGAATTCCTGGCAGCATCAACTGCAGAGCTTAAAGTATGCGGTTGATTTGGGGGCTCGGGTTTTATTTGAGTTTGATTGTTCGTGCCTGTTTTGTGTTCCTGGGTATGTGTTGAAGCGCTTGGAGCTTGAGTTGTGTTCGGAACAGCTTCCTGACCATTCCCAGCCTGTGCTTGCGCTTGCTGAGCCCTCAAAGCATCCTGCTGTGCCCTTAGAGCGTCCTGCTGTGACTGGAATCTACGAAGGAACTCATTCGTATCTCTTTGTCTCTGCTCTATGTTTTCCCTTCGGACCCGGATTTGTTCATGTTCGTGCGGAGTCAGAGGTCTACCCTGTGCTTGCATCTGATTTATACTACGCTCGAGTTCTCTGAGTTGGTTTGAAGCAAGCTCAAGTCTTTGCAGGTGGCTCGCGTATTTGTTCTGTGCATCATGGACCCAGGCGCGGGCCTTCTCCGGTCCTTGAGCTACTACAGCGACCGGCGGGATGATTTTGAGCTTCCGTACTTCCTCAATGATCTTGTTGGAATATTCTGGAGCCGGTGGTTGACCGCCATTTTGCGTTGGTGGTCGGCCACCTGGCTGGCCTGAACTTGGGGGTCGAGCACCATTCTGTTGCGCAGCACCCATAGCTGCACTAGCTGCATCCGCCTTCGCTTTCTTTATTTTGGTCTGGATGTTAAAGGAAACTTCCACCAGCTTCTTGTAAGCAGTCTGGTAATCTGCAGAGTTCTCGGGGCTGTTTTCAATTTTATGCCACAACTTGGCGACCCCCTCCCGATATTGCTCCTTATTCTCTTCAGGGAACCATTGAAGAGTCGGTATTACGTCCGGTTTGATCAGAGTATGAAGTGCCGGTGGAGGCTGACGAGCAGGAGTTGCTGAGCCGTTCATGGTGGCACTTAACGGCTTGCGAAGTTGCAGGAATGTGTAGGTTGGTCGATCTGAATGGGATGGCTCAGGCTTGGAGGATCATATTCTGCAAAGATAGATATCAATACAGGATGAGCTATCTGTGTCGTTCGTAGATGTAGAGTGTAGCATAGTGGGGGAACAATGCAGTTTAGGGATCGATAAATCGCAGATGCACTAGATACCTAGCTTCCTAAGGTAAGGTATCATCACATGCGCCAATCAGCAGCATCGACATCTCGTTACTCTAAATAGGTAAGGCTACATAGGTAGGATCGAGGTGATGACCTACCTGGCTCTCCTGCAACAGGACCCGTGGTATATAGTATATAGCCAATACGAGCCTCTATTGAACCACGTCCTTCAGCCCTTCAATCTCCTATCGTGCATTATGAGCCAGCTACAAGGCACGCCAGGACGAAGTTCAGCTGATATGCAGGTGCAGAGTGAACAGCATGTTACAGGACGTACTCATAGCAAAGGCACGAGATCATTTTTGTGTTTAATATAAATCGCTGACCTACATACAACAGCGACTACCCCGCCAGATAAGGGCATGCAGACGAATACGTTAGAATCTGGCCCCCAGCCAAAGGTTGCAGCTACACCCTACTCAGCTATGCAATTCCCTTTAACCAAATGGCCCCAAGGATGGAAGAGACGGCCTAGAAGCCCGGGGTTGAGATGGTACAAGAACTACGATACTCCAGAGAGTCTGAAGAGGGGTAGAGTCCTTGTGATTGATTATATAAGACAAGGTCCGTGGCTACTTATACACGATGGTCGATCAATCAGGCGGTATAATGGGGGCCGTGGGTCTCTGGAGCTTTCCACTTACGATTTGCAGACCTTAGCAGAGAGGGTATGCGAAAGGTCGCTGCCCAGGAAATCAACTCAATCGAAGGCCTGCGAAGACTATATTCTAACGTGACGCCCCACTTCTCTTATATGAATGACAGCTCCTGATGAAATTACTACAGCCCGAGCGTTGTGCTGACGCTGTCCTTCGCGTTCTGCACTGCCAGAATGCTGACTGGGCGACTCGGTTCCTTCTCCACAAGTACAACATCACAACACGCGACGACCTTGTCGGTACCGACTTTGGAAAGTATGTCAAATACAAGCGTCCGGAGAGGAGGGGTGGAAAGCCTTTCATGAGTGGGAAGTCTTGGAAGACTACGCACGACCCATGGAGAGGTATTAGTCGGACTTCATTTGGTCTTGATTACCTTAGGAAATACCCTCGTCCAACATCAAGAACAGAGCATGAGCATGATGTTAGGGATAAGCTGTTTGAGTTGAACCACTACGACGAAGAGGATCTGCCAAGGTATGGTTTTGATGTATATGTTCAAAGGCTAAGCTGCTACATACAGCACAAGGAGTCCGCACAGGATATACCCGATTACTTGGAAAGTCCTTACCAAGAGGGTAGAGACAAAAACAATACCAATCATTACGTCCCGCAATTGGAAACACTCGATAATAGCAACACAATTATCATCTTCGAGAACTCGCAATCTGGCTCGATCGAAGACACAGTCATTACCGCACGCGAGCATTGGGAGTCAAGATGGCGCCGGTTACCTTTCTATCTAGCCTACGAGTCTCAAGGCATATCCGACGATGACAGTATGGCTTTGGAGTGCATGAAAATAATCCTGTCAGATATATGGAAGGGCATTGCCGAGACCTGGGAGGGTTTTATCGATGTCTGCACAACACATGTATCAATCCTTCAAGAAAAGATATATGAACAGCCAGCAGACGAGTCTCGAGCGCCTGAGCTTTGGACGAACTCAAGTATGTGGCTTAAGGTCGAGCGCCTGGTAGCCGTCCATATGGCTGTGGTCAAGGAAATGCAGACCAATCTGAAAGAGTTCCTCAGCGAAGCGGAGGTCGATGACAATTGGCTAGAGAATGGTCCGGGCGACATGGAGAAAATCAATGATCTAGTGCAGGAAGATCTCACCAAACCCACAGCTAATCTAGCCGACTTGATGTACAAATCTGTAGGGATCAGAGATAGTAGACATTCTCTACAGCTTAGTACGAGCATGTGGCGACTGAGGTATTTCGTTAATTTCTCCTTACAAGCATATATACATCGTTTCTGCATATGCTAATACCTACCAACAGCTGGATAACATTCATCTTCCTACCATTGACATTCGCAAGTCACTCTCCCTAATTATGCAAACGTTACTAATTGACAAAGATCTCGTCTTTTTTCGGCATGAACGTAGACATATTCCAGCACGACCCCAGCATACGCTGGTACTTCGCCTCCGCAGTCCCAATGATGGTATTTGTCCTCCTCCTATGGTACTTGATCAAACACTTCCTCGCCCGCCGCCGTCAAACACCCTACCAACGTGGTATCTACGAACACCTCTTCTTCGAGCTCGCCACGGCCTACCCAAGTCTCTGGTCTCGATCCGGCCCTAATGAACACATCAATCCACAAAATTGGCTTGATAGACTCAAATGGCGCCTCATCATGTTCTGGAACGATTCCAAAAAAACCATCCAAAAAGGCTCTGTTGACTCCGAATACGACGACCTAGGCGCTTGGGCCCGATTCAAACGCACACTGACCCGCCGCTGGACTTCCCAGATCCGTGTAGCGGATATCGATCTAGGCCCGTCGACGACTACACTGGAGGGTGGAGTGGCTAGTCAAACGAGCTTTGAAATTGAACGTAAAGATGCGCAGCCTACTACTGTGCAGTTCATGAGGACGTCGGCAACGGGCGACCTTCCGGGTGGTATGCTGGAAGTACCGATGCCGGAATCTACGTTTACGAGAAGGTATACGGTGCCTTCGATACCGACTTCTAGTGCTGGGAAAGCGAGTAGTGAGGGAAGTAGTAAGAGGGATAGTGGGTTGATGGTTGAGGAGGAGCCGGCGGAATGGTTGAAGGATTGGGGAAGTGGAGGGAAGGGTGGGGGTGCGACTGTACATTATTGAATGAGAGGGTGTGTTTGGAGGGCATTTTTCGAAAACATGGCAGCGAACTGCGTGGATTGCATTCAGTAGTTTGTTGAGGAGAATATTGTTTGATTCTAGTGAGATACAATAACGTATTATATGCATCTGTATAGCCAGAACATTCCAAGCACAGAATTAACGCCTTCCTCTATGTCTTCTCTTAATATCAACATTGTGCTATGCCTGGACCACGCACCATGCAGAACAGTATCGACAGCAATGCAGCCGTATAAGCTTCCCAAAATCCCGCAATAATGCCATGCCGGGATCACGCACCATGCGATGCCAGCACGTGCGAATTGCAAATGCACAAGATTATGCCATGTCTGGACTACGGCCCGAACCATTGCGAGAGGTTCCTCGGACTATGCTTCGTGCAATGACTGGCTCATGCACCAAGAAGTGTCGCTTCCGTTTCGTTTAGAAACCAAGAGCACCTTTCATCCCCGGGCTCCTGGCCGCAGTGACTTTGCTGGAAGTCTCTTTCCTACTACCAGCTTTACTCGACTTCTCACCCCTATTTCCGTGATCTCTCTCACTCCCTGCTCTGCTGCCACCATGTTTCGATTTGCCATCTCTTCGTGAGCTCACTTGACTGACGCTATCGTTGGGGTGGACTGAGCGATCGTCTAGTTTTGATTCATCTCTTTCTCGGCTGCTGACCATGCTCGCTGGAAGGGGGATATCTTTGGCGGATTTCACGGTTATGACTGTTGGTTGCTTGGGGGCGAGGTCTGCCTGGCGTATTGTTTTCGAGCTTGACGAGGTGTGCGAGGCTCGAGAGGCTGGTGGTCCGCCAATGGAGATTCTGGTCCCATTGTTTGTTTGGATGACTGGACCAGCGTCCGCACTTCTTACGACTGTGGGAGATGAGCGCCGCGAGTGGTCCGAAGTTGGGGGGAGGGTGTTCACTCGTGAACGAGGGGACGAGTCAATGGGTATGGTTCGAATTACGGAGTTGCTGTTGGGTAGAGAGCCGTTCCTGACAAGAGCATCTTGACGCACCAAGTCTTGGGCAGCAGGAGCTTCTATTGTTCGATAGGTGACTTTTCGCTGAATATGTGGTTGCTGGTGACTCTCGGAGTCACCCTTGGTCATAGCATAAGCGACAACAGCACCTGCCGTGGCGCCGAGAATGGTTCCAACGATAGCCCTGGTACTGATCTCGTCTGTAGGTTTCGGTTCCTCTGGTTTCGTCCGGGTGACAACAACTGCTGGTTGAACGATTTGGTTTATGATGATCTGAGTTGGGATTCGTTCAACAGGCGTAGGATGGACTTCTAGCCTTGAGGCTTCAGAGGCTGTGCTCTTGGCGACATTACGTTGCCATGCTAAAACCCTTTGATCTTCTTGGTCATTAGCATAAATACTAGGGGCTTTGGTGTCTTTGTCGTAGTACATCGTTGCGGTAAGATCTAAGCAAGTGTTGGGGGCAAGATCAGCTTAAATAAGATTGAGTATCAAGGCTAGACGCTTCGAAAATTGGCGTTGTAGCCTAACCTAATTTTGTTAGAGGTCGAATGGAGTAGGAAGAGGCATAAGTGAAATTTCCGAGTTCTTTAGCAGATGTATTGATGCCATATTGTGCGAGGGTTATCCAGGAGTGAAAATATAACTACGGCCGATACGAGCCGGCCCATCTAAGCTATTAGCGAGGCTTTGGTGGTCAAGTGATCCAAGTGGCAGGCCAAATGTTCCTGGTCGACGGGTGGAAGTTCGGAAAGCGTGAGCGGTTGGAGATATTGAAGACTAGTCGAGAGTGTTCGCTGCGAAAATCCCACGACGTTTGATCGAATCTGGATCTTGAACCTTGTGACTAAAGTGATGCCTAGCTTCAGGGCGAATGTTGCCAACCGGGGCAACAGCTGGCGACATGCGCGTATCTTGCCCTGATTCGTGCCTCGCAAAAGTCCTGATGCCCGATTGGAGTCATATTCAGGAAGCCACGTAGGAACAATGCAGCTAACTCTTCAAGATGCTGCGCGAGGGCAAAAGGGTCCAACGTGGAAATCCCTATTCGCTGAGAAACTCGCCTAGCGTTAGTCTGAACAAGCTGTCGCACCTGTAAGGACGTCAGCAACCAACATTGGCAAACGTGAAAGTGCACCCGGAAGCCTCCGAAAAAGCACGGAAATTTGGTTCTATTGGAAAGAATCGCTTTTCATTAGCCCAGTCGCAAAACAATGCCGAGGGCAAGGCGCGGCTTAGGTGCCCCAGTCCTCTCGATTAGCAAACAGATCCCATGCCAGCACAACCAAGCAATGGACAGGCTACGACAGTAATGCCGCGAATGAACGTGAAAGAAAACGTGGAGCAAGTTGAAGTGCTCCACAAAGGCGCAATGGCGCCTTGAGCCTTGTTGAACCTCGATGTTCTTGTTGCAAAAACAGAGCCAGATCCAAAAGCCTCAAACGCAACTGTAACGGTCCATGAGGGAGCTTTGATGTTGGTATCGCAGCTTTCATGAACGTCACACACTGAACCTTTCTTTCCGTCCAATGCTTGGCCCGCCAAAGCCTGGACCAAGCATGGCCCGGACAATCGCTGAGAGTCTTCGTCAGTAGACAGGGTATACCTCCTGGTGACTAGACGATATTCCAGACATCCTCGACAGCATTGCAAAATTTGCCACATGCCACGCTAGCACTCAAACTGTAATTGCTTATACTGATCGTGTCGTCCTTGAAGCTGTCGGCAAAATCGTCATTACCTTTAGCCATTGCACCCACAAAGACGCAAACACTCTGTTTCGTCCCCAGATCCGATATGTAGTCTTTAACCCGAACCACATCTGCGTCATAGCTGAGCGTGACCTTACGGCAATTCGGGGGTAGGTGATCGGTGATAGGATTCTTGATGACCTTGAGGAGCTTTTCTTGTGAATTTGTGGATCGAATTGAGAGCCGATGTAAGAGCTGCACCATGAGACCTGCGAAGCGCTTGAACGTTCGGGGAATTCGGACCGTGGGGCTGACCTCGATCAGGACTCCCTTTGCCGTGTGGATATAGATCTGCAGCTTCCCGGCTTTGTTCACTGGCGAGTCGAGTAATGTAAGGAGACACTAGGTAATACTCAGCAATGGCCACACGGATGCACAACGCCATTCCGGAGAGTATCCAGTGCAAACCTGATGTGTTATATCCGGCCGCGCATCACTAATATCCCTGTTCATCTTCCTCATGACACCAATATGCTCGTCGCTGTTCAAGAGAGAGTATTTTTCGTCCCGCATACTTGCCCCTCGGCCGCCATGGGACGCTTTGTATGTCTCTAAACTGGCATTAGATAGGACGACGACCAATCTTTGCGTATCCTTGTCGTTGGACGGTATTGGAACGTGCTGTTCGGCGACTAATTGTGGAAGCTCTGGTGGTGGGCATGATTGAGTCCCTAGACAACGTGTCAGTAGGTGATTCGAGGCGGTCAGCAGTTTCCAAATCTGCGAATGAGAAGTACGAAGAATTACTTGGTCGTTTCTTTGCTCTCTCTTCCGGGGCCATTTTCCTGATTGCAATGTAACTTTTGATCGAGGTGGAAATTCTCTCCGATGGGGGCTTAGGCTGATGGTTGTTTTAAGAGGTTGCTTGAGAAGCTTCAAATATGGATAGATGAGAATTCACCGGGATTATAAATTTGTACGAATCATCTAAAATCTCAGGTCAGCGTGGGGCCTGGTGGGCCGTTGCATCAAGTCGGGACGCCGGACTTTCACCTCCGGAGCTTAAGCACGATAATAATTGCGCTTTGACTAGAGCATCAGCTTGGGTTTTAGAGCCGACAGTAGGAAGTAAAGCCAATCCGGGAGACTTCGCACACAGTCCACGCAATGTTACCGTACCTTACGCTGGAGGCTGGCAATTGTGGATTGCAGCGAAAAGTCATATCCGTAGAAAATTGACTTTTACTTCCTCGGGGTTTTAACGGTGGGCTTGTTCGGCGTCATGGCGGACCGTTCCGCGTTCGGTCTTGGCACTATTCTATGAGCGCTGTCGCGGCTGTTTACTTTCCAGGTTTGTGTGTCGCTCAACGGCCATTTATTCCCTCATTTCGGCACTATATTTCTCTCGACAGTTACACGTACATGGTAGCTCCCGACCTATAGTTCGGTAATCTGCGCACCTCACCGACTTCTTGACCACCGTGCATGCGGATCCTGCAGATGTGGGACAGGCCAGTCAACTACTCGGTTGTTGCGCCTCGTAAGTCGGAAATGCCTCGATAGCCAATTACATTTTTGCAATGGACCCCGCAGTGCAGCGTCTTCTCAATGATAAGGCTTACGACAAGAGGAAACAAGGGGCACTTGAGTTAGCCTTTGCAATGCTCATTGATTGTTCCTGTTGCTAACGTTGGACCCATAAGCTTGGAGAGAATCGTCCGAGAAGCCAGTGCCAATAACGAGTGGGACAAGATCGGCAAGATCGTCGACCAGCTCTGCAATGACTATGCCTATGCCGTGCACCAGCCACATGCCCGCAATGGTGGCTTGATAGGTCTTGCAGCGGCCTCAATTGCATTGGGCTCGGTAGGTTCAGATCCTAGCAGGTTCAAAGAATATTCCAAGCCTAACGGTGAATCCCAGGACGATGTCGCTAGATACCTCAAGTCCATCGTTCCTCCTGTTCTAGCCTGCTTTGGCGACCAAGATGCACGAGTCCGGTACTACGCGTGTGAGAGCATGTACAACATCTCTAAAGTTGCAAAAGGAGAAATACTGGTGTTCTTCAATGAGGTCTTTGATGCCCTCTGCAAGGTAGGCAGACCTAATAACTTGGAATGAATTAGTACTGAAGCTCAAGAAAAGCTTGCTGCCGATACAGAACTTTCGGTCAAAAACGGTGCAGAGTTGCTGGACAGACTTGTGAAGGACATCGTATCTGAATCAGCCTCTACCTATATTTCCATGTTACAGCCCCTCGACCAACCCGAGAAAACGCCAAGCTCAAGCAAGCATTCAGCTGATACCTCGTCCGCCGATCCCCCGACAGCTTTCTCGCTTGCCAAATTTATTCCTTTGCTTCAGGAGCGCATCCACGTTATAAACCCTTTCACACGCATATTCTTGGTAGCATGGGTCTCTCTGCTAGACACTATACCCGATCTCGAACTCGTCTTCTATCTACCGGAGTTCATTGGGGGGTTGTTTAAATTTTTAAGTGATCCGAACAAGGACGTACACATTGCTACACAAGGGGCACTTGAGAGATTCTTGAATGAGATCAAGAAAATTGCCAGAATTAAACGCGGAATAGCAGAGTCACGCAAAGAGCAAAGCGATGATAGAGCGAGACAATCCAACTCAAGTGACAGTGCCAGTCTAAATACAGATCGGAGCGTGATCGACAAGTCTGCTATTGCCGATGATGACTCTACCTTGGGTCAAGATGAGAAGGGTGGGGAAGGAGATGGCGATTGGGTTCCTGGACAAGATGTGCAGATCGACCATTCGAGGATCTTGGAGATTTTGGTGGCTTTTCTTGATTCCCCTTCAGGTATTCATTCTCTGAATAGCTTTCCTTCGCAACACTGATCCATTACCGCAGAAGAGGAGATACAACTTACGGCACTACGCTGGATTGATGCGTTCTTCGAGATCTGTCCAGAAGACATTCTACCCTTCGTTCCAAGGCTACTATCGCAGGTTCTCCCAGCGATGGCCAGTGGTTCGGACGTTGTCCGGCATGCCGCCAATCGACTCAATAATTCATTAACAGAACAAATCGCATCCCTCCCGGAAGAAAATATACTAGATGAAGCGCGGCCGTCGCCCCCATCTCGTATTCCAACTGGTAACCTCAAGGAGCCTACAGGTTCGTTGAAGGAAGCTGATGTCAAGGCGAGGCGTGCTTCAACTCCAACGCTGAAATTGCCCCAGACGAACGAGACGGAAGTTGAGCCAAGAAAAGATGAAGAGGCGCAAATGACGACTACTCCATCATCGGCGTCACCACCATCAACAAGATCGGTTGTGGATCTCGACTACCCGGCAGCTGTCAACGCTCTCACCTTGCATTTTCTGAACGAGCATGAGACCACTAGAGTCGCCGCCCTGGCATGGCTTATAATGTTGCATAAAAGAGCTCCACGGAAAGTATTGGCTACCAACGACGGGACATTCCCAGCACTTTTGAAGACTTTATCAGACCCCTCGGATGCCGTTGTTACTCGAGATCTGCAATTGTTATCCCAAATATCAAAAAACAGCGAAGAAGGCTACTTTACATCTTTCATGGTTAATCTACTACAGCTTTTCGGCACAGATAAGAAGCTGTTGGAGAATCGAGGCAATCTTATCATCCGGCAACTTTGCGTTAGCCTGAGTGCTGAACGAATCTATCGAACCCTCGCAGATTGTTTGGAGAAAGATGAGGTACGCTGTTATTGCAGATTAGGCCCTGAAAATATTTATAACGATTGCAGGATGTTGAGTTCGCCAGTATTATGGTCCAAAATCTCAACAACAATCTCATTACGGCCCCGGAACTCGCCGAGTTACGTAAAAGATTGCGAAACCTGGAGACGAAGGTAAATTTCGCCATTGCTGAATCCAAAAGTGAGCTAACGATTTTAGGATGGACAAGCCTTCTTCGTAGCATTGTTTCGAGCTTGGTGTCATAATGCTGTCGCTACGTTTTCTCTCTGCCTACTGGCACAAGCCTACGAGCAAGCGTACAACCTACTACAGATATTGTTAGTCGACTTGCTTTCATGCCACATCTTAGACTGACACTATCAGCGCTGAGCTAGAAATGACTGTGAATATGCTCATTCAGATTGATAAGCTTGTGCAGCTTCTGGACTCACCTGTATTCACATGTAGGTCTTCCTTGGGGATAGAACGCCTCTTTCTGACAGCACTCAGATCTGCGGCTACAGCTTCTTGAGCCAGAAAGATACCCACATCTATATAAATGTCTTTATGGAGTACTTATGCTTCTTCCGCAATCGGCTGCATTTGCTGCACTTAAAAACCGTTTAAACAGTGTTAGTGCTATAGGCTACCTCCACATACCCCTCCGAACGTACGTTAATTCCTCGTCCCACGTTCGCCAGAAGAGTACCGAGGCTAAGTTCGGTAGCAATCCCCAGACATCTGCACCTAGCTTTGACCGGCCGGGTCGGTTAAAGCCTCGTGAAGATGGTGGTATCAAGTGGGTGGAGCTACTCGAGAAGTTTAAAAGTGTGCAGGAGAAGGCGAGAAGGGCACAAAAGTTGCAAAACCAAGTCGACGATGGTATATCAGCACCAAATACAGAGATAGAGAATATCAGGGAAAAAGCACTACCCGACGTGCCGAAACAAGCACCAACACCTCCAAGTACTAGCAGTGGCGCGCAGAGGATGCCACCTCCAAGTGGCCCCATACATAAATCCAAATCCAGTCTGGGTAATCTTGGAAGATTTGCTGGTGGAGTTGCTGGAAGGAAAGGAAAGAAGTGAGATTTCTGCTTTGGAATCCTTGCTTCGGAGGTACATATGTGTGGCTATGTATCTCATCGGTCGATCTGGCTATGTCTGCTAGCATGTCGTATTGTAGATTAGCATTGGCGTTGGCGGCGAATTGTTGGCACAGCAATGGCTTCAAACAGTAATGAGGCCAGCGACTTCACCTTGGAGTCGATACATGAGAATCAACCATGCATTGTGCCCAAGATATTGCATGGGTCGAATAAGCTCAAGATTACAAGTCTTAGTAGCCAAGCGCACAAAGCGATATGCGTAAAATTGCACCTTTCTGCCATTTTGCATCACCCTCAAGCCCCACGCTCATTGTAAAGTCCTATTGCACACGGAAGAACCGGGATTATGCGTCGTCTCCGTGGGGAAAGTAAGGCTGTGGATGACCATTCAGCTCGAGTCCTTAGGCACCGAACGGTCTCGCCGGCCTGCCTAGTCTCCAGGCTGCATTGGTGACTCTTCACCCCAATCACCCACTAGCAAAATATCGGTCAATGATTCATTGCGCAATAATAAAAGCAGTTCTTCCAAGACATATCTATCCCATAGTCATCTTCATCCGTTTTCTCAGGTACAAGTACGAGTTGTCGCCCCACCTCACAAGGTTTGGTGGTGCAACCTTCGCTGATCCCGATCAGCTTTTCTCTTTACTATCGTATCATCTTCACGATCTAGATAAGAATGTCGCCTCTACAATTCAGCGATCTACCCTTAGATATCAAAAAGACAGTCCTTTCTTATGTATGGCTATCTACCTGTCACTTAATACCATGGGGTATCGCTCACGCATTGGTTAGATACTGCGCCCAGAGGATTTAAAATCCCTGTGCCTTACGAGCAAGCAAATTCGCGAAATAGTTACTCCGCAACTGTACAGGAAGGTGCTACTTTTCATCGGTGGTCACAAAGATGTCCGAGTTTCGGGTCTGTTGAGCCAGTCGAACCCCGGCATACAGCACATCAGGAAAATCTACCTTCAACTTGAGAAGACCTTTGTCCCTCCTCCACTCGTCATCGAAGAAGACTCTGATGAGTCCTCTGAAGGGGAGGGAGAGCTGATGGTAGAGGATATCTCTGGGTCTGCACGCCAAGCTCAATTCACCGTTCGCCTGTTACTCGACTTCTTGCCTAATGATATTCTTGAGACCTTCAGGTACGTACTTGTACAAGTGAAGTGTTTACATAATCTCCAGCGTTGTGGAATCTGCATACCCAATATTACGTAGTATTTCCGCTAAATGCCTTTTAGTTGGCAGAATTGGGAGCCATTTTCGATGGATAATTGGATACTGCTCCTAAAGAAGCAGAGAAAACTTAAGGCGATTGAATGTGCGTGCGTTAACCGGCCCTTCATGCCGGTGCTTGAAAAGCAACCCGAAATTCTCAAGAACTTGGAAGGCGCATCAAGTCTGCATTTCTATCCTGACAACCTCGATCGATTACAGGCTTGTCAGAAAATCTTACAGTCCCAACCTAACATTACTGAGCTGCAGCTCTCAGCTGACCGCACCTTGGCCGACGAAATCACTGAAGGCCTCCAGGATTCGAGCACTCGGCCAGGTGTGATCACACGGACGATATTTAGTCATTTGATGCCTTTTGACACTTGCACGGCCCCAATGATATTGAAGAAACTCAGCATTGATAACATAGATCTGCGATACGCAGCTGATACTTATATGAAATTCATCAAATTCAGCTGCCTTGAGTCTTTGGTTATCGGAGGCTGTGTTGGTGCGGACGCCGTCTTCGCTCAAATGAGCAAACCTCATCTACGACCTACGAATCTAGAAAAGATCCGCTGGTTCCATGAGGAGACTAGCGAACCACATGCCCTTGAAGCTTTTGAAGGTTTACTGGACGCTCTCAATAAGTTGAAGATTCTGCACGTCGACCTCAATAACATCGTTGGTTTACCTAGGGCTGGAGCTATTGCACACCATGGCGGGACTCTTCAGTCCCTAAGCGTGAGAAGTCGAATGCGCCACGCAGAGATTCAAATGTACGACAGTGAGCCATTCGACGAAATTTGTAGCAATTGCCTCGAGCTCCGGCAGTTGTCAATAACGTTTCCTCCCACCTCCGTCACAGACGCGGCGCCGAGTGCCGATTTTAAAACCTACCTAGTAAGTTCGATGACTCTTTGCTTCTTCGCATGAAGTGCTCTGACAACCAATGATAGAGGTCGTGCAAAAAGCTGCGTCATCTCGTCACCATCAATTTTCACAGATGGCCTTCCACCACTAGTCCATTTGTCGGTAGGTCTCGGAATAAGCTAAAACCACTCTGGTATGATCTGTACGAGCATAATCTTCAACGTCTTGCACAGCAAATCTTCGTAGCCAGCGATGAGAATTCACAAGAACAAGGGTGGGGTTTGGGCCATCGATCCATGCTAGCCGTGATTGCTTTTGGTGCCAACGGAAAGACCTCATACGACGAACAGGGGCATCTCGTCAAATTGAAGCAGGTGTCATTCGTGAGGGGTAAGCAGGTGGACCCATTTGGGGTGACAACAATGATGGCCGTGAAGACAGTGTGGAAGATGGTGCAATTCATCGAGCCGGAGTCGGATATTTTGAACCACTCTTTGTATGACTTACATGACATTCACAATAGCCCCTAAGTTGTACGAGGCGAATCTGATTGTTTTCAGGGAAGTCAATCTACAAAATGAGCACAACAACCCTGACGGAGTCTGGAGGACCTAGGTGGAGGAACATCTGGTTATGGCTAATATCAAAGGATGGTGTTCGAGCAGTTGGCCCTCAGCGACATTCAAAATTTTGCGTGATATTTTCTGGTTAATTTAGCGAGCGTTTGCTACTCAGAAAATGATAAAATGAGATCTGTCTTGTCTTTTGATCAGAGGCCATTCCATTATCAACGTAAAATAGAACATTTAATGAAAAGCAACCAATATGGCTTAGGGTATGAGCCCTAGAGCCGAGTCATGCCAAGGGCGGAATTACTCCGGTATGTAGATGTCAATGACTATGAGCAATAATAGATCCTCCATCCTTTGAACATATTTGAAGATTGTCATATATATACTGCTCTGTCATTTCACAGACTACTTGTTCATGATGCTAACTTATCAGTGGTTCCGTATTCGCCGGTTACATCTGCAAATTTAGCAGCTGCAACCGATGCTGCATGGTGGGAAGCTGCATTGCTCCCGGGTAACATCGAATGAGTTCGAGGTCTGGGGAGGAAGATTGGGACTTGACGCCCGCGATCGACCTCATCTACTCTCTTTCCAGCAACAACGATTATTATAGCCAAACCACACCGTGGACATCGAACACCAATTCAGAAGAACAAGTGGCACAAAACGCAATCGACCGTCTTGAGCATGGAACACAGCTTGGCAACTTCGACAAGATCTGGCAATATTTTGGACAACCACTCAACGTACCACCTCCTATAGTTCCCACTGAACCCTCTGGAGAATTCATCGAAATCCTCAAAACTACTAGCGATAGTGCACAATTGGCCCTCAAGGGCGTTAAGTGGCGAGATGAGCTTGAAGGTGGAGACTTGGCGGACAATGATGATATAGACGAAACCCCGGACTTTTCAGGCTTGACAAAGGAGCAAAGGAAAAAAGCAAGAAGGAAGCTGAGACGCGAGGCTGAAGCAGCAAGGGTCGCGAATAGACAGAACGTAGCAAGCGGCAATGAAAACGATTCTGAGAAAGAAAGCCAACCACCGCCCAAACGCGACACTAAGCGTGACACAAGTCATCCAACTACGAAGGATGTTATATACCAAATCCTTCATAGGACTACCCCAAAGGCTAAGCCAGGGTCTCTTCGCTCAGGAGAGCCTTTTACAACGGGCATCCCCATCGATGTAGGGCCATGGCCTGTTGCCTTTCCACAAGCTGGCGCGAAAGCTGTACAGATACTGAGACCACCACCAAAAGAGCAAAGTGCATATGCAGCGGCAGCTGCTAAGAAAGCAAGACTGATGGTAATGCTTAATGAACGATTTCAAGACGAACAACACTCTCTCAGCAAGATTTCTTCTACACAGCAAGTTGACAATGCGCAAACTGTCACCTCAGAAAGCATACATGTCTTCATTGACGCATCAAATGTAATCTCCATCTAGTCGCACCCAGCCTCTTTCCCGAGACCAACTAACAGAGGTCCCAGATCATGATAGGTTTCCACGACGCCCTCAAATTATCCCGGGGACAACCCCTCCACTTCCGCATGCGCCGCCAACACCTCTCCTTCCACAACCTCTCCCTAATCCTCGAACGCGGCCGCCCAGCTGCCAAACGCATTCTCGTCGGTTCCGACAACTTCCCCGCCATCGAAGAAGCCAAACAAATCGGCTATGAAACAAACATCCTCGACAGAGTACACAAAGCGAAGGAACTTACTCCTCGCCAGAAGAAGTATCGAAATGGAAATGAAATTGGGAATGGGATCGGTACAATGCAGTCCGGCACAGGCAGCGGCTCAGAAACGACCGCTGCTGCTGCGACGCAGTACGCGCCAGAGAAGTGGGTGGAGCAAGCGGTAGATGAGATTCTGCATCTGAAAATGATGGAGAGTATCGTTGATGCTAGCGAGCCCGCTATTATGGTGCTTGCGACTGGAGACGCAGCCGAAGCTGAGTACTCTGGTGGGTTTTTGAAGATGGTGGAGAGGGCGTTGGCGAAGGGTTGGAGGGTTGAGTTGGCGAGTTTTCGCCATAACACTAGTTGGGCGTATAAGAGGAAAGATTTCAGAGGGAAGTGGGGGGGGAAATTTGGAATTGTGGAGTTGGACGATTTTGTGGAGGTGTTGTTGGGGGCGGAGTAAGGGGGGAGGAGACGTGGGCTATGGCTTGGTTTGTGATGCTTCTGTATCTGTTCGACGACGAGACCGTCATTGCCTTTTGCGGTTTTTGGGATGATGATGATGGCGAGGATGTCATGTTTTGCAACGCACGTTATGCATTGGTAAGATGATCTCTGCGGCAGAGCTCAAGCAGGTCTGCAAATACTAGGATACGGATGTAAGAGTATGGAGCACACTTACAGAGTATCAATCCAATGCAGATTCGCTGCTGCAGAACTTTCTTCAAAGATATATTCCTGTGGTATAACACCCGCTGACATGAAGATCCATTGCTCGATGAGCGAGCGTTCTAGCAAGTGCTTTCATGATGCCCAACGCCGTCATGAACAGGCTCATTACCGAAAGATAATCATCTCCTGTTACTATGACATTCTGCGTTCTTTCCGTATCTCCTGCTCCATTCATTTCCACATCAGGCAAAGTTCTCATTCATGGCTTCAAGGTTGGGTTATGTTAGTCGACGCACACATGCACGTCTGCGAACACGGCAGAGCTCAGGGACAAAGCAAAGGTTTTACATGAATATTGTTGCCAGGTGGCCTGTCGGGGTCTTCGAGGAGCAAATATATGTATCTTATAATAGGGTCGGTTTTTGGGTGGAATTGTCTCCTCAAAAGGTTTCATATCATGTCAGGTATTATTGAAGCTTGCAGGCATTTTACTGTAGAATTTCGAAACCCTGTATCCGCAATTAAGCAATTCATTTCATCAGCAGGACTTCTTGGCTGTGGGCAGGCGCTATGCCTACCTACCCCAGCTAACGTGCGGTATTCAAGCAAGTTGGGACTCATCCCATATCTTCTCTTCCAGTTAGAAACATCAGCTGTCAAGCTGGGAGCTCTTTAGGTGGTCCCTCTAAAGCGCTCAAAGAGTGAGGTGAGCTCTGTAGCTGTAACGGCGAAGCCAATAAGAGTAGATACGCCCAAATTTGGCCAGATCAACTTGCTGAAAACTTGTCCTTGCCTCATGCTGAGGTCAGGTACTTTATCTGTCTGATATTATTAGCGTACCAGCCGGAGGAGTCCAGCACAGAACATTGCGTGCATTGTTTGGCGTACAACGTCTTAGAAACTCGCTGGTGTCGCTAAGGCTTGGTCTTCTGCAAAAAGGTCGAGAAACGTAAGTCAAAGGAGGCGTAGATTTCGCTTACGTCCAGGTATGCTGGAATGGTCTCACTCCTTGCGAGGACCCTAAGGCCATGATAGCATCTGCTCCATTGGGAAGGTTTTCCAATTTTGGCAAGGTTTTACTGGGAGCATCCTTTGGGGAACTTCGCCAATTCTTGATAGCTGGCACGGAGGTTGGCCACTGAAGGATGCCTCAGCCGCAGAGCCGATCGATATGTATTTCGTGCATACGAAGGCAGGGAGCGCGGCCTCCAATAGATCCCTGGCCTTGGACCGGAAATATAATTGCTTATTGTAGCTTCCAACATATTTGGCAAAAGTCCGAATCAAACTACTCCTTGAAAGGGTACAATTGCCTTCAGCATCGAATCTCTAACCTTCAGCCCCTGTTGTATTGCGTCCAATGCCTTTGACGTACTCCTCATACTCTACTTTTGAAGGTAGCGTCTCCGAAAGCAATTTTGGAAAGAAGTCTATGGTCTGTACCATATTTCCGTATTGTGAATGTATCAAGAGCGCGGACAGCGTTGCGAGACTGTCTTCCTCGATGAGAAGTCAAAGGTGCTAAAAGATGTGTTGCGGTCCAACGTTGCAGAGAGTCTCAAAGAAAGACTTGATGTCTTGATATCCGTTAGGGGAACAGGTAGCACGTTTGCCGGACCAGGGTGATCTTCAGTCAATACCTTGTCCAGTATTATATGGGCAATCTCCGGTCGAAGTCGATCCATGGTATTTCCGCCCTCATTTTCGAAGCAACGGTGGGGTAGCTGTGTTTGCTAAGCAACTTTAGTGAGAATCAACTAAGCTGAGGTAGTACTCCATGGCTTATACAGGCTCGAAAAGTGGTAGAAGATGGATGTAAGGGAAAGTTCTTTTGGTTTGCGCGGCTTTGATACCATGTCTTTCGACTAAGAAAGCCTCGTAACAGTCAATCAAGGGATGAGGGCTGACACAACTGGAAATAAATTCACAATTTAATTAGACCCCATCCTAGTATCACGATGCTATGAACACGCTCCTCCTATGCATTGTATACCACTCCAGCTACTCGACCAATCATGCATTCAATGACCTGGAACATAGGAATCACCGCCTCTTTAATTCTCCAGAATGGTCCCGTAATGCCCCCATTTTAGGAACCTTTCCCCTGCGCTGCCGTACGCTGATCCTTGTTGGCAAGCTGTTGAACGGTAGATTTGCTTGGGTCTGGCTGACCAGCACTGCCCAGAGCATCAGATAAGCTAGCGCAACAGGCATATATGTATTACCCTGCTCCAGCACTGTATTTGGAGTCCTTGAGCTTCTGCTGGGTGGATTTGGCGGAGTTGGGAGTCACATCGACTTCGCAGCGGGATGTCTGTTAGTGGAATATAGTACTGAAACACTACACAGGGAGCGTACAGGCAGAGCTTCCTTTGCTAGCTGCGTCAGACATGGCTGCTCACCCAATACACTTGCGTGCTTCGATTTAAAAGTATACTGCAGTCTTCTCGCTCTGTAAATAAAACAACGAAGTTCGAAAATGTGGAGATATAAGGTAAGTACTTTGTACCGCTGCGCAAGTAGGTATCACGCGCCGCCTCGGTAATGACGCAGGTTTGCATGAAGTCAAGACATTTTTGGCAGGAGCGCATTTATAGGCTCTTGACTGCTCTAAAAGGCCAGTCCTCACCAGGTAAAAGATGAAAGAGAAACATTGTTTCTGTGTCTCAAGCAGTCAGCCCAAGAAGTATTGGTGAGCGGAGTAGATAGAACTATGGAGTGTGCTCGCAACACGTTGATCCAAGATGTTAATTTGGTAGGCAATTGCACTTTTTCCAACATGGTTCTCTTGTCTTTGTCTAAAGGTCGATACCATCGGCGACTATGATCTACTTTGTACGCTGGGGCGGTAGAACTAGGCTATATTTAAATCGCCGCGACAACTGAATGTTTTCCTTGGCTGACGATGTCGACGAGATCATTCTGCGGAGGCCTGTGGCCAAAGCCTTAGGCTTCCTTGCCCGGTGTTGGCGCTTCCCTATTGCTCACCCTGAAGAAACAAAAACCGGCTTCCAGTTACGGGGTTGGAAGGGGCCTAGTATGACACTCATGGGGCCTAGAGTAGGGAGGCCGGCCGTATGAACTAGCTAAAATTGAGATTTGGCGTCAAGGTGGCTAACCTATCAGGCCGAACAGGGGTCTTTACACCTCCTGCCAGGTTCTTGCCAACTCGTATACTCTCATAGTATAAAGTCAACAATTACCCATACTTTACTATCACCATGCATGGTGCCCCTGCATCTCCACCACTACATCACCGCTCAACATGTCAAGTACTACCCACAATGCCTGCATCGTCAAAGGCACCGGTTGCTCCTCTCCTACGAACCTTCCCGAGTTCATTGACACCAACGCCTGCCTCTGTGGCCTCCTAGAATCCGCATCGGAGCTCCCAGACAACGGTGTAAACATTGAGCTCTGGCGTTGTATTGGTAACGCTTCAGCTGATGTTACCCATGGAGACAATGGAAAATGGTACAATACAACCTTACCAAGCGAGGAGCTATCTGGTATCAACGAGAGTCAGAATTGGGGTCAGAACCCACCAGACACGAGCCAGGCATATGTCCTAGTGACAGTAAATGGCCAAGCTGCCTATCAAGTACTGGGTTCGGGAGGGTCACCAGAGTTGATCGGCGCTGATACGGATTGCAATGGAAACAACGACACAACTTTGTCAGGGATGTACTATGCAAAAGGGAAAGACTCTTCACCCTCAGCTTCCGCCACAATAACCTCCTCTACGTCATCCACCTCTTCTGCGAAGACAGTTTCTAGTGCAATAGCCACGTCAGTATCCGTGGCCTCGAGTTCAACAACGGCGCCTCCAAGTTCTACAACGTCCACCGGATCACCGTCAGCCAGTGCTGCTGCACCCAAGGGCGGCTCGTCATCTGCAGCAAATCACGTCTCCTTGAAGTCAGCCTTCCTTGTGGGATTGGTCTTTGCGTCTGTAGGCTCAATCCTAATGTGAGCTATGGATGTGTTACGAGTCTCTTTCTGTAGGGAAAAAGGGCAAGGTTGGAGTAGGAGAAAAATCAAGCTTGCCAAGGCAAAACATTGGGACAGACGTGGGGAACATGCGCACTGTCGATTATGTACCTGTGAGCCCTTCTGCTGTCACTTAGGCCATGACGTTGTTCCTTTGGAAAGCTAGTTCCTACGCATTGCGTACCACAGCGTTCTCCTATTTGTAAATTAATGTTGAGGCTTAAAGCATGCAACGTCGTTCACCATAAAAATGTGTCTTTTTGTTCGCAAGTAAGAGCAGAACATATGAATGCAATTGTTCGGAAGGAGGATGGATTTTGTCGTGATTTAATGACGGAGATGTAGATCTATCTCATAGACTTTGCAAAGAGGCCGAATAGGACAGGGCCAGGGCAGGACCAGTCCATGTCGCTCACAGGCACGCACAGACTCGAAGTCATCCAATCGTTGTGTTGATGAGGATCAATTGGCGCGGGAGTGCGGCTCTGCAGGCTTTAGGGTGTATGCTGTCAGATTATCATTTTTGACTCTCTACTGCCAACATCTTCGTTATTCGTTATTCGTTATTCGTTATTCGTTATTCTTTCCCCAGGGTAACCTAGACCGATCTTTCCCAATGTGGAATTATCTCGGCTCTAACATCTCCTTATAACGGCCTTGCATGAATCGACGACGAGATTTTCCAGCCTAGCAGTAGGCTCACCGTACGCAAGGAAGGCCTACCAATCACAGTCACCGCTGCAGGTTCCGCGAAAACGTGCTTGCATGACTACCCTAAATGTACTCTGTAAGTAATGCTGCCCGGGACATGCGTTGTATCGTCGCAATCGACAGGCCAACATCAGATGAATTGCTGAGTTAGGGAAGGCTGATGGGTGATGATTAACGATTGATGATTGATGATTGCATGCGCTTCTAACATCACGCTGAAATTGTCTTACTGGATCGCATGGGTGACGACAGATCTTGTTGGCTCATCGCGAATGACAGACGCCAGTGTTTCGCGTATCAGCAACTATTCTAATAGTCTACGACACCTTGTCATTGTGCAGCAATTGGCCACGCTATACGCAGTGATCTACCAATCCGGTGTGGAAATACTTGCGGCCACTACTCGTTCTGGCCCAACGTTCTCGAATCATCCCATGTCCCTTCTTTCCACACAACGAAGCTTTGGCCATTATCCATGCGACAAATTCTAGGTCTATGGCTTCTCAGGAATGAAACTTCCCAGAGGAGAATAGAGTGGCCGACCGACTGTACTCTTTCAGCAAAGCCAATCCAGGTAGACCGACTATGGCCGCAGCATGCGTTCCCTTCCGCAGGGTAAGGGGGACAATGCTATTGAATCTATGCTTACCTGCAGCTGCAGGAGCAGAAATATAATGTAAGCCCCATCCAGATACCCCCACCACAGCCCCAGCAAAGTGCTAAGTGCGAACTCCGCTGATAGCGATTTCTATTCACAGGAGATATAGCTTGACTCTCCATTACCCATCCCCGGTTTCTAAATCCATGCCAGGAATCATTATCAAGCGATGGCGGACTCAGGGCTTCCATCTTGCAATCAGAACCATGGGCCCATGATACTTATTCTAGCCTATGTTCTACTATCCTTGGCTATCATAACAGTGGTGTCACGGCTGTATTTACGATCGAGTCTGCGGCATGGGCTCAGAGCTGATGACTATACAGTTGTCGCAAGTTTGGTGAGTCTGTGACCATGCTGTCTCTCAGCAACACTGCCTAATAAGCTTACCAGGTTGCTGGTATCATCGGAGTCGGCTCTCTGACCAGGCTTGTGGATGAAGGCCTCGGTAGACACATATATTGTATACCCCCCGAGCAGATCCCTTCAGCGGTGAAATGGAGCGTGATCGCCCAGATCTGGAATATCATAGGGATTGGGCTGTGCAAGATCTCGGTTTGCCTATGCGTGTTGAGGATCATCGACAGGGCGCGGAAAGGCCTGACAGCTTTTCTCTGGACCGTCATCGCATTTGCTGCAGCCAGCCATTCAGCACAAGTCATCCTGTTTCTGGTTCAGTGCAGACCAATGAACGCAATCTGGAATGCCGATGTGCATGGACAATGTTTCTCGCCACATATTACCTACCTAGCTGGGTACATTGGGTTCGGTCTTGACGGGTTAACGGATTTGGTATGCGCCGGTATCCCAACATTCATTTTACATCGGGTCCAATTAAGCAGTCGAACCAAAATTGCCCTCTGCACGCTCATGGGTCTTGGTTCTCTCACGGCAGGCTGCGCCATAGCAAAAGCAATCACACTCAGAGGTGTCTTTGAGAAGGACTACACCTGGGGTCTCTGGAAACCAGCAATCTGCACCATCATCGAACATCTAGCGGGCATCACCCTGGTCTCACTGCCAGCACTCAAACCGCTATTTAATAAACTCCTTAATGTTACCCGCGGTAGCTCTGACTCTAACATGCCATACGGGCGATGGCCTGGCAACGTTTCAGGCGACAAGTACGGATTCGAAAAGTCTCTCAAAAGCGATGGTAGTGAGCCCACAGCAATGCAGTCGTTTGAAAATGCGATTGTAAAAACCACAGACTTCCGACTAAATAGCGAGCATACTTCCCAGATTAGCCAGCATCTGGAAGATTATTGGCCGTTACCACCCTCTTCTGTTAATGTTGCGACTGCGGAACGTTTTGAAAGATCGAATGTATTGTGAATAATATTATTGAGGTACATGGGTACATCGCATAGAACAACCGATAGAGGATGATTGGCGCTTAGCATTGGCGTTAATACAGGGGGTCAAGTAAATTCATGGAACGCAGCAAATATTGTATTTTTACGCATCTAAAGTGAATATGTACGCATGACATCCGCTTCGTGGACGGTGCAGTCTACCTGATGTTTCATCGTCTCTTTCTCTGCTCCGATCCATCTGCTGCACGCCTTACCACCCCTGCAAGGCTGCAGAGCCTCATCTCGCTCGCCACCCAAAACAAGCCAAATAAAACAGCACCATGCCCTCACCCACCCTCTCCCCAAACGACACTCAAACCCTCTCCCTCCTCCTCAACCAACCTCCTTGCACCCAATCCACCCTCATTGATCCCGCACTTCCCTCTCCAAACCCCCAACTCCAAGCCCAGGAACTTAGCATCCTCCACCCCCTAAACACAGCCAACCCATCACCCCCAACCCTCACCAATGCAATCACCGAACTAACCTCTCTAATCACCTCCAATCCTACATACGCATCCGCATACAACAACCGCGCCCAAGCTCTACGACTCCTTCACGGCGACGACCTCACTACCAAAGACCTAGCTGCCAGTACAGTATGGAATGATCTCTGCACCGCTATTACCTACGCCTCACCATCACCTTCGGCTGAACAACAACTAGATAGCGATAAATCCGATCAGGCAGATGTAATCAAGGTCTCCCCCTTCGCCGCGACAGTGCTAGGAGCAGCATACACGCAGCGCGGTCGGCTTCTTGTGAAACTATCGCAGCGAAAAGAGGAAGAAGGGGATAGCTGGAATGGGGGCTATGAGGAAATGTTGCCGGAGGTGTTGAGAGGGAAGAAGGCGGGGGTGGTGGAGGAGATGGCGAGTAGGAATTTTGACATGGGGGGTAGGTATGGGTGTGAGGTGGGGAGGGAGATGGCGGTGAGGACGAATGTCTATCAGAAGGCTTGTGGGGGTATTGTGGGGGAGGCGATGAGGGGGGAGAGGATGGGGAGGGGGGGATGAGTTAAGAAGAACGCAAGAAATGGATGAGCATGGTTTGGGGGGTTGAGGGAGCTGCGATGGATGGCTTGGGATGCTGTGAGTGGGGATCAAGGGTGTGGGGCGGAACCAAGGCTTGGTTATGCTTATGCTGACTGGAAAACAGACGCTTGCGACAGAATGCAGTCGGTGAGATCACCGCCAGGTCTATCAAATCCCAATAACACCAAATTGCAGCAAGGAGTGATTCCATCAAGGAGAATTCGTTAGGAAGACATGCATGCATAGCTTCATAATCCTGTCATCTCAATCCATACAATTTTTTGCTCAATGGCTGATATATTGAAACACAGCACTGACCGCCTCGTCCGCGGTCTCCTGCCTCAACAGCAAATCCTGAATCTTCCCCAACGCACCTGCCTCCCCATCGTTTACGAAATGATTCCAAGTGCTGGTGTCACCGTACAGCATTGCAGGAGCTTTGATATGCTGCTTGCCGTCCGGCTTGCATCTCTTGCACTTGAAGCTGTCATGGGTGTCGCTCGTTGTGCCCGGCTTGTATTGGAATAGCTCCTTTAGCGAGTCGAGCGTAAAATGCCTTTCTACATCTTCGGCCGAGTCTACGACACAAGAGGAGAGGGATTGCTTGTGAGACTGCCGCTGGAAGATCTTCTCCTCGATCGAGCCGGTCGCAATGAAACGATAAACGAAGCAATCCTTCTTTTGCCCGTCACGCCATACTCGAGCTAGGGCTTGTTGGTCAGCAGCTGGATTCCAGTCAGGGTCGAAGAGAACAAGGCGATTGGCGCCGATAAGGTTGAGGCCGCAGCCACCGGCTTTGCTGCTAAGGAGAAAGACGAATTCTTCGCCTTCGGGGTTATTGAACTTGTCGACAAGCTTTTGCCGCTTGTTGACATTCATCGTCCCGTCAAGGCGAAGACAGCCATACCCACGATGCCGGCATAGCTTGTCGAAGATGTCGAGTGTCTGGGTGTAGTTGCTGATGAGTACGATCTTATCGTTCGTATCTTGTCGAATGCGCGCAAGCATACGGTCAAGGACTTGCATCTTGCCCGAGTACCACGGCTTGACATCCCGATCCCTGCCTCTGGCATCTTTTGGCGTATAGTCATCGGGGAAAAGTTGCTCGCAGCCGGGAAGATCGTCGGGTAGATTCAGAAGGTCCGGATGGTTGCATAGCTTCTTGAGCATACCAATGGCTTTCAAAGGCTGGCTGCCTTTACCCCTCAGCAGACTCTTGATCTCCGGACTCTGTATGAAATAGTTATAAAGATCGAGCTGGAACGGGGCAAGGTTGCAAAAGACCACATGTTCATACTTGACAGGCAGATACTTTGATAGAATGTCGTTAGTACGTCGGATGATAAATTTGTTGACCAACGCAAGGAGCTCTGCAAGACGCTCGTTCCCCTTCTGCTGATCTGCCTCTGTTCCTGCGGCGTCACGTCCTCGCAGGATGGGTAGCTCGTACTGCTTGCGAAATTCGGCTCGTGTACCAAGTAGATTGGGGTTTGCGAAGTTCAGAAGAGAAAAATACTCCATCAGATCATTCTGGATAGGCGTCCCAGATAATATGACCCTGCGGTCCACGTTGAGTCCATTAAGTGCCGTAAAGGTCTGGCTTTCACCATTTTTTAGCCGATGGCCTTCGTCGCAAAGAAGTAGGCCGATATCTGTATTGCTGAGTGTCTCAACATTCAGTCGAAGAGTCTCGTAGGAAACGATGAGCACAGGTCGTACGACGGATCGACCACTAGCAACGGACCATTGTTTGAGCTGCATGGTAAGCTCCTCTTTGGAAGCCTTGCCGTCAACTGCGAAAGGAGTGACGGCATCTGTCCCAAGCCATTTTACAAGCTCATTGGCCCAATTTCGTACTAAGCTTGATGGACAAGCTATGACACACTTCTGAATTGTGGACTTGCCGGCCTCTGGGGATTGCTTTAACAATGTCCACATGAGAGTGATACATTGTAAGGTTTTGCCCAACCCCATCTCGTCTGCCATGATACAGCCATTCGCTTTCGGATCTATCATTCCCGTGACACATTTATATAAGAATTTGACACCCTCGACTTGATGTGGTCTTAACACTTTTGCTAGCCTTGGATCAATGACCACAGGGACCTTCGGGTGATCATCAACCTGCTTTCTCAGGCCCAATATATCTGCCAAGCTCCTATGCATTATCGGAACATCTAGCTTTGGCTTATCCTCCTCTTGGCTCATTTTGACCACTTCTTTCTCTGTCGTAGGTTTGTCATCGATCGTTGGGTCGAAGAGGACGATGGCAAACTCTCCACTAGGATCGTGCAGCGGCTTCGCAACAAAAACAGCTCCCTTTCGCATACCTAGGGTGGGCGCTGGTCGAAAGGGTTTGTAACCCCCGGAATCCTTGTTAATCAGTGGTACGGAGAAGCGCTGGCGAAAGAGTGTATTCTTGTCCTTAACTTTAAAGACAGGAAATTTATTCGCATCTCGGTTGGCCAGGGCAAGACGATCCTCATTCGTGTATGGCTTGTCGCCATCCTCAACGCTGCCATCTGCATCCGCATAGCTGATTTTACGCTTTTTTCTGGCCGGCTTGTCAGAAGCCCGAGTGGTTGTCGCACTACCAGGGCACCGGAACGGTTTGATAAGACGGTCCATCGATTGTGCTCCGCCATCGTAAAGACGTGCGGCTTTCTGGTGTGCTGGGATGTTTTCCTTGTCAGCGGAATGATCTAAAGGCTTTGGTCTGTGCATTGAAGATATTCAGGAGGTGCGTAACTATTATCTCCTTCGTGGTGGATCAAACAATGATTGTCGTCAGAGACGCGTCTCCCGTTTGCCACGAGACGCGATTCACGCTAAGTCGCGATATCACGTGCAGTAGTTGATCACATTTATTCTTCGAAATTGGCGAGAGCTACACGTAATTCACAAAGTACAATGTAGAATACACTCTACATCCTAAATCAGTGGACCTCGGAGGATTTCTGGTAAAGTATCGACCTGAAGCTTTAACTACTGCGTTGGTTGCTCATCTGCTCCACCCAGAATCTTCTCACATCTTGTTTACAAAGCTTTCACCCTATACCTGGACACCTTAACTCTTTCCCGCCTTCGTGAAGAGAACGATTTCTAAACATCAGAATGAGCCATCATTCAAGGTGCCCAAATTTAGGTGCCATGTAGTGGAATTCGGGCAATGAGCGGTATTGGGGGTTCTTTGAGGTTTGCGAAGGAGGCGCCTAGTTGGTGAGCGAAAGTGCTGTAGCTAAACCTCGAAAAGACGCTATAGTAAGTTGCGTTGAAGGAATATGCCCATTTTTTCAAGGGGAAGGGCATCTCTATCTGCGCCCCGTCCGATGTCAAACCGGATGCAAGTAGTGTCACGACCGTAATGACTGGAGATAATCAAAGTCTGCACAGCAGACCCCATATAATACCATTCTGCTAAATGACTAGAGAACCTCGCAAGCATGTGATAACCGCCGTAGAGTCAAAGAAAGTGATAGTAGTACAACTTGGGGAAAGTCTCTCGAAGTGTTCCACCATTAGAATCACTCTGCTTTTGTGTAAAACCGAGCAATCTGAAAATCTCCCACACATGCTTTTAGATGCAAGGCTAAGTTCCAATTTGAAATGCCGAATAACATGCAGTCAACAGTGCAAGCGCACTACATGATCTGGTCTTGCGTCAAACCTCCAGTCTCTTCCTGACCTTCCATTGCATCTCCTGGGTTTTGGTACTTAACATATGTAAGACCGAGAGGACGTCCGCCATACTGGTACCCAGTGAATTTGGCTACAAAAATGTTAGCAAGTAGTTGCGTTGACCGTCTTGTCGAAGTCACGTACTAATAGCAGTCTCGGCGTTCTCACGAGTGTCAAATTTCACAACTCCAGTTCCACGGGAACGGCCATTGGGCTCATACTGAATCTCAGCACGCTCGACCGTCCCAATGGTGGTGAATAGCTCGACAAGGTCCTCGTTGCTGGTAGACCACGGCAACTATAACAGTAAGCAAAAATATTGAATCGTTAAGCAATAACAACGTACGTTGCGAACATATATGAGCTCGCTTGGTTCCCCTCCGGACGAAGCGTAGTCGGTAAACGGATTGGGTGGTGCAGCTCCTGCAGCAGGTGCAGCAGCGTCGAAAGAGCCAGCTGTAGGAGGAGCTCCATAGCCACCACCATAGCCACCACGACCGCCATAACCACCACCAAAACCCCCACGAGCACCGAAGCCGCCTCTACTACCGCCAAACCCTCCCCTCGCACCACCGTAACCGCCGCGACCTCCTCCGAAGCCGCCACCTGGTGGTCCAGCGAACCTGTCTTCACGGACTTCTAGCACACGACCCTGCCAATCGTAGCCATTGAATTGCGCAATTGCATTGCGTGCATCTTCTGGAGTCTCGAATGCAACAATTCCGGACCCTTTGGGGCGACCGTCCGGACCTAGGTGGACATCGGCACGGATGACGGCACCTTGCGTGGCTACAGATGATATGTCAATTCTATTCCCTATTTTTGAAAAGGGTAGGCACTGTTAGCACTTGGAGTTGGCACATACTAGCTTGACGGAACAAGTCCTTCAGATCTTGCCAGCCAACCGTGTAAGGCAACTAGAGAGATCTTGTCAATCAAAGTAATGCAAATTAGCACGGAGACGGGTGAGGTTAGGAATGACAGACGTTATTAACGAAGATCTGGCGTCCGCCACCTGAGGCTGGAGGCCCTCCGTAGCTTCCGCTGCCGCCGCCGTAACCGGCGTTACCATACCCACCTCTGGGGGGCCCACTCTCGTAGCCTCCACGGGCGGGAGGCGGTCCAGTGAAACGAGGTTCGGCTTCGCGATCCTAAGGGACAGAAAGTCAGTCATGGAACTTGGTGAGCGGACTAACGTCCGACCAGAACAGGTCCAGTTCTTCGAAGAGTCGGTGGTGCAGCTTACTTCTCGAACGTAGACGAGTCTGCCCATAAGATTCTGGTTGCTGAGCGTATTGACTGCTTGCTGGGCTTGTTCCCTTGTTGCGTATTCCACAATCCTGGACCATGTCAGTGGCGATCGTACAAACGCTGCAGAATGTCCTTACCCGCATCCCTACATAACCCGCGGACAATGTCCCAATCCGTCAATCCAACGTCCATCAAACCAAACAAAACCAGAAAGACCACCGTCTCTACGCATAGGCGCCCACCTTCGACATTCCATTCGGAAGCAACAGCACATCGGCAAAAAGTACCTCCCCCGCTAGGAGTCGTAGTTAGCTTGCGTCCCGGAGGTCTTGATCGATTTCATGGATGACAGGGAAGCTAACCTTGTCTCATGAAGTCTTTAAGGTGATGCCATTTCACATCATACGAAAGGTTTCCGACATAGACGCGGCGTTCCTGCTGGGACGATTCTCGAACAGACGCCATCATTTGCTCCTTTGCTTGAGCACGCTCCTCGTAGCTTCTAGGTGGAACTGCTGTCCCCCGGCCGTAGCTTGAACCTGAGTAGCCTCCAGCACCACCAGTCATCGGCGACCTAGATCGACGATCGCTTCGGCGATAATCGTCACGACTTCGAGAACGGCTGCGTGGCGAGTAAGAGCGACGACGGCGTGGGCTCCGAGAGCGACGTCTTGGAGATCGAGATCTCTCTCGCTAGGCAAGTTAGTTGACTCTGCCAATCCAGCGTAGAGTTCGCAATTTTTTTTCATGAGGACGAGATGGAATGTATGTGCAATGTAAACGGAGTGCAAATTTTCGTTTTGGGAGATAACGAGTGATGAGGGGCATTGGTAGGATTCCAGCTGAAGGACAGAGCGAAGCAGCGGTGTACTTTGTTCAAAAGGCAGCACTCGGCGAAATTCCGAGAGGTGGGTTAAATGTGGTTATGGGTGCTAATTTCCTGTGCGCGAAAGGAACAGGATAGCATATTTTAGGCACAAAGTGGAAATGTAGACTTACAGCGTGAGGTCGGTATACGTCTGCTGAATCTAGAGTAAGAATATAAGCGTGCAATTTACGTTATGTTAAAGAAAGCAACGCAATTGGGTAGATGTCAAGATTGAACGAGTCTCGGGCAGCAGGCAGCGGGAGTATCCCACGTACACGCGGTTCTACCGGTCGCCAAGGGTAGACTAATCTTAGTGCAAAGGAAGGGGATGGAACATAGGGAGGATATGACGGACCCATGATAGTAGTAGGTAGCGAGGACCAACGATTGCCGAGAACGATAGCTTCTTTCTTTCGCTGTGATAATGATCGAAGTCGATGCACGAGGCGTAAGAGTTGGCAGCTGGACCAGACAGAGATGGCGCACAGGGATAGAGAATAGTCGGGACCGATCTTCTGCAGCTAGACACGACGAACCCTTCGGACCAGGAGCAATGAGAAGCCGACCAGTCAATTGTTTGTCAGAGCTGCAACACCCGTTTCCGTCGTATCAATGGGAAAGATATTTTTCAAGGAAGAAAGAAGGAGGTGTGGAGAGTTGCCTGGGGCTGCAGCTCAAGTCTCCAGACGCCTAGTTTTGCCTGATGTGCGGGTGCCGCTGGCGTGTCTTTTCCCGAGCAATCAGTGGTCTAGGTGACGGTCAGCCTCAACACTTTCTTGCGCAAGAGCAGGGGGTAAAGTGGGAGAGGCGTTTCTTAGCAGTAAGAGCAAAATCGTACCTCAGCGATTTGAGAGGCTGGCGGGCAAATGAAGGCTACTGGGGAAAGAAGCGTTGGACGGGCGGAATACGCAGGTACTCAAAGCCCAATCAGAGGGTCATTCGCAAGATTATGGTGTTCGAGGAATAGTAGGCCGAAGTAGTACGGTGTGGGTGTTGACGATGGTGGTACCTGGGTACGCGAAATTTCGAGGTACTTTTTCTTTACCGGATCATCGCGACTGCAGTCAGTATGTAGAGTAAAATCATTCGGCGCTAACGGAACGAGGGAAGTCTAAGCCCTACGCCTTGGCAGGAATGTTTGGCCTTGAGTTACATTTTTTTCCTTTTGGACTTTCTAATGATAAAGAATCTTTTTGACTACCACACGTCCACTTTCGAATCACACTCTTCATCTGTGTCACCATGCACCAGGCCATCTGAGATGAAGGACCTTTTCATTTCATCTCCTATTCTACAGCGTATAACTCCTTCACTGTTGGGGTTGGGGGTGGCGGCTCTGCACAGCAAAGGCACGGCATCTCTCAGCACGTGCTCTCATAGCCTGTGCCAATCCGCTTCCACTCTTGTCTGATCTTCCCTATTCCTGGTCTAATGGAGGATGTCATTACATACAAGCTCAGCCTATCTGACTGCCGCTCAAAACACTCGTAGCCTAGTACCGTTTCAGGCTATTGAACACTTGACGCTCCACATTTTCAGCGGATGTCAGTGCGTGTGGCTTAACATCACTACCAACCGAGCTATACTACCGTCCGGTGGCGTGAATTGCCCGTCAACTATTGCCAGTATGTGGATGCTAGCTGAGGGCACTATCAATGACGCTTAATAACCCTTGGAATAACACCGTGTGGGACTTTCCTGATCTCGATACACCAATCAACCATCGACGGCTCGTTCTTTCCATCATACCTTAGTCTGACACAGCAACCAGTGACGGGCTTTGAGGAGGCCGAAGGTTACCTGGGCCTCAAACATAAGGAGGCGGTCAAGGATAACTTTAACGGGCAATGCAGTAGAGGTTCTCTGTACGAAGGAATGCAGATTGCTCTAAACCAGCCGTCAGAAGAGCCTCCAGCCAATCCCCTGCTCCAAGGGCCTTCCCGCTCTTCGACAATTACTGTATGTAGGACTGTAGCACATGCAGTAAGACTTCGCTAAGGTTTACCGGGTTCATGCAGCTCGGACATCCTACACCTAGACGCGGCGGTCCCCGCAATGTAGCCCAATGTAAGGTAAGGTGTAGTCTGAGGATGATCTGTAAGGGCTACGTTAGAAGACTCTGCTCCTAACCAGGTGCAATATCACGCCGCGAAAGAGGAAAAGAGTGGGATTGGTCCCACACCAGTTAAGGTTCACGGCCTTGGCAAGACCATACTCTTTTGACCCCCAAACTTCCAAGCTTTCAACCCATTGAATCTGGCAATCGTCAAGCTATTCATGCACCTACTCGAGTACACAGTACAGTATACCCAGCACAACACACACAACACACACAACACACACAACACACACAACACACACAACACACACGACATACACCTCGCGCAAACATGTCCATTTTCAGGCTACTGCAGGCAACCTGTAGTAAGCCGCCATCACGCTTATACTCCAGCTCAAACTTCGTCCCGTCCTGTGGCCTCTCATGTGGCCGCTTCTATCACTCTTACGAGCACGACCGGCCCCCACCTTTCAGCCCCACTGAAGACCGCATCCTCTCCGCTGCTCTCTCCCACGTTCCTACTCATGGCTTCACTACTACAGCTCTTACCCAAGGCGCACGGGCTGCAGGCTACCTAGACATATCCACCAACCTCTTTCCGGCTGGTCCCTTTTCAATCGTGAATTATCACCTGGTAACTCAGCGCCTTGCTTTAGCGAAAGACGTAACGCCGGCTAGGCATGACCCTATCAAGATTCCTACCAACATCAACAAACTCATACTACGTCGCTTACATGCTAACAAAGCCATCATCCATCGGTGGCAAGAAGCATTAGCATTGCTGGCCACGCCTACCCGTCTTCCAACCTCCCTACGTGAACTTGCCCTGCTCTCTGACGAAATTTTGTTCCTCGCCGGCAGCACCGATGTCACCTCAGTCTGGTATACCAATCGAGCAGGCCTCGCTGTTATATATGCTAGTGCCGAATTGTTCATGACAACAGATACATCTGAAAACTTCGTGGAAACAGAGGAGTTCTTGGCAAGGCGGCTAGAAGAGGGGGAAAAGATAAAGAGCTTTGTAGGAGGTGTAGGCACCTGGGCTGGCATACAGGCTGGCGGCTTCGTGGATGGAATGAGGAGTAAAGGTGTCAGAATATGAACATATAAGGTTTGAACGACGCCAGAGGGGCATGGACGCCGTCTCCTACCTGCAATTAGGCGTCATTACCGTGGCTCAGGTTCTGAGATCCGATCACCACCGTTAGCCGCTTAAAAGGGTATCCATGGCTCTGCGTCAAGGAGCTTGGATTAAAATTTCATGAGATGTCATGAGTCGCGAAGATCTGGTCCTTAGCCTACGTTCCAACACCATGGAGATAGACAAGAATTTTGTGTAGTGGGATGACTACCGTTGATGTAGGTTTAGCATGGCTGAAAGAGGATGATACACGCATGCTTCCGCTCTGATGGAGGTCTAGTGGACCCCGAGGGACTGTTTGTCCAAGGAAGGAGTAGTACACACCCGAGCCTCGGAACCAGCCTCATGGGTTCGTGGTCCCTCTAATCAGGCCGCATTGAAGGGATCCTCCTTGCCAGAAAGCCATGCGCAAGACGGGACTTCGCCAAAAGAAGATCTAGCTCTTACATCCATTGCACATATCGATCGGAATTCTTTTGCCGACGATATATGGCGATCCAAGAGATCTCACGCGGTCTTCGGCGCTATCGTTTTACATAGGTTGTTTATAATCCGGAAATGACATGTAATATGTACCTATGCAAGCCGGTCCCGACGATAAGCCAGATCAGGCTACAATGCGAAGCCTCTTTTAATGGTCTGGAAAGGCGCTAGCTACAATTGGAATGTGTTCAAAAGCAAGACCGAGCCACCAGCGCATGAACCTAATACTCTCTTTGTAATTGGAAAGATTCTCTCGGTCAACAATCTACTCGAGCTCCGCCAAGTTCTCCCTCCTCGCTGTCATACTCTCTCTCTCTTCCCTTTGAAATTCTTCCTCTTTCGCCCGCGCTTCGAGGCCCACGATTCTCCTATATCCCTCTAGCGTACCCCTCATATGCCAATAATGCTGCACCACCGGTCCCATCTTTCCAACTCTCCCGTACCGTCTTAGCCGCCTCAATCTCGCGAGCAATACCATTGTAACTGAGTTCGTTTCGATGCCCTTGTCCATCATCTCCTGCAATAGGTCTGCCATGCCGTGAAGGTCGGAATACTCTGTCCATTTTAAGAAAAGCAATTCATTGTATAGCCCCGGGGATGTGCCGAGGACATAAGATATTGGACCGAGACGTTTGATTGTCGGGAGGAGGTACAGGGCGTAATTCGACGTAGGGTGATGGCTTCGCAGCAGTCTCAGCGCGCGAAGGAGGTACTCCGCATAATTCTCCTGCAAAATATAAAACAGCTCATTCGTAGCCAACCCCATAGAAACCTCTCTCTCAATGATTTCCTCCTTTTTAACGTTACTCTCCCTCTTCCTCTTCACCAAATGCTTCCCTATCTCCTCCCCCTCCCCTTCCCCCACCATCTTCTTACTCCTTTCCTTCGCCTCCTCGACCTCCATCTCCTTCCTCCTCCCCCTTTTGTCCTCCTCAATCTTCTCATTCAACTCGCTCACCACACTAAACACCTCCCGCTGTAACACTCCCCAGATCTCTACATCTGTGCTCGCTCGTTCCAACAACCGAGACACAACATCGTTATGCTTTTCTGCCGCTTTTTCTAAGCGAAGTTGGGTGCTCTTCGTCACCATTCCCGAACTGAGCGTGATGGAGCTACCCATGCTCAGGCGAAGAGGGCGCTTGAAGGTGCGCCAACCGGCGTCCGTGGCGATGACGGAGTCGATGGCGCGTTCTTGGGGTAGGTATTCGTATTGGGGATGATGTTTGTGGGAGGGGGCAAGTGTGGCGGCTTCTTCGCGGAGACGGAGCTCGCGGATGGCGGCATCGAAGATGGCGTTGAGGTCTTCATTGAGGTTGAATGACCTTTCTAGATTGTCGACTTCGGGGGAGACTTCTGCTTCTGCGTCGATGTCTTCTACTTCCGCATCTTGTTGGGAGGAGAGTGGTGAAGGGGGGGGTTGGGAGAGGTCTTTGAAGATGCGGTCGAAGACGGCTTTCTCGGTTTTGGTTATTGTGGACCGTTTGGAGGATTGGGGATTGGGATTTCCGAAAGAGACATCGGGCTGGGTGTAGGGGTCTCCTTCGAAGGGAACATTGTGGTCACGCCGTGTTTTGTATGCTTGTGCATGCGTTTTGTGTAGACAGGTGAATTGTCGAAAGGGTGGGCTAGCTCTGCCCCATTGGGAAGAGCCAGTTCGATGAGATTGCTGGAGCAGTGTTCGAGTACAATACAGGAAGGGAAGTAGGCTGCTTGATTGAGTGGCATACGACACCGTTGCTGGTGCGCCCAGCGCTTTTCGCAGCGACATGACCAGGTTTAGGAAGGTCAAGATGCTGTTTTTTTTGCAGGCATACCCGGATCAATCAGGGTTATACCCTAAGGTAGCTGCAAGCTTGCTAGCGCGAACGCGACTTGCTTAATTGATCTCGCGAGTAGGGTCATCGACGCGATTTAATGACGTGCCGGATCTGAATGCCATCAATTGCATGTCCACACTTCGCAAAAGTTCGTGATCTTCAGTCGGAACGATGGCACCAGAGCTTAGTGAATACGAGCGCCAAAGACAAGAAAATATCGCCCAAAGAGACAAACTCCTGAAGCAACTCGCCCTCGACGCTGGACAAGCCGGTCTAGGACCTCAAAAGCCCAAACCTGGACCCAAAAGCTCTAGTACACATAAGAAGAAGGCCCCGGTCAAGAGAGTTAAAGAGGATGTCGGCCCCAGAAGAACATCATCGCGACTACAAGGTTTGACCGCAGATAGCGAGGTTGCGAAGCGGAAAGCTGAGGAAGAGCATTTTGCCGTACAAGAAGCTGCGCGGGTTAAAAGACAGCGACAGTCGGGACCATTGGATTTGAGTGACGTAGTAGTGGCAGGGAAAGATTGGGATAAGAGTGAGAACTTCCTCGTCGACATCGTGTCCCGAGGAGCCAAACCTCACGTGCGAACTTTTGGAGAGACCGAAGTCAAGCAGACTACCGATAAGGAATTGCGCGCTCTGAGAGAGCAGATGAGTGGTCTAGAGCTGTATGATGGCTTTGAACCAAACCGGATCAAGATTACACCGGAGCGAATATATTCGTTGGGCTTCCATCCTACGAAAGACAAACCCCTTATCTTTGCTGGTGACAAAATGGGCAATCTTGGGATATTTGAGGCTTCTCAGAGGGCAGGCGCAGTTACGAAGGAAAATGGTGTGAAGAAGGAAGAAGATGAGGACGAGGATGATGAAGACGACGAAGACCCAGCGATAACATCGTTCCATTGCCACACGCGTACAATCTCCTCATTCCAATTCTCTCCCGCAAATCCCTCCCAGCTCTACACATCCTCCTATGACTCTTCTCTTCGTCTCCTTGACCTTACCAAATCCCAATCTACAGAGATCTACGCTCCCTCAGACACATCCCTTGATGAACCCCTTTCGGGCGTCGAAGTGGACCCTAGCGCTCCCCACATGCTCTACTTCTCCCGTCTAGATGGCCACGTTGGCAGAACAGATACACGCGCTCCACAAACCACAGACATATTTGAGCTTTCAGAAAAGAAGATCGGCGGTTTCTCCCTACACCCAGGAAATCCTCACTTCATAGCCACAGCGTCCCTGGATCGCTATCTCCGCATCTGGGATTTGCGGAAACTCAGCGGCAAGGTTGGAAGGCAGCTACCTGCTCTAATTGGAGAGCATGAAAGCAGACTCAGTGTTAGCCATGCGGCTTTCAATTCGGCAGGACAGGTCGCAACGGCGAGCTATGATGATACAGTAAAGATATACACATTTGACGGAATGGGCAGTTGGAGTCCTGGGCGTAAGATATCAGATAACGAAATGGAGCCGTCGGCTATTGTAAGGCACAATAATCAGACGGGGAGATGGGTTACTATGTGAGTGTCATAGGAAGTTCCCATTGTATAGCAAGCTAACTTCAGGCAGTCTACGGGCCCAATGGCAGCTTCGTCCCCCGGATTCAGTTCATCGTTTCTGTATTGGCAACATGAATCGTTTTGTCGATATTTATAACGCTAAAGGGGAGCCACTGGCTCAGCTGGGCGGTGATGGTATCACTGCTGTTCCGGCCGTTGCGCAGTTCCATCCCACTGAGCAGTGGGTTGCTGCAGGGACAGCAAGTGGGAAATTGTGTTTATGGATGTAGTGGGTTGTAGGAAGCTCGCGAGAAAACTATGAAAGGTGGTCTACGAGCGGGTGTTGGAAAGCGTAGTGTAAATAAATTAACCGGGAAAGTTTATATGTAACTCCAATTCGACTTTATATCAATTGCTAGCACATCTAACATTACATTCTCTCTCACGACGTGATGGCATACTTGCCAATTCTTGGACACAGCATTCTGAGGCTGAAGCTTTGAGCCATACATGACTCCGTTATCCATCTGGCTGCTCATTTGGGCCCTGACGATTTCCTCTTGCATTGTTTCTTCGCAGATGAGACACCACATCTTGTCATTTAGGTGAAGGTTTGACGTTGATATAAACATATCCTGAACTCTATTAGACCGGCGCCTAGAGTCTCGGCAGGCCGACGCCTCTATTGAACGACGGCCGATCCTTGACATGTCAACAAGGACAGCTCAGCTCAACAGCTCGGGATCATGCCAACAGCTGTCGAACCTCTGTGGGATGATCTGTCGCTTCGACTCTGACAGGAAGGCTTGTAGCGAAGAACGTACGGTATCAGCGTTGGTCTCCTCCAACAAGAGTCTAATCGTAACTTCCCATTCAATAGCCCGTGCTCCACGTTGGCATCCCAAGACACCATCCAAATTGTACATGCAACGGTAATAAGTATAACGAGGAGGCTCTGGTGCTGCCCACGCAACAGCCGAGTAGGCTAAGCGCATTTCTTGACTCGGACCAGGCACATGCATTTGACTGCCAGATTCGCAGCACGGTGGAAAACGACTCCGGCATAGCGATGCCCAAAAGAAAACTGGTCTCATGCTCCCACGGTGAACATTGCACTCAAGTATGACTTGCATCCTACTAATGACGCTCGGGATCTCCCCCGGTCATCAGGCTAGGCAGCCTCTAAACTTGCGAGGGACTCCGCATGCTTGCGGAAGAAGACCGTCACGGCCGAGGATCAAGATGATGATAGTGTGATGACAGAGGACCGTATCACTTCCTGCTATTGCGTCATTCCTGATATCGACCTGACCGAGACACCATAACGAAGTGCTAGCACAGCGCACATCTGAACCGTACTTTTGAGTTGGCAAGCGTAAGACATTCAGAGTCTCCCTAACTTCCGATGTGAGAGCGGCAAGCCTGCACCGTACGGTCCTTCTTTATATATATTGGATCTGCTCTCTTGACAGCAACGTATTTGGTTGTTCGTGTGTCTGATGCAATCTGTTTCAATCTTCGTATTGTAAGCTGAATCTGGATGCATTGAGACTGTTCAGGGAAGAAAGACCCACATTCTGTACATGTGGGATTGAGCACCACTAGAATTGCGGTATTACCAGTCCCCTTCAAAGTTGACCGAATCTTGATTGTTAATATTCACATCTGGCACATTCTAGCAGCTTGTGAGCCGTTCAGAATGGCAAGAACTCAAGCCAAAGTCCTCATTCCTCGTGACGAGCATTAGGGCCATTGCGCTATACTATACTTCTGCTGTAGTCCTCTTGAGCCACGCCGGGCAACCACAGCACTCTATTCGTTTTTCTTATCAAGGGACTTGGCTTGCTGGTGGCGCTCGGTTGATGCGAAGGAACGCGGAATACTGTTTTCGTGGACTCAGCTGTCACGCAACTCAAGGCAACTTCAGGCGATTGCCTCACCGCCTGTTGCCTCTTCGAAGGACCGTGCATCCATTTCGTGTACATGTGGTCTAGTCACAGAGAACTTGACTGTGTGTCCAATTAGCTTTGTATTGTACTTCACGTCACTGATACTCGCACGTTGAAGCCAGACCTCTGGTCGCTTTGGGAAATATAACAAGCCACTGTCATTGCCTTGAAAGGCTGATCGTCGCCCTGCAATGCGGGTAGGGGAAGGATGAGAAGGACACTCTGAGAGGCTCTACCGGGATAGCAGGCACTATGTACTTAGCACGTACATGGTACATCGTCAGCCTCGTGACGAGATTATGTAACAAAGGGGCAACCAATGAGATCAGACACATGTATACATACCATTCATAGACTTGGGGAAGTCTGCCTCTGCTCAGGCTACCAAGAAATTACAGTGCTCAGTGCTTCGACGGCAAGTGTCTCTCGAGACTGCTTGCGCTCGCGCCCAGCCTGTCGCTCGATTGCCTACAGGGGTGCTGTTGAGGACAACTTCCATATGCGGTTAATCAACTTTTGACCGGCAGCTTTCCTAAGACACCACGCTTAAAGGACAATCTACCAGAGACACGGTGATAGCCTGCTGGACAGATGCAGGGGAACGAGAGGGATTCGCTATTCCGTTGCCTTCCCAAGTGCAAAATCTCTACAGACCGTTTCACTCCATCCTCGGGGACACTCAGCACGCCACGATGCTATTACATGGTGTGAGGACTACAGCTGCGAGTGGATGATGTACTCTCAAGCATATCGAGAGCGGCTTCGTCAGAATTGATGCACAACTCCAAATGTGAAGTCGAGCAATCATCAACCAAATACGGCGTTTTGCTCGACCTGCAAACTTGCTTCAGAGATCTCCACGCAAAGCGAAGAAGTTCTTGCCGTGTTTACAGTGTCCTTCGAGGCATATCTTGCCTGGCGTCTCTAATTCACAAAGATAGTGATTCAAGAAGGAAAAATAATTCCAGTATCTGAACGATTTATGCCGACCAAACACTATAAGACAGCATCGAATGGAACAGAATTCGTGCAACTTTTGAGCGCAAATGTCTGCTGACGCTCGAGCTTCAGCAGTTATCGCTTGGCCAGAACCGCGATTGATAAACCCTCATACAACAGCTCGGCTGCTGGAATATACACCTCCTTTCTCAGCGAAACCTATGCTCGTTTTCACGGTGAACCCATACTTTTCAATTTTCCACCCGCCTGCATTGTCAGAGACATCAACGCCAGCGATACCAAGATAATAGAAAGAACCGAGGCAGCGCTGTAATGCAGTGTATCCTCCAAACCTCGTCGAATTGGCATGAGGAGAGGCGGTGTTTTGAGCCAGTTGTCACTCGGTAGAAACATAATTCCATCGCGTTTCTCAAGCCGAATTCAAACCTATCTTGGAGCTACTTGCTATTTGAATATGAACGAGAGTCAAGGCAGCTCTCGCAAAGAATGTTCAGTTACCCATACTTATACAAGATGAAAGGACAGAATGCTGAACTGTGGCTAGGAATACAATGGAGCTGGAATCTAGTTGAAAACCAATATTGCGGCTACGGATATATATGGTCTCGGTACTAGGAAAGTCTACAAATTTCTGGTCCTTATTGAGAAGCTGAAGTCACAGACTTCAACAGTGGGTCTCTCCGAGCATTTGATTCACAGGTTCAGCGCAACTTGTGGCTCGGATGCAGTGACTGAAATCATATCAAATATACATACAATCCTCTCGCGCCACAATCGACAGTGACTGATATATGTTCCATAGCTATCTTTACAAAGGTTCCGATGCTCGTCTAATACCCACAACGCTCGCGATACCAATTTTCGAAAGCACGAGCCACACATCGTTACCAGAGATGTTAAGTGCCTTCATAACAGCAATCCAGAAGCTGCATAGCCGTTGCTGCCCAAACGCGTTGTTTGACATTCCGATACCTCAATGGAGCTGTTGATCTTTTATCATCGAGGCCAGCAACCTTCGAACACCGACGGCACGGCGAGGAAAGACTACAGCGTTTCAACGCCCTGGTTGACATCGCCAGGCTACAATACGGAAATCTTCTCCTGATACTTGTCAGCAACTTTGAAACATCAACAGCTTACCAAGGAAAGACCTACAATTTGACTAGCCAATCGCCTGTCAACGTCTCTAGCCTGCTTTCTCAGCCTCAGAACTTCATCCAAGAGCGCAGGATTCGCGATTCCCACCTGCTCGACCTTCCTTTGGTTGAACAGAATGTCAACGTACGAGCCGCATAGGGAAAATTGTCTCCACATTCTCAAGTTATGAAACTCCGTATGGAGTACAAAAGTCGGCATCGTGCTGGCGGCCTTGCCATCACACAGGTTTTCCTTTAGGCCATGGTCTCCTTCAGTCGATTGGTTCTCCTCAAGAGAGCTGGCAGCCATCGGTGCTTCGACCGCGTCGTCACTGTCAGTGGATTGTTGTGAGCCAGCAATACCACAAGCATTCTCTGTCTGGCAGACTTCGAGGACGTTGTTGGACTTGTTCGCTTCGCACTGCCCTTTGTTCGCAGACTCCGCTGCCTTTAGCTCTGCAATTATATTTTCGCAGCGTGTCAATTGATCCCTCAACTCGCTGGCTTCTTTGATCGACCTTTGTCTCACATCTCCGAGGCTGGTGTTGCTTTTGTCGAGCTGATCTCTCAGCTTTTCAATCTCCGCAATCGTCTGCCGTTCCATAACTTCGTGGTGGGACTTGCTCTCCTCCAGACGGGTGTTGCTCTCCTCCAGACGGGTATTGCTGTTCTCTAAATAGGTATTTCTCTCCTCTAAAAGGGTGTTGCTCTTCCCCAGATTGGTGTTAATCTCCTTTAGACGGTTACTTTCTTCCTCGAAATAGGTGTTGCTCTCCCCCAGCTTGGTGTTGCTCTCCCTCAGACTAGTGTTAATCTCCTCTAGATGGGTGTTGCTCTCATCTAAACAGGTATTGTCTTCCTTTAGACGGGTGTTGCTCTCCTCCAAACGGGTGTTGCTCTCCTTTAGCTGACTCGTGAGCTCAGTGAGCTCTATGGTGAGTTCTCGTTCTCTGTCGAGCTGGCTTTTGAACTCTCTGACATCCTCTGATGTCGCTCGTTTCAGACTTTCTATGCGCGTAATACTCTCTTCTAGCTGACCCTTCAGGTCTTCGATGTGCCCTGCCGCCTCTTCAACTTGTGCGCCGCTATCTTGAAGCTGTACCTTCAGCTCATTGACCTCCTTGATTTCAACCTCCCTGCTACACGCAGCAATCTCTTGAATCCTCTCCAGCTCTGTCTCCAGTCGTTCCTTCTCTCTAGCATGCACCGTTTTTGCCAACTCCACATCATCCTTAGCTTCCTCCACTTCGCTAACTTGCCTCTGTAACCGAGTTATCTTCTTCGACATCTTCGTCTGCTTTTTTCGGGAGCGCTGCTCGTCAGCTGCAATTTGTTGTTGAAGCATCCCATTCTCATCAACTGTCCGCTGCAATTGCTCCTTAAGCTCAATCACCTCATCCAACAGCTGGATTACCTCTCTTTCTCCCTCCTGCGTCTCCTCCATCTCCCCTTCACTCTCTTTGCCACTTTCATACACCTGCTCCTCCTCCATCTCCCCTTCGCTCTCTTTACTACTTTCATACACCTGCTCCTCCTCCATCTCCTCTTCACTTTCTTTGCTACTTTCATACTCCTGCTCCTCCTCCATCTCCCCCTCACTCTCTTTGTCACTTTCTTCCAAGACATCCTCAATTCTCTCTTGCCATTCTGAAACTTTCCCCAGGATCTCGCCCTCATGCCTAGGGTCCTCACGGTGTCTCGAACAGAAGCAAAGCACCGCTAGCCTCGCCAAGGATTTCTCACCGATTTCTGATGGATCTTTTAGCGCCATCTTATCCAGGCGGGCGCAGGCTGCTTTGGTGTCTTCTCCGTCGACAAGGTCCAAGCAGCGCGAGTCCAAACATTGGAAGCTCCCGGTGTTGGGGAAGACATCGAAGGTTTCGTAGGGGTTCCATAATGGGACGGCTTTGGACTTGGGTGCCATTTTTTGGCAGTAGACGTTCGAGAGTAGAATTCGGAAGCTCCTGAGTGGATACAACGATGGATAACAGAGGATAGTAGGAATTCACAAGCCTACTTGATCAAAGCTTGTGAAATCGGCCTTGCAGAGCAGACGTTGTATGTATGCTGTACAGTAACAGAAAATGCTTGTGCAAAAAAAAACCTATAAAGATCACAGACAAAAGCTCGCAGCTATGAACCAAAGTAACAAGTGAGCAATAACGTCGAGACTTTAGTATCAATATATATACGAAGTCAAAATTCAGCCTCAAACGTAGCGCGCTATGCAAGCGCCCACGCTTGTCCAGAGCCTTGCGGATAGCCACTCATTAGCAGCTCCCAGCCAACCCGAAACCGGTCAACCAGCAATATAATGCATCCTTCGTTTTGGATGTTCCTCAGGCATTGCGGCGAGAAATGATTGGGAAAGAAGGGAGAAGAGTGGGTTAGGTTGTTGTATAGGGTGTAGAAAAGGGCAGGTAGTGAGATGGATATGGGCTGTGCTTGAGGAAAGGGGAAGGACTTGCGAGCAATGGATAGGGAAAGAGGGGATATGGATGCTTTAATGGGGGAAGGTTTCGCTTGTGAGAACAGGGAAATGGTGCAGCAAAAGGCGTCTGGTCGTTGAGATAGCGGGGAATGTGCTTATGGATTCTGCCTAGACTTTGCTTGCATGTATCAAACACTATCGACGCTGTGCGGCAGGGTATCTAAAAGTTCGCCACTCTCAATGCATGAATATGCTGCCTTTGGCGGTGCACTTACATCATCGCTCCTACAATGAGTGTATGAGCATGATTTATCAACGTAACATATCTGGATTTAATCCAACGCGTGAAGTCGTATGTTCCAATGCTTTTGCATGAAAATGCGGGGGTCCAGCACCCTCCGAAGATGGTATCAAATACGATAGACGGTGCGAAACTTTTCAAGACGGATTGTAATAAGTAACTGTGATCTTAGAGGTCGTAGTCTCACGAATAGAGACTTTAGATGGCTGCAAAGTCGGGTGAGACTCGTGACTGGGGGGCCTCTCGTGAGACGCTTCTCGGCTGTTTTGAAAGGACGATTGGTGACAAGTTTCAGAGGCTGTCTCTTCAATGATCGATTCTTCAGATAAGAGCCCACCTGCTGAAGTCGATGCTGCGATGCTTGTAGCCCTTGATGTTGTCACAGAGAACCTTGAGCTGTGCAGCGTATCCGCGGATTGCCAAAGACTGCTAGCGGCTTCACCTTCGATGACGTCTGGTCGGAAGGTCTTCCTTGACCGATCGAGGAGTAGCTCATCGATGTCTCTAGTTACTATGTTCTCATGGCTAGCGGTGACCGTCTCCTTTGCAGCATTGGCAAGCCAGGCAGTCCGCAGTGACAAGCCTAGAGCAAGGGCGACTGACCTATCAACGCTGTTTCCAATGATCTTCCACTGCTCACTCGGGGAGCCGATGAGAACTTCATGATCCGGGAATCCTTGAGCGCGACGAGCTTCCATAATAGTCAATACCCTATGCTGATCCCAATGCAAGCAACTCGAGCCTGCCCCATCCCAAGGCCGGGGGCGCGTCATGATTGTTGGAATCAATCCAACCCCTCTAACCCGTTTCCAGGCTTTTGTACCCTTGCTTGCCCCGATAGGGTTATCCCATGGGTAATCATCAATCTGCGCCTGAGGCATGTAGCCTTTGGCAAATGCTGAGAGAAAGGAACCTCCGGCAGGAAACCTTGGTATACTGGCGATGCAACCACGATGGAGCGTGGACAGAGCGATAGACATCCGATGGTCTGGATAGGGGATGCACGATGTACGGCCATCAGTCTCAGGTAGGTCCTTTGTTGCCTCTGCGGCGGAGATATAGCTAAACGGCGTTGGGCTAGTATATCTGGAACCGCTGTACAGTCCGTTGGGTGTTTTGCCTAGGCTGGCACTCGTCACAGTCTCAGGATGCGAGTGAGTATGTGGAGGCTCTGGCATAGGCTCCATTCCAGGCGCGGCAATAGATATGATCGCCCGGCTGCGACCTTGAGGGCTCCCAAAGTTCCATGCGTCTAACCCGGACGTCCGAACCTGATAACCCATACCGAGCAGAGCACATATCACCTGTGCAAGGACATTATTGGTATCTTGACCACTCGCCATGCCCTTGACGTTCTCCATTACAGTGTACCTGGGTCTGTAAAAGTCCACGAAAGAAACCACAGAAGCAACCATAGAGGCATCAAAGAGTCCTTTGTCATTGGCCTTATTGGGATTGGAAGTTGAGAAGCCCGGACAAGGACTCCCAGCAGATATAAACTCGACCTCGCCAAGCTGTGCAACGATGCCCCTTCCTTTGCCTTGCATAGCTTGCGTGAGATAGTCATTGACAGAACCGCGGAACAATCTAATTGCATCCTGATCGATCGTATTTGCTTTGTAAGTATGAATGGCCTCACTGCACCAGTCGACTGCCCACTGATATTTCACAGCCCCTCCCTCCTCCAATCCACGGCCAAAATTGCCCCCACCACAGTATAGATCAAGTCCTTGCATTGGAGGCCGAGATGATGTATCTAAGGGATCCCAACCTTGGTTGATCAGTTTGAGGGATGTCGTGGTTAAAGTCTCTGGACCTAGTTCACTGTCGTTGAGATCCTCCAAGATTATATAGAAGTGATCTGCCGTACCTCTTCGACAGTAGGGCGCGGGAATTTTGCGGCAGGCTTTATCTTCTTCTGTATAGAACCGTACATAGCATTTGCGATGAACATCAGCGCGGTTGACCAACTGAAATTTATTTGAGAGGATAAGTTCATTAGCCTCTGCGTCCATATGACCACGATCTCTCCTTCGGATCAAGCGCCTGACGCTGAATTTCCCATCTGAGTCATGATCCATTCCCTTAATGAACACCACAGGTTCAAGGATTCCCAGGACCCTAACCAGCAATGTATCGCCGGCCAGGTACTTAGTGGCTTGTTCCTTCTTGTGGCATTTGCAACGGAAGTCCGAGTCTTTCAATGACACCCAGGCTCCATCGCCCTGAATGTATTTTTGGCGGACAAAGAAGTCAACATCTTTGGTATCCGGTGTGCCAAAGAATGCTACCCGTGATTTATGGGTGACTTCGTCAACCAAGATTGGAGGATCGCCACAATTACAATGGTCACTCAAGAAGAGTTCGTTGGCAAATGGGTAATGCATCCTTCGACACTCAGTGTCGGACGGACGATAGAGCCAGAGCAGCTCTAGCGAAGAGCCTTTGCTAGAGTCTTTGATTCCATGGACGTAACCGTACCAGTGTGCGTCATTAGTTTTCCACGAGGACTGCTTGTCTCGAGGCACTGCCACCACGTCACCCTTACGAATAACTTTTGACTCCGTCTCGCTAGGGGAATTAAGCTGGGCGTTGACATGAAGTTTGGATAGACCAGGGGGTGATCCAGGGCCACCAATCGGTTTGGAAGACTTAAGATCAAGGCTGATGGTAGGTGTCTGACAGTAGAGGAACTTGGCCCAGGTCAGATGACTAAAACAATTGTACACGTACGGAGTGACAGTCGTTTTGCGTCTAGGCGAGACCTTAGAACCTCTTGTTGAAAGGGTGTACATGTCCGAAGTAGTTCCCTGCTCGACCTGCTCTTTAACAGCGTCCAAAAATCGTGGATGGCTTTCTTTCCAGACTGGGTGATCCTCAAGCTTATTATCCACCTGACTAGCCTGACAAAAAAGGAAGTTCGCATGCGCAGCGACAATGCGGCGAAAGTCTTTACCACCACAATCTAGCCACTTGCAGACCTGTGCACTACTTCCATATTGACAGTGCACCCATGTGTGAAATAGCTCACGGAAATGTTTGAGCGTAACTTGCCAATGGATGTGAAGGTAATCCACGACATGTTTAGCCAAGTCAGCCATCCACAGAAACGGTTCGTGAAACCTCTGATACTCGGGCGCTGGCGTCCTTAGACGGTACCATATGCCCGCCTTCCGGCCCTGAAAGGACTGTATCCACACTTCGTCGCCCACAGTTGGTCGATCCAATTCTTTGTATCCCCCAATCGCCAGTGTTCTGAAAGGTACGTTTTGAACATATCTTTTCTTTTCCCCATCGATTATTACTCCGTCGAAGCAGAAAACTCCGACGTTCCATTCGTTGATCTCATGTAGAGAGACGAGCTCATTTGCCTGTGAAGATTCCACTGGCCTCTTGTGCTTTTTCTGACTGCGTGTCTGGTGGGCTCGATAGATGGAAAACCCGTCCAGTATGGCCTCGGAAAAAGACTCGCCATCCTCAGATGCGGCACTACTCTGCCTACGTTCATCAGCCTAATTTTCGAGTTGTTAGTCAGCCTGATGAGCTCGTGGAAGACACATTTTGACTCACCAAGATTTCACGCAACACACTTGTCTCTGTAGAAAGGTTTATGGACGGCAAGAATCCTGAGTACGCGGACTTTGGAAATGCTAGGGGCGGAGGACGGATGTGGCTCAGAGGCACTTCAATCGCACGCGTTGTAATCTCAGTATCTGAGCATGGTGTATCATCATCCAGGCATTGGGTCCTCTTTCTTTTGCGTAGGTGCTTATTCGGTGTCAATTGATGGTCACCGATGTTGATGCGGTCTGAGAAGGCTTCAACATGCTCACTTAAGCCTATCAGATGCGACACCATTAGTATGTCCGATACAAGTGTATAAGCAGACCCGCGACGGCAATATGATACCTTCTAAATCCAGACTGTTGTACATCTCAAGGTAGTAAAGAAAATGACTGTCTGAAGCTCATTCTGCAGAAACGGCCACAAATGTAGACATTTTTGCAGTATGATTAAAATGCAAATTGTGAAGTTGACTCACATTCGAATCAAATGATGCTTACTCCTCGCCAGCCATGAGCCCACTTCTTACGGCCGTGGATATCCTTCTTGGTGAATTATAAGTGAGGAGAAGGCAGTTCAAACGCGTGCTGGTCTCGGGTTTACGCGTCGAGTATAAAATTACGTGGTCCGGGAACCGAAGGGTTTACCCCCCAACCGTACAGCCCTATGGGGCTGACGCCTAGAGGGTGCGAAAGATCCCCAAAACTGATCCCCTAGGAAAGAAGATATAGGGGTGAGAGACCTGTTCTAAGGACTTGTTTTAGCGCTCAGGCTACCAACTCTAGGCTGCTCCAGGGGGCCATACTGTTACTAGTATGTACCTTTGGGGGTTGAACCCTTCTACGCTAAGACTTGCGAGCTCCCGGACCACTATTTAATACTAAATCTAAGACCTCAACCCCTCTGACAGCTGCACAGCCCTACAGGGCTGTTCCTTGGGGGCAAAAGTCCCCTAAAACAGATAATAAAGTTCCCGCTCTAGGGACTAGGTACTTATGTACTATACCACCCCCATTGGGCTATATAGTTGATAGGTTTATACAGTAGAGGTGAACTCTTCTATATAACCATTAGCTCTTAAAGATCAGAAGCTCTGAAATATTTTACAAGAATAGTCACAGTAATCTGATATGATCAAGCTCATTTCTTGGATGCGTAATAAAGGCAAAGTCATCATCATGAAATGCTTATATAGAAGGACCGGGAATGGGTTCAAAGAGCAAAGCCGTTACATATATTTGTGTCCACCTCCTCGGCCTGAAGTCAAACGACCGTGGTATTTCATTTGCGGTTCAGTGATTAGCGGGTTCCGCTCTTCCCTTGGTACCACTTAGCCGCTTCCTCCGGTCCATCATGATGATAACGCTCTCCCAACATCTTGGTACGGTCGCTGTACATAGCTTCCGTATTCAAACCCTCCTGGCAGAAAGCTACCTTTTTATCCCCTAGAGAGGCGTTGACGTGGTACCCTTTCCCTTTATCACCCTTCTCAAAGTCCCAGTCCTCGCGCACGGTATATGACTTTTCGGTCTCAACTACCTTGCCCGTAATTCCCTTCTTAGCATTCGTGGCCCACCCGGGGTTGCTAGAAGGGAGCTGGGGGAGCTAACACCGTCACGTATTAGAAACATAAACAATTGGATTGTGATTGAGATTCTCTATGAAAAATCTGTGAAAGCAGAAGTCGCAGGCTCTTACCATGGTGGCTTGAACGGCCTCTGCTGTCTTTCCCTTTCCTGGACGGCCAGCCTCGAGCCACTTATCCACTTGGAGGTTGTTCTTCCCTTTATCGGTCACAAAGTCAAATGCATCTTTGCGTGGAGTCTTGGAGTTTCTGGTCTCTTCTTTGCCCATATTGGTGACGGTCCTTAGAGCAACTCTAGATCTGAAGTGGTCCTTGGATCTAATGTTCGCTATTGGACCTGCTAGAATCAGGTACGTTGTGATGACTTATATTCTTTTGATTGATTTCTGATTTAGGTGTGGTAAAGTCTGACTTGATGGGACGCCCTTCGATCCTTAAATAATCTGGCTTGCTGCCTGAATCTGAGGCCAATCTAGAACTAAGGGTATGTTCCACCATTTGCCCAGAGTCGATAAGAGGATCACAGGTGCTCGGACGCTTCCATCAATGTGATACGCTTGAACAACATCATTCTTTACCAAAGCTCACAACGCGGAGGGGCTGTCAACAGAGAACTTGCGCTGTGGACGCATTCGCTTAATCTGTTGCCATATTTCTCGAATAGGATGCAGACACGTTCCGGTATAACCTGATGACTGCATATAACAAAATATCCATTTCACCAATCAAAAATATAACCTGATGACTGCATATGACAGGAAATCCATCTCACCAATCAAAAAATTTTATCTGGACGAATCCATGTCCCTGTATTAGTCCATAATATTAACGAGGTACACCGATTCCGGCCCAGTCTAGCAGCAAGCCGACATGAGAAATGGAGTTTGAGCCTTGTTGCGTGGGTGAACGAAATTGTATCGTGGATATATTGGTGAATGTAATGAGCTCTTCTCTGCCAAACAAGTGTTTCTCTCTTTTTTCTATGACAACCAGGGCATCCGACCTCAGACTGTGCTTTACTGACTAAGTCAGGGCTAATATTAGCTGCTGCGCACGCTGTAATCAAGTCAGGTGCTACTCAAGCGGTAGGTTGCTGATCTACGCCCCTTGCTAATTCTGCCGATCACTCTGGTCAATTCAGCGAAGGAGTATTCGGCAAAGCGACTCTTGATTTGACGGTGACACACCCTTTTTCATCAAGGACATTTTAACTGAATGCGACAGGGTAGAGAATGAAATCCTTAGTACTAACAAGATTGAGAGGGAGTAAACCGTTCTCAAGCCTCTATAATATTGTGGTATGCACGCCGTCGTTCACCATATCGTCATAGAAAAGCCATTTTCCCTTCTCTCCCTTCGCTTCTTTAATATAACTCGACCACCTGGATGAATCTTGAGCATGAGCGGTGACGCGGAGGCAAGATAAAGGTTCTTAGTCTTCGTCGTATTGCAGAAGCCGATTCTGGTTGGTAAAGGTCTTTAGGACATATTTGATTGGATCCGGGCTGCTATCCTCAGCAAAAAGGCCAAGTAGGTAGTCGTTAGCATTGGCCATTTTTGCTCGCTCTTTAGGCTTCGTTGTTTGGACCATGGGCTGCAGATAGAGAGAAGAGTAGACTGGGGACGTGGAGGTGAAAAGATTCTCCGGTGTGACAGACGAAGGTCCAAGGTTATTGTCGCTCCTTATGCCTCACAGCTCCGGCCATCTTTGTAGTCACGTGAAGCGTTCTCACGTGCTAGATGTGGGGATTTTGGTCTGTGCCAATATTGGCGAGCTAAGGTACTTTCGTAAAGCGCGTTGCGTGAGCGTCATTGCCCATTCTATTCTAGATATGGAAATCCTAAAGGATCATTTCACATCCGACTTAAGCCGTGATTTGCGCATCTGGTAGCCACAAGCTGAGGTAATAGCTCTTGCAGAAATATTCCTCGACCCAAGGGTAGTGATCATACCAACTGCAGATTGAGCACTCAACGTGTATGGATCGAGACATCACATCTTGTTGAGCGTGCTGAGATATGCTTAAGTCACCAATTACTATACGGAGTACAATATCTGATTGAGTTTCTAGTAAGTAGAATAGACCCTTGGACCAAAGAAGAAAAATAATAAGAAACCCGTTGTGCTCGTTGAATAGGATTCTGGGTGTCGCGGGGGACAATAATGGTACCCCTTGCAAAACGTCAGTCCTTTCAGCATAGAATAGACCCGCAAGAAGTAATTTTATTAAATAAATTTCGCTTAGAAACTTTTAAATTCAATAATTCTTTATGAATTCAAATTAATTAATAACTTTATCTCTGTTATGCTAGAGAAGTCAGGTATAATTTTTATAAAATTTGGCTTTTAGCTGTAGGAGTGCCAATATCTTTCTCCCCCACAAAAAGTCTTGATTTACGCTAAGCTGTTCTTAGCAAACCCTAACCCTAATATAATATCGGGCATACTGACTTAAGGGGGCATAAGGGGCCTAATTAACGGCCTTTTCCAGGGGAGCTGAATCCTTATTTATTGGGCTTGGGGCCTGCTATTATCTACGCCTGAGCGGCATCCTTTCTAAGGGGCTCTGGTAGGGCTGAAATTAAGACTTTTGGTGTCATTCTCGGTGAAGGGATTTTGATTGAAAGCTACGTATATACACAGGGTAACAAGTGGGAACGAAGGAGACGGCACCGCTCGCATTTTACCTGCATGGCATCAAGGTACCTAAGGTAATTTACAGTAGATGAGGCACTATTCAAGCAGCCGCCCGCCTTCAGTTCAGCCCCACTATACCAGCAACCCTACAATCAAATTTGCCTCCATGTCCTTATACATGCCTACTAAGTAATGCCGAGTTTCGAGCCTTCGCCTGAAGATGTCGCGGATGAAATACTAAAAGCTGCGATTGACTACACCATTTCGCAGGATTTCGCTACCGGTCATTCGGCAGAGCAGGGACGAAGGCTACAAGGTTTTCACGGCGAAGGTAACAGCAACGAATCGACTTCCGGGCCCCCGTCCGACCCGGCATTCCCATCACATCCGCTTTCGCATCTACCACCGGAGAGATTCAAAGATTATCAGATGCAGATGATGCTCTTTGAGCAACAGGAAAAAAAGCGTTGGCTCATGGCCCGCGACCAAGCAGAGTCCGAAATGTTAGACCAAATGCAAGCCGAGCAATTAGAGTTGTCCGGAAGAAAGCGTCGAAAATTGAAAGCCCCTGCCAATGACATGGAGGAGAACCTGGCTTCCACTTCGGCCACAACGGGGCAAGTTACGAATGGTCTAGATCAGGCCTCACACTATAAGGTACCGTCCTTAGACAATTTTAGTATCCAGCGAACTGATGTATGCAGGCGCTCTCTTGCCATTTTCGAGTTCTCTATAAGGTCGATTGCAATAGCTCTCACCGACATCGCTACCACCGTGCAAACCTTTTTGAGGACGCGCCATCTGCAAGCTTTTCATCTCATGGTGGCGAGAAGACGCAAAAGAAGAGGCAGACAACTGAACCCGCCGGCGAGATTCACGTCGGGGGACAGGCTCCCATCTATGATCTTGAAGAATACATGGAAGAAAACTCGGATCTTGCGTTCATTGTGCTACGACGTTGCCAATGTCCCGGCAGAACCCAAATCAGAGGAGAAGAAATATATGTCACGTCAAGTACCCTGCGATCTGCTCTATACGCCGTTGCTCGATGTTACATCAGCAGGTTGCCTAAGGACAAGTACAGTAGTGCAATAACACCCGCGATTCCTCCTCCATTAGTTGAGGAGCAGATCTTACAGAACCCTTATCTATATATTTACCATCATCGCCTCCTTCTGCAGGAATACATAGACAAGAATCCGGAAGCGTCTATACATGTCAACTCTCTTCTTGCTTATATGTCACAAAAGTACGGTGATAGTTATCGTGCAGCTGATACCTTGTTCCGGGAACAGGTCGTGACGAGGGAACATGAGCTCACACTTTACGTCCCTAATGACATAGTCGTGACATTTGATAGAGATATTGGCGAATTTTGTCGCGTATGCGGTACAGAAGTGGGCTGCTGTTGAAGATGTCGGAAATTTTAAACTGGACTGCTGGCATTGGCAAATGGATGGGGTTGGACTGGCGAGAAAACAACAGAAGTTCGTGTTACCGAGGATTCCTGAAGATACGCAATGCAAGATTGAAGCTTTAACAGTGGTGCCGCTTCGATTTATAAACTCGGATGTCTTTATGAAGCTAGTACTTCGAGGACAAAAACATTGGAGTCTGCGGAACCAAAGTTATATTTCATACAAGGGATGGAACAAGTCGAAAGATCAATTCTATGTAAATGAACCTCAGCTATGCATACAGGGTTTTCTAATGACGATTACAGCCTGACTCTAGGTTCATGATTGACCATAAGACGTTTCATAGAATACATCCAGGTTCCGAAGCCTTCCGCTTTGACAAGCCCGACAGGTTACCACTCGATCCGAGACCTTTAAATGCGTCCCTTGAGACAACAGATAATCAAGATCTCCACCTTCTGCTCCCACCAGATACATATGGTTTCTATTTTACTGAAAAAAAATGGAGTATGGCGTCACCTCACTTGTACGAAAATTCTCTGACGAAGCTGGTATAGTCAACATATTCGTCGACAATATTCGACCCGTGACTTGGAACAAAACTGCGTATGATCGGCTGGTCTTGCCGCCACAAACGAAGGAACTTGTTAAGGCCTTAGTGACAGTCAGAACATCACAGCGAGGGGTGAAACAGGGACTAGGCTTGGCTGGGAAGAGAGAGGACATAATCGCCGGCAAAGGTAATGGCCTTATCATGCTTCTACATGGAGGCCCTGGTACTGGTAAATCATTAACAGCCGGTATGTGCCCCTCTATCGGACATTCGAGATGTACTTAGCGTTGCCGCAGAAAGGTAACCATTCAAGTCTCTTGTTAACCGCCCTCCATGGAGACTGATGTTTTAATCAGCGTAGCGGAGATGGCGGAAATGCCCCTTTACCGGGTGACATGTGGAGACATTGGTACAAGCGCAGATATGGTCGAGAAGTATCTTAACAACTTATTGACGCTGGGCAAGGAATGGAACTGCGGTATGAATATCATCACTCTACTGCCAAATAAGTGCTAAGGAACATGCAGTGCTTTTGCTAGATGAAGCGGACGTCTTTCTGGAAGAGCGATCCATGTCAGATTTGAAGAGAAACAGCCTCGTCTCAGGTATGTGAAATGTTTAAGAGCAAAATGATCCTCAAAGAGTCGCCCTCATAGCTTTTGCAGTCTTCCTACGCGTTCTAGAGTACTACGATGGCATACTCATGCTCACAAGCAACCGCGTTGGAACGTTCGATGAAGCTTTCAAGTCGCGCATTCAAGTAGCTCTTTATTACAAAGCACTCACCCGGTCCTCACGCAAGAAGATATGGCAAAATTTCCTGGAGATGTTGGAAGAGGACGAAGAAGACGTGGACCTAGACGAACTGCGTAATCGTCTTGACGAGCTTGCAGGTCATGAATTGAACGGTAGGCAAATACGTAACACACTGACTACAGCTCGACAGCTTGCCATATACAAGAAAGAACAATTGGAATGGAGACATCTCGAACATGCGCTGAGCTTATCCACCGAGTTCAACAATTATATCAAACGCGTACAGGGTCACACTGATGCCCAATGGGCAACAGAAGAAGGTATAAGAGCTTAGCTTCTTATATATATACATCAGGGCCTGCAATGAGACCGTAAAGAGTATCTAGAATTCTATAGAAGTGAGAGCCGCCATGGCTTGAACATCAATGTCACATATTATGAACTTAACAACTTCAGCTTCCAGCATGTTCGTCCGATCCTTGCTCTCATATACGCTCTACGTCTTATAATCTGAGTCTTTCCAGTTCAATATCAGCAAGATCCTATATAGCTTCATAAGTGGCTTTAAGTAGCCGGCATCAGACCCCGTTGAGAATCATCGCAGTCAGGTTGTGTCATCAGAGAGTCACATTTCGAAAGTTTTTGTCACTCATTACCTCAAGGCTCGATCAATATCGAAATCTTGCTCTGTTACCGTTGCGGTTCATGTTCGCTCGTCTTCTGCGCAGTGGTCCATGTATATCGCCGCGGCTGGACATTTGGAGAGTTACGCACGCCTTACCTTCACTACATTCATCCATATATGTAGATTGGAGATTGACAGCAGACACGAAAAGTTTGACAGATCCTGGAAGCCCTGAGAGCAGCAAATCGACCAGTTCGGTGGCTTCGGATTTATTGTTAGTAGTCACGTGCGAGAGTAAACCAGAATCAAGTGCCATAAAAATGCGAGGAAGCCCATGCAAAGCACGAGCCAGTATGCGGAGCCAATCTGCTGCAGACGCAGCTTCGCGCATGTGAGTAAATGTGATCGGGTTGGGTCCTTGGGCTAGGACTCGAGGATTCATTTGCAAAGCCTGAAGAACCAGCATGCGTAGCACGTCTATGCAAGTGGTGGACGAGTCCCAGTAGTTCGCATATCGTAGGGCCCAGATTATTGGTAGCTTGGTGTCCCGGACCAAGTCTATCAGATCTATCATGAAGGCTTTGGAGACGGCCAGAGAGCCTCCTTGCAGTATGAGCAATGAGTGACTCTGCAGTGCAGCCCATTGCGATAGTCTTGAAACCTCAGGGAGAGGTAATGCCATTCGGCGTCTGCTTCTGCGCCGGATCGATTGGCAGTACTCGAGGCTCTCTCCTGAAGTAGGAAGCTTCTCTAGGAAGGAGATGGATAGGATCTGATTTAATTGTATCGAGCACAGTGTGTCTGCTTGTTCTCGAAAGTCAAATTGAATTTCCTTGTGCATTGCTGCCGAAAGTCAGCAATATTCAAGGGCCTGAGCACATCGCTACTCACATATCACTGTTTGATCCAGCCGATCCATACCAGTCTTTATTATATCCGCTAACCTTTGGTTGTCATTTCGCAAGAGTTTGATTTCTGAACTCGCGACCGCCCACTCCTTCCTCGCTTCAACCACTTCAAGATGAGTGTCTCTCACTTCCGCTTTTGCTGCCATGTCTGATAACTTGTCCAAACGAATGGAGTCTTCTTTGATGGCTTCGAAGTGCTCTGAATATGCGATTGCCCATGGCCGAAGGATGCAAGAGATAGTATGCATCAACTTATTCTGCCTAAACCAAAGCAACGCATGGTGCAGAAACTGCAGAATGTGTGCGTACAGTTGGACAAGTATCTTCTGCATCATGTCTGTCGGGTAGAGAACGAGGCTGAGATTCGCTCTTGGAAGGATGTCGGCGATCTGAGCGAGGCCTTTGGCAAACTTCTTGACTAATTCTTGATGGTTCAGGATAGCCTGTGAATGGGCAGAATATCAGCGCGCCGTCGATTTGATTTAAAAAAAGCCCATGGACCGCCGAAAGGATTACCTGGAAGATAAATTTAAACGTGCCCCAAGCCAATGACACATACTCTGGGTGCTGCTGAACTAGTACGTCGAAAACCTGCCCGTAGAATGCAATTCGTTCCGAAAGAGCCACAAGCCATCTGCGAGCTTTCGACTCCGACGTCGACTCATACCGCTTTAGAGCGTTTAAAAGCTCTAGCTGGACATCTAACATCGTGGTTTTTCCTTCGAAAGGCGATTGTCCTGCCTTGCCAGCCTGCCTTATATTTTCCTCGAATACCCTCTTTGCCTCGAGGAATACTTTTGCGAGCGTATCCTGAGTACTGGTACCGTCAGTAGCTATTCATCCCCAAGCGCTTTGCCAGATCTCAGCCTGGACATGTATCCACCCACCTCGTCGCTGCCGTGTCTGAGTACCAACCCGTCACCGCAGTCGCATTTTGCAGCAGGTCGTGTGTCTTCATAGGTGATAGCATTGCCGGCCCGCTTTTTTTCGATACTGGGAACTGCACCGGATTTCTGGCGACAGATCCGGTTCGGTTCTCGGCCAGCTTGCCTGCATCTTTCGCATTGGATGCATTGAGCGAGGATTGAAGTCCTGCGTTGGGCCCGCAAGGATCCTGGGCTCTTAAAGCCTCACGATGGGGAGCTGAAAAGAAAGCTGCGCCACGGTTGCTGACTCATCGTGACACGGTCCCCTATACGACAGACAAGCAGACAAGGATGAAATGGTGGACGCTTTACATATCTTGGGCAAGAACGGTTTGCATTGAAGATAATTACAAATAGAATGTGGTTCTGGCTTGATGCTACAACGGAGCAGGCTCTATTGATTCAGATAGGCAGACTCATCGTCCCTGTTCACCATCCGACGCCTCTGAAGCAGCCTTCCAGCTTCCATGAAAAGCTCGTCAACTTTCGAATGCCCTAAGGATCACCACGTCTTTGTACATGTGCTGCCATAGCATTGCTGGGAAAAATCCTAGAACTGGGCCTACTGAATTGATTTGGTCCCAGGTCTAGAGGCACAGCTAAAGATTACCGTAGGTACCTACCTACTATGATAGGTCGCGATACACCTGGAGGCGCCAAGGACATAGTTCTACTTCTAGGTCAATGCCCTAAGTCTAGGCGCCTACGGTAGCATAACAATCATCAGAGTGTCTCGACGGGAACCTTCAACCACCAAAATTACGAGTCAAGCCTCCTTCTTTACCATCACCTTTAGAAAGACTCGAAGTGAAGCTGTATATACTATGTAACGAGGCCATGCCGTCAAGATGACCGTTTGTCGATTCTTTCTGCAAGGGAATTGTAGATACGGAGGCAAGTAGGCGCTCACTCAATCTCAATAGTGCGATGTACCTGACAAGAGAAGCAAGACTCATGCAAGAATGAGCACCCTAGGAGTGGTATAAACACGCGAAACCCATTCGCTCCTCTACAGAATGCCTCCAGTCCCCTTGGCGGCTCCTCACCTAGAAGTATGTGAATCTTCGTGCTAGGTTCAAGTTTTTACTGTCTTTCTTCTCAGAGACATTCTGTCTGCATTGTCTGCATCTTCTCTCTTTCTTATCTCTAAAGACATTGTATTGTGTAGTTCAGGATTGGTGCTCATTAAGGTTCCTACTGCTGCTGAGCATCGCCATTTCCGCGGATGTATGGTACAATTGGGTTACTGCTTCTAACAATAGCAGGCACATCAACAAGCAGAGAAATACCGTAAGAAGGAATCTGAGAAATCTCGTATGACGTTGCTGATCGAACTTTCTAGCTACAAGCTCGACAAGAATATCATAACCAATGATCTGTCCAAGGAGCTGCCACAATGGATACTTTCCGCCTATGGACCAGGCAGAGAGGCACCTCTGCAGTTGTTTGGTGGTCAACCACGTGAACAAAGCTTCGAGGAGATTAGAGTCCACCATTATGAATTGACTGCGCAGGGTAACCAACAGCAAGCCATCGCAGAGTATCAAAGTTTAGTCAACAATGCAGAGCAGCAGTGTCGGACCGCTCTCAATGATGTTGATGGCGCTATAAAGTATATCTTAAACGGGGAAAACGAGCATCCAAATCGAAACGACATCTGCAAGGCCAAAGGAGCCTTGTCTACGCAACCCCAGCTCCAGGCTCCAAGTCAGCAACCCACGTCCGCATTCGGTCAGCCTTCAAATCCCGCACCCACATTTGGGCAACCATCCGCACCGTCAACATTTGGCAAGCCAGCGTTCGGGCAACCGTCAGCCCCTGCCTCTACTTTCGGCCAGTCATCCTTCGGCCAACCGTCTGTATTCGGGAATCCATCCCCGCTTGGACAACCAAGCGCAGGCTTTAGTCAGCCTTCCTCGACCTTCGGCAAACCCTCATTTCCTGCTCCTACCTTTGGCCAACCATCTGCCCCTGGCGCCTTTGGCCAGCCCCAAAATACATCGCCCTTCGGTGCACCTGCGAGTACTACCGGTAGTATGCAAACTGACCAATCCAGAAACAGTTTCGGTCAACCATCAACACCTACACAGCCAAATCCATTCGGTCAACCATCTTCCACCCAGCCCAATCCGTTCGGACAGCCATCAGCTCCCTCCCAATCCAGCCCATTCGCCAAGCTATCCCCATTCAGCCAGCCCACAACATCCAACACTACCACAGCACCTACCCAACCCACAGCAGCGCCCGCAAACCCTTTTGGCCAGCCCTCCGCCCCACAAACCACAAGCCCCTTCGCAAACCCACCCACAACAGCGCCAACTCCATTTGTCCAACCCAGTAAGACCCGTATTTACTACGCTAACCGTCCCGTCCCCTCCTTCGGCTTTGACATGCAAGCCTTCAAAGCCTCCCTCCCCTCCACATCCACATCCACATCCACAACTCACACTAACAACCCAAATCTCACAGCTCCCGCCCCCGCCACCACAGCATCCGATCAAACCCCCTTCAACGTGCAAAAAGACGCTCAAAACAAACTCCGCACCTGGAATAATAAACCTGTTACTTATATCGACGAGGAACCATGTTTTAAATCTCCCGAGGGCGTATGGACGAAGATCTGGTTTCCGGATGGCCCGCCGGTTTTCAAGAAGAGTGAGGAGTTGCCGGAGGAGGTTTATGATGAGGGTATTAGGGAGAAGTATAGGTTTTTGAAAGAGCATGGGGTGTTTGAGGGGGGTTTGATTCCGGAGTTGCCGCCGAGGAGGGAGTGGGTGGGGTGGAATTTTTGAGGGGGGTTGGGGGTGTAGATATTGTGGATTGAATATATATCTAACTGATAGGGCGATTTTACGGCCATGTCTTACAACTTGGTAGACAAAGTCCTCTGACTAAGTTCTTCTGTAATGCGTCAAGCTCATTTCGCCGTATGCATGTCCAGTTGAGTGGCAGTAAATTTGTTTTACAATATCACATATTTACAAAAACTCCTTTTCTCTTTCCCAATAGTCTTCGCCCTTCAACTACATTTACGCTTTGTTTTCCAAAAAAAACCTAATAATGGATAGCCTTCCCATACGTACTCATCGCCGCCTCCTTAAACGCCTCCGCCAGCGTCGGATGCGCATGACTCGTCCTCCCCACATCCTCACTACTAGCCCCATACTCCAACGCCAGCACCCCCTCCGCAATCATCTCGCCCGCATTCGGGCCCACGATATGGATTCCCAAAATCCGATCCGTCTCCGCATCCGCTACAAACTTTACCATTCCCTCGGTCTCCAGATTCGTCTTGGCCCTAGAATTGGCGCTAAAAGGGAACGAGCCCGTCTTATATTTGATTCCCTGTTCTTTTAGTTCGGCCTCGTTCTGCCCGACCCAGGCAACTTCGGGGTGGGTATACATGACGCTGGGGATGGCGTTGTAGTTGACGTGGCCGTAGCCTTTGGTTATGTATTCGATGCAGGCGACGGCTTCTTCTTCGGCTTTGTGCGCGAGCATGGGGCCGAAGGTGCAGTCGCCGATGACGCGGATGTGGGGGAGTTTGGTCCGGTATTGTTCGTCGATTATTAGGCGGCCTTTGTTGTCGACTTCGAGACCGATGTTTTCGAGACCCAGACCGGCGGTGTAGGGCCGGCGACCGATGGCTACGAGGACGACATCGGCGTCGAGCTAGAGGCGGTGGTCAGTTCGGAGGCTTTGTACGGAGCGGAGTGGTGGAAATGGGTACTTACGGTCTCTTGCTTGCCTCCCTTTGCGGCTTCAACCTTGAGCCTAACGCCCTCGCCGCTGGCATCGCCTTCTAAAACCTTGGTGTTGAGCTTGAACTTCATGCCTTGCTTTTCTAATATTTTTTTGGTAGTCTTTGATATCTCAGCGTCCATACCAGGCCCTCCTATTTGGCCTAGGAATTCAACGACTGTGACTTCTGATCCTAACCTGGACCAGACAGAGCCCTACGTTGACGGCAGTCAGCACACTCTTTGACAACCCAGTCGATCGGGTAGAATCACCATTTCTAGACCAATGATACCACCCCCAATGACCACCATCTTTTTAGGCACTGACTCCAGTGCAATTGCTCCCGTACTCGTGATAACCTTTTTCTCGTCTATCGTGAGTCCCGGGAAAGGTGTCGCCTCGCTCCCAGTAGCTATTATGATGTTCTTCGCTCTAAGGGTCTGCTCTCCACCATCTACCAAGTTCACCTTGACCTCGTTCTCGCCTACAAATGCCCCTGTACCCTTGATGTATTCGACCTTGTTCTTCTTGAACAGGAATTCCACGCCCTTTGTCAATCCCTCCACTGATGTGTTTTTCGCGGCCATCATCTGCTTTAGATTGAGCTTGACATCGCCAACATCGATTCCGCGCTTTTTCGTGTCATGTAGGATCTGATGATACAGGTGCGAGTTGTTGAGGAGAGATTTGGAGGGTATGCAGCCGACGTTGAGACATGTTCCACCTAGAGCGCCGCGCTTTTCTATACAGGCCACCTGTGCTTTGGTATTAGTTGCCGCGCGCATTGAGTCCTTGTGGTGAATTGTGTCTAGCTACCTTCATGCCCTCTTGCCCTGCTTTTATGGCGGCAACATATCCCGCAACGCCCCCTCCGATTATGACAAGGTCATGTTCCGCTGTTCGAGGTTAGTAACCTCTAATGATCGGACTTTGTTGAAGGGTCTCACAGGCTTCTGTTGCATAGCCGCGCCTCCTTGTTTTGATCAGACAGAAGCCTGTAGATTGTGTTGTATATAAGCAAGGTCCTGTTGCCGCCAACCTTGGGACCGCTCTGGGTACGAGTGTGCGAAGCATGGCGGAGATGGGAAGGGAATAAAAGGCGTAGGAGGAGGAGAGAGACACCAGGTTAAACAGAGGAATCGAAGTCGGAGTTAGTTATGAGTGAGAAAAATTATAGAAAACATGTAAGACCGGTTGGCATGCTTTAGAGCTTCAAAGGCCGCCGGGGCGGCAAGTGGCGGCCCATCCGCTAGCGGAGTCGCCTACAAACGGGTCCGAAATACCTTTTCTCTCCTACCAAGTGCATTTATTTAAGTATATCATTCCTCCAATTGATGCTCTGCAATTGAGGTGGTGTTCAAGGTACTTATGTAAAAGATATTTGTTGACCGCAATATATAAGATTCCAAGAATTACCTCAAATCCGAGTCAGAGGATTACCCGGGGGTGGCAATGGTGAAGGACACTCTAAGCGATGACTGCCAAAGGTCCCTCGTTTGCAATGAGACTCCAATGAAAAATAGGCAAGGAGCTTATTGAGCAGGCTCCTAAAGCTGGGACTATCTGAACAGACGATGGTTGCGCTGTATTGGTTGCAACGCGATCAAGAATCTCATGGTTGAAAAGTGTCCTTCGTCTATGCCACCCTGGTGGCATCGTCCAATTATAAATCATTCTCTCTCTGGTTCTGTTTCCACTCCTCGACCAATCCCCTAAAGTCAGCCTGATCATAACCGCCCCCAAGGATCTCTCCCAGCCATCCCCAACCTTTCCGCCAGCTCCTCAATCCCAAATCACGAAGCAACAAGTCCAAGTATGGAATACTATCAAAGGCAAGATCCGGATATCTTGCCCCAAACCCCCATGGCGTCCTCCACTTTCCAAAACGATTAAAAAGCGCCGTATCATACATGATCTCATCAAATTCTCCTTTCTCTGCAGCCGGTAGCTGCTCCTCCGTTGGAAGCGTTTGGCCTAGATGTAGCGATGTAGATGGCTTGGCCACAGATTTCAACGGCCCTTTGAGTTTGTCGTACATGTATGCATATGCCCAGATGCTGCTGATCTCACTCCGTATCGGGCCCTGGATTTGCAGGACAAAACCAAGGAAGACGAGATCTCTTGTCGTTGCTGCCGGTGGTGCTATGCCTCGCCATAACCTCCAAGGGGAGGCCTCTACTCTTGGTGCCTCTGTATCAGCAAGCAGATCATGGTTGATCTTTGGCCCGCTCATCAGTTTAGGAAATCTTTCGAATATCTCCAAGTCAGCTCGGGCATTGAGTCGGTCCCATACTTCTTTCTGCGTGCTGGTAAGATCTGCGCTTGGAATCCCCAAGTCTGCATGTATTTCTTTTGGCCGAAATTCGATGCTTGGCTCCCATCTCCAGCCCATACTGCATACTAAGGCATCAGTTTGTACCGTAGTGCCATCTCTGAATTTCACCGTTTTGGTGCATTCCAGACATGCCACGTCTTGTCTGATCACCTTTACCTGCCCACTCCTCACAAAATCGAAGACATCCGTCGGATAATTCAGGATCCCCAGGTTTATTCCATACCAAAACGCTTTGTGTATCGGTATCAGCTTCTTGGTTTCTGGATGATTCGCAATGTGTGTTTGATCTATCAGGTCCGATCCCAGCTTGTCCCAGAACCGGTCTACGACCCATCTACCCAGAGTGGTCCCATGCAAAAAGCTTCTTACAAAGCCGAATCCGTCTGCGTCACCCCAAACAAGCGGGGAGAAGAATGTAAACAGTCGGGTTGTCAAGAGCTTTTCGAGCACACATCTGAAGGGTCCGAGATATATATACGTGGGTCCCATGTAGCACGTACCGTGACCCGATGCTCGAATGATGAAATTGACAGTCTTTCCATGGGCAGCCATCTGATAGACACAGTCATATGCCGACTTACCACTTCCCATGACGGTCACATTTTTGATGGCGTCATCCTCGTAGATTTTGGAAGACTCACGAGCATAGTCCGAGAAATTGACAATGGGTCCAGTAAAGTTCTCACGACCTTTGATGTTGATAGGTTCCGATACCGATGTGAGCCCGGTAGCAATGATGAGCTTAGCGCAACTGATGTTCCACACAGCTGGAACTGGGAGAGCAGCTTTGTTGCCTCCGTTTGAAGTGTGATTATTGCTTATGACGTTCTCAAGCTGCAAATTCCAGCCATTCTGTATCTTCTCCGCGACATTGACTTTTGTTTGGAACTGAATCCTCCTTTTCAAATCAAATGTTCTCGCGTATTGCTCAAAGTATTGGTGTATGCATCTTCCAGGAATATGCTCGCCCTCTTTCAAGCCAAAACTGTCATCCATGGGAAAATCCGAGTACTCATACTTTCCAAGCAAACTGTTGGATGATAAACCTGTATAGACCTTTTCCTCGGCCCAAACACCGCCAATAGTCTTGTTCTGCTCAATGACTGTGAGGTTGAGATTTGGGTCCAGTTGGAGGAACTTCCTCGCAGTAGCCAAACCTTGCAAGCCCGCACCAACAACGACAACGTCGTATCGCGAATCCATAGCTTTCGTACAATTTGAACAAGGGAAGAAAGCCCCATGATCGCGTAATAAAAGCCCCTTTTGTCACATGTTCCCCGCACCACCCTGAATTTACGGTCGCTAAGCTCAGCAAATCCTTCATGCAGGGTCGGAAATCGGTGTGCGCAGGATTCGCTAACTCTCACGCCACACCGATAATATTAGATAGTGGAACGCAGTCCTAATAGTTCCTGGCGTAGAAATCCGTTTTCAGGCGTCCCATCATTTCATACTAATTCAATAGTTAGCCTTCCGAATCTCATTAGTCAAAAATTCAATTTGTCGGCTCAAGTTCTTGCCGTCCATATCATATCCTCGTAAAAGTGCCTCGGACCTTGCATTGGACGGTTCATGGAGGGTTTCCTAACGCGTAGTCGTCGGGTATTGTCCGCATTGCCATGACTGAAAGTGCATCGCTGGCTACCTTACAGCCCCATTTGACTGTTTCGGTGTCCTCTTTGCTACCAGCAACATCCGTCTTACTGACGACTTTCTTTAGGAAATATCGCAAGCCTCCAGCCATTTGAGAGATCTCTTTAGGCTTCAGGAAGATATCCATCAAGGCCTTCTCATTCCTCCTGTCGCCGGAATCTTGCTGGGAGTGGACGACGGCGGTAATGAGCATCAGCTCCACGAATGTTCGGGTCTTGGTCCGAAGATATGCAAGTTTTAGATTCTAATACGGTCAGCACATGAGCTCATGTTTATAAGTCTTGTCGAGCTGTGAGTCAGTATACCTTCAAGACGCCAACGCTCAGGCCATCCTCCGCGATCAATACTCCAAACATTCTCGCAAGATTTACTATGCTCCTCAATTCAAGCTTTCCATCATCACCCTCGTCTTCATCTCCTTCCACATCGTTTTCTGCCTCGCCCATCCTCTTGAAGAGGTCCCATAACGAGAATTGAAGCGCCATCCTAAGCTTCTTGTCCCTGCAAATTCGTCTCGCCAAGAAGGTATAGAACGGATTATACACCTTTTCAGCTCCAGCACAATGTACCAACACCTTTGGTATCTCTAATTCCTGGCTTTTCTTAAGCCCTAATTTCAGAAGTCGCATATAAGCATCATTTGAATCTGACGCCGACATGATGGCTATGAAAATCGACCTTCTAACATCTGTGTTCATACGCTGTTCTTTGGCGAGCTGTTCAAGGTCCCCAGCCAAGCCGATTCTGTCCGAACTGTCTTCCCAGTCGTTTCCACTTACAGGTGAAGGCTGTTTCTGGAAATTGTCATCTCCAGTATCAATTCTGTAGCTGGCTCCGACCAACCACCATTTACCTCTTTTGTCTTTATCCTGGAGATCTTTCAACCCAACGCCGAGTGGTTCGCTAGCTCGAATTGTTCGCTGATTGAGAGATGTCAATATCTTTTTCATCCGAAGCGTATGCTCCGAAGTGATTGCAGATGCTATAATACCGGTTTTCATTCGATTGTTCTTGAGGTTATTCATTGTTTCTATCATGAACTTCGTCCTTACCGAGAGACTCTCCTCTTCCATCTCGGCCACAACCCTCTGAAGCTGGATTACAATATCTTTCAGAGAAGAGGGATCGTCCTGCCGCAATTGCTGGCCAGCTATGCGAACGATTCTTAACAGAAGCTCAGTATTAATCTCAGATAGATTGTTGAGGAACAATCGAGCAAAATCGTAGATGAGATTGCTGCTGATAACTTGAAAGTTGTACAGCTCCGCCAAAAGGCTTGTCAAATTAGTGCATTTCTTCCCTGTACCGTCAAAGTCTGCTTTGGCATCAAAATTCGCAAAGAATTCCTCGGTGATTCTTTGAATGGCCTGAGCCCCAAAATCCGGGCCTATGACTTTGAAAACTGCAGCAATGAAGCCTGCATGTAATATTATGAAAGTGTCTTGTAAGGACGTTGGATCAGACAACAAGCCTAACAGTAGATCGAGAAGTATTGTAGAGACATGTTGGCGTGGGTGACCTTGATAGAGCTTTTCCACTTCGCTGAGGAGTGAGGTGAGGTTGGCTTTAGATAGACGGTTTAGAAGGCCCTGTATTTGCCGCCGTAATTGTGAAAGGTCCTCTGATCCTGATCCTTCCAACCCTTTGTGGCGAAGTGACGGCGGAATATATTTTTCTCCATTCAAAGCGCTGGGCCTAGCTATGGGCGCAACATATGGGTTCTCGCGCCCTTTACTGGCTGATATCGGTGGCGAACGGTGATCCTCTTCTTCTACGAATGACACATCCTCATTATCGTCGTCGGAGCCCGACTGCCTTGTAGAATTCACATCGTCCTCATCAAGTCCCTCTGAGTCTTCCTCAGACCCACTATCTGCACTCTCTTCGTCATCATCTGATAAGCCACTGCCAGGGGGTTCGTTGATAGCAAAATTGCTTCGTTGCGCTTTCTGTCGCTTCCTCTCAAGCCACTCCTCGTTTTCTGTTCTCTTTCTCTTGCCTCCGCCAGATCTATTAAGCCCTACAGCATCATCTATGCCATCCAGTAAACCGTCAAGCCCATCATCCACGAAAGACTTTGGCAGCTTTTTCTTGTCCTTTATGCCGAGTGCTTTCTCTAGCGCCTTGATTTCAGCATCATCAGCAGCAAGCAGCTGCTGAACTCGACGAGCAGGTTTTGCGACTGGAGGTGGAGAGGGCGAAACGATCCCCTCTATTGCTTCACTTGCTTGAGGGGTAGACTTGGGAGCCTTCAAGATGGACTTCAGCGGCTGTTGTTGGACTGAGGTCACCTTGGTCTGAGGCTTCGGAACAACGACTGTGGATCCGCTGGTCCCCTCTTTATCTTCCTCTCGACTATCACGAGGTGACTTATGCTTCGGCGTCCGCGCTGCATGCGATGCGACATGACTTGACTTCTTTTGCACTCTTGCTGCTTTCCTCTGTTCCTTGCGATTCGTAGGGCCATAAGGCTTTTTTCTAAGCCTCTTATTGTCAGCCTCAGAGGCGCCAACCTCGTCTAAGAGCTTGCGAGGTAGCTTCAGAGTGTTGGGAGCTGACTTCCGCATCATAAAATAAATTGAAGGTGTAGCAGCAATCACAGAAGTTTAGCCAGTACTCGGACTTTCGGAATTAAGATCTAAGCGAGTGCCAAGCCTTTTGCATCCACAATATTGAGATGTTGGAGCACTCTCAATTCCATACACCACAAGCCTTTCATCACCTTACCGAACCCAGCTGTTCAGGTCGTGATTGGCGTTCAGATTTCCTGCCTGAATCCTCAGCAGCTCTTCAGCAGCTCCTCAAGTAGCCCAACATGTCTTATCAAAAACCAGAGAAAGATTATGGTGAAGGACCAGTCCGTTTCCACTCAGACAGCTCGGGCTTGAAGACCATGCTGACCGCTATGTGTCCAGAAAATCCACAAGATTCGAAGTAGACCTCCGAATTTCCAGAGATAGGGAATCAACAGCTAACCACCGCAGTCACCCTCACCTCGAAAAAGGTCCAATCCCTCGAGAAGGTCTGCCAAGAGCTCATTGAGCGCGCAAAGTCCAAGGATCTCCGAGTCAAAGGTCCCGTACGCCTACCTACGAAGAGTTTGAAGGTTACTACGAGAAAGACACCTTGTGGTGAAGGGAGTAAGACATGGGATACCTATGAGATGCGCATTCACAAGCGCTTGATCGAGTGAGTGCCATCATCCGAGATGCCCTGAAGGTTCTGGATGGGAACGGAGGATAGAACCTGTGGTGGTGCTCAGAACACATGCTAATCTAATGTGTCGACTTCAGTCTTAACGCACCTACAGAGGTCGTCAAGCAGATTATTATCAACATCGAGGCTGGAGTTGAGGTGGAGGTTACAATTGCTGCTTAAACATATTTGGGACGTTCTCTAGCTTGATAATAGAATTATATTGACCGAATCTGGACTATCAAGAGATGACCTGCAAATAGGCTTAGAAGTGTGGCAAAGACCTCTGTCCTTGTGTTCTTGTGCTCTAATGCATCAAGTTGTCTACTAGTGATCGTGCCACGAACCCATGATGTGCCGGGTCTCCAGTCATGTTAACGAGATCTTCATGCTCGAATGTTTTTATTTGCCTCTCAAAGGATTCATCCAATACTTTTGAACGCTTAAAAATGAGTAACGGCAGCCATTCCTCGTTAGAAAAAGGAGCGAATGAGTCCTGACTAGCATCTAAAGTAGATACTGAAATTTTTGTTCGATTGCAAGACGCGGATCGTTGAACCAATTTAGAGCTACAAACTTTAGAGCTTCAGCAGCACCCTTTGATGCACTTTCTGGGTCTTTACTCTGGCATTCCAAATAGACTGGGACAAAGATTAGCTTCACACCCACCAAATAAAGCAATATGACTGACTCTTAATTTTAGGTTCTGTACCAGATGCTCTGACGGTGAAGCGGATACCCCTATCTTCTGAGTCTCCATGAAGCCAGCAAGTGATCATCTGGCTGCTTGAAGAGGAAGGCAAATCCGGTATGTTATCTTCGGTGCTGGAATCATAGCCTATGGTCAAGTCCCGCCAACGCAATACTTTCCTTCCCACAACACTGGTAGGGTATGGCGTGCCTAAAGCTCGCACACGCTTGAAGACCTCCGCTGTGGTCTCTAGGTCTGATGATCTCCAGTAAGTGTTCATCGTCTCGAAGTAACTGTACCATGTCGTCAACCTTACCCCGCGAACGCTAGGATCTCATAGCAGCATACCCAAATTGTTGATACAATTCCTGCATCTTAGCCCAAGGTGAGCCCCATTCCGCATAAGCGCATAGGAATACCACGGCTGCTGTAATGCCATCTTTATCACGTACAATGTCCGGAAACATATACCCGAGAGCTTCCTCATACGCGAAATGCGTCCTTTTCCCTTGTTTTTTTTAAATCAATGGTTCTATTACCGAGCCATTTAAAGCCAGTAAGGGTCTCGCCCACAGTGAAATCATTTTCAGCCATAACAGAAATCATTTGAGATGAAACAGCGGTGGTGAGAACCCATTCGTCGTCACCAGTTTTAACATCGTCCTCGCAGAAGGCCGGCCTTGATTCTTTAGGTTTGACTAGAAAATACGCAAAGAGCGCCCCAACTTGATCCCCAGTGAATTGTTTCCAATGGCCATCTATGTTTTCAGCTACCGCAAATCGATCGGCATCAGGGTCGTTCGCGATGACAAGTCGGATACCTCGTTCGTCCGCGAGTGTTGTTGCACGGTCTAGGGCGCCGCTCTCCTCCGGATTTGGATATCTTACGGTGGGGAAATCAGGATCTGGCTTGGCTTGTTCTGGTACAACAGTCATGAATGGATTTTCCAACCGCGTCATAATCTCTGTCATGTAGCTGTTGCCTACTCCGTGCATTGGGGTATAGACAAACGGTGCACTTCTCATGTAACGATCAGGATAGCCGACGAAGGCAGACAACTTTTGGAAATATTTTGCTCTCATTGAACCCAGAATAGATGTCCTAAGGCTTGCTCCCCCCTCGATGTCCCACGTAATAGGTTCCAAATTCTCCATTATAGAAGCAGCAATGTAAGAGTCCACTGGAGTGTTGATCTGACATCCATTTGATCCATAAACTTTATATCCATTGTCCTGTGCAGGATTGTGACTCGCAGTGATCATTATGCCAGCAGCTGCCCCAAGTTCGTTCACTCCAAATGGTACCATAGGAGTATGGACGAGATCTTCATACCACCACACCCGTATCCCCTTTGCAGTAAACGCTGCAGCAGCGAGTCGCGCGAACTTCTCTGAGTTGTGGCGAGCATCATAACCGACCACAATGCCACCAGAAGCCACACCCTCTTTTAGTAAGTACGCCGCGAGACCTTGGGATGTCTGAATGATCGTCAAGCTGTTGATGAAGGGATATCCCGCACCCATCTGTGCCCTAAGACCAGCTGTACCGAAAGTAAGGCGGGTACAAAGCCGGCTTTCTAATTCTGCGTGATCTTGTTGCCCTAAAAGCCTTTCGATTTTCGATCGCGTCTCGTCATCCTGGTCTAATCTCAGCCATTCTTGAGCCAGCACCTCTATCTTCGTCTGTGACATCTTGCAACCGACAGACAGATCCAACTGAAGTAGATTGAAACTGTAAATTGATGTTATCCATGGTCGCGAACAAGGTTGGTGATTGAAGATGGTATCAGCGAGGTAATGATAGGAACAGGCCTAGGCTCCCCGGAAGATCGACGTTAGATCTAGGGTCCAGCCCAAAATGTTGGACCCCTCTTTAGGCATTCGCCTCTGGGCACCTTCAAACCTGGACGGTCTTTCCCAGCTCATCAATAATATATTCGCTTATATATAGGTTCCTTGCCAGGCTTGAGGAGTGGTATACCCATGGAACAGGTGGCCTAGTCGTGTCATGGCTGTATCAACCAGCCCATCGAGGCCAATGTCTCGGAAAGAAGCAATCCTCACTCGAAAACAGGTTGAGGGCATGATTGCAGATGGTCGAACCATTATCATCATAGATGGAAAAGTCATCAAGGCAGATGCCTGGCTGAGGTTTCATCCAGGAGGGGATAAGGCTATCATGCATATGGTGGGCCGAGATGCTACAGATGAAGTCAATGCGTATGATCCAGATGTCTACAAGGGAGGACACTCTTTGCTAACTGCGTCCAATTGACAGTTTGCATTCATTGGAAGCCCGCCAGCACATGTCAAAGTTTCAGATAGGCAGGATTGAAGGACGGTGGAACAACTTCCTGCCGCCCATCCAAGGTGGTCGTTTCAGGCCGTATGCTCATAACGCCAATACAGTGCGGGAAGAGGAGAACGACGACATATCTTCAAGTGCCAGCAGCTCACCGAGCGTTTCAGCTATATTTGATCCCATTGAGAGTGCAAGCGACTTTAGGCGACGACAATCGAGCAAGCACTCTGACCTCCACGAAGTATCATCTTATTCTTCTATTTCCTCAATCGAGTTGCCGGCAACGAATGAAGACAGTAAACTCTCTCTCATGGATGCTCGCACACAGCAAGAGATCGATTTTGACCTTGCGAAATATCCAGCATTAGATCCAGCGACACAGCAAGACATTGTACGAAGGTACCGCATTCTTTACGATAGGCTCCAAGCCGAAGGATTATTCAAATGCAATTACACCGCATACTTCATCGAAACTTGTCGATATGTATTTCTTTTCAGCATGTTCCTCTTACTCCTGCGTTACGGCTGGTACGGCACAAGCGGATTATTCCTTGGAGCGTGCTGGCACCAATTGGTTTTCACAGTCCACGATGCAGGGCACATGGGCATTACACACAATTTTACAGTTGACACAGTCATCGGAATGGCCATAGCAGACTTCATTGGTGGATTGAGCTTGGGATGGTGGAAGCGAAACCACAACGTCCATCATATTGTCACGAACTCACCGGAACACGATCCTGACATAGAACATATGCCGTTCTTCGCAATTTCCCACAGATTTTTTGAGTCCTTGAAAAGCACATATTACGATCGTATTATGACATATGACCCTTTCGCCAAATTCGTTATTCGATATCAGCATTATCTTTACTACCCCATACTATTATTTGGCCGATTTAACTTGTACCGTTTAAGCTGGGAATACCTCATTCTAGGCCTAGGGCCAAAAAAGGGCCCTGCATGGTGGCATCGGTGGTTTGAGATCGCTGGACAGATCTTCTTCTGGTATTGGTTCGGATATCTAGTGGTCTATAAGTCAATCCCTACAGCATCTGGCCGTTGGGCGTTCGTCATGATCAGCCACATGATTACAGCACCACTACACGTCCAAATTACCTTGAGCCACTTCGCCATGAGCACCGCCGACCTTGGAATCAGCGAGTCCTTTCCACAAAAAATGTTGCGAACTACCATGGACGTCGATTGCCCCGAATGGCTGGATTTTTTCCATGGAGGTTTGCAATTTCAAGCTATACATCATCTTTTCCCCCGTATGCCGCGGCATAATCTGCGCCGGACACAGAAGCTTGTACAAGAGTTCTGCATAGAAGTGGATATCCCCTATGCCTTGTACGGCTTTGTCGATGGTAACAGGGAAGTCATTAGTCGTCTTGCAGATGTTGGACGGCAGGCAGCTATCTTGGCCCAATGCCAGAAGACGATTGCAGAAAAAGGAGAATTCACATCGCATTAAGAATGAGGGAGGATATTAAGCATGAACGACGCGAATTAAATAGATATGATTCAATACTTCATCTTATCTACTATATACGTTTATATGCTGATTATTCTCCTCACTGCTCTGCATCTGTTACTAACAATGAAGGGTCCTTCTGACATGGTTCCACTCGGATGGATCAGCGCCTTCCTCTACTCAGCCAATTTAAGCTGGAGATCTTTGGATAACCGTATCAGCGAGATTACTAGATATTCGAATCATAAAGGCATGGACTTACTGGGATCCTTAGCGATGGCACCATGTTCCGCAGGCATCATTGCGCCTTTGACTGGTTTGTTCTTTGCCTTGAAGTCATCACAGATATCTGCCATGGTTACCCATTTCACGCCTGGCTTTTTGCTGATATATTCAATCAACCTACGGAGAAGATTGAGCTTAAAGCTGCTCCCGAATTACTTAGTCTGCAGGAAGCGAGACTCACCTTTCCAGCATGAGAATTACGTGTGGATGCCCGCCGACATCCGGATGAATGGTCACCGGAAAGCAGAAGTCGTCATACTCTCGGTAGAAGTAATCAAAATGATCCCTCCACAGATCCTCCACATCCCTGGGATTAACCCAGCCATGTGAGTTTGGGGCTTTCTTGATGAACATCATGGGTGGTAGATCATCGAGATACCAGTTGGCGGGGATCTCGACAAGGCCAGTATCGGGACCCTTCTCGACAGGCTTCATCCAGTGATCAGGGTGTTTGCTATAATCGATTTTGGTCCATTTGTCGCCGGTGCGGAGGAAGTAAGGCAGGCAATCGTGGTGGGAGAGGCTGTGGTCTGATCATGTCCACAACATCAGACAGGATTCCAAAACTCAACGGCTTCGACGCCTGAGGGAGGGGCTGACCGTATTCTACACCGTACTTGAGCATCAACTCCGCACCTTCTTGGCTTGCTTCCCACCATGGCGCAACGCTACCTCGCGGTGGCTTTCCACAAAACTTTGTGAGATCTTTGTATGTCTTGTCCAGAATTGCATGCTGTTGCTCAATGGTCATAGCAACAGGGTTCTCGTGCGAGTAGCCGTGAAGCCCACTGCAAAGATATTGAGTTAGCACCACCAAGTGCTTCTTTCCAGCCCACGGCGTCATACATCTCATGGCCAGCGTCCCTCACCATAGCACATTCTTCGGGGAATGTCTCAAGTGAGTGTCCCGGAATGAACCATGTGGTCTTGATATCGTATTTGTCAAACAGCTTCAGAAGCCTGCGAACGCCCACGGTACCGGCGAAAAGACCTGATATCAATTAGCCGAGAGCAATTAGTAGCAATGCCCGCTCACCTCTTGAGATATCACTCGTAGAGTCTTCCCCACCGTATGAGCCAAGCCATCCGGCCACGGCATCGATATCAACGGAGATACAACATAGAGCCTCTGTCGCTGTCAGCGTATACACTAGGGTTTTGAAAGGAGCACCTCACGCTTTTCCGGCATGATTGAGATTGTGTGGAAGGTGGCCGGACCGAAGGGTCTGCAGAGAATGAATAGAGGCTCCCATGATTGTCGGCCTTGGAGATGTCTCTTATCAGCAATTGACTTCAACAAACGTGAGCAATAGCGTGTGGGGTAACGGCATTAGATTGCGGATAGATCTTGTCACTAGCGCCGGCAATCGCACGAAAACAATCTATTGGATGAATACTCCCTTTCGCGCTCTGACGTGCATGCAGCCTTATCCTGGATGAACTACAACCTGAAGTAATTTTTCCTTCATTCATACTCATTTTGCTCTAGCTTGTGCTTGAAACAATATCATTTAATTTCGAATACGGTCACATGCTAGTGAAGGATCCAATCTCTAATGCGAGACGGAACAAGATGGGAATGCTTTGGAGTTTCTAATATTTGCACCGCTCAATTAATATTGAGCACGTATGTTGTATCATCAGGTCCGACAACCTGGCGATTATCGACGCAGGGATGTCACTATCTCTTTCACTTGGCCAAGAAAGCCTGGAATGCTTTCGTCTCGATGCTTATGTTTCCAACAGCCTTCAACTTCTTTCTTCCCTCCTTCTGGTTCTCCAACAGCTTCCTCCGCCGACTGATGTCAGCAGCATGTAGTTTTGCCGTTACGTCTTTGCGGAAAGGTTTGATTGTCTCCCTTGCCACTATACGCCTCCCAGCTGCAGCTTGTATTATCACTTCGAACATCTGGCGATCTACGTGCTCCTTGAACTTTGTGACCCATTGCCTGCCTAGTCTGTCAACCTGACTATTATGTACCACGCGAGAAACAGCATCTACTGGTTCTCCATTGACCAATAGCTGGAGCTTAACAATATTGCTATTGCGCCAGGCAGATTCTTCATAGTCGAGACTTGCATAGCCTTTTGTGATGCCTTTGAGCTTACCGAAGAAATCGTCCACAAGCTGTGCCAAGGGAAGCTCGTATTTGAGGATAACCTGGGTTGCTGTGAAGAATGAGAGTTCCTTCTGTTCACCACGATTACCCTCACAAAGCTCGATGACCGGGCCCAAGAAGTCTTCCGGAAGAGTGATGGTAACCAAGACATAGGGCTCTTGCAGCTCAGCCACTTTGTGGTTATTGAACTTGTTGTCAGGAAATTTTGCCGGATTCCGAATCGTCTCTTCGGTCCCATCCGCCCAGATCACCTTGAAAGGCACCGTTGGGGGGGTAATGATAATGCTCGCGCCGTGCTCCTGTCGCAATCGATCTTCGAACACCGAGCAGTGGAGGGTTCCTAGGAAACCAAGTCTCCATCCAGCGCCCAGAGCTTCAGAGTACTCCTTCTGTATGGTGACGCTTCGGTCGTTGAGGACGATCTGATCAATGCTGTCTTCTAGGTGGCCGTATTCACTTTGATCGGTTGGAAACGCTGCGACGAAGACCATAGTCTTTGGCTCCTCGAAGCCAGGTAAAGGCTGCACAGACTTTTCCGAGCCGACCGTAGTGTAAGTGTCTCCAACTTTTGCTTCCTTACTTTGCTTCATACCAGGATTGAAAAAGATGTAGCCCAGCTGACCAGCTCGGAGCATTGTTTGTGGGGTTTGATCGGGGTACATGATGCCGACTTCGCCAACATGGTATTTGATGCCAGTGGCGAAAGAGACCACTTGGTCTCCAGCTCTGACAGTACCATCGAATAATCTGACAAGAAGTATAACGCCCCTGAAAGTCGAATACCAAGAATCGATCAAAAGCATACGCAATGGCTTGAGGTGGTCACCGGTAGGCCTAAGTTGATTAGCAAAACAACAAGCACAGTGGCAATTGAGTCTAGTGCTTACGCTGGAATCTTTTCGATGACTGCCGGTAAAATCTTCTCGACGTGAAGTCCAGTCCGAGCAGAGCAGAGTACTGCAGTCTTGGGGTCAAGCTCAAAGGTATCCTTGATCTGCTCCAATGCCCGCTCGGGTTCCGCTGACTGTAGGTCAATCTTATTGATTATAGGCACTAGTTGAAGACCTTGAGAGAAGGCGAGGTAGAAGTTCGCTACCGTCTGAGCCTGGACACCTTGGCTAGCATCCACCAAAAGCAATGCTCCACCACAACTAGCATAGCTACGGGAGACTTCTGCGCGGAAGTCGACGTGTCCTGGAGTGTCCACAAGATGCAGTAGATAGTCCTCCCCTTTGTAATTGTATAGCATGCTACATGTTTGCGCCTTCACCGTGATACCACGCTCTCGTTCCACATCGAGCTTGTCCAGAACCTGCTTCTTCCCTCCAGGCTCAATCGTGCCCGTGAGCTCAAGGAGCCGATCGCTGAGAGTACTTTTGCCATGGTCGACGTGTGCGACGATACAGAAATTACGAAAGCGTTCGAGTGGTATTCCTGATATTCTTTGCTCTAGGCTGCCAACAACATTCTTCGAAGGATTCGCTTGCCAGAAGGGTGATGATGTGAACGGGCGACTCCAGGGTGCGAAGACGCGCTTATGGCCAGCCTGGGCTTTGAAGACTGGCCGAAGGCATCGTCGCATCAGTCACGATGCCTGCAATCTCATACTTTGGCGTCTCTGATTATTGGAAATGATGTGATCAAAGGGCAAAAATATTTGTTTTTTCATTCGTCGGAAGAGCTACCCGGCTAAAATTCGGCCATTTGGGGTTACTCCACCAACATTGAAATAAACATTTATCTATTCACTTACAGAAGGCTTTGCGAAAATATTTCTGGCAATAGCTCATCATGTCGGCAGAAAAAGATAAATCAAAAGTACATAAACTGTCACTGAAAGGTATCCATTCTCGTGAGTTGCTAGGCTGCTACAGAATGGTAACGTCCTATTAGGATCTTCGAGAACCGTTGCTGAATTCGTGAGTCGAAAGCACCAAATGTAGAACCGAAAATGCTCATGGAATGTAGTTTGAGTTCTCTATCAACACAATTCTGTGAGTTATCTCGTCTAAGATAACGAATAGTTTCATATTAATAAATACTAAGGTTTCAACGCGGCGTATATCCAGCAGAAGACTTTACAGCGTAAGCTTGTGCATTATATCTATTATCACGTAGTCTAAACTTCTATTCAGCGTCAAAAAATATGGCCTCAACATGTTTGGTCCGTCGTCCTTCCCAATCAAGCCTAGAAAAATCCGTCGTATACATCTGTGCTAACAACATGAGCAGTCACTTCGGACGACCAGGTCAAAGCCTACATCAAGAAGATTATGTCTCAGCTTAACAAGTGGATGATAAGTGGCAAGATCTCCAAGCTTGTGGTTGTCATTACTAGTAAAGAGACTGGCGAAAACGTTGAACGATGGCAATTCGATGTCCAGCTATTCAAAAAGAATTCCAAGAAAGGTTCCTCCAAAGATACCTCCAAGCCTCCAGATAAGGAAAACGCGGTACCTGCGTAAGCAAACAATCACATTTGATCCCTTATCATTGCAGGAGATGAACCATCTAATCCCTCCGCAGCGATTCCTCAGAACCACCACCAGAGAAAACCGAAAAGGAAATCCAAATGGAAATCCAATCCATCTTCCGTCAAATCACCGCCTCAGTAACCTTTCTACCACAGCTCGAGGCAGGCGATTGCACTTTCAACGTGCTGGTCTATGCGGACGCTGATTCAGAGGTGCCAATGGAGTGGGGCGATAGCGATGCGAAGGAGATTGAGAATGGGGAGAAGGTGCAGTTGAGGAGTTTTAGTACGAGCAATCATCGAGTTGATACGCTTGTGAGTTACAGGCTTGCAGACTAGTGGAGTCTAGGAAGGCGCGGAAAGGCGTTACTAGGTTCAGGAATGTTGGAGTACTTCGTTATGTAATATTCATGGTGTAGATTCCAGTATCTACATGAGGATTATTTGGCGTGAGATAGGTTTCGATCATGTCATGTTTTGTCCTCTAAATATCACTGCTTTTGATATACCAGAATCTTTGACAAATACCTCGATGAGGCACTCTCGTCTTTCTTTTTGTATTTGAACCGAAGTGGAGAAGATCATTCCTATGCTCTTTTCGCGCAGGATCGATGCCAAGAACGAGCGGCCGTTGATTCAACAGATTTCTTTCTTTGCTCGTTTCGCTAGATGATAGTTCTGCGTCTCACTTAGCGATCTCATCACCATTTCTGACTTCTTTGCAGACTTGTAGGAGTACAGCGGTCGCATAGCACGAGATTTTCATTTGCAAATACTTGATTGCGTATCATATCCCCGTAAGTTATCCTTGACGCCGTCACCAACATGCAATGGTAAGTTATGAACATTTTGCGAGTAGTCTTAGTTACAATAACGCCCTGTTAATCACCTTACTCCTACGCGCTGTACTGTCTTTCTCCATGGCGTACTATCACATCCCTCAACGCCACCCAAAACATTAGGCGTCCAGCTTCTACGAACGATGACCCGCTCCGAACACCGCCTCCCAAATGCAGAGCAGATAGATACTGCAAGATTTTTAGCCATCCTTTCCTAATTCGCGAACTTCCCTCTCAGCTCATCCACTTCTCTTTGCAAGGCCGATAAGTCTGCCAGAACATCTCTGCTTTCCGGGCTGCCTGGAGTGGGTGAACTCATAGGCAGCTGTGAGATTGAAGAAGCGTTCGAATCGCTTCTCATACGTTCAGTAGCTATCGTGTTGTAGTTGCCGCTTAGACGTGATAGACTGTAGTTATAGCTGCTCGCACTAGAGCCTCGTCTTCTCGGTGGCGGCGGAGGAGCCATTGAAGGGGAACCAGTGAAGGGTTGTGTTGACTGTCGCTTGACGGCAGAAAGAGACGGGCTCCGACTTGGTGGCGTCGGAGGTTGAGGTCTTGCAGACTTTATACTAGAATCGTCATCCCTAGGCTGAGGCTGTATCGCGACAGCTGAAGTAGTCGTAGATATAGAAGAGGGTGATTCACCCCTCACCTGACCAGCGCGACGCGGTGGAGGCGGGGGTGGAACTTTTGAGATTATGTTCGGAGGAGACTGGGATATTGGGAAGGAATCTGATGAGCCTTCTTCTGATATTGGCGTAGATCGCTCTGAGGTGACAAATGCTTTTGGTCTAAGACTGTGTCTTCGCGAGAGTGGTGGCGCCGGTGGATTGCGCTTTTGGGGGTTTGGACTACCTTGAAGCTCCGAAGATGCTGAGTAGGAATGTCTCTTGGGAATTTCAGGATTTGGGTTAGCAGCCACCGAAGTCTGTATTGCATCTGGTAGAGCTGGTAGAGGTTTGCTTCCGTTATTAGGCGTACCTGGTAGCTTTTGGGTTGGACCGGCTGGTAATGTCATGGGGTCGGAAAACGACAACGTCGGGTCCTCGAAGGACACGGTCTGCGGAGTGTTTGGTTTGACCAGCTTACCATGACGAGGTCTCGGGACCGCAGGTTTGGTCTTCCCCAAATTGAGTGGTGGGCTCCCAGCTAGCTGTTGACGTTCTTCGTCCGCTGGCGAACTCTCATAGGACGTTCTAGGCGACTCCTGGGGTGGATTGGACATTGGCTCGAAGATCGATTGCCGTGAAACTGAGGATGCATCTGTGTTGCTACTACTGTCACCAATGCTGTGCTGACCCTGGAAGCTGACTGGAGGAGGCACTGCTGTGGTCGGACCAGGGGTATTTGTTTCGCCTTTCAGCAAGAGCTTCTTGAAGTCATCAACATCGTAGTGCGGCCTGCTGACTTTTGATTCCGCTTCTGAAGGTCGTAGCTCAAATCCTGGGCTTGTAAGGCTGGGTTGGGTCTCCGCATTGAGGCGAGCCAAGGTTTTCGCAAAAGGATTCGCCGGTACTGCTCTCTGCCCTTGTGCTTTTGGTGTACTATCCCCAGAGTTGCTCAACGTATTCTGCCGTGTACTCTCATCCTCCATACTGAAGCCTCCATCGGATTCTGCGCTGAAAGGATCCGCTGATGATCCGTCCTCGAGACTTTGGAAAGATAGCGTATTTGGTGGAGGAGATGTAAGGGCACGAGATGGTGGTGAGAAATCTCCATCTTCACTTCCTGATGTGGCAGAATGTGGAGATATGATCCGTACCGTCTTGGTCGTCTTGGACTTGGTAACTCGGGGAATATCTAGGGAGCATCAGCAAACGTACTCGTTCAAGGGTCAAACGCCAATTGCTGTGCAAATTGCGGGGCTGACCAGTATCTATAGGGGTAATCCGAGCTTCCGACCTGTCTGAGATGGCATTGCTGACTGTTGGGAGAGGATTATTGAAGCTCTGGTCGCCAGTGTTCCTACGGCGGAAAGGGTTGGTGCCAGACATGAGGATTCCCTAGAGGGACGGCCGTCATGGGGGCAGCTGTCGTGAGCAAGAACGTGGGTGCAGTGATCTGGAGTCCATACTGCCGTCGTAGCCCGAGAGCACCACTATCAGATCTTACTAGTCCTAGTTCTAGGGCAGGGACGATCTTTTGAACCCCGGCGCTGCCGACTTTAGGTGCATATTGCTGCACTACTGCCGTTTCGCCGACATCAACCTCTTCCAACCTCAATAACTCCCAAGGTAAGCTACATATTAAACAATAGGTATTCCTCCTACAGTAGATCACAGAACGAGCCGATCTACATTTCTACAATATGTCTCTGAAGCACCTTTCGTTCTTGCAATTAGCCCCTGAGATCCGTCTACAAATCTACCGGCTTGCTCTGCCCCATTCGGTGTATCACGACGACTCGGATTTCGAAAGGAGGGATTGTCCAGTCGAGTGGCATCATGGAACATGCTCCTCCATCATCCACGTTAGCCATCAGATTAATAAGGAGGCTACGGAATTACTCTTCCGTGAAAATACCTTTGCAATCTATGTCAAGCACCCACGACAACCGAGATTACCTATGAACGAAAGCCGGGCAGACCCAGATTCTTTCATGCTGATCTCATGGGCGAATAGGCATTGGTCCAATCCCAAGAATCCAAAGGTGCCTTTGAGTATGTTGCAAGCTCACCCAAACTTCCGGGACATCAGACGACTTCATATCAGTTTGCCCCCGTATTCCGGAGATCTTGCCGGTATCGATATGTACATGAAGGTGACCTCCTATGCCGCATTCAATGGAATTAATGCCTGGATCAGGAAATGCCTGAAGGCGGACTGCCTCTTGGATCCTAAAGAAATGGAACGCATGGAGTACGTAAAGACTCTAAAAGAGCCCATTGATGAGGTTGGGAAATCGCTTCAGCAGCTGCCCAGACTTGATCAATTGTGTTTAAGCTTACAGCCGCAACCCAGATACATAACTTTCACAGAGTACTTATTACAGGGCATATTAGAAACTCGAGGCGTTGGCACCGCTCGATGTTTCCATGTCGGCGAGCAGGGGGGGCCGCACGCGGATGAATGCCGGTATTTCGCTAGTCTCTTACAGTCTGCCGCAGGTACGAATGCTAGAGAGGAGACTCATCTCCCGCCAGATCTAGACGAGATGTACTTTTTGTTGGATTCTATACGCAAACACCAAGAGCGTGATCCCTCATCGCTTCCATGGGGCAATCCAATGATTGCGTGATCCAAGCGTTATTCTGAGGCTATGGACGGCGACTACTGGTCCCCACTGTACACATGCCATCCTGTTTTTGCCCCAAACCAGCGCTCTGCCAGCCGGCCTCCGCTTTCCGTTGGTTGGCTGAAAGCAACATTCTTCTTCGGCGCCTCGACCCCATAGAAGAAATTAGTCCTCGCACAGTCCAGCAGATCAACAGCCAAGCCTCGACCTCTATGTGATTTCGATACCCATATCCGAGAGATACCAAGAAGCGCAACATCTGGGGTGGTTGATACTGAAATAGAGGAGCTCTTTGACATCGCCAGAACTTGGCTTTCCTGCTTTTCTCCAGATTTTGGGCCAATCACTGGAAACCCCCACTTTATCTTCTCAGCCAGACAGAAACCGACACACTTATCATTCACCATGTATAAGAACGATTTGAAACGATCTCCTCTTCTGTCCGGTCTTTCCTCGCCAGTTTTGCGCGTCTCGATGACCTTCACGTCAGGATCCAGAAAGCCCCATAATTGCTCATCATTGATGTCCGCAGACGACAACTCAGCATTAACAACCCCCAGGACCTTCTTAACTCTGTTTCTTGCTCCTAGACTCGATTTCCGATCGACAGTCACAACCATCTCTTTCTCATCTCCCAATGCTCGCTCCGACCGTATACTCTTCACGGTATCGTCCTTCAAGAATGCCTTGCCCATATCAACGCCCCCAACATTCATCGCGCAATACTTGCTGTGCAATGCCGCATCTTCTTTGATCGATGGGATGTACTCCATTCCACAAGTCCTACAGCTCTTCCTTACTTCTCCACCAAGATCGATCTGCATCTGTGTCATGGACTTCTTGGTCTTCGGCTTCTGGGTTATTGGATCGTTCATCCGTCGAGCATTAGGAGTTATGTCACACAAAGGCTCGCTCGTGGAGCCGTCATCAGTGACATCTCGTTTGCGTTTGAGGAAAGAGAATGCAGGTCTGCGTGACTTTGGTTTTGGCGATGGAAGAAGTGGGGGAGACGAGGGAAGGGAGGAAAGCTCAGAATCGTCGTCTCCTTGAAGTGCGTCGGAGGAGAAAAGAGCGGGATCAGCACCAGAAGGGCTTGAGGGAGCGGTGGCCGAGGAGCTCGGAATCTCAGTCGTCTTTGCAGGGGCACATGGATCCTCGGCAGCTTTGTCCTTTAGTTCTTGGATTTGTTCAGAAGTGCCAAGATACTCTGTTATGATTTTGCCTGTGACATCCATACGTATGCGTTTGCGGGGTCGATCGGTATCAGCGGTAGCTTCAATATGCGCCCGGTGCCTGGCATAGGTCTTCACTGTACCCCTGTTGTAACACTCTTAGAGCTCGAATATAAACACAGATGGGGATGGGGAGCTTTAGAGTACCTTTTGAAGGAGTTAGAGACCCCGAAGGCCATGGATTTAGGGTTGTCTGTCTTGTTTAGAAATTTAGTGTTGAGGTGAAGGAGGTTTGGTTGCCTCATGCTAGAACTCGAGGGCAGCTGTGAATGTATCTGCCTGCCTGCTCATCTGGCACTGACGCGTGACGAGTACGCGCCCAAGAACCGAATAAACTCCGAGTCGCTTGCCCGTTTTGGGATGTTTCACAATCCTGACCAATGAACGTCCACAGATTTGCATCGCAGCTTTTATCCTTGGAACCCATCATCCTGTCCTCATAAAGAATTGGTTGTTGCGAGAAAGTGGTGCCATGAGGACACCACCCTCTCATAAAAGTCTATGCAGGTTCTCCGAATCATATGGGTGCATTGAATCACAAAGTCTCCGCAGTCTATTATATTTCCGAATTATTATTATCTGAAACTCTGTCGTGCTGGTGGGCCTGTTACGTTGCGTACGCTGAAATTGCTTGGATGAAGCAGGAGTTGGAGGGCATTTTAGCTAAAACCAAATCCTCCATATGGCATCTAAGGCTAAGCCCCAAGGCACTGGGCATGCTTAACAAAGACTATTGCCAAAGTATTTGAGGACTTGGTAGCGAGCCATGGCTGTTGCCTAATATTTGACGCTCCAGGTGTTGGAAAGCTCGTCTAGGCTTACGAAGGCGGAGCTGCGGATTCAATGGCCTACGGCTTATGGCTTGAAAATCCGACCAAGGCATACGTTGTTGGGACATCAACTCAAACCAGCTATACCTGACCTAACTTGAATGCCTAGATGCGTAAGAGCCTGAGCTGAAGCACAATATTCGACGGCTACGATGCTTCGCAAGGGCTGAGAGGACTGCATCTGAAGGCCGATCTGCTTTTTTGCTTGCCTGTCTTTCAGCTTAAAAGCCTTTAATGTACAACTATGTGCTTAATGTGGTCTGCTGTTGACTATCTAGAAGGCTACACACCCCCAGCACCGACGTCTCTGATAATAAACTCCTACCATCAACGGTAACGGATCGGTTGCAATCATCTCTGCGTCTTTGATGCTGTCTCTTGCCCTCTGTCTGCTCACAAAGAGGCAAAGACTGGCTTAGACAGTACGCTCCGACTGATCTTTGACATCTCAGCTTGGCCTTGTGCTTGGCTTTTCAATGCTTTTTAGTGTGGTGCGAGCGTTCTGAGGAGAGCTCCATTTCTCCTTAGTTGCACGAACTTAATAACTTCGACGACTAATATTAGACGAGGAGTAGTTTACCCATTGGGCAATACATTCGTAATCAGATACTAGTCTTTTTCAGGATACCGTTGACTCCATTTGATCACGTTCCAGCTTGTACACAAGGACCATCCCATACTGTGCTTCTCCCTTCGATTCTCAATCACGTGCTGAACCGCTGACCAGCTGGCTCACGACGGAGATATTTAGTATACTATGATCATTCCAAATGTGTGGTCAAGTAGGATCAGCAAAGAGCTTTACTTTAGGCGCTTAAAAACAGGTAGATCAAATATCCTGTCCTTGAGTAAGCCTTTATCTTGGGGAAGAGATCGCTGGAAATGCCACGAACGAAGCTGACACTCAGGATTGGATACCTTGCACTTGCTGAGCGAGGATCTAGCTGGGAGATAGAAAGTAGCCTCGGTCTTGCTCTGACTGTGCCCCACGTGAGATAAGCTGGGGCAGAAGCGGAGGATTGAGCAGATTCTTGATCTCCTATCAGAACAAAACATTGTACACCATACTACCGCATATTGTCATGTTATGTCTCAGAAATCAGATGCTGGTCCAGCGAAACATGTGCGAAAGAGAGACGGGGCCACTGGTGGGACCGGGAAGACGGAGGCCGGAGATTGTAGATGCCGATAAGGTCCATAAGCCCCATGAAGCTCACCAAGCATAACCCTGGTCGACCCATGACGGACGCCCCGAATCCTGATTCCTGCGCTCCAACAAGGCCACTCTACAATATGCTGGAGGCAGATTTCTTACCTGCGAGATTGTGGAGGCCACTTCTTATCGTATAGGCGCGGAATTCCTCGTCAGAATGGCTGGTATGGAGCAGCTCGAGATACATAGCAAGGTACGACTGGTGATAAAGCCTGGTAATATTGACTGACATACTCGGAAAGTCGTATCTTGTGCGTTGGGTGAATGTGAAGGCTGAGCATACTATATCCTGGAGTATAAGACCGGACAGAAAATCTATCAACTTTGGCATCTTCAAACATCCAGGACCTGGTGCTGCTCCAACGCCCAAACTGCCATCGTCCACCTTCGAACCACCACCCACGCCAGCTTTACGCCCTGAAGATGCGACTCATGGGTCCCATTCGTCGCGAAGCGCGTCATCTACGGCAACGGAGAAGTTGAAGAACATAGGACTGAAACCAATCTGGTGGTACGGGACGTGTGATGCCAATAGAGTGTCAACAGGAACCTATGATGTTCCCCCAAACGAAGGGGGAATGTATGCTCTTGTCTTTGACAACACCTTTGCCAAATCATTCGCCAAGTCAGCAACTTTTGTCCTGCTGACCTACCCAACTAAATCCCCTCCGCAAGCAAACCATCATATGCATCATATACAAGGCTCATCCAACGAGAGTTCAACTAGTTTGAAGGATGCATTAAGTACTAGAAAGAGTCCACTAAAGCGCGGGTCTTCGGAATCATTCAGCCAGCTTGCTACCTCTACATCAAAACACTCAGATGACGCCGGAAACGCAAATTCCACCGGGAGTGTTAGTGCTAACGGATCCAATTTCTTCACGGGCGTTCTACAAAAGAGAAGACGAAAAAGGCATCAGGGCTGGGCTCGCAGGTTCTTTTCTCTCGACTTCACCTCTTCTACCCTATCCTACTACCAGAACAAGAATACCCAAGCGGTGAGAGGAGCTGTGCCGGTATCGCTAGCCGTTATAAGCGCCAATCCAACCACTAGGCAGATCAGTATAGATTCAGGAGCTGAATTGTGGCATTTGAAGGCCGTTTGTCAAAAGGACTTTGAGGATTGGACACGCGCTTTGGAGAGCGCGCGGATATCTACAGCGCCAAACACATCGAGTCCAGTGACTAGAGCAGGGTCTCTTAGCAGAAGGACGTCCAATGTACTTCCTAGCCCCGAGGAAGAGGAACAGTGGTCGAAAGCGGACGAGATACTGAAGCGAGTACGACGCTCACGAGATGCAGCCAAGAGTCTGGCCGTGGATACTGATCCTAAATACCTACCTTTGGGCACACCACAGCCGTCTTTTGCAAGGCAGGATTCTAACCCGATTTCAGGTGCTTCCAGTGGTTCGGGGAGCCCAACTGAAAAAGGCTTGCCCAATGGGTACTTTGGTGATGGTGAACGAAGGGCGTTCTGGAAACGTAAGCAAAGCAGTGATAGGCCAATGCCAGGGACGTATCGAAGCGTCTCTGCAACGCCTTCAATGAAGTCTGCAGTGACAGGTCCTCCTACCCCGAGAACAGCGTCCATCGCCCAAGACAACAAACCATTGGAAAGTCACCCTGAAGAGGAGGCTTTGCACGATCGTTGCGTGTCTCTCCTCCGAGATCTCGACAGTGTTGTAGCTGATTTTGCTTTGCTTCTCGCCGAGAGTAAGCAGCGTCGAACTACACCCATGCCCAGTACGGTCTCTCGGTACAGTATTGAAACGCAAGGGGACGAGGAATTTTTCGATGCTGAAGGGATCAATGATTCACAGTTGTTAAGCATCCATCATGAGTCCGGTGATGAAGCTGATGAAGCAGAGCGCGGATTCGGCAGTGATGAAGAATTCTCTACGGCCAGCGAAGATGAAGAGAGAGGCGCCGCAAGGAACCGTAAGGCAGATACTGGATCTTCTACACCAACATTTCCTTCAAAGTCAAAATCACTCACGCCGCTGCCAGCGCAAAAAGTTAAACGAAGGAACACAGTGCCAGCACCTACTGTTATGCCTCCTAGCCTAGTCGGCTTCTTGCGTAAGAACGTTGGTAAAGACTTCTCCACGATCTCCATGCCGGTAGCAGCGAATGAACCGATTTCTCTCCTTCAACGGATTTCCGAGGTATTGGAGTACTCCACACTCCTCGATAAGGCTGCAAGTAAGCCTGGTTCTAGTAACGAGGCCTTGCTCTACGTTACTGCATTCGCCATTGCAAATTTTTCTAGTGCACGTGTCAAAGAGCGTTCCATACGCAAGCCCTTCAATCCTTTGCTGGGGGAGACTTTTGAACTTGTACGCGAGGACAGAGGCTTCCGCTTCATGAGTGAAAAGGTCTCTCACCGCCCGTTCCGTATGGCGTGCCAAGCTGAAAGCGAGAATTGGACGCTCACCCATTCGCCAATGCCTACTCAGAAGTTTTGGGGCAAGTCTGCTGAGCTGATTACCGAAGGCAAATTTCGAGTGACCTTGCATTCACTAGGTCAACGATTCAGTTGGACTCCTACAACGAGCTTCCTGCGAAACATAATCGCAGGCGAGAAATATGTTGAACCCGTGGGCACCATGTTCGTTGCCAATGAGTCAACAGGGGAGAAGGCCATCGTCACCTTCAAAAGTAAGGGTATGTTCTCGGGGCGCAGTGAAGAGGTAGGTGTCCAGGTTCTCGACTCCTACGGTGACGAGCTGCCGCTCGGCCTGACCGGCAAGTGGACTTCTTCCTTACAAGTCACGGACCATGGTAATGTCAAATCTAATGAACCCCCTATCTGGTCCGTCACCGAGCTTCCCCCAGAGGCTTCGAAACGGTACGGCTTCACTAGCTTCGCCGCTTCTCTCAACGAAATCACTGCCCTTGAGAAAGACAAACTCCCGCCTACGGACAGCAGAATGCGGCCTGATCAGCGTGCCGCTGAAGAGGGGGATTTCGAAACCGCAGAGACCTTCAAAGGGAAATTAGAGGAAGGACAGCGGAAGAGAAGGAAAGTGATGGAGGAGCAAGGAGTGGAATGGCAACCGAAATGGTTCGAGAGGGTTGAGGGTGCCGATATTGGTGAAGAGGTGTGGGTCGCAAAAGGCGGAAAAGAAAATTATTGGGAGGAGCGGAGTAAAGGGCTGTGGGAAAGTGTGGAAAAAATATTTGATCTTGATTGATATATATTCAGATACCCCAGCGGAAAGCCTGCGTGAAGGTCACAGCGATGCTATTGATGTTCTCAACGACTCACATTCCTGGAAAACAATTTTGTGTACAAGTACTCGGCGAAGCGATAGCCACAATGCACTTTGAGACCGTCGGTATGCACGATGATGTCCAAGCATGCGTTTGCACCTCTGGACTCTCTGCACCATTGATTTTGAAAGTGCAAGAATTGCTCAGCCTTGTTCTGCACTTTAAGTCTCAATCATCTCAGAGTTCAGAGTAGGACGCAACAAATAGATCTGAAACTTAGCAGAAGATTCGACCACACAATCCTCGTGTATCATTTTCATGTTGACGAATGACGAGTGGGCTTAACTTCGGAGGGGGCTAAGCGCTGTAGAGCCTCATGGTGGCTACCTAGTGCCCGGGCTAATTTTTCCCTTCCGCCGCAACATGGTCCAACGATCCTCTCTTTTTCCAACCTGAGCTATCGTGCATCTATTGCGCAATGCAAAAGGAGTACTATGCTCGCATAGAAGCTGATTACGTCAATTCTTTCCCTAGCTGTTGTGCTCCATGTGAATTAATAATCAGGTCGTCCCGTATCCTCAGACTTATCTAGCTTAAAATTGTGCGCAGCCGCTGGCACTTATCGGAACGGACTCGTATTCCTGGAAGGATTCAAGCCAGTCGAACTACTATAGTACTAACGAGAGCATTGAAACAATCTAGTTGAGGCGCAGCCACCATCGGCGCGGTCCGCTGCATTGGCTTCCTCCCCCCCATAGACGCTGTGCTATTCCTTCTCAACATCCCAATTTTAGCAGATAAGAGAGCTCCATCAATTGGACAGGCTCTCAATCACTAGGCTCCAAGGCTAGTGTGGCGTAGATCTTGGAGGCTTTGTTATGTACGAAATAGACCTTGGAGACTTAGAGAAGAGTACTACATCCTTCGTGTCTGGAAGGAGTGCTTGGTTATATGGCAGGTGGGAGCTTGCGTTTCCGATTTTCTTCCCTCATATGTTGTGAACATATGCTTGCTTTCTCTTCTTCACGTCTCTATTCGCCATCAGATGGTCATATATCTTATCCGTATCTATCGTTATGTTGAGATTCAGTATGCTGCCTAACTCACTGAGTCATTCATTCTCGCTTGATCTCATGATTTTCCTTCTATCTTTCCTGTCTGCACTGTTCTCGTGCGTTATCGAAGCGTCAGCAATTCCTTCGCTAAGTATGGACAATATCCTGGTTCAACATCCCGAACTGAGGGATTTCCCACTGATACTTCCCAGCCACGTTCACCAATTCTAGTAGTGTATCTGCACCAGGATCTATGGTCACAGGATGTACACCCGACTGCCATCGCTATGCAACATACCTCAATTACATATCTTGGTCACAAATGTCTATCACTGCAACTTACACAGCTGAAACGAAATTGCTTATAATCAACAATCAGACAAACAGCACGAGGACTTCCACCATTAAGAACACGGAGTTGAATCTCGCCAATATCAGCACCCCTACTAATACGAATAGCGCTGGTACAGTGACCACATCAATCTCCCTTTATGATGGGAATATAATGACTGCGTACGATACTCTACTCTACGTAGCGTTGTGAACTTTGACTGATTAGCATGCATTAGGACCTTTCCTACCACCCCGTACGAGAATTATGGGTCAACATATGCTTTCTGTGGCACGCTTCCGACTGTCATCAGCGGCACATCGACTTGCTTAACCATCCAGTCCGAGTCATGCTCTACTCCGGGACTCATCTCAACTTCTGGCTTGAATAGCAACAACGGCGTTTTCACATTTCCGTCGCATCCACCTCTTCCAGTGGGCGTCCAGACTGATGTGGACCTGAGCCTGGACCCCAGAGGTTGGACCTATGCGGCAGTAATTGGGGAGGACTGTAGCGACCAAGACTTGATCCAGCCATTGTTCCCAGATTTGAGCTTTTGGTCTTGTCAGAACATCAAAGTTTGTGACAGCCCGGCAGAGGTCCTCAGTACCGCGTTATTCCTTACGGTGACCTCCACTTCACACGAGGCAGGTCTTGCAGCTCAAACTCCAGGACCAGCGGCCATCCCCTCACCGTACAACCCACCAAAATCGGCTCAGTTTGCTTCTATAAGCCCCACCACTAGGGTACAGCTAGCTCCGAACAACTCGCCAAGTCCTAGTACCACAGTGCCAAACAAACTACCCGATTCGAATCACGAGCCATTTCCAAATAATCAGCCATCACGATCTGAAGCGGCCACAATCAGCCCACTATCTGTACATCAGACGGTTCCAAACAATCAACCAGCTCCAAACAACCAACCTGTTCCAAGTAACCAGCCAGGTCCGAACGATCAGCCGGCATCAAGTCAGGTTGCTTACAACCCACCTCCACGACCAACTGCAACTGTTGTACCGATAGCCGTTGCTTCTACGAATGCGCAAGGAAGCGTTGCACTTTCTACAGCCCTTGCAGCAGCCATTCCTGTGTTTCAGACCTCTACTAACAATGAAGGGCAAAATTCAGTCTTCACAAATTTCTCGCCATTGACTCCTGATGCGCCAGTAACGCTATTTCCACAAGCTGTGAGTTCGACCAATGCGCAAGGCAGTGTCTTCCTCGCGACAAGCAATGCCGTACCAGTTCCAACTGTCATAACCTCCACAAATTCCCAAGGCAAAGCAATCGCTACTACATCCACAAAATATTCTCCAGTGGCACTCAACCCCGATGCATCTCCAATAGCATTCATCCCAACTACAATGACGACCACGAATGCCCAGGGAATTACCATCGTTTCCACTGCAATTGCGGCAATCATTCCAATCGTTGCATCTTCCACAAATTCGCAAGGCCAAACAGTGCTTTCCAGCAGTCTCCTCACCGCCGCTGCTACTGCTTCTACCAACGTCGTTATTAGCTCCACAAACCCACAAGGCAGCATCATATTATCCACCACTCAAGTCCCAGCCGTCATCCTCACCACAAATGACGCTCAAGGCTCTCAAATCCTAACCACATCCCCGATCATCCCACTACCCGCCGCCTTCACCACCTCTCCACCGAACAGCCAGCAACCAGTAACTGGAGCCACACCCCTCCCCACCCTCACCCCTGGCGGTCTCATAACCCTCTCCGGAACACCCATCTCCCTCGCCCCTTCCGCCACCGCCCTCATAATCGGCTCAAACACCATGCCCCTAAATGCCTCACCAAACGTCCCACCACCCCCCCTGACAATCGGTTCGCAAATCTTCACAGCAAATAGTGCAACCCAATACATAATTGGCTCTCAAACGCTGACGCCAGGTGGTGTCATCACCGTTTCTGGGACGAGAGTCTCATTAGCGGCTGATGACACCGCTGCGGTGGTGGGCACGAGCACGGAGGGGTTGGGGCCATTGATAACTGCGGGCTTGGGCCAAGGCCCGGGGCCGAGTAGTGGGAATGGGAATGGGAATAGGGCGCCGGTGTCTACGGGCGGTGCTAGGGTATTAGGTATATGTGGTCTTGCCGTGTGGTTGGAGGGAGTTATGATGCTATTGGGAATTGGGATGGTGGTAGGGCTGTGAGAAGGAAGGAGTTGCACTAGAATTAATGATAATAGGAGTACGGTAATAGGAAATTGTATATATAGTAACAAGGGACTTTACCACCGGAGACTCCGGTTGCGAGAATCACTTGAAGAATCTATTTTAGACTAATTCAGGTAATCACGCGATATAGGAGCTCTGCGCAGGACTCTCAACTACACTTTCTCTACGTGTTTACATTTATCTACGGATTTGTTCTTCCTCCAACTGCCTTCCTCTAATTCTGATTAACCTTATTCGCTCGCCTAAATATCCGTTCAGATATCAATCAAATCTTAAGGAATAGTACTCGGTCCTACTAGGTAAGGACTCGTAAAATTAGAATAAGGGGACGGCAAAAGGTACTTTACTAAGAGAGTAGGCAGGTGAGAATCTACAAATTTGGCGAGGAGCTAAACAAGCCTGCATAAGGCCTTAGTCTAGGTCTCTTTTGGAGATGTCTCATCTACGAGTAAAATGCCACATCGTGCGCACGGGGTTTTCAAGGTTTGCAAGCCAAGAGTCGACATAAGAACGCAGCAAATTGACCTTGAAGCCAATACATGTAAGACTAGTATCACTAAAGCCCCCAGGAGGAAAGCCGTACCTACAAGGCCAATACTTGTAAAGCTATAAAGCGGAAGGAAAGCTACCAATATTCCTCGCCTTAAAGTACTAGGTTCCCTTGGTACTAACTTTCATCTTACAAAGTGAAAGAAGCTTCTATATAGAGGAAAACGTGTTTGAGTATGCTATTGTTATTATTCGATACTATTCGTTCTATATAGTCGCTTTTTGCTTAGACGTTGCCCTTCCTCTCTATTGCTTTCATGGAGACTTCTGGTATTATTATACTGCCGTTTCCTACCTTGCTTCCCCACTTCGAAAATTTAGGACGGCTCGCCGTCAAGGAACTGTTCGTGGAGGAGGGTGGGATGTACTCACTTACCTGAAAGTTGCGTGAGTGTCGTCGCTTTGGCGAGCGTTGAGTTATAAGGCGTTGTGAACAGGTAACTAACGCCCAGATTTCACGCTAACTATATCCTAGATTCAATAAGTTCTAGCCCCACTACGGATTTTGGAAACAGTTAGCACCGCTTCACTCTCGTGCGAGGCTGGCTATGTGATCCGTTTACTCCGTATATAAGCGGTGCCATAAAAGTGAGAGGTGAAGCGACAGGAGTACTACATTCCGGATTTAATAAGTTCTAGCCTCACTACGGATTTTGGAAATGGTTAGCGCCGCTTCACTCTCGCGCGAGGCTGGCTATGTGATCCGGTTAATCCGTATATGAGCGGTACCACAAAAGTGGGAGGTGAAGCGACAGAAGTGATGTGAGGCAAGCTGGTTGGATTGTTCTAGACCTCGTGGTATCGTATCTATATATACCCGGCATCTGTCCTTATTACGTCCTTTTTGATATCGAGACATTATTCGCTCTTCCAGTCTTTTACTCATCTTATCAATTTATCGTTTACTACAATGTCTCCTCCAGAAAAGCAGAATACTCAAGGTCTACTTCAATATTTATCTAGGACCCAAGCTGAGATTGCTGAGAAATTCGAAATAATAGAGCGTAGAGAAAAAGAACGTCTACAGTCCAAAGGATGCTTCGTCAACCATCCTATCGCTCATGCACGAAATCGATGGACTAGAGCAATGCCATTTGCTAACAATAGGGTACATCTCAGGAATACTCCCTTTGATTATATAAACGCCTCCCCTATCGACATCGGAAGCTTAAAACACATTGCAACTCAAAACCCAACCTCTATTAATGACTTCTGGAGGATGACTTGGGATGAGAACAGCAACTCGATCATAATGCTAATGCCAGTCAATGGCAACGGCGAAGACCGATGCGCGAGATATTACCCACGAGATATTGGCGTTATCATCAAAATTGGGGATTTTCAGATCACGCTACTTACCAAGGCGGTGGAGCACAATTGCAACACAGAAGTTCGCGAGCTGCAAGTGTTGCATGGCGACGAAACGAGAACAGTGTGGCACTTCGCTTTCCTTGGCTGGCCAGACCATGGCGTTCCATCTGATGACGATAGGCGTGCTCTCCTTGGCTTAATAAAGCTCTCTAGACACTCTCTTGAAGACAGTATCCCCCGAATGGTTCATTGCAGTGCTGGCTGTGGGCGAACAGGCACCTTTATTGCGTTAGATTACCTCTTGGAGGAGCTGGAAAGAGGCGCATTCGATGGCGAGCTTGAGATAGACCCCGTATTCGAAACTGTCGATTACCTCCGTGAGAAGCGGGTGATGATGGTGCAGAATGTGACACAATTTGGCTTCATTTATCATACCTTACTCTGGAGGTGGAAAGATAAGCATGGAATAGGGGAGGACATTGGGACGAATCTCGACTACACATCCGTGCTTTGTGGCCCAACCAGAAAAATGAAAAAATCGAGATGGCAAGGCATCCCACAGCGTATGTCAACTTCGACCGATACCGGTGTCGAAAGTCTCACAAAGCCTATCCCAGAGGACTAAAATGTCTCGAATGGCGCGTCGGTATCTAATGGTTATGTTACGTCCGGTTGGTTAAGTTGTGTCGAATGTCTACTCAGACATATTGCATACTGTCTAAGACCCTAAGTAACGAGGAGATCAAAGATGGGAAAGGAAAGAGAGAGAGAGGCCCGGACCCTCCTTATATAGACATAATGGCGAGTGTTACCAAATGATGGTAACTCAGACGCCGTGTGAGAAACCTCTCTTTGTCCAGTTGCATGGTTTGTGTCACTACATGTTAGTTTGCCATACGTGTATTTGTATGTCGGTGGTGTTGACTGCCCCTCTCACTTACTTCCCCCTTTAACCCCTATCTTGATGGGTTTGGCTGAATGCGTAACACGGAAAGAGGCATGATAGATAATGCCAGAGCAGCCCGCCATCCGACATCCGCAAACTGGGTCGCAGCGGCAGCAAGGCCGATAGCCTCCGCGTCTAACATGTACAGTTACAGATCGGCTGCCTTAGATTCTCGATTCGTGTATGACAGGTATTTGGTAAGTAGGAGAAAGTGAAATCAAGAAATTATCCAAGAAGGCAAGGTAACAAATTTAGCGGGGAATCGGCAGCGAGACTAAGACTCAGAAAAACTTCGGGGGAACTATCTGCTCGCGCTGTTACACTAGGGGGTAAACTCGAGTACTCCTAGGGTAGATGTTATAAAATCACTTGAGCTGTTAAAAAGATCCTGTGCGAAGTTTACCTTGAGCAGTAGAAAAGCAACGAGGGTAGCTTAAGCCGAGATCGAGGAAGCCATTGCAGGCTCCCTTCTACTACGTATTAGCACTGCCCTACATCGCTCCCTCTTACTCCCTTACTACTCCCTTACTACTCCCTTACTGCTCCCTTACTGCTCCCTTACTGCTCCCTCACTACTCCCTCACTGCTCCCTCACTACTCCCTCTAAAGCGGCCCTGCTCCCTTTCCTGATCTAAAAAAGCAATCCTAAATTCTAAGTTCGGGTGTATAGGATGTATATATATATGAAATGATGAAAAGAAAGGCATACTCTATTTAAGAGAATTAGTGATTCCTCTAAAACATAATAAGTCCTCATATATCGTCAGGAATTTTCTTTTCCATGTAATGATACTAGCGATGATATTAGGTTACTGTACGAGTACCTAGAGCGCATTAATAACGGATTTATGTAGGGATAAATTGGCATATGTTATACAAAACTTCCGAATGTCAATTCGGTGAGTCTTACATATGGTCCGTAAGTTTGTACGTGTCAATATATAGTTCGTTAACATGCATAAATGGTATCAGAGAACGTTGGGGTATAGAAAGACTTTTTAGGATTGCTGGACTTACCTCGATCAATTGTTGCGAGAATGAAGAATAGAGAGTATAAAAGAGAGAGACAAAAATCACAATGACACTTTAAGACTGTGATCAATTGGTCTATACGCACGTGCTTGATCGATTCGAAAAAGCGGAATTATTGGCACGCAAAATATGCATATTTAATTTGATTGAGCATGCAAGGTAGGGAGAGTAAAGGGAGGGAGATTAATAGATGCCTTGAAAAAAGAGAACTATTCAGGTGCATATCTCATCCAAGAACCCGCCGTCACAGTCTAACGCCCAGTCACATAATACGCCTCCTCAACACCTTCATCATCACTTTCTCGTTTTCGGCGTCCTTCATTTATCAGCCGTAATCATAATCCTGCCATCACCGTTAGTTTGAATTCCAAAAATTGATTAGTTAGAAGGTATACTCACGGCAACGTCTCAAAAACAACCTCATTACTCTCATAATGCCTCACAAACCCACCCTGCAACACCCTCCTCAACCCCTGCAACCGATGCAATTTCCACCACCGATCTATCCTCATAACGCCCGTTTTATGGATCCGCACTACCATTCGACTTCCATACCTCTTCCCCGTTTCCTCGCTGATCGCGTTCTGATATCTTGGCCCGTGTGTTGGACACTCGATTGAGTTTAAGATGTCAGAGAAATTCGTGCGGAGGGCTTTTCTGTCTGTTTTGCTGAGATGCCGTGTTGAGATTGTGGCCATGGATTGGAGGGCGTGGACGAGTTGGTCGGTGCGGCGGTAGGCGGGGTAGAGGCGGATGAGTTGGGGTTTGTTAGAGGGGTAGTCTGGGTCGGTGATGAGATCGGTGGGGGGGTAGTCGGAGAGATTGTCTTCGTCGGGGGAGATGGGTTTGTAGGATTTTTCGTAGAGGAGGGCGATGTTTTCGCCGGCGGTTATTTGGACGGAGGGGTAGCTGCTGTTGATTTGTTCGGCGAAGGCTTCGATGGCGTCTTCGGATTGGGAGGATATGTCGTCGATGAGGGTGCAGAGGAAACCCCATTCCTCGAGGGCGGCAACTACGGGCTCGGGCTCGTCGGGGGCGTCGATGGTGTGACCGTCGCTGGTTATTATTTCGAGGAGGTAGTCCAGGTTTTCGAGGATTTCGTCGTCGGAGGCACCACCGTAGAAGGTGCATGTGCCGAGGGCGTGGATGGCGGCTGTTTTGCTGGCGTGCGATTGGGAGTGCTGGATCGTACGTTTCAGGGGGGTGGAGGCGCCTTCGTAGATGAGGTCTGAGGGAGAGGTGATGACCGTCATGGCGAGTGCTGTAGGAAATGATTAGTCAGGTAGACTACTCATGGTCGGGATACCAACCTTTGAGAGCAAATATGGTCTCATTCTCGCTCTTTTCCTCCTTGATGCTCTTGAGGAAAGCGGCGACAAGCTCGGCTTCCTTGCCACGGATCTCTTCCTCGGCATACTGAGCAGTCAAGATGTGAATGTACGTCTTGTAGCACTTCTCCCGGCCTTGAACCGTGCTGCCCTTGCGTGCAAGGATCTCTTCTATACGATCAGCTAGTTCTGATCTCCACGCGTCTGTGGTAAGTTCGGTCCCATCTCCATTCATGATCTCATCGATAGAGCCGACACTGTCCATGAGTTAGCTGCTGCCTGCCAAGTAGCACATTGCAGTGACAAGGCTCTGTAGCTAGAAACTTAGGGTATTAAAGAGTATTTCGGAGCTATACCTGAAAGATGTCTCATCGCTGAGTTCTCCATCATCATCGGAGCCTGCTTGGCTGACGGCTCTGCTCCTGGCAGCAGGAGAGGCCGCTGGCGAATGTGTCCTCGAAGTGGCGGGAGAAGACTGTCTCGAACGCGCTTTGCGAGAGACGGTCTTGCCGCTCTCGAGAGCCTGTCGTCGTAAGTCGTGCATGGTGCAAAAGACGCGATATTCTCGCTACGTTGTGTGGTTACGGAGCGCAGGGCGATTCAGGCAGTTTGATCGTTGCGCTATGAGGCTGGTTGCTATTTAAAATCAAGTAAGAATCTGTATAGTTCTCTGTGTATTCGTAATTCCATGTGAATATGGTGATGAGAATCAAGCCAGTTGCTATGAGCAAGAAAGCTGAGGCAAATAGTTGGTGTGGTTGGTGCTATGATTGAGATTCGGTGCAGAGACGTTTTCTATTTCCGACTCATATTCACTACTCGTGCCGCGGTCTGTGGGCCAAAACACTTGAGATGCTCAAAAGGGTTAAGTCTCGCCTTGCCAGCACAACCGACCATGGGTCACCGCCTTTGTCCGAGCTTTGCCTTCTGTGTAATTTATTTTAATCTAAAATCATATTAGATTGATTGAATACACCCTCGAGGCTTTACAGTAGCACGGGTTTGGGTCATTGGAGCCGGATACTAGAATAGAACCTTTGGTTCAGAATATTGTACATGACTGGAGATACAATGATATAACTATTTCTCTAGTGTAAGGAGGACTACCACGCCCTTACCCATGCGACATGACTCATACAAATGAAGTCTATGCACTCTTTTACTAACCTATCCAGCAAATGTATCAAGATATCCACAAACCAGCGCCTCGCTCAAAATTCCACAATGCATATTCAGTCTCATAACTTTTACGCCCCGCTCATGCATAGCTAATCCTCTGAACAATCTCCTTTCCCCTGGCCTAAATCTCAATGTCGATCCCCAAATCCATCGAAGCAATGATCTCGTCGTCCATATTCCGGTTGGCAAGGATTGGCATGCCCGATGCCGTGTACTTCTGGGGCGGGCTCGGCAGGCGTGGCTTGGTCTCCTCGGGCTTCGGGGTAACAGCAGCAGGTGTCACAGAACGACTGGGCTCACGGCTGTTTGCTTGTTCACGAGCACGATGCGGTGCAAGGCCTTCTTTGGCATCGTGGTGCGTCTTAGCATAAGTCTTGACACGAGCAAATGGATTCTGAAGGGCCTCTCCACGCTGGACCGCCTCTCGGGAAAGCCTTTCCGCCTTTCGCTCTGCGAGCTGGGCTTTACGTACGTCCTCCCTGTTTAGCTTTCGATTTCGGGCATTTAGTTCAGCCAGGCGGTCCTGTTGAGACTTTTCAGCAGGAGGCGCTGGGGCTTGAGCTTTGGGATCGATGAGGAAGGTGCCGTATCTGAGCTTCGGTCCGTTCAAGGCTGCCAGTTCTGCATCGCATTTGGCGATAGCTGCTTCATCCCCGCGTTCTTCGGCTATTCGGCGACGGTTGTTAATAGCAATACGCTCAAAACGAATCGTCTTTTGGTTCAATACACCCGAACGCATCAACTTCTCTTGCAGCTCCGCATCTGTAAAGCGGTGATTGACGACTGCATCGATATCTCTCAGTTTCTGCTCGAGAAATGGCTTAGTAGGCCAAGTCTTGCCCTCGGCTTCCAGCTTAATTCCGAAGTTGGCAACCTCCGCCTAAGCACTTCAGCATTATAAAGGTTTGAGGCACGTAGATCATCATACCTCGGTGATGGTGGAATTCGAGATTCCGTTGAAATGGAACTCTTTTATGGTCCCATCAATTGCAATCAATGCGTGTTGGTTCGTCACGAACTTCATCCCATTCGGCCTCTCAACGGCATAATCCCATCCTTCTTTCTGAGTGATACCTGTGTCTCATTAGTCGGTGTCAGATAGGTAGGCTATCTAGAATCACCTTTAATCATTGCTAGCTGATAGGTCATATCGCCATTTTTGCTCGGCGCATTCGGTAGGCGGACATAGCACTCTTTGACAGCCTCTTCAAAATGCGGGTAAAAACAATACTCTGCAAACACACGACGTGGTAGAGTCGCACGACGAACATCGTTATAATCCGCTGCTATTGAGCCACGGGTTTTATAGTCATCGACTTTGCTGCCGTACTTCTCATCATGCCATTCAATTTCGCTTTCACCATCAGCATCCGCACTGGAATATCTTTGGGCACTCGAAGAGCTCCGTTCATGGCGTTTCTTGCGATTTGCACCTTCACGACGACGTTGTTGGTCTCGCAAGCCTTTCTCTTCACGCTGGCGCTTGTATGCGTCGATGGCTGCCGAGGTCTCTCCAACCTTGCGGCCACCGAGCGTAGTCTTTTGACGGGTGCTTTTACGGGGACTATCTTCGTGATCGGTAGTTTTGCGCTTTTTGTCTGCAGTTTTCTCCTGATTCTCTCGGGCTAACAGGAGACGGCGGAGATGCTGGTCTTGCAAATTACGCTCAAGTTGTTGAGCGCGCTCGGCGAGGATGGATTCACGTTCGATTTCGGAGAGACCCATGACATACTTCTTGTCTTTCTCGGAATAAAACTTGTTCTCGATAGGGAAAATTGGACCACCAACACCTGCGTCATCTGCTGGAGAAGAGTCTGAGTCTGATTCAGACATAGGAGCAGACTGGAGAGAGTTGGGTGATGCAGGCGAAGAGGAGCTAAAGCATACTGTGAGCAAAGTAATGCAAAACTTCGTCACCTTCCGGTGACTTACGCTTCGCCTTCTTCTTCGGAGTCGTCTTTGCGTGCTCTTTTCGCTCGTTTGCTCCCACCCGCAGCCTTGGCGGATGCATTGGGAGTGGAATTGCTCACACCGGCTGAAGGCGACTTCGCATAATGCTGAGAGGTGCTAGTAGGAGGCAGTGGAGAAGGGGCCTTGGCCGTGGAAGTAGCTGCTGGTGGGCTTTCCTCGTCAGAGGAATCATCCCCCGCGAGGGCGAGGAGCTCGGCATCCTCGACGTCCATGTTTTTGTTTCGAGATAGACTGTCTGGTTTAGAATAGCTTATAGATTGTACGTGAGGGAGCCTGCTCCGTGCAAGTACAAGACTTCAAATCAAGAGTCGGTATTCAGCGAGCAGGCCAGCAGCAATGGTATTCAGAAAGTGAGGTAGTAGTATTGGTCGGAGGCTTGTCAATGCAGAAAAGGCAGAAGTGCAGAAGTTGTACGAGCTGGAAATTCTAATGAGGGTGGCTGGCAAAAGCTAGATGAATGAGGAGGTTTAGATTTCGAAACAGTGAAGACAATAGAAAAGGACTCAGGCGTTCATTCACATCAAGACCCTCACCCGCGCTAGTCTCCGCTAGGGTCGGCCCGGGATAACCTCGGCGACTGAAACGTGATGAGCTCAATTGTTCATATACTAAGTGAACAGTTGAGCTCCTCACACAATTCATCAGTCAGTCCGTCCTCAAGCTGAAACAACTGTTTCGAACCTTAACTTGGCCTTCACTACCCGCAATGAATTCTGCAAAAGCCCTACGGTCTCTTTACAAATCCTCTCCCTATTCACAAACTCCCCTCTGTGACTTCCTTCTACCTAGCTTCACCCAAGTGACTTCACGAAGAGATTATGCATCGATTACGACTTCATCCGAGTCTCCAAAGACAGAACCCGCACCAGAAGCGCTCAAGTCAGAAACCACAGCCAAACGGCGGCGCCCCCTCACCAAAGAACAGCAGCAATTTCTAGATAGCGCAGTGCGTTCCGCATTCCATACACTTGCATAACAACACTCTGAAAATGACCACCTAGCTCCGCGTGAACCAAGCCGGCGAACTAGCCGCCGTCCTAATATACAGGCACCAGACACCCCCCATAACGCGCTCTCACCCCCACCTCCGCCCCCTAATGCATCACATGTACTCCCAAGAAGCCGGCCACTTCTCCACCTTCAACGCCTTACTCGCTAAACACCGCATCCGCCCCACAGCCATGTATCCCGTCTGGACCGCTGCAGCAAGCACCCTCGGCTGGGTGACAGGTTTGATGGGCCGAGAAGCAGCAATGGCGTGTACGGAGGCTGTGGAGACGGAGATTGGGGGGCATTATAATGGGCAAGTAAGGGTACTGTTGTCGTGGTTGAAGGAGATGGAGGAGAAGGGGGAGGAAGTGGGGGAGGAGTTGAGGGAGTTAGTGGACACATTGAAGAGAATTAGGGATGAGGAGTTGGAGCATTTGGATGAGGCGGTGGGGGAGGGGGCGAAGGAGGCGAGGCCATACGAGTTGCTTAACAGGGCTATCAGGAGTGGGTGTAAGGGGGCGATATGGATTAGTGAAAGAGTATAATGGCTTCCTAGCATCGCTGCCACATTAGATGGGCCTGTACATTATCCGCTTTCTCTGCCCAATCTCGCTGCTACCTCCACAAAGTCTTCTGCATTGACCACTTCTGTACTTCCGTACACTATTCTTCTCCTTGGCCCACCGGCACCCTGTGCAGCGCTCGTCCTCTTCGCCCAATCTTGCAGATTGCCATACTCGTCCATGCTGCCACCTCCAACCGTAAATACAATAGCTTCGCTGAAACCTTGTCTCCTCTGACCAAAAGTTGCGTTTGTTCCTGCACCGAAGCTACCCGATACATTCTGTGAGTTTTGCCGTGAGGTAGGCGCACCAGGCATGGTGCCCCTAGCCTTGTCTGAGCGCGGATCGAAGTAGAGATAATCCTCGGTCTTGGCGATAGCGGAGGAAGATGCGGAGGCTGGGTCCATGAGCGACTCCACGATTTTGGTAATAGTGATATCCTTGTTCGCTGGAAGAAAGTTCTTGACCCCTGAGATAAGGTTTTCGAAATTTGTCCCCAGGGCGCCAGCGCCGAGACGATCAGTAAGGCGATTGGAAATCGAGGAGAAGCCACGGAAGAGATTTGAGTCGGTGGAAGGTTGAGCAGGAGCTGATGGTGCAGAGGTCATCATTGTCATACGGGTCTCATCTCGAACGCGCTTAACGTAGGCAAGGGCTGTGATGTCGGCTCCTGAGCGAGAAAGCGCTTCTTCAAAGTGATCCATTTCGGTGCGAGATATGTCTTGCTCAGTGCTCAGGAACCAGATGATGAAGAGTCGTAATTTATCAAGAGGCTCCTTGCCCTTATCAGGGTCATTTAGAAGTTCGAGCATTTGGGCTTTTGTTTGCTTCGTGATGCCTTCTTCAATCTGATAGAAATTGTCTAGTTGGCGTGATTTGATCCCCTCCAACAACGCCGTCGCAATGTTCATATGCATATCTATAATCGCTTTTCGCTCTCTAAGTTCTGGTAGTAGAGTAATCGCTGCTTTGAGATGAGACGCCGAAGAGCCCGCTTCGTTCAAATCCTCGATTGAAGAAACTCCGCTTTTCTTCGTCACTTCGTTGGCATCATCCTTGTATTTAGAAAGTTCTGTATCGATATCCTCCGCGACTTGTGGGAAAGGTTTCGCAGCGTTTCTTGCCCAGAAATAATCATTGGAATTTAGATCATAGGCTCTCCTAACCTTGCCTTTGCTTGGGTTTTCTGCATCAACAAATGTTTCCATTGTGATACGATTCAAACGCATCTTCAACACATCATGTACAAGGGACTGATATGTCCAGGAATGCGAGAGCATGGGAATCAAATCGACGTTCCGGTCTACTATCACGAGGACGGGTCGAGACGAGGGTGTGCCAGAGGAAGATGTTGGCCGTTGGCCATGGCTGGAGAACAGGTTTGTTTTGGAGTCTAGAATATGGTCCCTGAGCTTACGGTCCAACTTCGCAGCTATCATTTCTGCAGGACCACCCTTAGGACATCGAATGATTGGTATAGACCCTGTATGACTATCAGCAAGATTACTGAATTGTCATTTGCGTGAACTAACCCATTGTTACTACTACACTGAAGAGACCGCTGACTATCCTCTTGACCAAATCGTCAATCTCCTCATCCGTCGCTTGTGGTCTGTTCAGAGCCCAGTAGGTTTCTTTGCCCATACCCAAGCTGAATAGATCGGGCTCGCCAACAATGAAGTTCAAATACTGGTCGTACATCTGTGCAATGGTGTCTGCTGTGCCTGCTTCCGCTATTTGTGCTGCAAATCTCTCCATAAGTTCCCGTGGTATTGATGAAAGAAAATTTATGTAAGCATCCGCGTACAGGCCCCGAGAAAGATCTCTACTGATGAGGTTGAGGTTGCCCTCGGTTGGCTCAACAAAATATAGAACGGGCACATCGGGTATAGGGTGACGCTGAGCATTGATATTGCTGACATGGTTAGCATAGTGGTCCTTCGTACATCAGGAGGTAGGCTACCAACAGATGTATGGTAACGCCAAAACCTCGCAGATCATTAACTCTCAAGACGCTGCTAATGACATCCCTACCCAGGTCATCGAATACCAGAACTTTCCATATGGGATCGCCATCAGAATTCAGAATCGGCGTTGACTGAGGGACGAGCTCATTGTGAGCGGATAGGTCATGACCATTTACTGTTGATGGCGTATGATTGAGGTTGAGCAGCTTCCCGAGGTACGCTGCGAGGAGCTTAGCATTCGGCCTCAATACAAATGCAAACCATGGCTGGCCTACCTACTTGCCGGTCACGAAGCGTTTGCTGATGAGGCGCCATTGTTTCAAAGGTACTGGCTATCGTAGGTAGTAGACCATGATCATAGCTACACGTGAAGCCCGCGATCCCAATTTCCGAGCTGTAAATGCTCTATCTGGGTAGTAGTGGTCAAGTGGCCTCTTTGTTTTGCCAGGGGACTAGATTGTCGACAGTGTTCAATATTACGACATAGCCATCACGCTAGTGTTAGCGTTATCCGTAATATTTCAATCAAAGAACGTCGCGATTTCCTCCTCCCACTTTCCATCCAACTCCATTTACCACCACTGTACCACATCGTGGAGCAACATAGATTGCTCGCTAAATGCTTAAGCCACTATGAAGTACTAACTGGCTGCTCTCTTCAAGCTTTATAGAGTGGAGGTAAGGTCGCGTTGGAGTGGTGGACGGGGTGAGGTACATTGGCTGGTGGGCACGCAGGTTTGGGTGGATTACTCTCGACAGCCCTGATAATTCCAAGCTACTCTCGCCCGAGACTGAGCCTTAAAGTACCATGGTACCTTGAAGTACCCGGGCTACAAGTTCGAATGTGATGAGCCATTAACAGAAACGAAGTATCAGTGCCAGTCAACACCTAATCCGGCCGTTTGTCGGCTCTATGATCTGCACTTTCTACTCTACTCTACTCTGTTACTTGGTTCAGCTCATAGCTACGGCCAGTCTGTCGCAACCAGCCGCTCAAAGCATCCAAAGTCACCGAAATCTGAAAGAAAATTTCCGACCTCAGCAGGCACCCGTATTGACGAAATCTCACCACGTCTTTACCGTATTTGGTATCGCTTCTGAGATTAGCGCCGGGCTTCGGAGAATTAAAAACCCGCTAAGGCTGATCAGTAGCCTTCGTTTTGAGCCTGTCTGCATTATGGATCCAAGACAGCAGAATCAGGACTTTCCCGGGAATAATGCGCAACGCGTAGGGGCCAATTATTCATTCAATGGTGCTCAGAATGATGCCTTCAGCACTTTCGTGAACACAGACAACGATAACGCCTTCGATCCACCATGGAATTCTCAAGCTTTTCCATCCAATCAGCAGCCTGTGAACGGTTTCGACCAGGGGAACCATGGCTGGCAGCAACATCCATACCAATCTCCCAACCTTCTCTCTATGAACAACTATAGTATTCAACCCAGGGACTATGAGCAGCCGTTCTCAAGGAGCCCAGCGCCCTTCGACTACTCTGGTTTCGATTCCACCCACACCCAGACTTTCTCTCCATCCGCATACGACGCTTCACTAAATTTCAGTCAAATTCCTCTGAGCAATAACCCGCAGTATGATTACGCAGGCCAGCAAGGACTTCAACAACAGCAACATCATGATACGATCTCCCCACAAGCGTTGCAGAATTACTCGACTTCTTTCACTCAGTCCACGCCAGAAGACTCCCGCCAAGTAAGCACAGCCTTGTGGCTTGCATCCTTGCTCTATGTATTCTCTCCAATACTAACGACCTGCAGCCTCAAAACCTGCACTATGGCTCAGCGCTGCCTGTGCGAAGAGCCTCGAACACTGAAGCGGTCCCTTTCAACCAACAGGATTGGATTACCCTTGCATCTGCGATGCCAGAATCAATTGTTGCGAAAGGCATGCATATCAAACCTACTGTAGGACTTACTAATGCCACTAAATCTATTCGGCTAGATGGCTTTACGTTCGTAGGCAATAGCACTTTAGCATCTAGTGCTACAAAGGGTAAGAGTCCAAGATTTAGAAATATTGTAAGTCGAGGTTACGAGCGCTGACTGCGTTTCAGCCACAGTACCGAAAATAAAAAGGCGAAGGTCGCTCAAAGAATTTAGGCGCCTGCTTGAAGCCGGTTAGTGTCCTCTTTTCGTCAACTACGTGCGTGCTCTAGCGCTAATCCTCTAAATAGAAAAGGGAACCGATCCTTGGCATCGAGATCGAGAGCCTGTTTTAAAGAAGCTCAAGGTGACCGAGGCTAAGCTTTCAGGTCCTCGTTCTGCTGCCCGCCCACCTCATTCGCGAACTGGGACTACTACGGACTCCGCCTCACCTTCAGAATCGTCAGATTCTGATTCCGATGACGACTCGGAGTACTACTCCGAATCTGATGTGGCAATTGAAACAGAAGAACCATCCCCTCTACCACCAACTCGCCCCGCCGATCCCAGTAAAGCCGTGGAGTACGATGTCATCAAAGCAGTGTGGGCCCCAAAAAACACAGGCCTGTCTGGGGCCGTTATACGAACAGCTCTCACCGAATACTGGGACATATTCAAAGGCATCCGTGATAAGTGGAAGATCAAAAGCAATGCTCTGCAACAAGCTATCGAGAAGAAGGACCAAGCTAACAGCAAGGCATATGAACGACGAGTCCTCGAGCAGCGTCGTCTTCTGGAGTCGTGCATTCGTTTGACTCTGAAACACGGCCATCCAGACATAATCGAGAAGTACGTATTATTTCTATCCTTTCGTCATCTGACTCGCTGCCCGCTCCCACTGTCTCTCTATTCATCGTGACTACCAAATCCACGCCACCGGTAATAGCTGTCTTTCAAACGACCAATTACATGCTCTAAACTCAATAGGCAGGAGCTTAGCCGCATTGTGCATTATAGTGTTGGCGTACGAATAGACGCGGGACAGCTTGCAGGGCCACCTTACTTCCCTCTATACATTGCTAGTCTTATAGTAGGCCGAACTGCGGCACGATATGAATACCAAGCCCATACTATGTGTGGGTACAATAAGCGCTCGAGAAGGGCTTGCATAATAATTGGTCATAAGATATCTTGCAGTTACATAGGCACCACTAAAGTATCCAGGCCATAGGGCAGGATCTTTGGCAAGCATACCTAAGCACCGTCCTTCAGTTCCGTGTCATCTGATTTCTTTTGAGCGTTAGAGGTAGCCTTGTATGAATCTTAGACTAATTTTTTCCATAGGCTTGGCGAAAATCCTGCCTTCCTCCTTATTTTCTACCAATTCCTCGCGGACCGCTTTAAAGATAGCGAGTATACTGGGAGCCTGGTTGCTAGCATGCTCGAGGTTAGCACAAATGGGAAACTAATGTGATATTGGTTGCTGATGTCTGCTAGCTTATGACTCGATGTGTTACTATCGACCAATCTATCCTAGAAAAGACGAAGATGGACAAAGCATTGCCAAGACTTGTCAGAAGAGGCGACGATCAAGGGAAGAAGTTCGCACAAGAGATCCTGGATAACGCTGCGAGTATTACGAAGCAGAAAACCACCGGCGAGAAATCTGCGACGAACGGGGTGTCGACAAAGTCGTCCAGTAACGGTCCTCGAAGCTCTGAAGCAAATGAAACGAAGACAACGCGGCTAGAGGTCAAAAAGACCTCTACATTATCCAGCAAGAGCTCGAGCACTACAAACTCAAAATCGGCAAATAATTCTGATGCTCGCCAGACTACAGCCAAGGCTGATGCAAAACCCACATCTAAAGTCTTGGGGACTGAATCATCTAACAAGCCTAAGGCGAATGTAATTACTACGAAACCCTCTGCATTCTTTTCCAGTCTCAAATCTGCGTCGAAGAAGCCCGGCACGTCTTCGAAATTGGAAGATGGCAAGCCTAGGTTAGTCGAATATTCGAAAGAGAGATATTGTAACGTAATTTCTGACTTATTTGTAGTACTGGCAATGAGGTTAAGGCCGAAGTGGTCGCTGAACCGCCGAAACCTGCGTTCTCGTTCTCTGCAACTATGGCGAATCTGCACGCCCAAAAAGACGCAGCACCGGTCAAAGCTGAGGAGACTCGAAAGCCAGAAACACCAGAAGAGAAACGCAAGCGACTGCGCAAGGAAGAACGACGCAAGCTCCGTGTCTCTTTCAAACCCGATGATATATTGGTCCAAATTCGAGAATTTGTACATGATCCAGAAGAAGAGCTTGGCCATGAAGACAGCCAAGTCCGTGATGTTGGTGATAGTCGTGGAGAGGGTCAGATGTTGAAGATGCACAAAGATCTTGAACTTATGGATGAAGACGAGGACTATGAGCCTCCCGAGGAAGTGCTACCAGATTGGTATATCCCGACTCGTAAGTCAGAACGTTATTGTATCCCGATCAATCACTAAGAACGATGTAGCTATCGATTTCAGCGTAATAGAAGTGGCTGAACTCACCCGAAATTACACGAGCCGAGGCGGAAATGCGGAAATCACGAGCGAAGAGCGAGCTAGGCAGGAGCAGCGAGAATTAACGACGCTGATGGTTGTTTACTCCTCAAATTTCGATATACCTCCTTCACCACGAGAACCCTCTGACATCTTTTCCGGCGAGCATTCGACCGAAGAGAGCTTCGGGTCGCCAATGGAGCAGACCAAGGTATGTTTCGAGTCCTGACGCAGTCCCGGAAAGAAGTGCTTACCAAGTCCAGGAACGGGAAACTCAATATTATGCCCAATTGAACAGTCAGCGATTGCCTGCCGAACCCCCTCAACCAGATATCTCTAGTCTTCTTCGAATCATTAGCCAACAGAACCAGGCCCAGCCAGTCCCGCAGCCACAACCCGTAGTCCCGCCACCAGCCACGGGACTGGAAGCAATTTTCGCCCAATTCGCTCAAGTCAATCAGCAACAAGCACCTAATATGCAAGTTCCTCAGCCGGTACAACAGCAAGCGCCGTCATTCGACCTACACGCAGCGCTAGCAGGGCTGCAGCAAAGCAACCAGGCCCCAAATCCTTATAACGTGCCTCAGCCGCCACAGGTACCCGATCTAGCTTCGATACTCGCGCAGGTTACAAATCAGTCGGCACCGCAGGTCCCACAAATGCAGGGTTATGGATTTCAAAATCAATATCAGAACGGAAATGATCGCAAGCGTCAATATGACCAGGATGAAGCCGACAACGACTACAATAAAAGCAAGAGAGCTCGAGGAGGCGGTGGGCCGGAGAAGAAAAAGGTATAGTCATAGGCCCTGCTCGCTCGGCTACGTGCTAACAAGAAGCAGTTCCAATATCACGGTCCACCTCGCCTCCCATGCAAATTTTGGCAGGAAGGCAAATGTCGAAAGGGCGATGAGTGCACTTACTTACATGAATAGCGGCGGTGTTTTGCAATGTCTTCGTTGTCGGATCTTGTCTCGTTCACAGGGGGGAATCGTTGGCTCCTTTGTTGCTGAGCGTCCAGCGTCCAGCGTCATACTGCATAGCGATCGGCGTCTTCTGGCTCTAAGCCGACTTTAGCGGGCGGCAGGGGCGGCTATGGCAACCAGAGGCCAAGTATTTTATTGCCCCTGTGCGCTCCATCGCTTTTATACCCTTGCGATTGTAACCCATATTAGCAATATTGTCTCGGGCTCGGGCTCGGGCTTGACCAAGCTCTTTTTGCTATTGTACGAAAGTTATAAAAAGACCCTGTTGAAATCCATCCTCAAATGCCTTGTTATGTCGATTACTGATTCTCCACTTGAAGCGAACCGTTATCCTTTGGAGCAACCCTCAATGAGCAGAGTTCCTTGGGATCTCAATGCCCTTGAACAATTAATTATAGTTTGCTGCCATGCCATTTGGCTTGGTGGTCCTACAAAAGGCCAAGATGAATCTGAATGGTAAGTATGGCCACTACATCCAACTTTCCATTTCTTTGCAAAGTCCAGGATATTGCGTATAGTACCTTATGCTTTCCGGATCTAGCACCTATCCAGAATTACCCAGAGCAGAGAAAGAAAAGGCAATCTTGTCAGAGAAAAGACTTACAGAGTGTTCCGTCCTGCGCAAGCTTACATATCTAAGGCTCATCGAAAACTTCCAGAAAAACGAAACACCAACATTCATTGAGCATATAGATTGCGCGTTAAAGTTGCTGGAGTCCCAACCGAACGCCATGGTTATCTTCTCAGGGTATGTCCACGTCAGATATAACTCATGGGACGTTCATCAGCAACAGCTAAGCAGCCATCAGTGGAGCTACAAAGCTTTCCAAAATCTCCTTAACCGAAGGGCAATCTTATCTGGTTTGTCAGCCATTTATTTGCTATTCTACCAAACATCACTTTTTCTCGATCCCAACATATTACCAGATTCTTGCATCATTAGCCCCTCCATGATTTCCGTCCCAAAAACGTCTTAATAAGATATCACATCTGATACCCCCCCTCCACAGAATCTCGCTCTTACCCTCCACCCCCACCTCGCCCTTCCCCCTTACCAGCACACCCTCCATCCCGAACCCTATGCAACCGACTCCTACCAAAACACCCTCTTCTCCCTTCTCCTCTTCCGCCGTCTCACCAACCACTACCCCAACCACATAACCATCATCTCGCACGACTTTAAGCGCGCACGGTTTCTCGAGCTCCACATTCCTGCGATCCGCTGGCCTAAAGATCGCGTAAATTTCATTGGTATAGATCCGCCTGAGAGTGTTAGTCCTAGGAAGTTGTTGGAGGAGGGGGAGAGGGAGAGGGGATGGGGGGTTTGGAGAGAGGATTTGTATGGTAGGGGGGAGCTGTTGGGGGGAAAGAGGAGGGGGAGGGGGTGGAGAGATGAGGTGAAGGAGGTTGTTGGGGAGGGGTGTGAGGAAAGTGTGAGGGAGTTGCTGGAGTGGGGTGGGGGAAGGACAGGGGTTGAGGTTTTTGGGGGGGCGTTGCCGTGGGATGAATATGGGGGAAAGGTGAAAGGGGCGAAGGAGTAAGGGGAGGAGAAGGGTGATAATAACTAGCGAGGTCTTGTGGCTTGGGATATATGTCGAGGAGGAGAGAAGCTCAGAGCTGAAAAGGGGGGCTGAGTGACTGGAATCTAAATGGAACAGAATGTCGGAGTATAGAATTAATCAAAGGCTTAGCTGGAATATGGTACCGCAAACTACATTAACTGATACACCTTGATTTTACAGGAACCGCGCAGAAAGCCATGTTCCGCATAACCATATGTACAGGCTTGAAGGCTGATTTCAATGTCAACCTCCACTCTTCCCTCCGGCACTAGTTTACTATACAAAATAATAATATCGTATATCTACGGAACGCACGCTAAGAGATGCAGGTTCTATGTATGAAGAACACCCGGCGACCCAATGAAATCATACCAAAGAAAAAGTATCCGCTTCGCCGCCGCTAGTGCATGTACCAAGAGAATCAGACGGGTTCTATACAAGGAGAATGATGAAGTTCCAAAACAAACGCGTTCAATTGCTATGGACGGTCAGTCTCTTTCCTGCAATATGAGGGGCAATGGATGGACTTACTATATCTCCAAAGGCGCCAAACCATCAATGCTGTACAGCCAATTACCACCCTGCTCCTCCCTCGCCAGCCAGTCGTAGGGCCAAGTAACCAGATGACCTTGCACCATATGCATCAATTCCTCTGCATCAGCTGGACTGATAATATCATCACCAGCATGGAATTCTCTTCTTGAGCTGCGCGTTGTGGCTCTCCTCCTCCTCTTGCCGGATGACGTATTTCGATTCAATGGATCTGAATAGCTACCAGTGGCTGGGGACTGCAATTTGCTCAATGTCTCTGAGTCAAAGATGGTCGAAGGTTTGAGCTCGTTGGAAGTTCTTAAGGGCGCCTTCTCATCAATAACAACGTCAATAACAGGGGCCCCTGAATGCTGTTCCGTAGCTTCTTGTGCCTGACGGTCCGCTTGTGCTCTGTTGGCTTGTTCTGCCCACTCCTCGATTTTGCCCATTGGGTGATTGTTGGAAGTATTGTCCTTTGGGGCGAGGTTATAAAGGAGCTTCTCTCCCAAGTTATGGCTCTTCTCTTCGGCATCACCGGCCTTTTCGCCCATGGGACCAAGCATGCGAAGTTTGTCAGCAATAGTGGCCTGGCCAGGCGGCCCACTGCTTCCTGGAGCCTCTTGTTGGACTCGGTCCCTGCTCTTGCCGCCACCATGGGCTTGATTGAGCCGTTCGCTATATGCGAAATACTCTTTGTATTCCTTCCAGGATTTCACTTCATTGTCTGGCATGCAACGAAACACTTGCCGGAAGAGCTTCGTATTATTTTCAGCTACGGCGTGCCAGGTGTCGAGGAAGAAGGAGTCGTTAAGAGGATCGCGCATGCAGTCCTTGTCCACGAATGGTCGCTTCATGTCAGCAATGAGTGGATTCAGAAACTCGACAGACTTTTGGGACGAAGTACGTTGTGGCGGAGGGCCGCCAATATCAGTATCGTCAGTCATGGGTAAAGGTGGAAGTGTAGATGTTTCAGAGGGCCCAGGTTGTGTCGTGCTGATGCGAGTCAACGTCTCTGAGGGTGGAGGCAAAGAGTTGCCTCCATCTTCGGTGACACGGGAGGTTGATCTTTGTCGTGACACGACCTTTTCCGTGGTTGAAGACTTTCCGTTGGAGGCAGCTTTCATCTCGTCTGGCGATAGCAATATCTCTTTACTGCCACCCGGTCCATTTCTCAAGTACGTGTCACGACGTCTAGCTGTGCCTATTTGTTCAGCCTGTTTCAATGCATCCTTGCCTTCGCCTTCCACATCCCTCTTGTGCTCCGCGTTATTGGTGACGCGAGGATCTTCTGTGACCTTTTTATTTGTTTTCAGGTTAGGGTTATCGGCTTGTTCCCAGTCAACATCGTGATTGAAGCTCGACATTTGCTCGGATTTGTGAAGCACTTGATCCTGGAGCTCGTGTTTCGACCGCATTATTTCATCTTCGGCTTCCCGATCCGTGGTCTGTTGGTCATGAAACTTGTTCATATCATTCTCCCATTGCTGATTGCGGCGCTCTTCCTCCTCTTTCAGCTCTTCCTCCACGAGTTCGTCAACATCAATGCCAAGATGCTCTCGCATGAGTCGCATCCGGAGAGTATGAGCAAACCGACCTACGAGATATGGCTCGCCATTCATGGTTGAAAGGAGCATATCAGTATCTCGTACGACAGCAGCACATTCGGAATCTCGGGAACCAAGCATTGAGCGTTCGTTGATATTTGCCGAGCCGATAATGGCAGTCCTGTCGTCGACCACCATGCATTTGGCATGGATATAGAGCTGCTCAGTCACCAATTGCTTCATTGGGCCAATCTTGCCCCACGAGCGAAGACTGTAGAATTGAATATAATCCTCAGGTTCGATGCCCTGAGCACGAAGACGGCCGAAGATGGACGCTTCGCCTCTGCAGATACTTCTAAATTGGCATTGCATGATGAGTCTTACACTCGTGCCATCTTGTTGATCGACGGTATTCTGAAAACCAGGCATTAAAGGGATGATTATGACGGCACGCCAATCCTCTCTCTTCTGCGAAGCTCGAATGATACGTTCAACGAGTGCATCACCAATTTTGTTCTCAATTCTTGTTCCTTCAACCTCACAGCTGCTGATGAAGAATTGATTCTCGATATAGACGAAGTGATCTGACTGCTCAATCAATTTAATGTAGGCGTTCATAATGCTGTGTTCTGTGTAATCTGGTGTCCCTATTGACCACCAGCATGCTGACCGCAAAATCTGCACTTCGCAAGTGCCATTCAGTCCTAGAACCTCGAGATCTGAGGTATTGAAATCTGGAGGTGGCAGCAAGAATGGAGTAGGTCGGGTTGGCTTGCGTTGGCGTAAGACATAATTCCAACGTTGCACGAAATGTCTCGTGAGGTCACGTGCGGGTTGACCAACGACTTGCATATGGATATCATGCCACGGCATCCGGGGTATCTTCGCCCTGTCGTACATCTCCTCGTAAGGTTTGTCTAAGGCGTAGAAGTCTTGTACTCTGGGGTTGGAGTAGTCTTTACCTGGCCAGAGCTGGCAGTGATCTGCATCTTTAGGGGCTTCAGACATTTCGAAACCTGTCAACTTGTCGTCTACTACACTGTGTTGGGGAGTATCCCACCGCCCAAAGCAGAGATCAATACCGCCAACGAAAGCTACCATGTGGTCAACGATGCATATTTTCTCATGATGAGCCCAAAAGAAGGTGTTCTGCCTGAATTGATTAGGCGATCGCTGCACAAAGACATTTGGGTGCAGGTCGAGCAAGGAAAATTTGGTATATTCCGAGTCAATCGGTATTGCAGAATTGATATTCCGGTACATGATAACGAAAACTTTGACACCCTCTCGTGCCTTTCTTTGAAGTAATCTGTCTAGTCGCCATTTCTGACTGATTGCGGCAGGCCTGCGTAGGTAAAGCTCAGGACTCAACCACCAGTCGTGAATGTAGATAACATCTTTGGCCATGCTGATTGCCCGAGACACATTCCACATGTAATCCCTACCGTCAACAAGCCATTGAGCAAAGACATTTGATCGTACAGGGGCAAAGCTGTCAAAACGCTTTTGTTTGCCCCACGGTGAGTTTTCTGACATGTATCTGATTGACGCTTCAAATTGATGAAGTTGTCGTTCATTCTTGGCCAGAAGTTTCAGCTTCCTTTCCGAGTTCATCAACTTCAGACTATGGTGTTGGGGATGTGAAGCGGATGCCTTAGCAGCCCTCGCCATATCCTTCGGCTTTTGATCTCGTAGACGTTTATTCTTGGTCTGTATTGCAAAAGCCGAGTCTACGAGAAAGACATCATAGATGTTCATGGCCTCTGGAGAATCTACACAAACAACGTAGCTGTGACGCACACAGAACCACTTAGGGCCATGACGACCTGCAATTAGAGACGGGGTCCAAGCTTTCCTGAAGTCAACGCCCTTCCCAGACTGAATAATCAAGAGCCCTTCTTTACCATGATAACTCCCTTCAGCTGCAAGTCGGACTCCCAAAGCAGAAAGCTCAAGGAATTTGCACAGTCGGTTGCTTTCGGGACGGAACATAAGATACCGAATCATTTGCTGTAGATAGAGTTCGAGCTTCTTCCGTTGTCTCTCGGGGTATGCCTCCCTACGCGCAGCCGCAAGGTCTCCACCATTCAAGTTTGCTAAACTAGATTTCCGCCTCGAGTGGCCTAAGGTTGGGCGTGCTTTCTTTTTCTTACTGGATCGTTCTGCTCCGCTTGCTTCGCCGGCGCTTCTCCCAGTTCCGTCACCATCATTGTCGTCTTCTTCCCCAGAATCACTAAGATTATCAAGGCCTCTGATGCCTCGCAAGTAAGGGAATGTGCTTCTTGGGAAGTGAGGTAGCTTCGTACGGGCGTCCTCCCTTTTCATCTGAACGTACTTTTGAGCTCCAACCTGAAGCTTGTAACGGGCGTGCAGATTTGCAAAGTCTCTAAGAGCACGGTGTATGATCCATTTCATTCTAGTAAGTCCATTACCATACTCCATCTCGATCCGGAATATCATGTGGCGATCTCCAGTCTTAGAATCGACCTGTTTGCTGTCGGTTATTCGGACTTTGAGCTGTTCCAGCAAAATCGGTATCCTCTTATTCCCATGCTCATCCCTCTGGAACATGCTGGCAAGCATCAAGGCTGCAGGGACACCGGCAGTAAGCTCGGCGAGTAATTCAGCAGATTTTGCATGATCGATAGTATTTTCGGCTTTCCGGCGTTGGCCAAACGCTTTTAACCCAGCCTTGATTTGACGCCACTTTGCAGCACTCATCGTGGTAGCACGCTCTCCCCGATGCATCCGCCACTGTGAGAAGGGGGAAGAAGCATCAGGGCCTTCGGTGGTTGCCCCAAACCCAGTAAACGCCCGTCTGAGATTACTTGGCCGACGTTCTTCCGTGGATTGCTGTTGGCTATGTTTTCGATTACCCGCGTAGCTCAGTCCCCGCGAGCCCCACTCGACACCTCTTCGCCAACGCGTGTTTCGATTCATTCTCTCCCGTCCTTCATCCTCGGAGACACCCTGGCGACCTTCGCCGGAGAGATCTGCCATAGTGGCTCTTCGAGGAAGAAATGACGGACGAAACCTTTCGCTAGGTATCATGGAGCTGCTAGATAGAAAATTGGGCCGTGAGCTTCGTGCACCGGGGGTCTTAGGCGTTGACGGGGCACTTTGAGGTTCTCCATGTTGCGGCCTGTGACTCTTCTGCTTTTGTTTACGAGTAGAGTTCCTCGGACTTTCTTCTCCGGAACTGCCTTCAGCATCAGCGTCCAGATCGCTCCCCTCTTCGTCCAGCGGACCATGAGTCGGATCACCTCTTTGCGAATTGGGCGACAAATTTGAGGTCGGCAGCTGCTCTTCGATCGAATCCTCGCCACTGGTAAATCCGCTAGGTGTCCTGTTGTGGAGTTGTGTACCCGCGGGGTTCGCTAGAGCCTTCAGCTTTGTAAACAGCGAGCCGCTTCGTTTATCTTTAGGTGGGGTCTCCACGTCTTGATTGTTCCCAGCAGCAGAGTTCCCGTGGGCAATGATACCCTGTTCGGTGTTCAGGGGTGGGCGAGAAAATTGGACACTGGGTCTACCTCCTGGTGACGAAGGCTCAGCATCAATCAATGCTGTTTGTGGGCTCTGCGTTTGATCCCCATGGTCTGCAGAGGCCCGCCGGTGAAGTCTGTCATGAGCCATATCAGGGGGAACCGTCGCACTGGTTGCGTCATTGCCCACGTCGGCATAGTTGCCAAATGGGAAGCCCGTAGGTGTAGATGACTCTCCGACATGCACTGTGCTAATACCATCCATCAATTGATCCTCTCCACCCGACCCAGCGAGCTTTTGTTCTCTACGGATTGGGAAGTGTGTGGTATATTTGCTGGGTTCTGACAATCCAGTATTCGATTCCAGAGCTGGCGACGACGGTGTATGCCGGATAAGGCTCGCAGGAGGTAGATTTGGTCCGCTATTTGCTGACATGTTGCTGAGGTCTTGCGTGTAAGGTTAGGTGTAAGCAATGTACCTTCCCCTTTACCGAGTGCTGCCCTCGTAGCGCGATGTGATGCATGGAGCTTAGCCGTTGGCAACGGTAGGAGGCGATATACACGGCCCAACCTCTTTCCAAATCAGTGCTTCTCTTTCACGGGTCTTGTGGGGTCTCTTGACGTGCGGGCCTAGATACTCTTCTGTGGATACGGATTGTCTGCTCTGGTATGTGTTGGTCTACGCTCGTTAGCGGGTGTTGGAAGAAGGTGGGTGGACAGTAGCAGCGACTAACAGAGGAATCTGATGTCCCACGTTCAGCTTTCCACGTACTACTTAAAAGAAGTAAATCGAGATGTGAATGGTCTCATGATTGTTCAGTCGAACCATCGTCGAAAGCCACATGCAGCTTGGCATCACGGCCAAACGCTGCCCGATTGCCCGACGTCTCCGGCCCTAGTGGCAGGAATATTCTGTTGCCGTTGCGGAAGGCTCCTCAACTGATTGCCAATGTAATGCTCAAATCCTTCTGCCATCGGGGTCAAGCATCTTATTGCACACCGGTCTCGGATCTACTACACGTGCTGAAGCTTCACGCCTCCCAAAGATTCACCAGCACTAACACAGCAATCAACAAATCTCTTAGGAAATCACAGTACGAAAGGTCGAGGTCGGAAAGAAGGCCATCAGGTAGAGATGCGCAGCTTTCGAAAGGATATTTCCACCGGGACTCGCCCCGTGAACGAGTTCGGAAGCCCAATCACCAGCTTGGACATGAAGTCGAAGATATTGCTGAGTTCACAAGGGCCAACAAACGCTTTGGAGCGCTAAACCAAGCAAGAACAACCCGTCGAAGGATCAAGGAGGACAAGCCAGGATCTTATCTAGAGCGAACCCCGCGAGAGCCCTCGTACAATTACGATCCTAAGCCTGGAGGTAACCGAGCTACTCGGCGGGCTATTGAATTTGGGCATAAGGTGGAGAAACCGGTGTTAGAGAGCTCGAATCAAGGCCTGCCTCGAGCATTTGAACATCGCAGGTCCCTGAATAGAAGGGCTTCTTATTCCTCCGAGCCAGACAGACCAAGCTACGCATCAAGGCGTCCGATTGAAAGGGAGCAGGACAGAGACAGTGATCACGGCCTCTCAACATTAGAACATTCACGAGACGATCTCCAAAGCTTTCTGAAGCCCAAAAATATTTCTTTCACTAAGGGAAGGCGAGATGATTTGTTCTATCAAAACAGAGTTGCAGGCGGCGCGAGGGATTCTCGCCATGAAAGAGCACGCAGTGGTCCCTTAGACGGGCAAGAAAGAGACCGCTTTCGAGGCAATGATCGTTCGCCCAGGCATCAAGAATCACATGTTCCCTTGAGTATTCCCTACACCACACCTGCGTCAGAATTCCTTTATGGCACGTCAGTTGTTACATCGGCACTTTTGGCATCACGCAGGAAGCTCTACAGGCTGTATATCTACGACGGTGATAACAGGGAAGTGCGCGATCAAGATAAGAGAATACAAAGGCTAGCCCTGGATCGCGACGTCGTCGTCGAAAGAGTGCAGGGAAGCTGGTTGCGGTTGATGGACAAAACGAGCACAGGAAGACCTCACAACGTGCGTTTACAATCGTCCTCCTTTTTCGCTCAACAAAATCCTTCAATACTGACATTGAGGCTTTAGGGTTACATATTAGAAGCGTCCCCTATACCACAATTGCCTGTCGTTGGTCTCCGATCTGTTGAGAACCGGCAAGGAGAATTCCATGTTCTTCTAAACCATCAAACTCGTGAGGACGAGGCTATCAACGGCACCAACACCGAGATTAAATACGAAGCCAGCTTCCCAAGATACCCACTAGTTCTCTTACTAGACGGAATTGTAAGTGGTGAACCAAACAAAACCTTATACGAAGAGAAACCTCATACTAGAAATTCGTCTAACAATGCCTTAGCTTGATCCCGGGAATCTCGGTGGTATTTTGAGGACAGCTTTCTTCCTCGGCGTCGATGCCGTCGCCATCTCTAAACGTAGCAGTGCACCTTTATCTCCAGTCGCAATTAAGGCTTCTGCAGGCGCCTCGGAAAATCTACCGTTGTTGTCAGTGGATCAACCCGGGAAATTCATAGACACTTGTCAAGGCTTCGGCTGGAAAATATGCGCCGCTGTCAGTCCGGGTTCAGGAAAGTCTTCGGGCTCTGGAGGCTACATCCCTACGTCAAAGTTGCAAACCCCTGTGCGAGACCACCCTTGCCTCCTAATACTTGGCGGTGAGGGCGAAGGTCTGCGGTGGAACATACAATCAAAGGCAGACCTCAAAATTGGAATAGAGGGTATGCGAGCAGGGCACGTTGGGGTTGATAGCTTGAATGTCAGTGTTGCTGCAGGCTTGCTCTGTGAAGCATTTCTTCGGAAACCGGCCATCTCCAAGAAGACCACCGTCGGTTCTTTGGATGATACAAATCCAAATGTCAATGCAGCGAGTCATGATGGCTATTCTGAAGAAGAAAATCGAATATTTTGATCGTTCTGGTAAAAATATCAAACCTCGCGTTGTAAGATAGATGTAAAAAAGTACCTTTATGGTCGAAGTGTGTTAGTAGCTCCTTTGAACAATACCCATTAATGGAAGTTAGAGAGCGGCGTGTATATTGTAGTGATTCAATCCCCTCTATTCTCATCTACAATTATGTATCCAAGCCTGATCAAACCCTTAGACCCGGTCTCGGCAATTAACCCTGCTAGGCTTGATTCCTACCATGGAACTTTCCAAATAGTAAATTTATGCTAACTATTGACAATACTTTCCATACCAGCTGAAAAAGCAAATCAATCGACATTGCGAAAATTGTTGATTTAGCTGTTATCAATTGCGATCAACACTATAGCTTGTTAGCCAGCCTGGGTGACCAAAATGCCTTCAATGTTTGAGGGTCTGCAATTGCCCGCCACATTCGATGCACACGTTCACTTGCGCTCTGGTATCATGATGGAGGCGGTAGTTTCGACTATAAGAGATGGAGGAGCTGACATGGTCTACGTGATGCCGAACCTGGTGCCACCAATAACCACAGTGGAGGCCTGCCTGGAGTATCGACAGAAGCTACAGGATTTGGAACCAAATGTCACTTTCCTCATGTCATTGTACTTGTGTTCGGCATTGACCCCTAACGTGATTGTTGAGGCGAAGAAAGCAGGAATAAAGGGCGTGAAGTCTTATCCAGTAATATGCTCCGTGGCATTGCAATGCATGGTGAAGGGTTTTCAACACTGACTAATGACTAGGCTGGAGTGACCACGAATTCTGACTCCGGTGTCCTCGATTATAAGTCATTCTACCCAGTTCTGGCCGCAATGGAGAAGGAAGATCTCTTACTGAACCTTCACGGAGAGTGTCCTTCTTCTGCCGATGTCACTGTCTTGAATGCAGAGGAAGCATTTCTTCCCACATTAGGCATGTTACATAGGGATTTCCCAAACCTGAGGATTGTTCTGGAGCACTGCACCACCGCGAAAGCTATAGAGGCGGTGAAGTCTTATGGTCCGACAGTATCCGGAACCATTACTGCTCATCACCTTTCCCTTATTGTCGACGATTGGGCTGGAGATTCATTTAATTATTGCAAACCTGTGGCCAAGACGCCACAGGACAGGATTGCCTTGTTGAAAGCAGCAGCTTCGGGCGATCCAAAGTTTTTCTTCGGGTCAGATAGTGCTCCTCACTCAACGCAGGCTAAACAAGGCAGCCACATTTCGAAAGCTGCGGCAGGTATATTTACGCAACCAATATGCACACAATTAGTTCTTGACGCTCTCGAGCAAGGCTGCCAAGAAGGAATTCTCAATGAGGAACAGCTGACCCATAAGATACTGGCGGGCTTTTTGAGCGAGCATGGAAGACATTTCTATCAAGAGCCAATGAGTAGTAGCCACCTTATCCTTGGTGCGGGCCAGAACATCCAGATCCCTGACCTTATTCCGGTGGATAATCGTATGGTGGCAATTGCGCCCTTTCGGAAAGGGCAGCGCACCCGAAGCCTTGGGTGGCTTTGAAACTCAGAGATCCCGTCTGCACAATGGTCCTACAATCATAAGGGGCCTATGATTTTACTCTTTACGTACGTAGGGGATTTGCAGTTGGGCTATATCTGTTTGTCCTCCAGTCACTCGGATCAGGTGACCATGAATCCAAATGAAAACAACGAAAACAATAAGATAATGCGTATGTGGCTGCCTGTGCACGCACCTTACCTTAATTGAACCCGCTGCAGCAAACCGCTTGGGGCTTCACTGCATGCTATTGTTGCTTTCATGAGTCCTATTGTGAAGATCGGTGGGGTTTCTAGCCGGCGGTGTCACTCTTCTGTAATGAAAAGGGTGGTCAGATGGCGGGTAGGGATGGATTGTGAATATTGATGACCCTGCTGCCGCTGATCCTCCCTTCATTTGGAACTTTCTATTCACCGAAAGACCTCTCTAATACGTCCTTCATCCCCCGAGTGGGAGAACCGCTGTGTTATGAACGTCGTCACGCCGCAGGGCATAAAAGCCTTCCTGCAACCATCCTTTCTGTCCCTCATCCATCGTCTGCCAGAAGCAACTATCCGATCACATTTTGGTATCACTTTTAGGCAACAGAGTATCCTTATCGAGCTTCCCTTCCGTACATCTATACCAAAGTCGTACACATCGGCCATCGTTTCTTATATGAAGTATTTGTCACGCATCCCAAACTTGCAACACATTATCACCAACACAACGCCAGCAGTAGACTGCCAGATCCGACACATTTTTTGTGTGTTCCGAGCACTGCCATCGCCATAAAAGCATCCTCGTTCGACCTGTTCTTCACCATAAGCTACAACGGGTCTTAAAGGCTTATCCTAGGTGATAAGTCGAACGTCGTCGTCAACAGTGCCTCCCTCCACCAAAAGCATTCTTCGCACCAAATTCCAACAACACTTATCGTTGATTTACCATGGTGAATCCCACACTCCAGAATCCTCTCACACCTCCGACCCTGAGCAGTCCTGAACCCACGGCGTCCATGACTCCCAAGCTTCGTATGTGCGTCAAGAGGAGCGATGACCACTTTGTTCCTTTGATCGCAGTTGACGAGTTGCCTTCCTGGATTGTTCTCAAGGGAGTGCCGATGATTCTTCGTGGCGAAGAGGTTTTAAGACTCGGTTTGATGAATTGCGGAGATTACTCCAGAACGAACTATGACTACTACCAGGTAGACCTCAATGAGATACCTGCAGAGGTTCAGGTATTTCCCCTTTAGTCCGAATCAATGCATAATACTCACCTTGAAACAGACTAAGAACTCCGATTCCACGATTCATTCTAGAGTGTCAGCAGCAACCCAAGGCACCCCTGGCACAATCGGAAGAAAGATATACTGTACTTTCTGGTGTCGCACGGGAAATTGCGACTATGCGCAGCAAGGGTGCAAGTTTCTTCATGAGATTCCTCCGGACGAGGCAACTAGGAAGTGGATGGGTCTCCGAGACTACCCTACCTGGATGGTGGAGCCACCTAGAGGGCCCAGGCTAGCCAAAACATCCAGCGCAGATAAGATGCAAGAAGGAAACTGGAGACGCGGAAAGACACAGGACAACCAGAGGGTGCTTCCGGCGAGTCCAACCCCTGGTCACGGCCGCGCTGTGTCTCACATAGTTACTTCTGTTCCATACTCCGGTAGCATGCAGACGTCTAGCCTTACTCAAACCCCGACCATAACGACTGCAGTTACTGGTGGCCAACCCTCTGGCCCTCGTTTCCAAAAACTTCATGAGTTTCAGGCTGCACAACAAGCAGCGCTTAAGGATGGACAACAAGCAGCGCTTTTACTTCCGCCACAGCAGTACTTCCCGTCTTCTTCTGGCTCAGTGATTCAACCCCGTCCTAAAATGCAATTCGACACCTTCGACGGCGCGGATGGCAATATGAGCTTTCAATCGATAACCTCTGAGGGCCAGGAAGTTTTCCGATTCCAATATCCCACCAATGACGTGTTCAGCAACTCGACAGTCGTGGGCACGAACGAGCGTCATCCTGCACCTACCAGACAGCCCCCGATAAGCCGTCTGGTTCTCAGTGGGCAGGCTCCGAACATTTCTCTAAAGGGTAATGACACTACCAACAATGAAGTGTTCAGCAACGCAACAGTCGTGGGCACGAACGAACGTCGTCCTGTACCTGCCACACAGCCCCCGATCAGCCGTCCGGTTCTCAGTGCGCAGGCTCCAAGCACTCCTCTAAAGGGTAATGACACTACCAACCCTACCATGTATACGCCAAGCCATAACACTGTCGGCACCGTCCCCCAAGCGAGTGCACCTGCTGCCTCTAACACGATCACCTCCGCGCATGTAATGCAAGCCAATCAGAAAGCTTTCTCGGCCAATGGCTCACAACGTTCCACCTCTCGTGCCCGCAACCCTTCAAGCTCCGGCTCCCACAATGCCGCAGCCAGTGACGGCGCTGACGAAACCCTGTCCAGTCTCATCGATGGCAGCACTCCATCTCCCCCAATCATGCATCGTCGTCTGTTCGTTGCTCCGGGAGAGCCTCGATATATGCCCAATCCTGTCGTTACAGTGTCGAGCAAGTCTCGACAGCGCTCTCGTTCCAAGAGAGGCGCGAATGCGAAGGGCAGAGGGTATGGAGGACGCATGGCTGCCCATTTAGCCAAGGCTCAGGGACAAGGGGGCCTCGAGGAGGACTTGGTGCCGCTGTTAGCAACCGCGGACAGGAGCGAGGGATAAGGTAGTATGCTACCTAGCGATGGGTTTGGGATGGATGATTTTTCGGACTTATTGGAAATTCAGGGCGTCCTTTTCGGTATTTGGCGCTCGAGCCAAGAATGTTCTTTCGGATTTTATGTTTTCAATTCTCGCTTTATATAGTACCGGCGTTATTTTCACTTTTCTAAATATCTTGGTCCTATCTGCGTCATTCCCCAAGTGAGATCACAAACCGAAGCCGGCTTTGGATGTCGCAGCTTGCGAGTCGGAGATTCTCGCTTGGCTGAGGGTGTAACCCGGGGATTCTAAATAAAAATAAAAATAAGCCGGAGGTTTGGATTTAGGTGGATTGGTGGACTTCAGCATGCGATCGAATTTAGAATATAAAACACAAAACACTTTTCACGATATCTTCTGCTATCGATTGATAAGAGCTGAAATATTACATATATTGGATAAAGGCCTTCGTGAAGACTTTACATGGTAATGCTTTATCTAATGTCTGTACAAAGAGTCAGCCATCGCTATGCAATTACAATGCCCTTGTTACCCATCGATCCCAAATCCCTCACAACGCCCTCGCTTCGCCCCTACCGCCTCAGCTTCTGCCTTCCCTTCGCAAGCACCTTCCCCCGTTTCCCCTGCTCCGCTTCCAACAAGACCATACTCTCATCCCTAACCGGCGCAGCGTGCAGCGCCTCTTCAATAATCCGACTTCCCACCAACATCCTCCCCTCCTGCTCCCTCCTCGTCTCTCCCAGCGCCCTCCGCTCCCTATCAACCTCCAACTGCCTCCTCCGCTCCTCAGTCATCTTCCACCCCTCCGGAAAAACCACCTCCTTCTTCTCCTTATGATGGCGGAAGTCAAACGGCACGTCCTCGAACATATCTGCTTCGTTTTTTGCTTCATCTATCAAAGTATCCACAAGGTCGCCTAAGTAGCGTTTATTTTGGGCTTGGGTCTCGAACATCTCAGAAGACATTTTCACGACGTCAGTGGAGGGATTGTAGCGGGGTCCGACTAGTTTTATGAGCTTGTCGCGTTGGCGCGGGGTTAGGACGGTGAGGAGATCTTTGGTGTAGAATTCGAGGACGATTTTCTTGGAGGCGGGGTGTGTTTCGCCCATGTAGGTTGTGTAGCGGAAGCGGAGGGGGCGGTCGCTGGAGGGTGGGGTGAAGGGTTTGGCGAGTTCTAGGGGAGGATAGGAATGTTATTGGTGGTAATTGGTTTAGGGAGAAGGGAGACATACTGCTTAGCAATGGCATCTCCCATGCTGCGATGCGGGCATATTCTCTCATCTCTCTGTGCTGTTCGAGCTCCCCATGACCGAGGGAGTTTATGTCGTCGCCTTGGAATTCTTCGTCTTCGCCGGTGTCGACGTATTCTTCTTCACCGTAATTGAAGTACCCAGGCTTTACCGTCGGTAGAGAGAACTCGAAGTGTGGTATCTCTCGTTGTGCCTCAGATGCTGCTTGGGAAGCTAGACCCTGCACCATTGAGTCTATTTCTGGGGATGCATAAAGGTCATGCATTTGTTTCGCTTCGTCTCGCCATTTAGCCTGCTCCTCTGGAGATAGTGATTTGTAGGTTGACCGCTCTTCTGGAGCGAGACTTTCAATGCTGAATTTGAACGGTGCTCGTTGGCGTTTAGTAGACTTAGATAAGTTTTCAGAATCGCCGTCTTTGCGAGCGCGGTGGAGGGAGGAGAGGTGGAATTGGCGTGCTGCAGCCGCTGATTGACAAGCTTTACATCCTGATGGCACTCTAATTGTGCACCTGAGTACGAGGCACCCCAATCGGTTGATTGTAGCAGGCATGGAAAACACAGATGACAATGGGCTCTTCGGACTTTATTGTACTCTGTACTCTGTATTTGGTAAAGGCATAACGCCAAGAACGAGGCCAATGATCTGCCTAGGTTTTAGTCCTCTTTTGATTTAGGGTGAGCGCCGCCTTGCGTACCGCACGGTCGACGGCGGTTTCAAGGTGATCTTAGATGACCGCACCCTCAGACAGGTGAGCTACTGCCTAATTGCCTGCTAAGAGTCTAGGGTCCTACAATGTTTTCTTATACGAGAATACAATGACCTCCTCTAACATAAGGAATATCGGCGATATGTATAGTTTTCTCGCACCGACCTTGAGATTCAGCCAGTGTATCGGAACAACGTCTAAGGCTCTCAGGCAAGTTCAAAGAGCAGAGATCTGAACATAGCTAAATTACGCATCTATAGCAATATTCAAGACACTGTTCAGACAACCTGTTTTGCGGTCCTTGAAACATCAAATCCTAACTGCCCAGATGCCGTTTCCAAGCATCTTACTCTGGTCTCGCCAGCGCTCGGTCCACGACTTGGTTGAAGCCAACCATCCCGACGCCACAGCCAGCGGCCTTCAAAATCTGCCATCGGAGCTGCTTCAGATGATAGCACTTCATCTCCCGCTCGCCGACGCTGCCAGTTTTGCCCTCGTCGATTGCAGGCTATCGATGCTTATCGGTCCTCCCTACTGGCCTCGCCTCCGTGCTAGTGCCGTCATAACAGGTCACCGTGAGCAATTCCTTAGCACCCTTGCACGTGACCTCCCGTCCTGGTTCTACTGCCACTCATGCTCGCGCCTCCATCCACGCGACCGCATTCGTCCTCCTGGGCCGTTCAACCAGCCGTCCAAACCGTAATGTGCTTCGAAGATAGCTTTAAACACCAGCTCTCGCAGTATATGTATGTTTCTGGAAGGTTAAGCTTTTATATGTTCAATTTCCATCATTTGCAGCTAGTAATGCTACGCCATTACCTCGGCCCCAGCTACGGAATCTCCACAAATCAATTGTCATTTATGCAAGTCAGCGAGTTTGACGAGAGCGAGCCAGGAGTTCGAATGACGACACTCACATCAGTGGAAGCTCGGGTGTGTCCCCGACCCGCTCGACTGTGTCTTCGAATTCAGACCTGGGCGGTAATGCATACGAAAGTTCTGGAGTTGGCGCTTGAGAGATCAAAGTGTCTGTGCGTCTGTCGTCATCTCGTGGCAGAGAAGGGTGAAATGTCTCGGCTGATCGAGTCGAGCTTGGATGAATACAGTACAAGATCGAAGAAGCCACGTGAAGCAGGTCAGCATATGTGTCACCACTGCAATTTTGTTTTTCAACTTCAAGTCTTAGACACTGTCAGTGATGGCCTAGCAATTGTCATCACAAAGTGGTTGGACCTAGGATCGGGGTTGACGCCAATGGATCCGAAATGGAGAATCCTCGCCGATAGGTTCCAAGGTGGCGATCAGGAGCAGGAACAAGCAAGGCAGGCTGAAAATTGTAGAACGGACTTTGAGAAAGAGGAAGGAATGACGCAACAGGCCCACACTCTTCGCAATTTGTCGTACTTGAATGACCAGCGGTACAAAGGTACAAAGTGGAAGCGGTGCTGCGGAGACTGGATTCTACAAGCTGATCAGCACATGCACTTGCCTCATTGGTCAGACATATTGTTACTGTCCCTAGGCTTGCTGGCGTTGATGCTATGTGAAGTAATCGGTGGGATGAGCTCGTACAAAATATGAAAGTGCGCGTGCTGTGAGGTCTAAGGCTATTAAGTACGCAGGATCGAAGTTTGCACAACAGTCCAGACCTGTAGATGCTATATGTTCACTGACGGGCCAATGTTGATTGAAATAACCTCGATAGCAAGGCTGCTGCTGTCCATCTATGTTGTCGAGTCTACTAATTCGCTTCCGAGGAAGGAGCAACTGGGAACGGCGCTAATGGTAGATTCATCTGCGTCCCTGGGCTTCCGCTCTCCTGTTTTTCTCTTCGCTTTGACATATTGGGACTTACTCTGTCAATAGTAAGTGTGATTCTTGTGCTAAATACTCGTCTTACTCATCAATCTGCAATATGTCTGAAGCAAATAGTATAGCTGGCACTGTTGGTACGTGGGTGAGCCCCATTCTCGTGCTCCTCCTTACTTCAATGGTTGCCTACATCATGAGACACATTACTACCTCAACCTCAAGCGACATCGACAGAAACAGTCTATTAAGACAGACTGCTGCAGAGATGGCTCTCCTTCGGAGTAGTAACGACGCCCTTCTCGAGGTCTTGCTGAGGATAGAGAAAAAACCGCAAACGATCCAAATTGAGTCTGGAGACAAGCTTGTTTTACAATGCGTGCCTCGTTCCAGCACTCAGGTGACCGGTGCACACATTCCCAGCTGGGCGTAAGCCAAACCGCCCCTTGTGGGCGGTGCACCAGCGACAAGCTCGCACTTCTACGCAGTGCTGGTGACTAGTAGCCCTCGGGTGAAGCTAGGACGAGCTTACCATATCAGCTTTATGTTCATGAAGGCAAGTCGACCGGCGCCCCTGTCTTCTCTCGATCTGTAACTGACATTTTCCTAGTAGGAGCTTGTGCTCATATTGGGATGAGAATCTTTCTCCGAGCGGTGGAGAAGCTGGTCATCAACTTGATTATCCCCCTCTCCGAGAGCCTACTACATGTTAGAGAGATTGAAAACGGTTACAGTGGCTGATCCCATGCCAGGGTCATCTTAAGTTCCTCTCCATCTATCTTCTTAAGTCGCCGCATCATCAAACATATCATACCACGCCGCTACTTCCTGCTTTCATCAAGGTATGCCTATCGCTCAAGCTTCTCCTATTGCAATACCAGCTTTCAGACGTTGGGAGGCACGCTGGGCTAACCGTCTGCCATGGTCTTATAGACTATGTTGCCTTGCTAAATTCTTATTTAGCTATTAGATTGTGTTGGACGATTAGAATCGGCAATATGTTTGACGATCTATGTCTTCACGGGGACCAATGCAGATGGATCCCATGTCAACAGGTAGTAGCGTTAGTCCATTGCAGGCTACTTGCATGTCATTCGTTCCTTCAACTGACACACGAAGCTGGAGCCTTCGCTTCGAAGGGGCCACTACAGGACCACTGGCGAGTATCACCAACAGAGGCTCTCGATGCTTCAAGGAAAACAGGCTGCCTGGAACCCGGTGTCAGATAAGTCAGGGATACCTTATTCCTCCTACTACATTGGGGGCCAAGGCTCACATGGACGAAGCTTGATCAACACGTCGGAACAAGACGAGGAAAGAAGTGAAGAGTCGCAACGACGACGGAGAAACTTTTCGCTCTTTTACAATTGTGGGCGGTTGCCAGGTACATAGTGATTGGACTACAGGCTTAGGTGGCGTACTCGCACAATCAGGACTATACAGCACAACCAATTACTCAGCGGAAAAAAGATGTACGACCTCTGTGGCTCTTCTCGTGCTGGCCCATTCTTATTTACACCCACCTCAAGCTTCAAGTGCCCCATTTGAACTTATCATGGCCTCTTTTCCGCACCGCTCTGTACAACAAGCATCTTGTTTAGCGTTACCATCGCTAGATACACCCAGCCTGTTATATTCAGTTGCGTCCCTCAACGTGTCACCGACAACGTTACTCCACATTTAACCAAGGGATACCGTTATCTCGAGGCCACAATATTTAGCCTTATTCTCGGCGAATCTTACCACATATACTCGTGTTAGATCCAAGGCTCCTACGCCATACGAATAGTGATATCACCATCGTTCTCATCCAGGAATGCGGGTCGGCCTAATCGACTACATTGAAAGCCATTACGACTTCCAAGATGAGATCAGCGGGAAGACGCTCTGTAATCCATTAGGAGCACAGGCGGATGAGGCTCCAGGCGATTATGAATAGGACAAGCGCCCAGCTCCTGGTGAGTAGACTAGGATAATATTGGAGAGAGATGTATGTTGACCAAAATTTTCATCCTGTGATAAATGAGGATCGTATGATACCACCTGCAATAAGCTCAATCTAGAGGACTGAATCTGCTGAGAGTGGCACACATGATTCTAATATGTACAAGAAATCTCTGAGAGTCTTGAACAGTGTGCCCACATTGTATACGTGAACTTTGGCTCGTAACGTAGGTCTCTATATCTAGATCTTTCATACACGCGTGAGAGAAATGTTCCAATGAAGGAAGTGGATGGTATGTTGGTCTGAAAGATAATATTTAACTGCTTTTCTACATAAGAATTGCATAGCCCCGACCAGCAGTTGCAGAAAGGCTCAAGGCTGACGATGTGAGAGATCCGAGAGCCTAATGGAAGTCTCCCCGTCCTACTTCTTCCGCTGCCCCTACTCTAGTAGTCTCGGTCCCAGCGTTGTCACTTCGGTTCATAATAATGAAGAGCCCTAAGATTGAGCTACTTCCACAATGCGAATGTGACGTTGGTTAAGCTTCCTGACGCTGTAAAGTCTGCCCAAATCTTACTGCGTACTATAAGCCGATTACTCTGACTGTCCTTGAAAGAAACGTCTTTGAAAATTTTACTCATGACTGTCGCAGGTAGCTAGACATGGTGAGACTGACTGTCAATTTCATGGCTATGCTGTCGCCGCGTGTGCTTTCATGGCTGCCTTTCAGATTTTAAGCTACTTGGCGGTTAAGCATGCTTATCGAGCTGTACGACGCATATCGGTACGATCATCCACCGTAATGAGAAACAACAGTTGCTATTTTATCTAAAGTGTTCAAATTTTACTTGCTCGTTCAAGAGCCGAAGTCCTATTGTTGTGAGCTTGTTGCTCAGATATTATCACTTGCATCTGAGAACCTCTTAGATACGTTTGGCTCCGCTTCTTACACCTACAGCCCGGACTGGCCGAGGTTTTGCGCAGAGACAGAAAGGATACATGTGTCATTCTCAACTATTGATGTTTGCACATTCCGCATTACCAGCTCCACCTCTGATTCTAATTCTTGTCAGGACCCCTAGACATGCAATGACATACCATGGAAATATATGGAGGAGCGGAAGAGGAAGAATTGTACGAGAGGGTTGGTATTTAAGTACTTGAGCCTGGTATTAGTCTCACTGGCTTTTGGCAGGCTTGTTACAAGTTTTGAGAGGATGAAACGGAATGACAGTAGAGTGTAAGTGCGATACTGGGAGTAGAGCAGGGGGCATAGATAGAAAGCCTCCTCGGACAGGGCACTCAGAGGAGGGGCATGCTTAATTGAGATATGTTGTGTCACACTCTCGCTTAAGTGTCTATCGTTGTCGCTTGGAGAATTAATCTCATTGGTCTGTCTATGATGCACAAGTGTTGTTAATTAGCAGTAATTTGTCAGCAAGAAGTCAGGCTGAGAGTGCCAACTTCATTTAGTCGGTCATCAGCTTTGATCTCGTCCAGCATGTGACAGTCATGGACCCATTATATTGTATTATCTGTGTCGGCATCTATCATTGGCATCCTAGGTGCCGCGGCTAAAGTGTCGTTGGTATTGATCACTTTCGTGAAGAACACCAAAGCCGCACCATAGCTTGCACAGACAGTACTTGCCGACGTCAATGGCTTAAGTACGGTCCTCAGCCATCTGCAGACGTATCTCCTGGGCACGGCGTCCCCTACAAGGTCTCGCGCCTCGCTCATACTTGTCGAGCAGGTCCTCGTGACATTAGCAGAATGCGTGACGACCTTCTCTGAGCTCGAAGACGTTTTAGGCACCTCGAAGCATGACGCTGAGATGGACGTCCTGAATCGCATGAAATGGGCCACGAAAGAGTCTAAAGTAGCCGTTATACAGCGAAGATTACAGAGCAACAAGTCTTCTTTAACACTCATGTTGACAGTCCTGCAATGGTTCGCTATGCCTTTTTCAGTCGATAGTATCCATGCTGCGTAACATGACAGTCTAATCTATTCAAGCAAATCCATGGAAGAGGCAGAATCCGCAATGACGCGATTGTGTGACCTAGTAGAGCAAGTATTGGCAAGCAACCAAGACATGAGCCGACGCCTTCGAAACATGGATGACAAGCCTGTTCACATACCCAATTCACCAGGCCCAGGCCCAGAAGATGATGCTACTACATCTTCCAGCGGAACGATCACACCTCCTCCTCCAGGCCTTCCCCCAGATAGATTGCCAGATAATGTACAACGAAGTAAATTCGGTTTCGTATTCGAAGAAGACCTCTTCGCATCTCGCGTGTACCGTAAACCTCTCTTTAGTGACTCCCGCTTGTCACTTGTTACATCTGCTGCCAGAACAACGGCGTCGTCGGTTTTATCGGCCTTGAGCCTCACTGATGTCTCCAACATCTCAATCTTGGCAGTCCCTGTTTATGCTCATGAAATCAGCAACCAAGACCGATATACATTTGGAGACTTTTCTTGGGAACCATCAAACATGCTAGCGACTCCGTCACAACAAACAGCTATTCAGTCACAGAAGAATGCATTGAAAGCTAATAGATGGGAGGGATTCGCCAATGCGGTCTGGCGTCGACGGCTGGACAAGGCTTCCAACTTAGGACCCTCACAGGAGCCTATAAAGACTTTACTGGGTGTCTCGCTGGCCGAAGGGATCAAGTATGCGAATGTGGTCATATATTACACTTCCAACAAGAATGAGGATATCCTATTTGGTTATGTTCCTGTATACATAGCGAAGGTCGCAATCTTTCTCAAAGAGAGAGGTATGAGAGGTATGCTCTGTCACCTTACCCCCTTTTGTAATTTTACACCTGTAATCAAACTATCTTCTGACGACATATTCATAGGATCGGAGGTTGAGAATATTTTCTGCATCAGTGGCTCGCCTCTACGTGTGCAAACTCTTCAAGACTCTTTTGATATGCCTCCGAAATATGGAAAGAATCTAGATTGGAGTGGATATACTGTACATGATGCGGCCAGCATCATGTTGAGATTCCTCTATCAGCTTCCTGAGCCAGTCATACCGCTCGAGAGATACGAAGCCTTCCTCAACCCTCTGAAAGTTTATGACCAAGAGGACTGGCACTGGAGTAGAGTACCTCTCGCAAGCTTGGAACTAATAATACACGAATACACACGACGAATCGATCTTTTACCTGAAGTATCACGTGACCTTCTCTTGTACCTGTTGGATGTCTTTGGGGTAATTGCTTCCTATTCAGAGAGCAATAAGATGACCGCGTCGCGCATTGCCAAAGCGTTTCAGCCAGTGATCCTTTCGCCAGTGAAGGCAGGCGGACATTTCATCATCGATGATATATCTTCCGAGCTCACTCAATCTGTGCTCACCTTTTTGATCGACTTCCAGGATGGGTGGATTGATTGACATACCTGTCACGAGTACACGCGTGCAGACGGCACGTTAATGACTTGTCTCTGAAGACAATAGGAGCGGTATGGCACAACAGTCTTCGGTTTTATGACGACCTTCTCTGAGCTCGAAAACGCTAACTTCCGAGGGAGGAAGGAGCAGTGCATCGGTAGAGCTTAGAGTAATGGCGCTAATGGTACTCACCTACTTCCCTAGACTTTTGCTTTCCTGTTTCTTTCTCCATCAACAGCAAAAATCATTCTTCTAATAAGCATTCAGTGAACATCAACCTCCAGCATGCCGGAACCGAACAGCATAGCCAGCACTATGGGTGCGTGGGTCAGCAGCTTTGTTGTGTGGCTCATCACATTTTTCGCTGCAAAGAGAGTGCGGCACGCTGAAACTTCAAGTGATCAAGCTAGAAACGATCTGTTGACACAGTCTAAAGAACTGTTGACAAAGTCTAACGAACTGTTGATAAAGTCTAACGAAGACTTGGCCGGCATTCTCATTGCTGCTGAAACTTCTCTTGCGGTGCTACGGAGACTAGAGGGGACCGCAATTGAGATGAGGAAAGAGTCTGGAGAAGTTTTTGTGCTACAACGGAGGCCCCGGTCCAGCATCACTGGAGAACACGTCAGCATCTACGAGGTTAGTCCGTTGATGTATTCAACGTCTCAATTTTGACAGTCCCTGTTCATGCTGATGCAATCAGCAACCAAGACCGTTATAAGTTTGGAGTCTTTCGGCAACGGAGAAGCGAGGTGGATTCACCGCCACATGTGAAGTGAGACCATGCCAGCGGAAAGGTGCTTTTTGAGCCTCATATCCTCGACTATACCCTACCAAAGATGCTAGATTTCGGCCTGAATGATCGATCGACCGCTTGAAGAGACAATGGGAAAAAAACATTTGGGCTGTGTCAGCGTTTTCCGCAATCTACATCATTCTTGCTAGTCTTTGGCACTCGCCTTATAAGTCAGTGTATTAGCCTGGGAGGAATCCTCCCACTGTGTGTCGAAGAAGTATCGGTACAGAACACTGATGGAATTCATATTAGTTTTCCAAAATACAGACATTCTTTCTTAGTGTAGGAAACCACGTGCTTTGAACACTTGCATGATTGATCCTCATCGGTACTTCGTAATATGGTCATCTGGAAGCCTTGGGCTCTGACCGACCTCTCGTCTCCTAGAACGCTAAAAGATGACACGATGCAGAAATTTTGAGGTACTGATATTAAGATCGGCTACTCACCCGCAGACTTGGCACAAATCCCGGGCAACCAGAAATTCTCCGGCAAGAAGAATGCAATATTCACACGCTCCTTTCGCACTCTGATGATTCTTAATAAAGTGGCAAAAGTAATAATGCAAAAAAATTAATTTTTCCAAATAAAACTTTAACTTATTGAACCCGACCCGATTTGAACGGATAACCTTTCGATGCCTGGACATTGTAGGAACTGGAGTCGAACGCGCTGCCGTTGCGCCACGGGTCCAATCGCTATTTCGGAATCCGAAACAATATCCGTTTTTTTATTATATATTATATTTAAACAGTGAAGAACTGGATCCTGACCGCCTGCAATTACGACCCAAGAGCTTGCTCAGAATGCCGAGAGTGGCTGCTGGGGGTCCCCTTGAGGCTCAGCTTAGGCGTGGCCTCCTTTCACGCTCTTGCAATAATGACGAAACTGGCTGGCGATAACAAATGACAACCCCACGTTTGGGGCCATCTTCACCTGCCTCCGCATGCTTTCGTTGTATGACAGGCTACTTTTACACGTCTATTAGGTGGCCATATGTGACCTCTGGGTGACTACATTAATGCGGCTGCAATCTGGTCTATGCAATTCTCTGAAGCAGCTTGAATTCCTGGGATGATGTTCGTGGTCAAAGATCGCATTATGCAGCAAAGTCTGGCGATAGCCTAGTACTAAGCAGATGACTGATTTATAGCCTGCGCATACTCCATTTATAATGAGCATAAGCAGTGGTGAAGACAAAAGGAAAAGAAGATCTTATATGGAATCTTTTGAGACGCCGGTCTTGACACGGGTACGGAGTAGGCAGGGTCAATTTGATACTTGTGCTAAATAGCGGCTTTCCTCTTTGCCTATGGCACAGAAATGATCATTGATGAGGCTTTACTGTATTCCCCCACTTCTCTGTATTGCACGTTCATTAAGGATTATGGGGAATTATTGACTATAGACATTCCCAATGAAAAGCTATAGAGATCACAGATACTAAGTAGAGCTAAAGTCCTTTCGACAAGGAGTGTTGCTTGTAGTGTTTTGACACTACCTGCAAGTAGGTTCGCGTGAATACCGATTGACTCGCATGTGAAAGCTATAATTGCCTGCAGGATATCAGAGTTGCTGGAGAACGTAATTTGGTATTGTTCAGGCTAAGCACAATTATAAACACAGCTAAACGTGATGCTAGAATGTAAAAGGGACCAAATCTTTATACAGCAACGCCTTTTCAGCGAAGAGATGGACCTTTGTCAAAAGATGGTAAAGATGCGTGTTCGCAAGACTTACTACGTCAATATCTTCCACTTAAGACTATGAGGCTGTTCAGCATATCATTACCGCGAAAAACCGCCATGGCATAAATGAATCTAATACGCAAGATATTGAACCATGAGTGTAGGAGCGGGTCCCCGCTCACAAGTTGCTCAGATAGCCATGGAAAATCGTCTCAAAGGATATTCTTTTCTAAACTTTGAAGGCAGGATGTGGAACCGTCTTGAAAGATTGAGCGTATCTAAGCAGCTCTAAGCCATATACGGGGCCCCAGATCCGGAGGAACGTATGATACGTGAAAGATCTCTGATGCGAAGTCGACAGTAGGTGTTCAAGCCATTTGCTTTAGGAGCGTGTCCACCTGTGTAAGCACTTGACACTACATAGCAGAAACGGACTCCTTCATTAAGGAAAGTCAGAGGGAGCATCGAAAGGGTGCTAAAGGAAAATGAAATGTTCGGAGGCTTGGCGACGGTCCCCGCAGCGATAGGCGGTCGGCCCCCAGAAAGCTACTCAAGTAGTTCGGCTGGCTCGGGACTTTCTTTGACAGTCCCAGCTCCATGTTATATCACAGTAGAAATGCGATGAGCTTTTGCGATTGCATGGCATGTCGACGCCGCAACAGCAGCCCAAACCTCGGAAGCTATGTTTCGTCACTATCGGTGCGACTGCGGCATTTGACTCGTTAATTAAAGCAGCGCTGAGCCCAGAATTTCTCCAACGCCTTCAAGCATCCGGCTATACAGACTTGCTTCTACAATATGGCAAAGATGGGTCTATGATACTAGAAGAATTTCGAAGCACATATGGCTCTAAAAGCGAGGAAGAGTTCGGTATCAAGGTTACTGGGTTTGATTTCAACAAGAAAGGCTTGGGCTCCGAGATGAGAGCTGCCAAGGGGGAGGGTGATCGCTTGGAGGGTGTGGTTATCAGCCATGCTGGTATTAACCACGAGTACATGTATTTCAACCACAAAGCTCACATCTCCCTCAGGCTCTGGTTCAATTCTAGATGCCCTCCGCATTGCAGTTCCAATCATCGTGGTACCCAACCCGGAACTTTTGGACAATCACCAAGTGGAATTAGCGGAAGAGCTGGCAGCCCAAGGCTATGTGATCCATGGACACCTCAAGTTGGACATAATAGAACAGTAAATTGAGAGAGAGTACTGACACTCGTTTAGTGACTTGCCGACAGCCGTCCTCCAATGCGAGAGCATCCGTCAGAGCCGCAATGCGTGGCCGCCAAGCAACGAAAAAGAAGATCCCTCAGGAAAAGGCCTCATTGGCGTCATGGATGATGAACTGGGTTTTGTCGACTAAGGCAACCGCTCTGTATTGAATCGATCTAGCCTAGTATCTTGTATACAATTTTTATTGGAAAAAGGTTACATTTTATTTGACGCGGACGGACGATACCACCTTGTGCCGTAGTATCAGAGCAATCGCAGAATGGCACAGTGACATTCCCCGGCTCCTGCAGGTCACCGGGTTTGCAAGACGGTCCCGATTTAATGAGAGAGGAAAGAGATGGACAATATACATCTGGCGGTGGATGTTGTCAGAAAAAGTTCGAAGACTTGGATATCTCGTTGGAGTCGTGTATAACAGCATAACCACTTATTCTTGCATTCTTCAGACGAACCTTTGGCTCCACAATGCACTAAAGCATGCCGGATGCGACGGATCGGCTCGCTGAATGGTATGAGCTCCCACTATCTGTATTAGCGGATACTTTTTTCAATACACAACACAAAAACAAAGAGGGGAATCTGTACAGAGGGCTACCATCAATGCCAACACTGACGAGTTGGTATCGTATCGTTGCACTCAGCTTGAAGCATAGTACGCAAATAGCTTACCCCGGTTTTGGCTAAACTGCCTTCCTTTTTGGGGTTACCGACTTTACATGCCAGGCTTTAGATCAGGAACCTTACAATTGAGTTCTAACGACTTCTTGCGAGCTTGCATCTCAATCGGAGATTTAGAAATCCCAGCCTCACCCACGATGTACCTGCATTGCGTCACCTTAACGCGGGGTACCATGGCTGACAAAATGTAAATAGTACAAAGCTTCAAAGCCATGGTATAGAATGGACACAATTCCTCTGCATGCCGAAACTTGTCAGCTTGTTCGCCGTATGATTCCGATATTTCTTTTCTGCTTTGTTTACAAACATGTTGCTAGAGGGAGGATCTTTCAGTGCCTGCTTTCTAGCCGGTCTTATAGCTCCAGCAGCTGCATTACCTGCCGGCTCTGGTACCGCTGGCTCTGATACCTCTAGCTCTGGTACCACTCGCGATGGTAACGCTTTGCCCGTTGACATTTCCTGAAGGCCAGTCACCTGGTCCTCCGGGTTATTCCGGCTCTGTCTACGGATCTCCGAGTTTTGCAGGTCCTGATGGCAATCCCGTCGACACAGCAGACTCCGCCAGTGTGTCCAACTATCAACTCGTTCCCGGGCAAACAGAAGATGCAGATCTAGGATTGTATCTTGACCTAAATGAAGTTCAGAACCCTCAACCCATTCGGGGCTCTAACGGTGGTACGGATCCCGGTCCACGTAAGGATGCTGCATCGCGGACGCAGAGACGTTTACTCATACAATCACAGGTAACATGATCTACGAGAAACTGAATCCCGACCTATATGCTCCGGTGGGAACAGATAGCGGCGATGTCAGTAATTTGAAATGGCCGCTAGGTCTTGCTTCAACCGACCTGGTCTTAAGCAAGCTGGATTTGCTAGGCAGCAAAACATTAACCAACTTCCCGTAGCCACAGAAATGGCTGGCGTAGACATGCGGCTCTCCCCTCATGCCTATCGTGAGCTCCACTGGCATCAGGCTAACGAATGGTCGTACATCTTCAACGGCAGCGTCCGAGTTGGCGCTATTGATGAGTCTTGCCAAACCATATACGATGATCTTAATGCCGGCGATGTCTGGTTCTTTCCATCGGGCAAGCCCCACTCGATCCAGGCTCTTGATGAGGGTGTCGAGTTCCTCCTGGTCTTCGACTCCGGTAGCTTTTCCGAAGACAACACCTTCTTAGCAAGCGAACTATTCCTCCGAACTCCAAAAGCAGTCCTTGCAAAGGACTTGAAAACCGACGTTTCATCTTTCAACAACATCCCTCAGAACCAACTGTACATTTTCCCGGGAACACCTGCCCCTGCCAACTTATCAGCGCAGAAAATCACCGGTCCAGCCGGCTCCATTACCACTAACCCGTACACCTACCACTTCTCTCAGCAAGAACCCTACACAGTCGACGGTGGCTCCGTGAAGGTCCTAGACCCTACCACATTCCCGATAGCCGCAAATTTCAGCGTTGCGCTGGTAACCATCCAGCCTGGTGCCATGCATGAGATCCACTGGCATACAGACAGCGACGAATGGAACTTCTTCATCGCAGGCAACGCACCACTTACTGCCTTCTCCGCTCCGGATGCCGCTAGGACATTCGATTATGCTGAGGGAGACGTGGGATATATCCCTTTCCCGGATGCTCATTACATAGAAAACACAGGCGATATAGACGTCGTGTACTTGGAGGTTTTGCAAGGACCCAAATTCACTGGTGGGTCATCTCTCTCCTCCCACAGTGTCTGCGAGATTTAGTTCCTCGAGCTCACAATTTTCATCCGCAGATATCTCAGTAGCGCAATGGTTGGGTCTCACGCCACCACAGGTCGTGAAAGATACTTTGAACCTGCCAGATGATGTCATTGCGAATCTTCCTAAGTATAAGAATTATCTTCTTCCTGGGAATACGAATTTGACGACTACCAATTTCACGGGCGAGGGACCTGCGGGGACGACTTATGCTTATACTGGGCCGGTTCAACCTAAACCGTGAATATAGGTGCCATGGAGTCTAGATATGCGGTCTTTTAGGAAGGCCAACATTTGTATCTAATGGTTAAAAGTCAATTGATGATGGATATATTGGAAAACTTGCTCGGTGTCTTGTCGCAGGTCCTTTGCATTGATTCCGAAGGTTTCTTTGTGCTATCGAAGTAATACTTAACGATTTGCAGGATGGTAGATGAGGCATATCAGAACACCTGTCTGTAGAAGGTTGTTGCGAGTGACACTTGCTGGTCGATAATAATGATTAGCTGCCTTAGCAAGTCTTTCTCGCTACTTGTGGAACAAAGTTTATAACTTCCGATGAGGGAAATAGAACTATCAAGCAGGTATAGCGTGCTGCTCCGTAGCAATGGAATTTCTTCACGTGACTAGCAATGCCCAACTTTCGATAGAAAAACCGAATCAGGCATTGCGTGATTTAGAGTGCAAATTACACTGTGTGCTTCTCAAATGCGAGCATACGCGTGTTTCTCCTACTCCTTGGACCTCTCCTCAAACCCGCCTTCCAGCAGCCCAATCAGCTCATCAAGCCTATCAATCCAAGCACCCGTATGCTCATGCTCTTTTAGCTCTTGGTTGCTCTCATTAGCCAACAACACGGTTGCTGATCCCGCTTTATGGCCAGCTGTCATATCGTCGATTGAGTCGCCGACCTGCAGTTCTATCAGCAAGCGGCACGCATAGTCTTAAGGAAGAAAAAAAGTAAATACCATGATAAGCCCATTCCCTCCATCCTCAAGCTCCCATGCCTTAGCAATGTGTAAAATACCAGCTGGATCCGGTTTCGGCGGTCTGAAATCTCGGGTTACGATTGGTGTAAAGGTCTTGCCTGGGAGGAACTTTTGGAGGAGATGCATTACTGGGCCACTGCGTGGATTAGATACTTGAGCATTGTTCTCGCTATGCTTGATTTCCCATTAGAGTAATAAGTGGCGACTTACTCGAAATTTCTCGTGCACAATCCCATCCTGACATGGCGACTCTCGAGGTACTCCATCAATTCGTTCAGACCGGGCTGGGGCTCTTGCTCTATCATGGCGGAAGTCTCGATGGCTCGGATGGCAGTTTGGGCTTGGCTTTGGGCGGGTTCGGGGAGCGAGTGAATGTGGTCGAGAATGTCTGTTGTTTTGGGGATGGAGAGAGCAGCTCTGTGAATCAAGGCGAAGTTTAGATTGGCAGCATTATGGCGTCGTGGTGAGAATGCTGGACAGCTTGCTTACCGCATCTGGCTGAACATGTATGATTGAGGCTTGCTGGAGAAGACGTGGGTCAGAGAGGCTACTAGGAATGGTATAAAGTTGAAATGGTATGAAGTTTGGAAATAACCCAGGACCACAACATGAATTGTGCGGGAAAGACGGCACACAGGCAGACAGCTTCACCGTTGAAAGCGGTGGCTCGAGAAATTAGAACATTATGAAGCTCATGTGTATTTATATTTGTGAAGACATTCGCTTTAGATAGTTTAATTGCGTGATCAAGGGTTTGAAACATAACGACATCGCCAGATTTTGGATACCGCATCTCTGTGAAGAACTTAAGAATCATGATTGAAAAGCGTACCACAATGTGCCATCGACATCAAAGACGATACCTTTCAGTGGTGGTGCCCCAACAGGATTACTCTTCTGGGGATCTAGTGGTGCAAATCGCCTTGGTGTCGTCTTGACACGACTCATCGCTCGAATGCCAACAGAGAGTTGCGGAATTGCTAGAGATATGCTCCGTGCAAGATCCTTAGAGGATCCGCCAATTAGCATATGGAGGGTATCTTAAACGTCGTGATGGATCTCTGTTGTCGACTTCGTGTGTGAGGCGGATATCCTGCAGTGCTGCTAGCCAGCTAGCGGCTTAGCACAGGCTGCCGTCCTTTTGCTAGCGTAGGCCAGCACGCAAATAAACAATGCGCCGCACATCCTTTGTCTGCAATATTGCTGGCGTAGGCTGAGATAGAAGGATTTATGCCGGGTTTGCTTATGAACGTGAGATTTAGAATGGCAGGATATGTGATTGGAATGAAAACGGTGTGTTCAAACCTCAACTTCTGGGCATCCCACGGGATATATATCAATATCCAGCGGGTAAAGCAACGTACCTCATCCATTTGGATGTGGCGAAAGACGAGGTTTACCCGGTTAGCGGAATCTTGCACAGCGAATGAAAGAAACTTGCAGTTGGGTCTATGTTCTTATCTATTTGATTATAAACAAAGCGAATATAATATATTTTGGAACGAGGAGATACTAATCACAAAATGAATAATGGACTTCCGGTTACGGCACCATCTGCAAAGATTGATTGGAGTGCTATAGGGTGTCCCCGGTATCACAGCGGAGAGTAGAGATAATTCATTACTGTAATGTCACCGAAACCATTCCACGCATGTTCCTTCACCATCTTAGCAAAAGACTGGCGAGTGCAAGCGAACATCGTCGACATCCACTTCAAATTTAGACATGTTGAGTCAATACCTTGATCGAGCCGTTACCATCGAATACTGACGGTATCTGCTAATGACCGAGCACTGTACGAGAGCAGATAGTGAATGATGGACACTAGCTGTTTCGGCTATCGGACACGCTAGCGCTTCGGAAGTTTCGGCTTTTTATCGGCATCATCACGCCTTAGCGCAGCTTTAGAGTCGCGCTAGTAAAATGTCCTGTTGACCTCTACACCAGTACGTGCTGTCCACTTGTTCGGAACGTCTGGTCTCCCTTCAACACTTTCATGAATCTCTCACGAAAATTCTCAAATATCGTCGTTTCTCGTGCTGTACATCTCTCAAGATCATAAAGTATAGCTCGTGTGAACCGCGGCGGTCGGTTCAACCCTGGCTGAATTACGGTACGAGATTCAACCGTGATTCAACCGTGATTCAACCGTAACTGCCCGTCATGTCTGCATATAACACCGGCATGCTACAGCAGCAAGCCCCACCTAATCATAATCCCACCTTCAACATAAGCCAATACCCTCCGCTTCCTGACACGCCGGGGAATGTGCCACCTCATACACCAGTCTACAACAATGTCGATCCTCAGCTGGGGCAGGGTCAAGGTCCAACACTGTTGAAGAGCGCGAAAGAAGGAAGTACCGGGCCAGGCAAAGCCAGACTACGGAAGGCTTGTGACTCTTGCTCCCTTCGCAAAGTGAAATGCGACGAGTCTGGCCCGCCTTGCAAAGCCTGTCAAGGGCTCGAGGTCCCATGCACCTATGACAGGCCCAGTAAACGCCGTGGTCCTACCAATCAAGTCGCAAAGAAGCTTAAGGAGGCTAGGCTCAACTCACCAGGCGCGACAGGGTTATCGCAACCCTCGTCACCAACAAATGCTGCGCACACACTTGCTTCTTTCGCGTCCAACCCAGTGATCTCCGCAGACACCATCTGCCACTGGTCGATCTTGCGTTGCCTCGTTGACGACTATTTCACGCACATCCACCCCCTCGTTCAATTGCCTCATGAGCCATCGTTTCGCTCAGCTTTCGAGCGACGCGAAGATGTTTCCAACCCAACCTTCCTCGCCATGTTGGCATCCATGATAGGATGCCTGGTGGCGAGCTTTCCCCGGAAAGCACAGCAACACTTTCGACTTCACAACATGGAGAGCTTACTGCCTACACCTATTAGTTTAGTCGAGAGGTGCCATAGAATTGCCTTGGAGGCCCAGGGTGTCGGATACTTGGACAAAAACCTGACTATTCACGATGCTGTTACGAGCTACTTACTTGGCCTTACCAGCGCCTATATGTTTAATAGACCGTCTTGTATTCTATACTTTAGGCGGTGCCTGACCATATTGACGACTGTGGGTGCACATAAGCCAAACACTATCATCGGTATACCCCGACCTGGCCCTGCTCCTCCAGCAAGAATGACATCCAATGGGCATGGTTTAGAAGGGCCAAAAACAATCGATGTGGACTTGGTAATGCAGGAGATATGTAGACGCACTTTCTGGGTCATGTTTGCCAGCGCACGATCGCTGCAGCAGCATGGTGTATCGCAATGGGATTTGCCAATTCCGCCAGCAACGAAATCCGAACCATATCCACCACTACCCATGGAGGTTGATGACGAGTACTTGACACCGACAGGCGCACAACAACCCCCAGATGTTGTGTCTAGGCTTGCTGGGTTCAACGCGAACGTGCGAATCTATACTTCATACAACAATTTAGCCACAATAGAACTTGTCCACGGCGTCAATGAGGTGGCCAATTGGGAGCAACAAAAGAGCGTCCTCGAAAAATCTTTACGAACGGTCAAGGAGGTCGCAGCAGAGCTTCCCTCAGAGCTCCAGCCTAATCTCGAGGGCCCCCAGGGACTTTCTCTAGACCACAAATACCCCTCACCAGCTAATGGGCTTTCGGATCTTCAAAATCAGAGCCACTACGCCATCAACGGGTTTGATAACAGACCTATCGACTATAGCCGACCTGAGGAGCGGAGTCAGATACAGTACGGCATCCAGAAAGCCAATATCTGCGCAACCCAGCTCTCAACGCGCTTATATTTGGTCGAAAAATACTGCAACCTGCATGATGTGCAGAAACGGAACGACTCCAGCAACCCACTGCCAGAGCTGATTTCCCCAGCATTAGATAATTTCAGCCCCACCCCGAGCCACCTAAGCATGTCCGAAGACGACGTCAGCAACGAAAGGGAAGAAATCGTTAAAAGCTTCATCTCACTCCTTAACTCAATCAACCAATCAGCCTTGGAGACCAACGGCGTGAGCTTCAGCCATAGAATCCGCCAACTCGCCTCTACCCTACTTGACCTCCCGCGCGCTCGGAAAGGTCCTCTCCTCCTGAGAGCAGAGACATATCTAAGACGCTTCAAGGACGTCTTAATGCAGCTTGAGCGCGTACAGCCTAATAGCGATACTTTTGAGGATGACGAGGCGGCTTATTCGCGACGCTGGAATGAGCTGAGAGATCTTCAAGCGAGGTTTGCGCAGGCGGGGGAATTTAGGTCGCAGGGTTGAAAAGTTCGAAGGAGAGGACGGTCAGTGGCATTGCTGAGGCTTAGGGGCACTATGTCTTGATGAAAATGAATTTCTTCACATCTTCTGCTGGGGGCTTTTGCCTGCAGAATGTTGTATTAATGATCGATTGCCTCGTGATGATAGGCTCTGGAGGCGCAACTGCTATCATAGCTTATTGATGGGTGACCGCGTTGCGCGTGTTCGAGTCGGCGAGCTGTACAGTGTCGCAAGGTGAAAGTAGTAGCTTGGGCGCCATATCACCAAAATGTTGAGTGGGCATGCGATGCGATGTTTAGCTTGCCCGTGCCCCTGACCGGGTTTTGTACTATCCAGATTCGCTTCCCACAATGTCACCTTCATGTACAATAGCTTAAGAAATCCAAAACCATGACGCCGTCCCAGAAAAATTACCTACCATACACAACCAATCCTACCTCCCTGTATTTCCCCACCCACCTTACTCACTAACCTCCTGCACCACCACCTTCTCCAACTCCCCCTTCCCCCCCTCCGCAGCCGCCGCCGCCAAACCATTCAAGAACGCCCCCAACCTATACCCCCCCTTAGCAATCTGCTCCCCCAAATACTCCCTCGCCCCCTCATAATACGCCCCATCAAGCTCCACCCCACTCTCATCCCCCACCAACACGTACACACAATTCAACGCATTCGCATCCGTCGCCCACTCCACCGCACACCCCTTCACCCCACTCGCGGGGCTAACATCCACACAACTAATCCAACTGTCTTTCTCAGAGCTATACGTCCCATTATCAATCTCCCCTATCAAACCCCCCGCAAAAGCTTCCAACACACTGCTAGAGTTTTCTCCACCAGCGAGTTTCTCTACCATCTTCGTATCCCAACACGCATGCAGATTCGTTTCCTCCCCGTCCCACGTCACGGAAATATCGTTTCCGCCCACTTCGAAGGCTTCGTCGTGAAGGGGTTGTGTGATATCGCCGAGGAAATGGATTAGGAATTTTAGGGCTGCGGTGCGTTCGGTGGAAGGTAAGGAGGGGTCTTGGATGCGGGATGTGTAGTTGGATATGGCGGAGACGACACAGCCTTTGGTGCCGCAGTCGCGAGAGAGGGAGATGGAGCAATTGGTTGGGGGGGAGTCGTGGGCGTCGATGAAGCTGATGTGAGATGATGGTTTAGTGAGGTGGGGTAGGGTGGGTAAAGGGGGGGAAAGGGGTTTACTGGAAAGGCTCGCTGAATCTTCCGGCGCGGGTTTCGCGGTATTGGTCTGCCCAGCTGGCGATTGAGGCCATTGTTATGCCTTGCCCGAGGATGGAGGAGACGTAGGTTTGGGCGGTGGGGGTGAGGTAGTTTTGTGCGATGGTGGCGATGGTGGCGTGGCCGAGGACGCCCCAGGCGAGGGCTGAGGGGGTGGAGAGGAGGAGGGAGAGGAGGATGGGGAGGGGGGTGAGGGTGTGCATTATTGTGGATTAATGGAGAGGAGGTAGATGGGAATTGGAAGGATAGGAGATGGTAGGAAGGTCAAGGAACATATGAAGTAGATGTAGCGTTGTGCTGCTACTTTATAGAACATGCGGCTTGAGAGAAGGTAGCCTTGGCTGTATGATACTTACCATTGTGAGGATAGCTTATACCCACGTACATTGTGTGTGCTTCTTCATCTCCAAATCATGTGCCATGTCCGGTACCAGCAGGCTTGCTGCGCATGCCTCATTAGGGTAGCGCAACTGCAGCTCGGACCTGCATTTTGCCAAGTTAATGGATATTGCCGTCAGGTGCTTGGATGACAGGTAGGCAGTGTCTCTCGTCTGAGGCTGCAGCCATGACGGGTCAAGCCGACGGGGAAAGCCGTTCTCTCTGGAAGGAAGGCTCTATCAGGTGATTGGGTCCTTAGAGACATTGTCATCTTGGCAGGCCCGCTTGCCAAGAAGGTACAATCAAAGCATAAGGAAGATGTACTCTTAGAGCTTAGAGCAGGTGTTGGGGGGAATACACGCGATGCTACATGTGCATGTCGTTGGCTGAAGGTTGCTTGCAGATGTTTGACTTGCCGCGGCCTAGAGGCGCTGCCCGAAATAGTCTCCCCTAGAACCAACACTCGGGGCGGCTGTCCCAAGGCGGAAGGAAGGTTAATGGAAGTTCAAGACAATCGTCATGTTGCAGGATAGATGCTTTTTGTGATGACAGCAATGATATTAGCATGATTACTATACGACTTTCTACCTAAAATACACAATATACAGTGACTTGAGTCGATGGAACTCTTTCTGCCCGATAGGCACACCTTTTCATAACGCCAAACCATGCCGCTAAAACGCAATTGGAAAGCGAAAGACCGGGTATCATGCAGTAGCGACTGAATCGTACGCCGTCGTAGTGACTGTGGTAGTGACAGTGATGTAAATTGGAGTATTTCCCGAGCTGTTGACAGCGACTTTCTCCTCTACAAAGTTATTGCCGCCAGGATTAGCAGGGCCGTTGTTACCAGACTTGTTGTTGTTGTCGTTGTTGTTTGCCGGACCTGGAGGAGTCATTGGAACAATAGTGACGCCTGCCTGATGACCACCTGCTGTTGGGGTGGTCTCAGGGATATTTTTGGCGGCTGCTGGTAACGCGTGAATGGACGTGGCCGTAGGCTGCGGCTGATTATCTGGTTCGGCCGGGATTGAAGAGGAATGCGGGGTGAGGACAGAGAACAGTGGACCAGAGACGGGTGTCGGCGATGAGTCCTTTGTAGTAGTCACTGTTACAGAAGGCTGATTTCCAGGCTTTATGCTTTGAGGCTGGGAGGCTGCCGTGGTTGGTGATACTTCTATGGTATTCTGTGATGTAGACAACTGCTCCACAGGCTTCACTACTGTTGTAAGCTGTGATGTAGAAGACTGGTCCGCAGGTTTTGCGCTCGGAGATTGTGGCGCAGTCGTGACCGGAGCTTCTGTGGCGGCTTGCGAAGCAGAAGCAGTTACAGAAACTACTTTTTGCAGCGTCGTACTTGCTACCGAGGGCTGATCGGCCGTTCGCGCTAATGGTGTAGTCGCTGATGTCTGTGAAACCGCGGTTTCCGCCTGAGAATTTGAGTCTCCTTCGGCTGAAGGTAATGATGCCGTTTTTCGAGCTTGCTGCTGCACGCTCGTTGTTGGGCTATTGACGCCTCCCACTACGTAACCTCCTTGAACGCTTGGAGTTGTCTGCGTTGCGGGACCTTGAACCGTCGATGAAGCTTCGGAGACCGTTGAGACAGCTGGAGAGGTAGCCGACGGCTGAGCAGCTAGTCTAGCAGCAGCATCACTCGGGACAGCGCATTCGACAGAAATACCACTCTGACCAGATGGCAGCGGAAGAGCATAGCAAGATTCACCCTGGGGACACGACTTCAGTACATAAGTACCGTCACTTTGGCACTGAGCTAGCTCTCCAGAAATGCAAGAAAAAGCTTGATTAGTGTTACCAGCATCGCATGAAGATGTCTCGCTCAAAGTTTGGTAGATCTGGTTGAAGCCTGAAGCCATCGCCGCATTGCCGTTTTGCGCGTTTGGATATCGAACCGTAGATGAAGATTTAGGTGCGCCAGACGTTGAAGCAACTGTGACTGCCGCGAACTGGTAAGTATTCGATGCTGGAATCTCTACCAAAGGAGCTGTAGACGCAAGCGATGTAGATGCAAGTGACACAGAAGCAGTCCCTGCTGCACTATCGAGCCCATCGGTTGCTTGTGTAGATGTTGCAGGTTGGCTGTAGGAGACCTCAGAGGATGTCCCGCCAGAGGATTGGCCCTGACTCCCGTCATTGCCAACCACTGGGGGAGCCACGAACGCCGGTGTAGACTGTGTATTTAAGTTGCTGGTCATAGAAACCGCACTAGTTTGTGTAGCCTGTGTAGACGCGGTATGTAGCGTTGTGGATGAAGAGCTATCGCCGAAAGTGGCTGTAGAGGAGCCTTGGTCCAGCGCAGCCAGGGTAGAATAGGTGAGCGCATCTGTGGTAGAACTCGAGGAGGTAGAGGATATTGTTATGGATGTTGAGGTTTGTATATCGTCTAAGTTGGACGCTATGGCGGACTCGTTAATGAATCGGGCACCCTGGTTGCGTCTACGCCTGAGTCAGTGATCAAGCTCAGATTGGGGGTTAAGAGTATACACTTACTGTATGAGACGACCATATTGTCGGACAGGGCCAGCCTCTATGAGATTAGAAAAGACTGCCAGCAGTATGACTATGTTGGAATACATGATGTGTTTCTGCCAAGCTGAGATGTAAAGATGTAGAGATCGTAGTGGTCAGCTAAGCTGCTTTTCTCTCAGCGGATAAATATGCAGCAACAGATATGCACACAATTCTATTAATTGAATGAGAGTGATGATGGAAGAAAGCAACTGAGCAACGAAGAGACAGAGGAACAAAGAGAGCGCAAAGACACAAAGAGACCGTGAGACGTGGAAACGCGAGACAAAGATCGGAAGCAGCTGAAGAAGATGTCAAGCGTTCACGAAACACGTATGGTACTGACTCATATAGAGTGGCCATCGTTGAATATAGAGCATGAAACACTAGGCATGGCTAAAGACATGCTGCAAGATCTGTAACGATCTCATCGAGACAAATGCCCGAGTAAGCGGCTGCTGCGACGTGCCTGGAAAGGTAATTGTCGAAATTCATATCCAGTATGCTCAGATTAGCAGATGATGTTTCATGTTCCTGTGAGGGGAAGGCCTCTGTTGAGTGGCGATTGATGTTTGGCAGGAGCTCGGCGGCTGCTGTTTGGGTCGAGCTTGCTGAAGACGCGATTCATGATTCTGATTGGACCAGCCCCCCTGGTAACTTGGGTACGCAAATAGGAAGCTTCGAAGTCCGTAGATGATTCGAATGGCCAGGAACAGGTTGCTATACATGGTAATAGTGATGTAGGTGGAAGCGCTCATGTTGGACAGCTGATGATATTGATCAGGGTGACGATCAAAGGTTGTTATTGCGAGGCAATGAGCGTCTTTCAATCCTTGGCGCGCCAAGCCGGATGTTCCCGAAAAGAAGCCTGCCCTGGTCGCTCTGGCAGAAGATGATTTGCCTTCTTCCTCTTCAGCAATCCTTTCATTTAGCTATTTGCACTTATGCCATACGAGCAGAATCATTGAATACATCCATTGAATTTTGCGCTGCAGTATTGGTCATGCTTTTGCAGAGCCAGATGAAAACTTGATTAATTGTTGTTGCAACCATTGCCAGCCGCGAACTGTCGGTCTTCGAGTATTGGAGAGGTAAAACAAGTCGGTACTTTTTAGACCGTGCTGCATCTGATCTTGGCCATTCGATGACCCTATCAAGCAACATTGATGGACTTGATGGTGGGAAGAGAAAAATGACGCAGATCCGGCTTAACTTCCACCATCACCAAATGCCGCTGAGGCAGTTTCCTTGGGATGAGACCTTCCGGCATCCAGCGTCTTGGCTGTTGGCCCACAATCGAAGATGGTATCTGCTATGAGAAATCAGATGAAGTGATGGCTGCCTGGCGTGGGATGCTTGGGTGATCTATATCCGTGAGGGTGTGGTACAGTAAGCCCAAACGTCGTTCATCCCGCAGGCGCATGGTCGATCCCGTCCGTAACGACCGCCCTATAGACCTATTGTGGAATGTAACGACGGTCCATCATGGCTGTCAACAGGCTCGCCCTTTGGGAACCTCATAACCCCTCCATACACAATGCATCTTTCAATATGATCGGCACAGCCTACCCACTCCCGTCTTCGCTAAGCATGATCGCCGCTCCTAAGGTATGCAACTCTACTTTAGTTTGCTACTTTGGAACAATGTTATGGATTAGGTCGTAAGCACCATACTTTGTTATCATTAAGCTCCACCATCTCAAGATCGTTGTGTGGGCCGTTATTCGTATCGTCTCGGCGGCTGCTACTAAGCCAGCCATGAAAGGTTCCCCGAGATGACGAATTGCAGAGCGAAGCGATCATAGACATAAGGCTTCTCAATGTTTTCAATGCTGAATTCGTGCTTGCTGGTCCCTTTCAGGCACTTGTCGCAAGGGTCCCCACATATTTCATTGGGCCTTCTAACCTCGTTACATCCCGTTCATCGCAAATGCCTTGCGCTATTTCTGCAGTCCAATCCTTGCATTCGCGTTTTTTCCGTGGCGGGGGTGTAGGTCAAACTGCAGGGCCCTCTTAGGTGTAAGCAGGAACAAATCCGACCAAAGCAATGGATGTGACGAACTCTCCTCCATTCGATGAATTCTGTTTTCGGAGGTCCTTGCCTTGTCGTACAAAGTCGCCGAAGTTTCAACTGGAAGCGATTCGCATGGTGGCGTCCCAATAACAAAGGTGAAATATGCATCGACCGAGGTCTTCGTGAACACTCCGTTGCTCTGATATCAGGCCCTGCTTTGGGTATTTGTAAACCCTATTACGATCTTCCGTGTATTTGAATCGAAGGGTTCGGGAGCCCTGCATTGGAGCCTAGCCTGTTGCGCTGAGTCCTGCATCGAGGGTTTATTATCCACTCGATGAAAATCTACTGGCCGGATATCAGAAAACAATTAGGAGACGGATTTGATGGCTGCAGTGAGCGTCTCTGACCCCTCCAATGAATTTCTCACGGGGGGCTGATGGACTACAAGAAGGAGACATGGGCGATGTTTGGCATGAACACCGTACTCCCTAGTTATACACTCAAAATTTAACCTCATCTTCCATTGCAATCTCTCCAGAATTCTCTGTACTCAGCTCCTCAGAAGCCCATTCCATACCATCACCATGAAGTACTTTCTAACCACTATGCTCTCCCTTCTAGCCTTCTCCTTCCTCGTCAGTCTCCCCCAACATCTTCCACTTCCCTCCAATCTCAGCTAATCCATTCAACAGTCCCATGCCAACCCTATCCATAACAACCCTCTCAAACGCCACATCAGTGAAAGAGATCCCATCTATCCCAACTCAACCGCCCCCCTCGCCTTCCTCGCCCCAAGAGCCCTGGCAGCATATCCCACCGCAAGTCAGTATTCATGTCCCGTCATAGGGGTGTTGAAGCTGTGCTGATAGAATCAATTATAGCTGGCTAAGTCCTACACGATGCCTCCATACTAGTAAGATACTTTAGTGGAGGCGTGGGAAGCTGGAGGTTTATAAGAGCTTGGCTTTTTTGGAATATGGTTCGGTTATAGATAGCATGCTTTGTTGGTGGGCTTGGCTTGTGGAGTAGTTGGTAGCGTTTAATGGAGATAGCAATCGTGAATAATCAGAGGGGCTTTTGCTTGAATGCTTGTTCAACATAAGATATGTAGTAAACGAAAAGGCTAGAAAAGAAAGAGATCGATCCCAGAAATATTCGTCATGTAGTGAAAGATACATTCTTACGGCCCCAAGACTATTGATATAAATGGCCCCAACCCCCTATATCTATGTTCTTTGTACGGTGCGATGTCTCATGCAACTGGAAAGGACACAGCTCGCCAATTCCTTCAACCCTTGTGAAGTACGGATCTCTAAAAGAAGTTCTCCCTACTCGATATGCTTGAGATCGAGGTCGGCTCATGGTGTGAGAGAGAAATAGTGCGGTCATCATGAGATCAGGAGCCATCATTTAGATCCATTGTAGATTCCTTGGTCCCGTAGCAATTGTCGAAGCTCACCGAGTGAACGGCTGTTGAGTCGAGCTAGGCTATCTTGATCATCTTTTTCATAGTATCCCAGGCTCTTTGTCCACGCATTGGAGTCACGCCGCACATGACAATTTAGAACGTACAGATGCCCAGAAAATTGTTCGAGCTCTAAACGTAACTCAATGGCAGGCTTGCTTACTAGGAGACGCGCACCGGAGTCAATAAGTGATTGACTAAGCCAATAACCGCTTTCCCCCTTTTTCATGGAAAGGCCTAATGCAGTCTCGCCAGCAAAATTGACCATGTCGACATCTCTCGTGCTTCTCAAAAGTATTGTCGCCAGTTGTAACTGTAGCTTTTCCTGCTCGGACATTGGTTTCACGCGACGAGTACACAAATTATGTAGTGGCGTATCTCCATTCGAGTCTTGGAGGTCCACCTCTGCACCATTTTCTAGCAACAATTCAAGAACATCCGCATACTTACGCAAGCGATAGATCTCAGAAGACACCATTGTATGAACATGAACCAGCCAACGGAGGGCTGTTCGCTCACCATAGACTGGACAATTTGGATCCAATCCACGTTCAAGGAGCAAGCGTGTAGCTTGCAAATAGCCACGTTTTACCGCTTCACCGAGCATCGACGGGCCCTGTGGGCTGTGTGCGGCACCAAGCTCTAGGAGCGCTTTCATATTATCCACGTGGTTGTGAACGGAAGCGTAGTAGAGAGGTGTATAGCCACGGTGCGTCTTTGCTTCTATATCCGCGCCTTGACTACAAAGAAATCTTATGACATTGGCTCTGTCTGGGTTTAGGGATGCTATGTGCAGCGGCTGATCTCCGTTGGTCATTGCGGAGTCAATAGCAGCTCCACGATCCAGTAGCAAGCTGAGAATTACGGTGGACCCACATGCAGCCGCTTCGTGAATTGCTTGGGCGCTCGCGCCGTCGGATGCAGCAATATTCGTGCCGTTGTCCAAGAGATACCGTACCATACCGACATGTCCTCCCTCGACTGCTAAGTGAAGAGGCCTTTTCCGCCGTGTACGAGTCGGCATTTCTTTATTGGCCCCATAGCTCAGCAAAATCCCTACAACTTGAACTTGTCCACCCTTGGCAGCAAAATGGATGGCGCTCAAGTCTGGAAACGATGTGCCAGATTGGTGTGACCCCTCGAGAGGGGCATGAACGTCTCGTCCTGATGCCAGAAAGGACTCGATGATTTCAACATCTCCCTGCTCGCAGGCTTCGGCGAATAGGATGCGGGCTCCGGGGTATAAGATATTGCGGGCTTCGGCGAATGAGAGATGTGGTTCAGCGCTCGGCGGAATGTACAATCCACCAATACTGTCCTCAATCCCAGCCGTAGGTCCCGGCTCCCGAATTGTAAGATTCTCGTCTTCTGAGCCGTCGGGGTCTTCTTCAACTTTTTGAGCCACAGTGCGAGGCCTGGTGCTGTCGGAAGTCTTCTGCGCTGTGCCTTTGAAAAGTCGCTGGAGCGCTGGCGTTCTGTAATTCCGCTTATAGACACGCGCGGTGAACAGTTCGTTCTCGAAGGTTAGTGGCTTGTATACCAGGTCCACTTCGCTTTTCGACGCTCCACTGTCAATGGTATGACCAGTGTGAATGGACATTGACATACGAGAAGGTACTATCGAGTAGGCGCTTTCATCCGACTTTCCGAATTGCTCCTCGGATTCCCGAAGCAGGTTGTTCCTGTCTCCTAAAGTAGGACTATGCGTTATCAGCGAATTGGTCGGCTCTCCGAATCAATATTGGAGACAAATCCTCACGCCAGCCGCCTCACATTGCGAATCAGTACTAAGGAGAAGACAAATGCCACTCACAGGTGGATCGCCTGAAGTAGAAGAGTCATTGATAATGCTTGATCTCGAATACGTTCTTGGTGGATTCTTAGGGTGCCTTCATTCCAGACTACTTTAGTCCGCTGAGTGAGGCCCATTTTCGAGGGCTTGTAGATCAAAAGCTCTTCGTTAAGCGCGTTCATGACCAACGATCCTGTCTCAAGAGATCGCCGTAGTCGCCCTATAAAGTCGTCTTCTTCCAGTAGCTCGGCGGGCGCTTGATTCTGAGCCCAGTTTCCAATCCTTGACCAGGCCAGCTGCATAGTGTCTAACCCTTGGACCATAGAAAGAATGGCAAGCTTAGCATTCTTGTACTTCGAGACCTGAGTTTTCAAGTCTTTCGCCGCGCTGCCACAAAGAGTTGCCAATGATACGGCTGAGCTCACTAGGGCAAAGATTGTAGCTGGATCCATACGGAGTACAAGGCTGAGGTGTGATGTTCCCCGTATTGTGGCAAGCTCGACTCATGCATCCATTAAAGCCTGGTAAGTGTGGATTTAGAAGGGAAAACCATAAGATTCAAAGGGTTACTACGGATTGCTGTTGAAGAGAAGAAGTGGTCGTTGCAGACATGGCTCACGGACGAGGCGCAGCAGCTTTACCAGCCAGATCCAAAAGGGTTGGCCATTCAGACCACACGTCCCACAAGGCGCCCATGTACCCTACAATGACGGAGCGCTCCTGGATCTCCTTCTATGCTTTGAATGATTAGCGAGCCATTTGATAATAAGCATAATCAACAAGCTTTCGAAACCCTTTATTGACGCGATGGTAGAAGATTTTTAGAAAAGAGCTATACTTGTGCCATTTCTTTTGAAGATTTAAGTTTGTGTCTCATAACGACTGCGTGATCTATGAAAGAGTGAAGAAGTATCTTGTATGAGCGGGCAGGAACGATACGTCGTGGTTGTTGCAATTACTCCATGAGGTGATGGTGGAGACGCACCCCACAAAACCCCACGAGGCCGTGCTAGAAAATTTTAATTTCCCGCACGCCAAGCACGCGCTTCTGGACCCAAGATCCGAAATCGCCGTCTGATTTCATCCTGGCTTTTCGTGACTCAATATCTAATTCTCCTGTTATGATCACCTTCGCTACACACCATTTTCCGCAACACCAAAGGTTCTCACGCTTTACATTAACCACATTATACATATACCCGTCATCATGTGCCCTTCCTGCAACGGAGACTTAGCTCCAGCCACGAATGGACATGTCAATGGCACCAATGGGCATGTGGAAGATCATACCCCACACAATCCAAGGAGACAACCCTTTGCCTCCGTTGGTGACTACCTCTCCAATGTCTCGAATTTCAAGGTACCTGGTATCCAGCTAGTTGGGTGATCAAGATAGCACGGCTAAAGGAATGACAGATTATCGAGAGCACTTTACGTGAGGGAGAGCAGGTTAGCAAGATCATGAGAGACAAAGAAGTGAAGGCGGCCGGATATTGACCATGCTGCTACAGTTTGCAAATGCATTCTTCGACACCGAGACCAAGGTTAAGATAGCAAAGGCACTAGACGCGTTCGGAGTTGAATACATCGAGCTCACCTCCCCGGCATCCTCAGAGCAGTCACGCAAGGACTGCGAGATAATTTGCAATTTAGGACTCAAGGCAAGCCGATACATTGCGTTCTACTGGCTGTGCGCCTTGAAGAAACAGACATTTGTGCTAACGTGGGCTTCCGAACAGGCCAAGATCCTTACTCATGTTCGATGTCATATGGATGATGCACGCATCGCGGTAGAAACAGGAGGTTCGCAAGAACTCTTACGATGTATGGACGTAAGAATCTAACAAGGCTAGTCGATGGCTTGGATATCGTTATTGGCACCTCCCCACAATTGATGCAACATTCACACGGGAAGAGCATGGACTACATAAGGGTACGTTGGCAGTGGAGCAATCACATGCAATGAGAAGCATCGTAGACGCTTATTCCTACGCAGGATACGGCCATTGAGGTGATACAATACGTTAAGTCCAAAGGGCTAGAATGCAGGTTCAGCTCCGAGGATTCCTTCAGATCGGACCTTGTGGATCTACTCAATATCTATTCTATTGTTTCCAAGGTCGGTGTTGATCGAGTTGGTATCGCAGAGTAAGTAGATCGGTTCTGGCGTAGGACCATTTCCACAAAGTGGAAGCTGACAGACAAAACAGCACAGTCGGATGCGCTTCGCCTAGGCAGGTGTATGACTTGGTACGTCTCCCAAATAAGTCTATAGGCTTGCTCCGAGAATTGGTATGGCTCGCTAACTATCAAAATAGGTTAGGACACTTCGTGGCGTCGTACACTGCGATATTGAAACGCATTTTCACAATGACACTGGCTGTGCAATAGCCAATGCGTATTGCGCGCTTGAGGCCGGAGCTACTCACGTGGACACATCTGTCCTAGGCATTGGCGAGCGGAACGGTATTACTCCACTAGGAGGCTTCGTTGCACGCATGCTCGTGGCCGATCGCGACTACGTGAAGAGCAAGTATGACCTTACGAAGCTAAAGTCTATCGAGGACCTCGTTGCCGGTGCTGTCGAGATCAACGTTCCCTTCAACAACTATATCACCGGCTTCTGTGCGTTTACACACAAGGCTGGCATACATGCCAAAGCCATACTCGCGAACCCCACCACCTATGAGATCATTAACCCTGCAGATTTTGGAATGACCCGATATGTTCATTTCGCATCGCGATTGACAGGTTGGAACGCTATCAAGAGTCGCGTCAATCAACTCGGTTTGGAGATGACCGACAGTCAGATCAAGAGCTGCACTGTAAGAATCAAGATAAGTTCTGCCTCCCCTTTACTGCCTAAACTCTACTGACGTTGCCTATACGCTATGGCAGATGTTGTACGTGACCCGAACTGTTCCGTATAACAGAGCTCATACTGACTTCAAACCAGAGACATCTAACGATCGAAGACACTGACACAATAATCAATGCCTTCTACGAAAACCTTTACGCAGACCACGGTGGCGAGAAGCCGCTTTTGGACGACATGACCGCAGCCGAAAAGAAGAGATTCGCCCAAAAGGAGGCAGAGCTAAGTCACGAGCCAGAGTCGCAGCGCCTAGACGAAGTCGTACAGCAACAAACAGATGTCCTCGCCACCAATGGCATCAGTAGCCACGAAGGTGTGAACGGTATGAACGGTGAGACGGCCGCGACCTGAATAAGAAACAACTGGTGACCTTCCTGGCCTCGAAGCTGGTACCAGCTGGCTATGGCATGGACTACTTGCGCATTCTCGTGCATTTTATGGCGCAACTTACTACTCGCGGATCTCGGTATAGAAACTCGAAAAGTACTGCACATACTGCCCGTTTATGCATTTCTCGGCTATCATCTGTCGATGATCATATGGAAAAGTATTGCTTTCGAATGGGCGCGTTATGACATTCCTGATTTACGTCGGAATGAACTGGCGAGTATTTATGGAAAGGGGTACATAATCATATCAAAAGAAATTATTCCAATCTCTTGATGCAGTACAGTCGCTGACATTATACGTGATTCGCTACTAACAAGCTTCTTTCTGAGTTCCTTTCCATCGCTCTCACTATCATCCCGAAACCCCGCACACATCGTGCCTTTTTCCAGATAATCTTATGGCTAAAGCCGATAACATTCCGAGCTCCAACTGACTTCGCATCAATCGTTCCGAACCCCCTCTCAAATATAGATGGCTGACTTAAGTACGAAGCCCAACTACCATTTCACATAGATTTCCATTTCAAAGTATTTACCCCACTACCTAAACATCCAAAACAACCCATCCCTCATAACCATGAAACATCACACCCCACCACCACCCCCCTAATCATAACAAAACGTCGTAAAACAAGCCTGACACCCACTCGGCAACGTATCCCCCGTCTTCTTAACAACCGCACAAGCCAAACACTCCGCAAAACTCCCATTCATCCCATACGTCGCCACCTGCTGCCCATTCTTAATCATCCCCTGCGTCTCACTCGGACTATACTGCACCTTCTCCGTACTCTCCCCGCTCGGAAACGTATAATTATGATTCGGCAAATACACAATCGTGATTTTGGTATTATCATTACAACCAAAAAAGGTAGGGCGGATATTATATCCGTTAGCCAGGAACACGGATGTGGGGGGGACAGTAGGCATTTTCGTTAGGCCGGCGAGTTGGGCTTGCATGTATGTTTGGTAGAGTTCGGATCCGTCGGGGAAGTTGGCGGATGTGTCTGCGGAGTTGTCGTTTACGAGGATTACATTTATGTTTCGGGAGGGTTGGAGGAGGGGGAAGAGGGGGTTGTTTTGGTTGGATTCGCCGCCGTCGACGAGGGTGAGGTTTTTTTGAGAGGAAACGAGGGAGGAGTGGGGGTAGTTGTAGAAGGGGTTGGGGTAGATGGCGAATTCGTCCATGAATGTTAGGGCGTGGGTTTCGTTTATGAGGGCGGAGAAGTTGGCGAGGATGCCGGTTGCGTCGGCGGGGAAGGCCGTGCAGAGGGCGTTGAAGACGTCGCTGGAGGTGCCGAGGATGAAGCCAAGGTTGTCGAAGTTGGTTTCGCAGTGGCCGGGGATGACTGGGGCGCCGTTGGAAAGGATGGAACCGAGATACTGTGTTTGAGTGAAAGCGTTGACGCCGGAGTCGAAGGAGCCGAATTCGTAGGGGGAGAATTCGTAGATTACGGTGTTGTTGGGTGGGAGGCAGACGCCAGTGGAGGTCTCAACGTTTAGAGCTGTGATTATGGGGAATGGCACATTATGGCTTGTGAAGTTGGAGAGGCCAGTAATGGATGCTAGTTGGTCGGTAACACCGCCGTCAGGACCATACAAAAGCTGATAAGAGAGCAGTCGCCCATAGGGATCGACAATCGTAGGTGAATAGCCTGCAGCTTGCTTCGCCAGGATATCAACAACGACTTGCTCGTAAACAGCTGGTGCGGCGGCCAGGTTAGCGGGAACCAGAAAACTATCCGCAAAGGCTGGGGTCCAGAGGTTTGCTTCTAGGGAGGAGATGGTAGGATAATTGTTGCCAGCCAATGAGGATAGAAACCACCCTCCCCCTGAGAGCCCAGCCTGATATGTGAGTCCCTGGTACAGGCCGCTAGTACCCAGATCAGTATCTCGGCTGTCAAAGGCTTGGACAACTCCAGCTCCAGTGAGTAAAGAACGGAGACCACCACCGCTGGTTGTGAGAGCTACGACAGGCAGATTGGAGGTGCTGAAGCTGGGGTTCACTTTTTGAAGCCATTTACCCAGAGCAGCAGATGCAATTGGCAATCGGCTTGCGAGGTAGGCTGACTCAGAAGAAGAGATGCCCGTTGCAGTACGAACGAGAGGAGTACTAGGGCATACGGCTGGCACGGGAGCATATCCGGAGGTGACAACTGGAGCAGAAGAGATGAAGTCAAGGAACGAGATCAGGAGAAGAGAGAACGTGAGATACATCTTGGCTACAAGAGACGTCAAGCTCGTACTGACTGACAAACAGAAATGCAGAACAAACAGGCAAAGTTAGAATGCCATATTTATATAAAGGTCTGGACCTTGTCTTAGCACCTACAGGACACGCATGTAGCCTGTCTCCTGCGCAAGCGTACGAGGAAAAGCTGCGCGGTCTCTAGTAAATTCGCCTCGCCCCTGTACACGTGTAGGAACCATTGCTAGGGAGGATTTTATTTGCCGAGAGATTGGGGTACTAGTTGTACAGCAGCTGCCTCTTTTGTAGAGATATTCTTTGATGATCATTAAGATCTTGGTCAAGGTAGCATGTATTGGGTATACTGTAGCGAACGCTTGCGAACTGGCACCAGTTGTCGTCCAATGTGGTCAAAGCAATTGGAGTCGTGGCTTCTAGGCGCCCATCCCGCCCCCGCAGGCTTCTTTTTTGGGGCCATCCAGTGGCGACAGCGCGGGGATGACGATGAGCTGCATTAGCGTGGCTTGCCTGCCCCATGAGCAACCTGATGACCATATGCTGGGTTTTGAAAATGGTAAGCAGCCGGAGATGAAGTAGGCTTACTCAACGATTAAGACAGACATTAGAATCCCGTGACATAGTAGTGACAGGTTCCTGGAGAACCGCTCATTTCAAGCTCGACGATCTTCATTTTAGGGTTCCACTGTACCCTTAGACAGGATCATCTACATATCGCTCTCTAGCTCGACCATCTTCAACATTCTCTTCTAGAGCTCGTCGCTGAGCTTCTAACTTTGTCACCCATAGCGCAGATCCAGCAGCAGTTGTAAGAAGAAACAGCATGCTGAGGACCGGTATCAGCTGTAAGAGCAATGCAACAGTGCCGAACCATGTGTATCTCAGCTGCCTCTGCTTGATAAATGCTTGCCTCTCTTTCTTTGTGAAATCCAGTAATTTGAAATAACGCCAGTGATGGAGTGGGCCAGCTCGGTAGCCAGTAATGAACAGGAACATAGGTGTACCAGCCACAGGTATTAAGTTCATAGGAAGGAATATGATGAATTCGAGAATCTGCCGGAGGGAGAATGGGGAGTAGATAGCACTTGTTGTGGGTTTGCCAAGTTGCCTGACCGGATCTTTCCCATCAGGATCGAGTATACGGGAGGCTGCAACGAGGTCTGTGTAGCCTTCATTGATGAGGACGGCGTCGAAGACATCAACAAGGGTTTCGTCGACGAAGAATGCTTCGAAGAGAAGTGCGACGATTGCTGCGCCTTCACCAAGGACCAGGAAGGCTCCATTGACCCAGGCAAGCTTACCATGGAAAATGGCAAGGAATGCTACCTATAATAGCTTAGTGTATGTGTTTATAGTTGGAATGAACCCAGCCGTACCTGAGGTAGATATGTCCATATGAAAAGATTCGTGAGAACGAATGCCGACAGAAGGACGCCCGGAAGCAGACGGGATCGGAGGAGAGGCCACAGGAATGAGTGGGAGAAGAAATAATAGATGCCCTGATGAAATAGATGTCAGCAAAGGAGCATCCTATAACTGGATAGCTGCAATAGCGACCTTCAGAGGATAGAGCCACGAAGCTTGCGACACAGCTCTCACCCGAGAAATGATGAACGGCAGTCGAGGCCTACGCCTCTGCGTCTCTGTCATTGGCAAATTGTAGACATGAGGGTAGGATCAATGAAGGTGTGACCTCTACTCAATTTCATAGATATGGAACATTGATAACAACAAATACCAGCAGGCAGCGGTTTCCTGACTAGTTCTACGGGCTTAACTTCGGACTTTAAGGTACTTGTAGGTATTCTTTTAACTCGATCGCGCAATACTTCGGAATCAGTTCCGCATCCCGATATCGGTGACGCAACGGCTTGTAACGGTTTTCGATGGTCAAGTACTCCAATACTAGCGGTCTTTTAGATTGACAAGTACCTAGTTGACTCACTGACAATTGGTAATAAGCAGGACGAACTTTCAATTGCCTGCATCATGTCGACCTCTTCCCTCAAAGATGTTTCTGCTTGCTTGAGACATCATAGTCGAGTGTGGTACCACTACATGTTACCATTTTGGGACGATAGGTGAAAGTGCCATCCCATATCCGATACCTCTGCCTACGAAAACCCTCTATTGCACAAATCACCAGGAAGCATAGTTTCTTGCCTCTTTAATGAGGATATCTCCTTGTGAAATAGTGGAACTTCTTTGACAAGGATTCATGCGTAATGCAGAGCAATGGAGCAATTCGCGGTCCTGACACCAGGAATAAGAAAGACCTGGAAGAGGGCGTAGGACAAAACTCCAACTCGAGTACATTGCTACCGGATATGGTCAGAACCCAGTCTGAGGATGTCAAGGCTGCAGCTCGAGGCCTGGATGATGAAAAGATCGAGGCCATCAATGGTTCAGGAGGCGTATTAGCAAAAGTCCTTTCCAGGACTCAATCAAGATGCTCATACATCGACCCAGGCCCACCCCCAGATGGCGGCCTCAGAGCTTGGACCCAGGCATTCATGACCCATCTCGTCGTCTTCAATACCTGGGGCTATATCAACTCTTTCGGCGTCTTCCAGACCTACTACGTCACCGCCCTTAACCATCCTCCATCCGCTATCTCCTGGGTTGGCAGTGTCCAGATCTTCCTCCTTTTTTTCATAGGAACCTTCTCCGGCCGCGCCACCGACTACGGTCTCTTCCGTCCCACCGTCTTTCTCGGCTCTTTCCTCCAAGTCCTCGGCGTCTTTATGACCTCCCTCAGCACGAAATACTGGCAACTCTTCCTCGCGCAAGGAATCTGTACTGGAGTCGGCAACGGTCTGGTCTTCTGCCCCTGCCTCGCAGTCGTCTCTACCTACTTTAGTAAACGTCGCTCTTTAGCCATCGGCATCGGTGCCTCAGGAACCGCAACAGGGGGTATTGTTTACCCCGTAATCGTCCAACAACTCCTTCCCAAAATTGGCTTCGCATGGACCGTCCGGATTCAAGCCTTCGTAATGCTAACTATCAGCATCATAGCCCTCGGCTTTCTTAGAACACGACTCCCACCGCGGAAATCTGGCCCAATAGTAGAGTGGAGCGCCTTCAAAGAACTCTCCTACGACCTTTTCACAATCGGCATGTTCCTCATCTTCTGGGCCCTCTATTTCGCCATCTACTATATCGGCTCCTTTGGCCGCAACATACTCCACATCTCAGAAAGTTCCAGCATCAACGACCTCTTAATTATCAACGGAGTCGGTCTCTTCGGCCGCCTCATACCCAACCATCTCGCCGACCGCTTCTTCGGGCCCCTAAATGTAATTATCCCCTTCGCCTTCATCTGCGGCCTGCTCCTCTACTGCTGGGCAGCTGTGACCTCCCCAGGCGGCCTCATCGGCTTCGCAGTGACCTACGGACTCTTTGCTGCAGCCATCCAAGGTCTTTTCCCCTCTGTTGTGGCGAGTCTGACGACCGATTTGAAGAAGGCCGGAGTGAGAATGGGAATGGTCTTTAGTGCTATTAGTTTTGCTTCACTGACCGGACCGCCGCTAGGAGGGGCTTTGATACAGAATGATAACGGAAGGTATCTGGATGCGCAGATGTGGGCGGGTAGTTCGCTCATGGTGGGGTTTTTGATGCTGATTGCTAGTAGAGTTGTTGCCAAAGGATGGGGTTTGGCAAGGATTTGATGTGCTGATTTATGGGCCTGAGCCTGTGAAGAATCTTTGGCATGACCTTGAAGATGATACAGTCTTGAACGATATCTTGTTTATGTAAGAGAAGTGTGGACGTAGTTTCGACCGTATATACTCACCTTGGCAATCGAATAGATATGCCTTTCAAAGACCATCTCTACGATTGCCGATGAAGGTAGAGTCTGCGACTGTCAGCGACCAAGAAAGTTTGACATTGGAAAAATCTCTAGTTCAGCCAACTTAATACTTTTAAAATAAAATAAAATTATATTAAGTCTAGTCACGTCACTGCTGTGAAGTCAAATCAGAAATCGATAGTACTGAAGATTTTTCCTATAGTGGGTAGTACAAGACCCAGTAACGGTATATATATGGACCAACGAATCTTAGTGTCATTCCGAAAGAAGAATGCCACCCAGTTCCCAAGCGTCGAACAAGTCCATTTTTCCAGAAAATATGATATACGTATACAGCAAAGAAGAAACCGCAAAACGTCGCTTACTCAATCTTCATATCACTGCCTTTCTATCAGCCAAGATACTGCCTCAATCCCAACGCCGCAACGATGAGAACGAGATATCGTATCAACCCACCAGTCTTACTCCCCGCCCCCAGACTCAAAATATACGACCCCAAGCTAAACTTAACCTTCCCCTCTCGATCAAAATTCGGTTTCAAATTCCCCATCTGTCTCATCTTCTCCAACTTCCCCTTATAAGGCGGATACCTCACACTCATCATCCCCTCCATCCAAGACGGCGTCGTAGTAATACTCCTTCTATGCGTGAAGCAATCGAAACTCGCTTGTCCTCTATACGCACCCTGGCCTGAATCGCCAATGCCGCCGAAGGCGAGGGTGGGGAGGGAGCCATGCATGAAGCCATCATTGACGGATGCACCGCCGGAGCGGATTTCGCGTAGGCAGCGCTCGGTTTCGGCTTTGGTGCCGAAGGGGTAAAGGCCGAGGGGGGTGGCGTGGACGGTGTTTGCGATGCGGATTGCTTCGTCGAGGTTGTTGACAGGGAGGATGGGCATGAGGGGGCCGAAGGATTCGTCGATGAGGAGGCTGTCTTTTGGAGAGTCGACGAGGATTAGGGTGGGTTCGATGTAGCGGTCTTCTTGGTCGAGTTCGCCGCCCATGAGGATCTTGCCTTTGCTGTTGTCGAGCATGGATTTTAGACGCTGCCATTGGCGGTCGTTGATTATGCGGCCGAAGTCATCGCTGTGGCGGGTGCCGTTGGGGTAGTATTCTTTCATTGCGAGTTTCATTTCGGAGACGAAGCGGTCGAGTACTTCCCGGTCGATGAGAGTGTAGTTTTGGGAGATGCAGACTTGGCCTGCGTTTACGATTTTGCCCCATAGGAGGCGCCGGGCTGCTAGGCGGATGTCGGCGTTTTTGGTGACGATTGCTGGATTGCGGCCACCAAGCTCTAGGGTTATTGGTGTGAGGGTTTCGGCGGCCTTCTTCGCGATGATTGTGCCCACTGTGGCGCCACCTGTGTAGAAGATCTTATCCCATTTCTGTTCCAACAAAGCCGTGGTTTCTGGAATGGCTCCTTGAACGACTCGGAAGCATGATTGATCAAGGGAGTCTTCAATCACTTTCTGGAGAACAGCTGCAACATTGGGTGCGTTTTCACTGGGCTTGATGACGACGGTGTTGCCGGCTGCAATCGCACCAGCAAGGGGGGCAAGGACAAGATTGACTGGAAAGTTGTATGGACTGAGCATATATCAGCAATTGTATGGTTCTCTTGTAGTAATGAAGGCAGGTACCCGATAATCAACACACATCCTAGCGGATCCTTCCTGATTTTAGGGAATAGAAGCTTGTTGGCCAGTTGTATATCTGCTGCCGACTCATCCTTTGCCCATTTATCAAGGTTGTCACAACAATATATGCAAGTGTTCGTGCAGAAGTCAAGCTCCATGAGGTTGGCCTCAAAGTGTCCCTTGCCTAGATCAATCTTGCATGCTTGCGCAATAGCATCCGCATTGTCGATAAGCCTGATTACCGTCAGTTTCTGGGCTATCTATAACATGGTACCAAGCGCACACCCCCAGTAGAGCTTTCGAAGCTGGACTTTTCTCCACTCTAGTGGCTTTGTCTTCTGACTGTGGAACGCCGCACGGACTCCGTCGACGATCTCTGGGATAGCATCTTTATTCGTATATTCGAGCTGAGGAATGGAAGACATGTTTTGCACGTGTGTCACAGCAGTGTCCAAAAGTCTGACAATGGTGCTTCCAAAGTCAGTGATTCAGGTAGAAACGATGTGTTCTCGTCCGACTAGTTGCTAGTGAACCTCGGCACGTTGAGAATGGACCTCGGCCTGCGCCAACGACACCAGCGATAAGATAACGCAAACCAAAGCAGTTTGCGAAAGACTGGTCATGAAACCCAATGACTGGGGCTTCACAGCTGCTTGGAATATCTTGAAATCAACATCTTGTCTCTATACCCTTTTTACTGACTGTTAGATATTTCACCCCTTTGTAAGGCTTCACGCCCTCTCCTAAACCCCTACTCTTCCTTGCGTCGATCACGAGTCCGTCCACCTTGATGCCACTAGCCAGCCAGCCTTTCACACTGAAGCTTACCGAAGCGGACGACGGCATCAGAGGTAAGTTTTGTTGAACCTTCCGCTGATCACGATATTCCTTCTGTTCTTTCACTGAGGCCGTTTTAACTGGCTCTACAGCAGAGCTTTGGTAAGCATCCTCTTTTTCATCGTAGCCACCATTTGCAGGGTCGAATGAAAATCCATTCGCACCATCGTCGTCTTCCGTCAGAGGACCCACAACAGTGCATCGTAGGGTTGCACTGCCTGAAGAAGCTGCATCTTTAGTTGGAACACGCCATTCAACCATGCTCTCGGCCGGAGTAAAGTATGCTTCTCCTCGACTCGCTCGTAGATCCATGATATTTCGTACAGCTCCAGGTATTGGTACAGTGACAACTACGTCCTGTAGGGTGGGACCAGCAGCAGTACTACCAAATATAGGAGTAGACCTGCCAGAACCCCGTGTGCTTAGATTTGGCCTAGATGCAGAGGCTGACGAAGATGCTCCAGGGAAAGTTGAAGATAGAATCAATCGAACCTCAAAGTCTGCTCCCGTAGGTCCTAGCGATTTTGACACTTCGATAGAAACTGGTAGCTGCAGATTGGTACTAGACAGAGACTTGATGTCTAAATTGGAGGGCATAAGATTAACTTCGTAGCCTGCTAGCATGAATCTCCCATCCGGCGGGACAAAGCTCAATTCGCCTGGTCTTTCTTTCCACCTTGCTAAACGCACACATGGGTGAAAAACTGGGAGCTCGACTGCCTTTTCCATGCCCAACTTACCACCAGAAGCAGAGAGAGTAAGGAGTAAGTCCGGTAGGCCGGATATCTTTGAAGTGAACGCGATCGATCCATTTGCAAAGGCTGCCAACGGCCGGCCAGACGGTGCGAGAGTGACAGAGAGGGTTTCTACTATGTCGACATAAAGCTCGTTGCTGGTATGACGGACATTGGCCCGACGCCAGGGAATGGCAGGGCCGGTATTTACAGGGTTTAGGCTTAACTGCTGCTTCAAGCCGGAAGATTGCAGAGCTGGTGACGACCTGGCGGACGCCAACCATCAGCTCACGGTTCTATCTTGCAAAGATCATGGATCTCATACCCAGGCAAGCCTACCCCACCCAACAGCTTGCCCAAGAAGCCTGAGACTTCAACATCATCTCTTAAGGCATTTGGTTCAGTATTGCACACGCTACCAGCATCACACATCTCGCCAAGAAGCTGGGCCACGACATCATAGCTCCCTTCTATTCGGTTCGCTAGTAAGGGGCCCCCTATGAATTCTTCCAAGACATCAATCACCCGGTGTACGAACTCGAGGACGAATAAAGGTTCGGTTTCCGTCGAAACGGGTGATAGGAACAAAAGGTTATTGTGTGTGAGTGAGAAGAGGACGGTAGGCGGGTTAATATTAGGTAGATATATCAATGAGGGTCGTGGCGTTGAGTGTGCAAGATAAAGAGGGAGGATGACTCGAGTGGGCGCTGGTCTGGAGCGATATACATGTTCGAGGATGGGTTCACTGTGCCAGTGTCAGGGCTGGTAGCCACAATTCGATAGCTCTGATACATACTTATACTGATCGAGGATGTAAAGCGCCTCTATGGCGCTACTCATCATGATGTGAACATCCTCGAGAGTACTGTGACAGGAGCAGCGTAGGCAAGTTGACGAAACCACCAGCCAATCAGATGGTAGGAGCGGGTAAGGCTGCAGTCTTGGACCTCTGAACAGCCATCTGAAGCCGGTACCTACAATTGCCCAATTACGTGTCAGCCCATAGTCCTCGAGGACAGTTGGATTACAAGAATTTGCATTAATTATCTATCCTAGTGGTGCTTCAGCCGGAACATGGCTTCGTCGAACGACAAACGACCAACCAATCCCAACGCTTCTCTTTTAGATCTGCAGCAACCAGAAAAGCTCTCTAAAATTCTCGAGGAGAACAAACGCGATTGCTTGTCTTGCAGACTGGTAGGTCAGTTGTACCAGTGAAGATACAACTCACAAGCGAATCAGAGCTGAACGGTACCACAGGAGCAGCCGCATTCACAGGACTTGGTGCTTACATCTACATTTCTGGAAGGAGTCAACTATTAGAGCAGCAACACAAATTAACAACGAAAGCTGGGACTCTGGGAGGCTTAAGAGCCAGGATGGCTGGCACTGGTCTACTAGCATCCACTTTCGTTGGCATGGGATTATATCGGCTAGTCAACTGAAAGTTGGGAGCGGGGAAATGCAAGGCAATTCTGCCCGGACAGGCACATTGAGAGCGCGCTCCCAAGGGCGTAGACGAGATGAGTAGCTATGCGAAAGCACAGCAACGCTTGATAGTGATGGGTCGGTGGAGATAAGGTCATTCTTGACGAGGAGTGAGGGCCTTTGTGGTAGGGGCGGAACTTGAACGATGGGAAGAATAGCAAATTGAAGAAGCAAAGAAGTATATGTTGTTTGTGGGCTATAAACAGATCTAGATGCTGGGGAAGTGATGCGAGGGTATCGGCCAAAAGGTTAACATCTCTCATGTTCCTGCAAAATAAGTAACTCCTTCGCTGTCCCTCACGCTGTTACTCCGTCCATGCATGTCTATCCTTCACATCCTCCCATATGTGCAGAAGCGGGCATCGTCATATGAACATCCACCTCCTTATTTAGGTGAAGCGACTTCTCTTGCCACCTCCACCGAATCCATCCTTTCCATCTCCCAAACTGCCCAAGTCAAAGTAATCTCCAAAGGGAATCCTCCGCTTTGAACCCGCTCCTGCTCCTAAGGATCGTGTACCAGCCGCAGGTCTTGTGGTGTGCCGAGACCCGCGATGAGGTGTTCGTGAGCCACGGGGGACCACCTCGAGTCGGACAGAAGGGCCAGAAGAAGTTATCTGAGCTTGTGATTGTGGCTCTTGTGGTGACGGTGATGTGTTGTTGGTGGTGCTTTCGGGAGTTTGCATATCGACATCTTGAGGGTACGGGATTGCTGATCGGAACAAGAATGGTTGTGGTGCTTGAAGTGGGCTGCTAGTTTGTGCGGGTGCTTGTGGAGGAGGCATGGATGTAGAAGTAGTCCGAACAGGTGATGTAGATCGGGAAGGTTGCCGTAGATTGTCCGCTTCAAGACCAGTCGATCGTTGAACGGTTGGCGAGCTACTCCTGGCTCTTTTCGTGGTTTCGACCCGCTCGTCCTCACTGTCACTGCCGGTGTGACCTACAGGACTGCCGTCCAGCCTTTCAGTTGCCCATTGCCTAACCTTCCAACCCTCCCCATCATCCAGACCCAGATTTTCCTTATCAAGAAAGACTAACAGGTCATCAAGTGCATGTTGATAGCCAGCGTCACGGGCTCGTGCCTGGTCAGCAGCAGCGGTCTTGTAGAGATTGGTGACCGAAAGGGCGGCTGTCTTAAATGATTGAATAAGCTGCTCAGGTGGTGGATTCGACCGTTTCGTTGATGATGATCGAGGCAAGGAGCTGTTAAGGCTTCTCATCGAGTCCATAACAGTGCTATGCCCTGGATTCCAGAATGTGTTGGTTCTAAAATTATACGGTGTACAATTTGCAAAGATGAAGTTGGAGTAACAGTTGTACTCGGGCCGAAGTGGGGCGTTCAACAAATTTATTAGTAGTGAAAAAGCAAAAGCCGGGCTGAAATATGTTATCACAACGAAAGTGTGATGCCTGAAATGGAATATATCAGGATCAGTGAAGGGACTTGAACAAAGTAAGCGTGATCTTATTATATCATCGACGATGAAGTCGCATTCCGGGAGCATCTGACAAACAAAAGGCGAGGTTATTGAGCCGCTGCCGCCGACCAATCGGCGAGAGTTTAGCCGACTTAGCGAAGTTTGGAGGGCGACGCGAGAGCTCATACTTAGGGAAACTATTTTATTACACCTTGCACCATCACCTTCACTACAAACAGATACCCCTTACTCTATCAACGACTTACCCTACACGTCCGCCAGAGCTCTTACTAGCCTAGAAGCTCCCATAAAAAGCTTGAAACGATCAATATCAATTCGCGCTTTGCCCTAAGTCGGGTTGAACAACCCTAGCATCTGGGAGGATGGCTCCCTCCAGCAAAGCCCGCGCCTTCAAATCCAATGGCACCACACCTTCAGACACGTCCATGACTGATTATACTGACCGCGCAAATGGCCGAAAAGCCGCAGCAGACGATAATGACAGTGTGATGGTACGTCGGCTTCCCCCAAACTCCCCGATTCCCTGCTCCATTATGCCGAAAGGGCCAACGAGAAGGGGGGCATCTGAGAAACACACTTGCTGACTACGAGGCATTAGTACAATCAAGAGACGGAAGAATTTTCGGTGGGTGGCACTAGGGCGTCAATCTATAGTTGGCTCTTCGATTTTGACTTACAAGGATACAGGATTCCGATACCAACCCAAATACCACAGCTACTAGTGATGCAGAAGGTATTTTTCAACCTGATGGCCGCAAGAGAAGAATAGAAGCCACGAACCTACGAAAAAGTGTTTTTGGCAAGAAGCACAATAGGCTAGATGAATCTAAGGTAAATAGCTGTATTGCTAAGTATATGGAGCTTTGCCGTTTACTAACTGGTTCAACGCAATAGGAGGATGATACCATTAGAAGATTTCGTTACTTGTTGGGCTTGACAGATCTGTTTCGTCACTTCATCGATGCTAGTCCCAATCCGAGGATAAAGGAAATCATGGCCACCATAGATCGCCAGAACGAAGAAGAAACACAGAAAGCCAAGAAGGGGCATGCCCGAGCTGGAGGAGCCGCTGGCGAGCGACGGCGAAGAACAGAACAAGAAGAAGACGCTGAGCTCCTGAAAGATGAAAAGCGAGGCGGGCAAGCTGAGACTGTTTTCCGCGAATCGCCAGCATTCATCAAAGGGGGAGAGATGCGTGATTATCAAGTCATGGGCCTTAATTGGCTCGTGTCTTTGCATGAGAATGGTATATCCGGGATCCTGGCAGATGAAATGGGGCTAGGGAAAACATTGCAAACCATCGCATTTCTGGGATATCTCCGGCACATCTGCGGTATCAAGGGTCCTCATCTTATCACGGTGCCAAAATCGACATTGGACAATTGGAACCGCGAATTCACGATGTGGACACCAGAGGTTAATGTCCTGATACTGCAAGGTGCCAAGGACGAACGACATCAATTGATCAATGACCGTTTAATTGATGAGAAATTTGATGTTTGTATTACGAGCTACGAGATGATTCTCCGAGAGAAGGCTCACTTGAAGAAATTTGCCTGGGAGTATATCATTATCGACGAAGCGCATCGGATAAAAAATGAAGAGTCCTCTCTGGCCCAGATCATCCGGCTATTTAACTCCCGGAATCGTTTGCTCATCACCGGCACTCCGTTGCAGAACAATCTGCACGAGCTTTGGGCATTATTGAATTTCTTGCTCCCGGACGTCTTTGGAGATTCCGAAGCGTTCGATCAGTGGTTCTCTGGCCAGAACGAAGATCAGGATACAGTAGTTCAGCAATTGCACCGTGTCCTAAGGCCTTTCTTATTACGGAGAGTTAAGAGCGACGTCGAGAAGAGCTTACTGCCGAAGAAGGAAATCAATCTATATATTGGGATGTCTGAAATGCAAGTAAGATGGTATAAGAAGATTCTTGAAAAAGACATCGACGCTGTTAATGGAGCTGCTGGGAAGAAAGAGTCCAAGACACGATTGCTGAACATCGTTATGCAATTACGAAAATGCTGTAATCATCCATACCTTTTCGAGGGCGCCGAGCCGGGCCCACCTTATACGACTGATGAGCATCTGGTTTACAATGCCGGAAAGATGATCATGCTGGATAAGATCCTAACTCGGATGAAGAAGCAAGGCAGTAGAGTCTTAATCTTTTCGCAGATGAGCAGAGTCCTCGATATTCTCGAGGACTATTGCGTTTTCCGTGAGCACAAATATTGCAGGATTGATGGTTCTACTGCACATGAGGACCGAATAGCTGCGATTGATGATTACAACAAGCCTGGTTCTGAAAAGTTCATCTTCTTATTGACCACCCGTGCTGGCGGTCTTGGCATCAATCTTACCACTGCTGATATTGTTATACTTTATGACAGTGACTGGAACCCCCAAGCAGATCTGCAGGCGATGGATCGGGCTCATCGGATAGGGCAGACCAAACAGGTTGTTGTTTTTCGCTTTGTCACTGAGCATGCCGTAGAGGAAAAGGTGCTTGAGAGAGCGGCGCAAAAGCTGCGTCTCGACCAGCTAGTCATCCAGCAAGGCCGCGCTCAACAGGCTGCGAAAGCGGCGCAATCCAAGGAGGAGTTGGTCACCATGATCCAGCATGGTGCGTCGGCAGTTTTCGATAGCAAAGGTGCAACTGGTAAATTGGGGAGTAAATCAGATCTGTCCGAAGACGACATCGATGAGATCTTAAAGCACGGTGAAGAGCGTACGAAAGAGCTCAATGCCAGATACGAGAAGCTCGGAATAGATGATCTGCAGAACTTCACATCAGAGAATGCCTATGAGTGGAATGGAGAAGACTTTACTGGAAAGGTCAGAAAAGATGTAGGCATAGCCTGGATTAATCCGTCAAAACGTGAACGAAAAGAGCAGTCGTATTCCATGGATAAGTACTACCGGCAAGCATTATCAACAGGTGGAAGGACAGCCGACAACAAGCCCAAAGCCCCGCGAGCACCAAGACAGATACAAATCCATGATTACCAGTTCTTTCCCCCGGCTCTCCGCCTTTTGCAGGAGCGCGAGACGGCTTGGTTCCGCAAGGAGATTGGTTACAAGGCCCCACTGCCAGATGACGAAGATATGGACGAGGCTCAGAAAGAGTCGGAGCGGGACTTGGAGCAGAGAGAAATTGACAATGCCGAGCCACTAAATGAGAAAGAGCTGGCACAGAAGGAGGAGATGTCCCAGCAAGGTTTCGCCGACTGGAACCGAAGAGATTTCCAACAATTTATCAACGGCTCCGCGCGATATGGTCGGAAGAACTACGATGGCATCGCTGAAGAAGTAGACGGTAAGAATGCTAAAGAAATCAAAGAATACGCCCAAGTCTTCTGGCAGAAATACACCGAAATCGCCGACTACCAAAAATACATTGGCACCATCGAAGCCGGCGAAGAAAAAGCCCGCAAGCTCAACCACCAGCGCAAAATGCTTAAGCGGAAAATGGAAATGTACCGCGTGCCCCTGCAACAGCTCAAACTCAACTACTCCGTCTCTACCACCAACAAAAAGGTCTACACCGAGGAAGAAGACCGCTTTCTCCTTGTCATGCTGGACAAATACGGGGTGGATGGCGAAGGCATCTATGAACGCATTCGGGATGAGATCCGCGATAGCCCTTTATTCCGCTTCGATTGGTTCTTTCTGAGTCGTACGCCGATTGAGATTGGGAGGAGGTGCGCGACGCTGTTGACGACTGTAGCGAGGGAATTTGAGACTGAGGGTGGCAAAGGGGTTAATGGCCATGCCGGCGGGAGGGGCAGGGCGAGGGAGGAGGAAGAAGAGGATGAGGAGAATGTGGCGCCGGTAAGGAAGAAGGTTAGGAATGGGGTTAAGGTATGCTGTGTACACCTATGATTTGATACTGCTGTTTTCTGTCCGGAGTTGCTGATAGTCTATTGATACAGAATAAAACCCTCGACGCAGTCAAAGGCGGCAGCAAAGCTAGCTCCGCACAAACATCTCGTGCTGTAAGTGTATCTTCTAACGGTACACCAGCTACCAAAGGGAAAGGAAAAGGAAGGAAGAAATGAATGATTCTCCTATGTTAGAGTTTGGTACAGAGCATCCATCAATACTGGGTTGGGTTAAGGTAAGGTAAGGTCATCTCGGCGTCCTTTCATGCTCGGACAGGAAATAGATTTCTCTTGCATCGAGTAGCTATTAGGTGCGCACGGATAACTGGGACGTTGCGTGCATGGGCTGGGTGGTTGTTTGTATATTAGCAATGATATGTTTAAATGGGAAATTAGCTATGGGGAAGAGTTAGCTTAAATAACTATCTACGAGACGTGCAGGCCATTATATTAACAAATCTTCCGTCTGGGATGCTCTGCACTCTGATTTGCTCTCAAAACCGTAGCCCCCGTCGCAATAGCTTCTAGGCTCATTCATAGCCATACCCCAACCTTCAATTTTTCTAAATTGACAAAATCCACTCAGGCAGATCTCTTTTGCACAAAACAGAAGATTTGATAGACATATGGTAGGTAGGCAGGAGGTGAAGACCGTTTATTTAGCATCTTCCATTCCAAAAGGCACGGCCTAAGCTAAATTTCCAGGGGACTGATTCTCACATATATTTTTATGGCCCCTCACGGGGCCGGGGCTTAGACGTGCGGCAACTCGTCTCTCACCCGGACGTCGTCTCGAGAACGACGTCTTTCATGCATAGGATCGGCCGGCTGAAGCAATTCAGATGGACAACGACCTGTGTATGAGGCACACTGGCCGGCCTCCCTACCGGGAGGCCAGCGCTGAAGGCAATGACGTATACAGCTCACACAGGCCCCATCGCTCAGCGATAGGGCCCGGTTGACAGATACAGAACACACAGCAGGGGACAAGGCTCGAAAGACGGATGGGACATGTAAATTTCCTTTTGCTTTTTGATGCTTTTTGATTTTGGATTTTGGATTTTGGATTTTAAGATTTAGCCTACTCCCACTCACGGCTCAAGGCCGAAAGTGGGTGTAAGTAAGGGAGTATGCATTGTAGGACTTAGTCATTTTCCTATTTAAGTTTTAGCGGGCGTTAAGTAGAGCTTTGAGGGGCAGGAAGGCGCGCCATTAGGCGGCCTACTGCCCCGCAAACCCCCTGTAAGATAACGCTGCATAGCGCCTTTGCGGGCGCTGGGACAGCTTATGAATCAATCAATGAATCAATCAATCAATCACATATATTTTTATATATTCTTCAGAGAGATAAGCTATATACAAGATAAACTATATTGATATTATTCTATATCAAATATTCGGAAAAATTATGATGTGAATCTCTAATATATCAAATATCCGAAATACTATAATGCTAATTAATCCTCGCTCTATATGATGGTATGCCACTCCCTCATGACCTTAGTATGCAGATGAGACGCCATACTCCTCCATTCTTTTACAGAAATGGAAAATTCACATAGCAAACAAGGTCCTGTCCAGTATGACATCCTTTCTCCTCCATTCTTTTGTAGGAAATGAAATGAGATGAACAACAAACAAGGTCCTGTCCGGTATGACATCCTTTTCCTCCATTCTTTTGTAGGAAAATGATACCCCACGCCTAACACCAATGAATGCCCAACTATCGCTCATAGCTTTCCGTAAAGTCGTTAAGATCATAACTCCCCCTAACAGCTCGCCATGTTATCTCAACTCCCTATCCATCCTCTCCCTCCACTGCGGCCCAAACCGTCTCATAGCCCACACCACAACACTACTTGCCGTCGCAATGACCCCCACGCCCGTGAATAGCCAGCCGTTCCCAATCGCCGCAATTAGCGGCTGCGCAACCACAGCGCCCACACAGGAAAATATATTTCGGACAAAGTTGTTAACAGCGACTCCACTGGATGCTTTCTTCGGCATGAATTCCGTGAGCATCGTTGTTGCCATTGCGAAGATAAGCATTGACCCGATACCGAAGAAGAAATTGGCGATCAGCGGTACGATCCAGAAAACCCCTTTATCAGCAGTCCAACCATACCAGATCAGCGCAGCAGGGTAAAGAAAGGCTGCAATCCATGCATTTTCCCTCATTCGATCCTCCGGTCTGTATTTTAATTTAATTCCATCACTCTCATATCTCCCTGCCTTCCTGGCCTCCCGCGCCATAATCGTATCCGTCCACTTCCCGCCAAGTAAACTCGCTAGCACGTAACCTATTGAATTAGGAATATAAGTTAATCCGATGGCGGTGGTGGAAAAATTGTAAGGAGGGGCAGAGAAGGTTGTTTCGAGGGAGATGTTGAGGAGGTAGAGGGAGCCGAAGGTGATGGAGGCGTAGTAGACTGTTATCAGGACGGCGGGGAAACGAAGATAGAGAATTATCTTCAGGGGGTCGATGAAGAGACGGCGGGCTACGGAGAGGTACTTGGAGGTGGTGCGGTGAATGGAGGAGATGTGGGACGTTGTGCGGGTGAGAGTGGGGCGGGTGGGGTCTGAGCCCTTTTCAGGATCGGAGGGGAGGGGGTTCTCGGACTTTGCGAAGAGGGGTTTCGTTGTTTTGAGGGTCTGGGAGATATGTGTCAGTGCTGGATAGGCTAATGGAGATCGTTAAGTTTACCTCGGGTAAGCAGAAGAAGATGAAGATGAGCAGGACGCCGCCGTAAATTGCGAGAAACCATTGCGTACTCCTCCAGCCAAATCTCTGAGCCAGAGCACCTCCGATGATTGGTGCAAACAAAGGACCCATCAAAGGTCCGAGATAGAAGGTCCCCATGGCTTTCCCTCGTTCCCTCACTTCCCAGATATCTGCAATTGTTCCTGCACCAACTGCTTGCACGCTCGCTGCAGCTCCTCCACCAAGGATCCGCATCACGATAAGCATGCCTATACTGGTTGATATGGCGGATAAGATGTTCCAGAGCAGGAAGAGGGTGAAAGAGATGAGGTAGATTGTACGGCGACCGACTGACTCTGAAAAGGATGACCACCAGAGAGGGAATATTGACATGGAAAGCATGTATAAGGCTGCTGAGAGATTTGTGACAGTAGCAGTGGTGTGGAGGTCGTCAGCTATTAGTTGGAGAGATGCTGCAAGGCATCAGCTAGAATTCATTGCTGTATAGAACCCGGCGTAAGGACAGGCGGTCTGACTTACGAAAGATGATGGCACTGCCGAGAGGAGCTGCCACAGCTGCGGCGGCAATGACAAAGGTGATGAACCATTTGGTTCTTCTTCGATAGTTCTTGGGTTCCTCGACCTCGGCGACAATGGTGAAGCGACCAAAAAGACCTCTTCGCTTAGAGTGTGGCACCCTCACAGGTGCCGGGTCTGGTATTTCTCGTTGTGCCGTTTCAACATCGTGCTTCCCTTGATCCCCAGGCTTGTTGTCACTAGCCTCAATGGCTGGTCCGGCAGTTGATGGTCTGGAGGAGGCTGGAGCGCTATCAACTGAGATCTTTTCCTCGAAATTAGGCGGGATTTCTCGCTTTGGAGACTCATGGTCAAGCTGTTGGGCTCCAATTCTGGCAGTGTCCTGATCCATTGTGGGAATGGAGACGATGATGAACTGAGATTTGCGAGAGCAAGAATGAGAGTTTTCACAAGAAGTGGTACGAGATAGACTAGACTATGTGCGCATATCCATCAGGTTGGAAAGGCAAAGGAGCGGCAGAAGTGAGGATGCGGTGAAGGAGAGACCTGTGGGGACTATCGGTGCATGAATGCAGGGAGCGGTCAACCAGAGAATTGAGCCAGCACCAGCACCACACAAGTGAGACAAGAGGAGAGGAGAGGGTGAGTGTCGAGTGGGTCGAGTGGGTCGAGTGTGTATGGGTGCTACAAGCCAAGATATGCTTGAAAGAGGAGGAGTTACAAGCATTTTGACAGAATGCTTCTCGAGGGACTCCAACAATAGTCTCGCCGGCTTTAACCATCGGGCAATAATTGATGTGGAGTTTAAAAGTGAGTTAAAAGTGGTAGCGTCGAGGGGAAGAATACTCTTTTACTCTTTTAGTGGTAGAGTATGCAAAGTGGAAAGTCGTTCCATGTGTTGTTGAGTGTTGAGTGTTGAATGCCGAGATGCCGCTTTGCTGACTGTGCACTGTACCGCGGTCCCCCACTATTCTCTATTCTACTTCTACACCGTTACATCCTAAATCTCATACGTCAATTGGACTGACCCTATCCGACAGCGGATGATGAAACTCGGAAACAATTCCGCCCCGCCCACGCACCTCAGTCTCGTGCGTCATTCATCCCCACAGAGGATCTAGCGCGTCTGGACCCCTGCTGCTGACTGCTTTTCTCCTGCACGCCGTATAATTAATAAGCAGCCATGCCTTCGGGCCTGTGATCTGTACTGGACCATTAGTCAACCAACCAAGTCGTTCAGATAATGATGAAAGATACTTACCTTCGCGACGAGCTTGCTGAAATCCGGCTTCGGTTTTACTCAAGAGGTAAAAGAAAGTCATCAGACCAGTAGTTCCATTGTGGCTTAGGTAAGGAATAGTGGTGCTTTGGTATTTGGAGCGCTTGTATCCCTCCACATACCCGAAACCGTCTTCGCACTTCACACCCAACATTCATACACCAATAGCACCATGACTTTGCAAGAAGATCGGGCCCGTTTGATGGCCCACTTTGCCGGCGACATCTCCAAACATCCCAACAAATGGTCCGACCTCTGGGATAAGGGTGACTTCTTGCCCTGGGATCGTGGCATGCCAAATCCTGCTCTTCTCGATACCCTCACTGATTGCCAGGATCTACTCGGCTCATGCTGGACGGAAGATGCGTTGGGGAACAGGCGACGGAAGAGAGCCCTCGTTCCAGGATGCGGCAAAGGTTATGATGTCTTGTTGCTCGCAAGTTTTGGATATGATGCCTTCGGTCTTGAAGTCAGTCAGACGGCGGTAAAGAGGGCATATGAGGAGAAAGAGATACATGGCGACAAGTATCCTCCCAGAGATGATGGCGGTAGTGGCAAAGTGACCTTCATGCATGGTGACTTCTTTGGTACCGATTGGATGCACAACATTAAGGGTGACGGTAAAGTTGATCTAATCTATGATTATACGGTAAGAATCTCTGCTACTTCCTGCTTAAAGCTCCTGAGAGCTCGTCGATAGCTAGCCAGAGGCTGTTCATAGCTGACAGGGCCGTCCAGTTCCTCTGCGCTCTTCCACCCAGTTTCAGACCAGATTGGGCGCTCCGTGTGTCTCAACTTCTCGCTTTCGAAGGTAGATTGATTTGTGTTGAATTTCCCAGTAAGAAGGACCCAAAAATTGGAGGTCCTCCGTTTGCTATGCCGGCACCCGTCTACGTAGAGCATCTTGCCCATCCCGGAAAAGCAATCCCTTATGACGAGGAAACCGGCCATATCAAAGTAGGGGTCTCTGGCCCCGACAGTCCTGCCGGGTTGAAGCGTATCGGCCACTGGGAGCCAGCGCGGACTCATGAGATTGGCAAGGGCCAGGATATGGTCAGTGTATGGCAGCATTAGAGAAGTTTCGAAGTCGGGCTTTGTCGAGAAAAAATATATAGAGTGAATATAGCTTCATCAGCATGCGCAGTTTCGGACTATCACTGAAATAGACAGTGGCGAATCAACACGTCCGACGCAATGAATTGTAATGCTCTCCAAGACCGAAACTGTGTTGGTAGTATGCAAGCCACAGTTGGTGAGGCGCGTTTTCAGGGCCGCATTCAATCTTGTCAACTCGACCGTCAGCTCGTAAAACATTGATGTCCACTTTATACGCCTTGGCCAATGCAAGGATCTCAAGATGGCCGCCCCATTCTCCCGTCTCTCTAATGGTCTTGACATACTCAGGCAGGGGTTCTTCAAGGAAAGGTGCAAAATCATCTGGATTTTCGGATATGTATGCTGCTGCAACTTGCCTAGTAGTCTTATACCCTGTGTTGGTTGCTGTAGGATCAACGTCGTTGGTTGTGATCTTGATTTTGGGCCTTAACCCAATTTTCAAATCTTCCAATTGATCCGCTATTGCCGCATACAGACAGTGTCCATCAGAGCGGATCTCGTGCTTGGTAAGACCTTTTGCGGTATATGCCTCGCGCATAGATTTGATTTCCTGCTCCCGGAGATCTGGCAAGTCCGCAGCCTCTCTCTCGGCCTGCTCAGTAGCAGCTTCTTGTTCAGCTGCTCGTCGAGCTAGTCTTGCTTTTTGACGATTCTGTTTCTTAGGGGGACCATCAGGCGCAGAATGCACAGACACTGACATCGATTTCAAAGAAGCTGTAAGACCGCTCGATGGTTCCTTGGCTTCTTCTTCCTCCAACGCGTCAACAATAACATCATTCACCCCTTCATCCTCAACCGGCGGTTCAGTCAACGATGATAATTCAGCTGCTTGTTTTTCTTTTAATTGCCCTTCCAGCTCTGCACATTCATCATTGATCCCCTTTCGAGTTTTCTTGGTAGCTGACTTTTTCTTTTGCATTATCCGAGACTGAAGGTCTTTTTGCTCCTGTCGATGTTTCTTTTGCATTTCATCCATAACGCAAATAGGTCAATGTTACTTGACACCAGGATTCGAAGGAATGTGCAGTGCAGATGATGGATGATGGAGGCTTGGCAAACATGCAAGGTACCAACTCCGGAAGAAGGCTGAGCCGAAAAGCAAGAATACGCGAGCCGAGGCATGCCACAAGGCCGTAGAACTAGGTATCACGAGGTGCTCCCAAGTTACTATTATTTACCCTTAAGAGAATGATTAGGAAGGGGACTGTACCTTCACGGTCCTTCTATCTTCGTAGAAAGTAGAACGATTATGTAGGGACAGTCCCACGCGTAAATGTCAATATCAGGTATTTGGTCCTAGAAAGGAATAGCGCATTTCCCCACAATTACGTAGCCGCGCGAAAACCAAACTTCAAACAGTCTCCCTTTGGACCGCTGGACCGGAGAGAGGCCAAACTCAGCCAAAGATGGTCATCCACAAACCACCCTCAGGCTTAGGGAGCCTCGGCCACAATGACTACGCCTGTCCGGGACATTCCGATCTTATTACAACAATCCCATCTGCTTGCACTTCCCTTTATTCCCTCTGTCCAGCTCAACAGTACTCCTTGTCCCCAAGACTATTCTTCCCACTTCCACCTAGCACCGGAAGAGGCAAAAGCCATAGAGCACAGAACCAAGTCATATTACAGCAAATCTGGCAGACCAGAAGCCATTCGTGTACGCCGTGCCAATGTCTTCCATAGACCATGAAGACCAGCTCTACCAAGAGGACGTTGATGCCGTAAAGAAGTGGTGGACGGATTCTCGATGGAGGTCCACCAAAAGGCCGTTCACTGCTGAGCAGATTGTGGCCAAGAGGGGCAATCTCAAGATCGAGTATCCCAGCAATGCTATGAGCAAGAAGTTGTGGAAAATAGTCGAAGGCAGGTTCCAGGTGAGTCACTCAGTGGTGCATTCATGCTGGGAGCTGCTGCTAATGCCGTGCATAGAATGGCGATGTCAGCTATACCTATGGGTGCTTAGACCCAACTATGCTTACGCAAATGGCAAAATATCTCGATACTGTTTACGTATCGGGATGGCAATGTTCCTCAACTGCTTCTTCGACGAATGAGCCATCGCCAGATCTGGCTGACTACCCGATGGTTTGGCACCTGCAATTAGAGGCTGTGTAAACGTTGCTCACCATAAGTAGGACACTGTACCCAACAAGGTGCACCATCTCTGGATGGCCCAACTTTTCCACGACCGCAAGCAACGAGAAGAGCGAATAACTACTCCTAAAGCCAACCGTGGCAATGTTGCCAATACAGACTTTCTCCGACCCATCATTGCCGATGCTGATACTGGACATGGAGGTCTTACAGCGATCATGAAGTTGACAAAGCTTTTCATTGAGAAGGGAGCAGCGGGTATACATATTGAAGATCAAGCGCCAGGAACGAAAAAATGCGGTCATATGGCTGGCAAGGTGCTGGTGCCGATCAGTGAGCATATCAACCGACTAGTAGCTATCAGAGCTCAGGCGGATATCATGGGGAGCGACCTTCTCGCTGTGGCTCGAACAGACTCTGAGGCTGCTACACTCATCACCTCCACCATTGACCCTAGGGATCATGCATTCATTCTCGGCATGACAAACCCAGCCCTTCAGCCCCTGAATGACTTGATGGTAGCCGCCGAACAAGCTGGGAAGGTGGGTGACCAATTGCAAGCAATTGAAGATCAATGGACCGCCCAAGCCGGCCTTAAGCTCTTCGACGAAGCTGTAATCGATACCATCAATGCTGGCGTCCATGTCAATAAGGCAGAATTAGTCAAAGAATATAAGGCAATGGTCAAAGGCAAGAGTAACGCCGAGTCGCGAGCTATCGCAAAAGGACTCACCGGTGTCGATATCCACTGGGACTGGGACTCCCCCAGGACAAGAGAGGGTTTCTACCGCTACCAAGGTGGCTGTGGTTGCGCCGTGAACCGAGCCATTGCATTTGCTCCCTATGCCGACATGATCTGGATGGAGAGCGCAAAGCCCGACTACTCACAAGCCGAGGAATTCGCCAACGGCGTGCACGCCGTCTGGCCTGAACAAAAGTAACATTCCCCCTTCTCCCCCCCCCCCACCAAGAAACAGAAACTCAACACAACATACTAACCCCTCTCTCCCCAACAGACTCGCCTACAACCTCTCCCCCTCCTTCAACTGGAAATCCGCCATGCCACGCTCCGAACAAGAAACCTACATCGCCCGTCTCGGCAAACTGGGCTACTGCTGGCAATTCATCACGCTCGCCGGCCTACACACCACCGCTCTCATCTCTGATCAGTTCTCGCGCGCGTTTGCGAAGCAGGGAATGCGTGCGTATGGGGAATTGGTGCAGGAGCCGGAAATGGAGAATAAGATTGATGTGGTGACGCATCAGAAGTGGAGCGGGGCGAATTATATTGATAATATGTTGAAGATGGTTACGGGGGGGGTTAGTAGTACGAGTGCAATGGGGAAGGGGGTTACGGAGGATCAGTTTAAGTAAAGGGGGGTGGGGGTGGTTGGCGATGGTGGATGTGAGTAGGTAATAAGATAAGGGTCTTGGGATCGTCTTAGGTTAGGATTCGGGTCATTGTTAATGAATAGCATCAAATTGTTCCAATTCTGGGTGAATATCCTTTTCTTGATGCTTTTCCAGCATTCTCTGCTCTCTATCCACTGCGCGTCGCTTCACCATGGCGGTGAGTTGAGCACATCAACGCTTAAGCAGGCTACATGCGTATTCCAAAAGATGCGAGTAAACCCCATGACAGATAGCTCTCACTAATTTGAATTAGCTAGGTAGTTTGGATGATGGACCACTGATGAGCATGTATGTTACTTCTAGATTGCAAGATGCTAGGACTGCAGGCTGTATGTATTCTTTTTCGTAAGAAGTCGGATGTATGAATCTGCAATTTTTTAGGGAGAAATTAGGCATGCTGGCTAGAAATAAGAAAAATCCGAAATGCTGAAATGTTGTTTAGAAAGAAGAAAAGCTGAAAAGCTAATTTGCCAATTTGATATGCTGTCTTGGATTAAGAGAATCCCCGAAAAAGATGACCCGAAAGGTCTACATGTCGTTTCCGCGGTCAGCTTCAAGAGAACTGGAAGCCTTGCTTGATATCCCGGTACATTGCTCGCTCAGTCCAAAACCACTCGGATCTGGGCTCCCAGACCTTGCCTGCCTTCTCCGCCTCATTCATTTCGTCAATCTTAGCTAGTTTGACCGCTCTTTTCGTAGCGCGTAGTGTATACTCTTCATCTGAGAGATAAAGCGGATCATTTTTGGCCCGTGCCAATTCATTGTCATACTCTTCGGAAGTCAACTGGGTTGAGAGCGGATGTAGTACCATAGGCTTGAGTTTAGGGAAGCGAATCCAAGGGTCAAAGTTTATGAGTACAAGCTGCTCTGCGGTGTCATTCAATTTCCGGTGTAAGCGTTTCGTACTATACAAGATTGAGCGTGGATCGTCGACACTCATTGTAGGGTATTTCATCTTGCCAGTGGGGCAAAGGAGATCGAACAACGCCTTCGGCGCGCCATCAGGAGGAAAACGGCGCATCCTGACAGATTTTCGTTCATTATAATCATCCAAGGAAGCCCCACCTAACTTTTTGGAAGAGACCTTGTCAAGTTGGCCCGACTCTGATTCACTTGGGGAGGCGCGATTAGGTGAATCAACAGCCAAATGGAATCCGAATTCCTTTGCAGAGTCTCGATTTGCGTCGGAGCCAAGGTACATATCAAAAAATGTTGATGCCCTGGTAATGTAGCTGCGTGCTTTGAGTCTGTTACCGGGGTCTCTAGGACAATCACAATCCTTTTCCCCTAGCGGCAGATCTGCTGGGTTCAAGTTCTGAAGGACGGAATTGAAGTAGGACTCAGGATCAGGCGTCGCAGTACCAATAGCAGAAATCGGTTCAGGAACGTGCAACGGCTGGAACGTAGATGGAGGGTCTGAAGCACTGTCATTCTTCCCATAGACCCAACCCTCGACAATAAGCGTTTGCCCACTGTACTCATCGCGGGAGAGTGTCAGACTCGGCGAGGAATTATGGGGTTCAGAGTCACTGTTCTGGCGGGTCTGAGGCTGGCGTCTCTTGATTGTTACGACTTGCAGTTGCTCTGGTAGAGGCTCGGTGCCAGCAGCATTATGCGTTGTAACCGGGCGGGATTGCTTGAGGGGGAAAGAATAACAGTAATGGTAATCCTCATAGTCTCTTGAGAGCAGATAGAACCACCCGTCGTATATTTGACAGTCCTCCATGAAGAAATTAGTACATCTTGGTAGAAATAGTTTTTGTATGCGCTGCTGCTTGTCTTCCAAATCATACAAGTCCAGTTTACCAAAGCGTTCGGAACCCTCGAACACTATGATGTAGCGTCCATTAGTCTTCGCCACGAATTTGCCGGAGCACCAACGGGTCATGATGAGGCGTTCTTGCAGAGGAATTCCTTTCCGTATATTTATGGCTATCAAGTATCGTGAACTAGAATCGAAGTGTTTGATAGAAATCAGCAATAATCCCTCTTTATAATCCATCCACACCATATCGAGATCGAGATCGCGGGAAAGAAGTTCCCTAATGTCTTGGGTGTGTGGATGCCAACGCTCTGCTTCTTCACTTAAGAGTGATCGTAGGTCTATAATATCTTCTGTGACCGCGGCATTGTATACATCCAATATGCGGATCAGGTCTCCCAGTGGGTACACTAGAAGACCCTCACCGTAGAACCACCCACGGTGATGCCCAAGGACGATTACGGAATATGGTTTCGCTAGCTGAAATCTCGTTCTGGTAAGGTAGGTCCGTTGTATCGCGGTGTTGTAGTCGAGCAAGTCTTTCCGTGCCTGATCTGCTTCGAATGTAAAGTTTATGCAGTCCTACGCTAATTAGTCCGAGTATCTGCAATCGATCAACTATTTTAGCACTAACCTTGACATAAGCGCGGCAGACTTCATTAGATTTGAGACTCATGCAAAGCCTCGTACAAGAGGCTCGCAAGTTGACATAAGCCTGGAGATCAAGGTAGGACGTTATCTTCGTCAGCAGCTCCAGAGGCAGGGTTGCCAAGGGTGTGTTGATCGACGAATCCATCGTTCGGAAGTGTTTGGAAAATTGAAGATGGATTGAAGAACATGGAATTGTGGTTGAAGGAAGATGACCCAAACAGTGGGGCAACCAGTCTGAAGAGCAATGTCTCACGTGGCCAATACCAGCTCACAACCTCCAGAAGCTGGAGCAGGAAAGACCGCAAACGGTATGGTCTCCGAATTCCTGCGCTTGAATGTGAACCCTTTTGATAATCGGTAGTGAGATAATGCTATAGCAGATTGACGGGTAAGTTCCACCTTTTCTAAAGACGTCGATTGTGTCTGTCACACCAAAACCCTGGCTGCCTAAGGTAGCCCGGGTTTGCGTAACGCTTGGCAACATCACATGGTATGCTTAAAATACACCAGGCCATTCTTAAAACCTTCCAATCAAGCCGTTAGCTTCGTGGGCAATGGCCGTCTTTTATTCTCTGTCTGAGAGGGCGTACTTGATGGATTAGTCAAGGGTAAATTGGGCATGATTATGCTAGAGTCTCTTTAGCTTCATGGCTCAAAAGGCATATTTCACAGACTGCCAAGATCTGAGTGGTAAATGTTTGCAATCGGCAGACATCATGGATTGGCTCCTCAAACATCAAGTTTTGTTACACCTTGTCCCTTCAGATTAAGAATACCAGAACGTTCGAATCAAAGGGTCCCCGCATGAAGCGTAGAGCCACGAGGGTTGTGGGCGTCGAGTCGGCGCAATAGGAAGGGAAGAGTTGCCCGTATGTTACGGCCGAAAGAATCTGGAGATCCGTGACGACGAATTAAGGCCAAGTACAATTCGATGGAGCGTCTGAAGCCAATTCTGTCTAGGAAGCCGTAACCATTCAGCACCCTATGCATAATGTCTGTATTGCGGCCGCCCTATGTTTTGCCGGAAGAGTGGTGGTCTACAAGGGTTTTCAGACCTGCTCAGGTAGTTTAGACGTGAATTCTCACCATTTAGAAATGAACAGAGTAAACACAGACGGATCATTTATGAATCAACTGCCGTACTTACCTGTCTAGGTAGATACAGGACTTACTAAACCTCATTAAGTTACCCTCCCCGCCGCATAAACGTTGCTGATTCAATTGGTTCGCTGCCACTGTATCAACATCGCCGCCAATATCGCCATACACATCACCATCACTATTAACAACATCATCAATACCGCCATCAATGCCAGAATTCATCCACAAAAGCTTTCATTAATTGGCAATGATGATACTTTGTATCTCGATATGCATTAGCGGCCTGCAACTTTTTAAAGCAGCATCAGTCGTCAGGGCGTACATCTAGCCCGTTTGGCAGCAGACGATCTTTATTATAATGGACAGCGGGACTGAAGAAGCTTTCGGTACGGTAAATACTGATAAGGTGTTCTAATCCACTCAATTCTTTCCTCTCCTCCAGAAACTAAATCTTATATCTACGGCAAGACATTCACCCCCTCAGACTTCATATCAATGAGCACCTTCTCCGCCGCCTTAAACCCATCCATACCAGCTGGCACACCGCAATAAATGCACACTTGCACAAGCACCTCCCGAATCTCTGTAGCCGAAACTCCGTTGTTGACTGCCCCTCGGACATGAATAGCAAGCTCTGGCACCTTCCCCATTGCAGCCAACATGCCAATGTTGATCAACGAGCGCTGCTTGCGCTCCAGACCTGGACGGCCCCATACGGCACCCCAGCAAAATGCCGTTGTGAATTCTTGCATTGACTTTGCGAATTCTGAACTGCCGTTTGCGAGGGCGCGGTCGACGTAGGCATCGCTGAGGACGGCTCGACGAATGGGCATGCCCGTCTCGTAGAGGGCTTTCTGTGCTTCTTGTCGTTTTGACATGGTGGATGATTGGCGCTCTGATTGTAAGTGTGAGAGGTAGGTGGGATTTTTGCGATAGGCGAAGTTCGAACTGCGGTGGGCGTATTGGTGGAGGGTGAATGGGATGAATGGGGATGCTGTCAATTGTAGATTTCAATTGCGGAATTTCCAGAAGCTTTATAATGCTGATCCTCAGTTGGTGGAATGGAAAGTTTTAGACCCACTTGATGTTTGTTTGGTTCTACTTGGAGTGCTATCTCTTCTGTTTTATTGGGTTTTGGAGATACAAGCTTCCTCATGTTACCCCAATTCGGCGGAGTACCCCAACGGCAACCAGATTGCGGAATCAAAGTCACGTGACACTTAATAGAAAAGCCAGCAAAACGCAATGCATGGCTCGGACAGGTATTAATACGAGCAAATATATGCCTGGTGATTAAATTAAAACTTATAATTACCCGCTGTCGTTTCTTCATATCGTTCAACAATCATTCAGGAAACCACAATCATGGAAGGCAAGGCTTCAACTTATGGCTTCATAGGTATGAGCAACCTCCATTGCCAAGCTGACCCTGAGGGCGTCTGCTGACAACGTGAGGATATGGCAGGCCTGGGTCAAATGGGCCACGGAATGGCCAAGAACATAAGACAAAAAATCTCTAGTGACTCTACCGTTGTGGTTTACGACATCAATCACGCTGCATTGGAGCAATTCGTGAACGATTTTAGCAGCCATGGGCCGATAATTGCAGCTGGGTCGCCAAAGGAAGTTGCTGAACTTGCTGTTTGTGACCCTTTCTTGCATAGAAATATTTTGATCTTGATGATTAGTGAATAATCGTCTGTACTACAGGATATCGTCATGACCTCTGTTCCCGCTGCCAGGCATGTGAAGGATGTCTTTCTGAACCCCCAGACAGGCTTACTTGCCGCCCAGCGGCAACCGCCTAATAAGAAGATCCTCTTCATGGAATTAAGTACAATCGATGCGGCAGCCTCAACCAAGGTTGCTGAAGCAGTAATGGAAAACGATCTTGGTGACTTCGTAGATGCTCCATGTTCGGTACGTAATCCACAATTTCTGAACCCAGTCAAACTTGAGTCACAGAAATCATCAATCTGATATCCTGGCTAATCTCTTTGAACAGGGTGGGGCCATGGGTGCCGAGGCTGGAACACTCTCATTCATGATTGGTTGTCCGATTAGGCTATACCCACAAGTCCTGAAAATATGCAAATTGATAGGCAAAGAGAGCTCCATCTTCCGATGTGGTGACTTAGGTGCGGGCCTGAAGACGAAGGTCCTCAACAACTACCTCTCTGCGCTCACGGCTCTTGCAACGGCCGAAACTATCAACATTGGCATTCGCGGTGGCCTTGACCCCAAGAAGTTGAACGAGATCATCAATGCCAGCTCGGGTCAAAACTTCAACTCCTCGGTCAATAACCCTGTTCCAGGCCTCACCCCTGCTAATCCTGCGTCACATGGCTATCGGGGGGGTTTCTCAATAGAACTATGTCTTGGCGTTTTGGAGTTAGCGGTTAAGGCGGCAGAAGATCTTGGGGCAAAGACGGTCCTTGCCAAGCCCATGTTGGAGGCTTATACTGAAGCCAGTCGTGATGAACGTTTCAAGGGTAAGGACTCTAAAGTCATTTACCAGTATCTCGCCAGGCCAAATGGGGAACCAATCCCAGAAGCCCAATGAGCGGAATGGTAAGCTCTATACCTAGTGGAATAAACGTATAGTTAGACTTAATAATGGAGGACCACTGTTCATGAATGGGGAAATGGGGACTGCCAATATTTGCGAAATTCCGGTAGCAAATATGTGTATACCCCAAGCTTACCCGATCTCAATCCTCCAGCATTCACTCTAAGGCTCAGAAATAACCCCGAAAGCCAATGGGCCAGCTCCTCTTGAAGAGCGGCCAGCAGCACTGAATATGGTGGCCTTGCAAAGGCTTCAATCGAGGGTCAGCCATGGCGCCACATCGAACAGATAATCCCATTGTTGACGGCAGGAGCCCCGACCAGCCACATCAGAATGAAGACCAAATCTGCGTGCGTGTATCTGTCCTGGAGGCCGGTAAACTCACGCTGCCCGAACACTTCTTCTGTGCAGACCAGCATGATAAGAATGTTCGCAACACAGTCCCATCAATGTCCTTCCTCATCAATCATCCGCCATCTGGGAAACGTATAATCTTTGATCTTGGTATGCGCCGCGATCTTGCAAAGTATCCCCCAGAAATCCAGCCGCACCTACAGACTCGGCAGCCCATTTTCACCATCCCAGACGTATCAGACTCGCTTCGATCTGGAGGGTTAGACCCTAAAGATATCGATGCGGTCGTCCTCAGTCATGTTCACTATGATCATGTCGGTACACCTAGCGACTTCATACGTGCGCTTTTCATCGTGGGGCCTGGAACACGGCAACTCCTATTACACGGCATGAAGTACCACTCCGCGGCACATTTCGAGAAGGATCTGCTACCATTCGAGCGATCAATTGAGCTGCCGGAGCCCGGTCATGCAGGTGGACAGAATGTAGGAGGAGAACAATTCGATGCCGTCAAACTTGAGAGCTTTGTCGGCACAGCTGCAGCATGGCAACCGCTTGCTCCATTCGAGAATGGGATCGACCTGTTTGGTGATGGCTCCGTATACATCGTAAACAGTCCAGGTCATCTGCAGGGCCACCTGAACCTATTGGCGCGTGTAGCTCGCAGGCGGTGGGTCTATCTTGCGGGAGATGCATGTCATCATTCAAGGATTTTGGACGGAAAGACCGAGATGGCGACGTGGCAGGAGAGGGGTCAGCTCGTATGTATACATCAAGATAAACCAGGGGCCGAGGAAACCTTGAGGAGGATGATGAAGGCCAGGAAAGAAGGCTTCCGGGAGGAGAAGGTGGAGATTATCTTAGCTCATGATGCGAATTGGGCGAAGGAGCACCGGGAAGGCTTCTTCCCAGGGTTCTTGTAGGTGACTTCATATCAGTGTCAATATTATTGAAAGATCTTCCGATGGTAGGGTTCAACCCCCAACTGTCCAGCCCTATAGGGCGATTGCCTAGTTCTGGAGAGCGAAAGACCCCTAGAGTTGATCCCTAGGAAACAAAGATAGGGCAAAAAACTCCAGCTCCTAGGACCAATTCTATCGCTCAGGCTCTAAGGTAACTCTAGGTGGGTATGGTTGGTGGGTAATACGGTTGGGGGGTGAGCCCTTTCAGCATAGCATACGGCGAGAAAAGAAGTGCGCTGTCAGCGAGAAGTCACCTGCTTTGAAGCATTATTCTTTGACTATTACAGATAAACATATTTACAGCCAAACCCTCACCGTCGCATTTTGTCACTAGATTACCCTAATCAAGCTCACTGAAGTTTGGGAGCGACTGCCTCTCGATGCACTGCTGACAGGTCTGCCTCTTTACCCTCCATCAACTCGTGCTCGAACATGGCTTTGGTGTCCTCAATGTTGGCGAGCATTTCACCATGCTTTCCGTGAAGGTGAGGAAGAGTCTTCGATACACGTACGACATCGCGAATTCCATGGCTGTTGGCGAAGATTGCGTCGATTTCTTCCAAGCTTCGATAAGCCGTTTCAGGGAAGAAGAGGTAAACGCAGATGAATATGAAAGCGTTCAAAACGACAAAGATGATGTACGTGCGATACCCGATGCTCGATAGCGATATAGGCGTGATCTCGACAATCAAGAAGTTGAAAACCCATGTCACCGCAACCATGAGACCACTAGCTTTGGCACGGATGCGGAGTGGCACAACCTCAGCAGGGTAGAGCCACACCATGGCGAGCCAGCCAACGGCGAAGAAAAACTGCACCACGTATAGAAAGACGGCTCCGGCGGCTCCAGGACCTTTCTTGCCTGGGAAAGCGGTCACGCCTGCTAGCACCGCCATGCCCATCATCTGGCCGAAGGAACCAGTGAGCATAAGCTTTCGACGGCCAACGCGCTCGATCAAGAAGACAGCGATGAAGGATGCCAGAAAGTACCCAGTCCCGTTCACTGATGCAGTGATGATGCGACTCTGGTTGGCATTAAGACCCAAGTACTGCTGGTAGATCGTGGCGGCGTAGTATACAATCAGATTTATGCCGCAGATTTGGTGGAAAACGGAGTGTGCAAGGCCAATGCAGAGACGGTGAAGGTTCTTGGTTGGATTGTTGTTGCTGAACATGGATCGCCAGGTGCTCTCCTCAGATACCTCGAGGACAAGTTGGATCTCGTTCAGATCCGCCTCAATTGGATGTTGATCTTCATCAGCGTAGAGTGCCTCCATCGCTCGTCGTGCTTCTTCTGGCCGATTCTGCTTCATCAACCAGCGGGGCGACTCTGGCATGTCGAGGACGACCAAACAGACGAATATGGCGAACACAGCTTGGAAAGCAATTGGGAAACGCCACGAAACGGTAGAGGTGGTCACAAATTTGAATCCATAGTCGAGCCAATATGATAGTGCAACACCACCAGTGATCATAGCGCCTTCGATCATCAAATACATCCCTCTGTCACTGGACTTTGAGCTTTCAGCTTGCCAAATCGGACTACGGCAATGTGTCAGCAATACCAGTCTAGCCAGCCATGGAGGGCGACATACATGGTAACGGTATTAACTCCAGTGCCAAGGCCTGTCACAATTCGGGCAATAATGAACTGAGGAAGTCCATACGCCGAGGACTGCAAGATGGCTCCGAGAATGATAATTGCATGGCCGAAGAAAATCATTCTCAATCGACCAAGTTTGTCGCCCAGGAAGAGCGAGGCTATGGCACCAAACATGCCACCAATCTCGTAGATTGCCACGGCAGTACCTTGTGACGGATAAGACTTTCATGATTCAAGGTATCTCTGGGTGAGAGACCATACCTTGGAGAGTGGCATTATGGGTGCGCATTTTCCCTTTGGTGTGGACGGTATCCAGCTTTGGGAATTGTTTTGTGAAAGTAGGAAGCTAACCCGAGTTAGCCAGATGGTAAATGAAGTTAAGTATCATGTCTAGTATTGGACGTACCGTGAGCAAGGAACCCATCACACCTTGGTCTTGAGTACGCATTCCCATTAGTCTCTGTGTTTTTATCCGCGACAAGGACGCACTCACCATAGCCGAACAGCAGAAAGGCCATGCCGGCCGTTGCGACCACCAGTCTATTGAGCTTCTTACCTCGGAGGCCGAAAAAGTTTTTTGAAAACATGTTGCTATTCGGTTTGTGACCTTCCTGGACAGTAGATGTGACCACAACTTGATCAAAGTATCGCGAACATGGCTCTTTTTGTAATCGTGCAAAGTGTAACCATCAATTCGGAGTGCCTGGGAGAGCATCTTGGGGGAAGCGCTAGAAGATCTGAATCTGTTGTGGCAATCCATGGACGAGGCTTAGACTACCCCGGATTTCCCCAGAGGTTCCCCAGTTTTTCCCCATATGGACGCGCGGACGCTCCGCATTCAATGGTCAACAGTCTCGGCCCTACTTTCCCTACTTTCGAGCCACAGAGGAGTTGAAAGTTGGAGAATGATGGCCCAGCAGGGGTTCCGCCAGCCAAATTGTGCTGGAACAGAGTTTACCCCGCACGCAACCAAAACCAATGTGGAGATAAAGTGGAAATATACCTTTGGATGACTGCTAAATGGCAATCTGGGCTCTGGGCCACACTTCGCATTCCCAGGCTGATAAGGAGTTATCATGTGGGCTGGATGATACACCCTTCTGCTTTAATGTAGTCAAATAGAGGCCCACTATCATCCCTGTTCGTAAACACGCTGTACCTGTGTATCTTCCCAACAACACGACCAAGGTAAGTCAATGGGCAATTCATAGTCATAAATCATATCTAGTTCGGGAACCCTGACATCGATTAAGCAAATAAAGTAGCCATTAGCATTACTTTGTTTTGCCCTTCATTCTTTAAGTAGAAAGCGAACCGTGTCCATTTCATTTTCTCGAAGGCTTCAAACCCCCAAAAATTCCCCATGTGCTAGTCAAAATGTCATTTCCTGCCGAGTCTCTTGCAGTCTCCATTGAGGTAGATGAGATAAGCAAGCAGAAGACAAAAGCCTTGGGGAAGAAACGATTTCAGTGTCGGTTTTGTCGGAGACTTTTCGCTCGCCACGAACATCTCCAACGTCATGAGCGACTACGTATGCACCGAATACTAACTCTTTTGAGGCTGCTTACTGAATGTGTGACCGCCAGATACCAAGGAGAAGCCCTTCCAATGTCTCAAATGCCCTCGGGCGTTCAATAGAAGGTAAATTTCCCCACGGTATGGTAGTCTTCAAGCGTTGAGACTGTGTACAGTGACCTCCTCTCGCGGCATGATGGACTGTCGCATAGAGAGACCTCTGTCAATGGCTCAGCACCCAATAAGCGCGCAGTTGGAAAATCTCCATATTCGCCGGATGCGAGCCAGAGGGATCAACCGTTTGAAGGCACCAATACGCCCATAAGAACGTCTTCTCTAAATTCAGCAGATCTAGATGAGGGTTACTTGCAGGACCGCTCACCACAGCTAGACCATGATGGTATGTTGACACTCCTGCTCGCCAGCAATCAGGAACTCTCGACAACAACAGCTCAAAATATACCAAATATGATCAATACGGTTGATGTTCTCATGCAAGGGTCGAGTCATACACAAACAGCAATGCAAGATGTCAGTTCGTCAATCAACCCAGCGGAGCCGCAAGCTCTAGTGCCAGAACAAGATCTAGATCCCCAACAATTTGATTACAACAACCCGTTCTACGATTTCGTATCATTCATAGACAGCGTTGGAATTCCTGAGCAGCCTATCCCCTTTTTCTCGCCAGACCCATCATTGGACTTTCCACGGACACCTTGGCAACCAATCTCACAAGAGAACAGTTTTATAGCAGCTGAGAAACCTGCGACAGCCACCGAAGAGACAACCTCATTCTCCCGGTTTGGCTCTCGATTGCCATCGCTACAACCAGAACAGGAACCGGAAAAGCCACGTCGGCAACAGTTTAGACCTCATGCCCTATGGGATGTCTCCGTACTTGATCGGGACAAACTTCTCAGCGAGCTCGAAGAATTCAAGTCAGTGGTCCCTTCGGATTTTGTGCTTCCTTCGCGACACGCGCTCTCTCGTTATCTATTAGGCTATGTTAGAGATTTTCACGATTACCTGCCATTCTTACATATTCCAACGCTCTCAATTGGACATTCTCCGCCGGAACTTGTCCTTGCTATTGCTGCTTTGGGTAGTCGATACTGCTTTGAAGCGGCCCAAGGGGACCAACTCTTCCACGTCAGCAAGGCGGTGGCCATGGAGCAAATTCGCCGGCGCGATGAGCTGTTGATGGCAAAGCTTTCCGAATCAGAAGAAAAGCGCTCCATCCACAGAAACAGTATCAGCCCTGGACACAGTTCATGGCGTCAATACTCGGACACGATGAACGATACTCCGGGGACCTCCCCATCTGCAGATCGGGTCTCCAGATGCAGAGGCTCAACTGAAACGGCGCAAGCTTTGCTACTTCTTATGGCTATTGCATCATGGGGCAGGAATAAGATTATGTTCAGAGAAGGTCTGGGCATTCGAAGCGTCCTTGCGACACTCATTCGCCAAGATGTGTTCTCAGATTCAGAGGTTCCGGAGGACATATCCTGGGAGGACTGGATCAACATGGAAGGCGCCAAAAGAACCAAGTTCATGGTCTTTTGCAATTTCAATTTTCATTGCATCGTCTTCAACATCCCACCATCGATTCTCAGTTCGGAGCTCAACATGCATTTGCCCTGTTCCGAATCCGAGTGGAATGCAAAGACAGCTTCTGATTGGCGCGAATTGCGCCAGGCTTCCAGACCAGAGCCTATGTTTCACGACAGTCTTTCACGAATGTTCTCCAATAAGACTAATGGCGGTGGCTATTCGTCTCTAGGCAGCTACATCCTCGTCCACGCTCTGATTCAACATATCTATCTCTTACGCCAGCTGACCAGATTCAAACCTGAATCCAATGGGACCCTCCCCAGCAGCGAAATTACAGCATTAGAGCAGGCTCTGAAGAACTGGCAATGCGGCTGGGAGTCAAACCCTGAATCATCACTCGATCCTCAAGATCCCCATGGGCCCCTAGCCTTCAACTCAACCGCCCTGCTGCGAATGGCCTACATTCGACTCAGCTTTGATATTGGCCCGGGCCGCGCTCTAGACACCCAAGATGCCGTTCAGATCGCACGAGCTATCCGGCAGAGTCCACCCATCCAACGAAGCCGGAAGGTGACCCGGGCGGTTCTGCACGCGGCGCATGCTCTAAGCATTCCTATCAAACTGGGAGTGAGTTTGGTTGCACGGAATCAACTCTTCATGCGTTCTATTCAGCACTCGCTTTGCTCTCTCGAATGCGCATTCTTGCTCAGCAAATGGCTAGATGCTGTCACGATACAGCCTCTCGACCCACCACTCAGCGAGGACGAGCGCAAATTGCTAGCATTTGTGACAAGCTTGTTGAACGAGACCGAATTTGCTGGTCCTGCTGCGACTGCTACTCGAGGGTTTGAGGAAGCTAGCAAGAAGTTGAGCGCCAGTGTGGTGAGGGTGTGGGCAAAGCTGTTCAAATCTGATTCTGGTCAGAGTATCTGGGATATTGTCGATGTGATTGGCAGGGCGTTGGATGTCTATGCAGACATGCTGGATGCAGGTTCTCAAGGCGACATGTGACATTATCAAGCAGTCTCGATAGCAGTATCTGCGATTTCTCAAAGAACTGTTGTGGTTCGCCTTTCTAATGGCAGAATCCACAGTCTTCTACGTTGTAAAAAGATGCACAACTGTCTATTAAGATTCAAAGTGCCATATCTACTACCAGCTTTCCACCCAGACCTTTATGATATTCCTCTACTAAATCATTAAGCTTGGCTAGAGGATATGTCTTGGTAACCGCGCGGACGCCATGTTCAGCCGCAAATCTCAGCATCTCCCGCATGTTCGACTGCCTTCCAGGTAATATTCCCACAAGCTGGATTTGTCTGAAAACCATGTCGCGAGCAGAGAAGTTGAAACCCTGCGCAGGGAACGAAACCACTACACCGAGTCCGTGGTTCCTCAGTAATTGGAACCCATAGTCGAACGCCTTCTGGCTCTCCGGTAATATCAAAACAGCGTCCAGCCCCCTCTCAGCATCCGCTTTCCCCTCGCCTCCATGGATATGTGCAAGCACCTCCTCAGGCTGTGTAGCTCTAGCATCGTATATCGCAGCTCCCGTATTCAAATCCCTTGCAAGCCGCAACGTCGCGTCCTGATTATCAATACCAACGAGCTGATACCCCATCTTAACACCAAATTGCAACGCCAAATGTCCCAAACCCCCACCACACCCAATAACACCCACCCTCGCTCCAGCAGGCAAATCACATTTCTTAAAAGCCGAATAAGTCGTATACCCCGCACACATCAACGGCGCCGTATCCACAAACGACAACGGCTCCGGAATCGGCGCCACTTGTCTCGAATCCACGCACACAAATTCTTCAAACCCGCCATCCGCTGTAAGCCCCAAATTCCCCGCCTTGGGACAAAAAGCAGAATACCCTTCCTCCTCATCGCCATTATTCCTGCACTCCCAGCAACTTCCACACGGCCTGTACGCTCGACCGAATGATCCCACTCTCATTTCTAGCTGGATTCGGGAGGTGTCGACATCGGGGCCAAGGGCAACGACTGTGCCAGCGAATTCGTGGGAGCCGATGCGGGGGAGGTTTTGAGACATGAGGCCGGAGGCGAAGACGGCGTCTGTGTGGCAGAAACCGGCGGCGCCGACCCGGAGTAGGATGTCCTTTTGGGTGGGGATGGGGATAGGGATGTTCGAGAGGGTGTAGGGGGTGTTGAAAGCGTGGAGGACTTGAGCTTGCATCGTTGAGGGCAGCGGAATTGTGGACATTGTAGAGGTGGTGAGCTTGAGGACCAATTGGGAGGGGAGGGTCTTTGTGTTCTTGAGTTGGTAGTGTCGAAGCGTGGGAGGCAAGGAGTCTCGAGCCTAGTCATTCGCTGCGCTGCTGTATCAATGACAATTTTCCATCTCCAACTTACCTGAGAAGAAAAGAGATACTATGAAACAGTAAAGGCCAATATTGACTGCTTCGCTCGCAGCTTTTTCGTTCTCCTCCAGCTTCTTCCTACGAGTTATGAACAGATACCTCGGTGTATCCTGAACCTTCGGGGGTGCGCGGCATTGCATACATCGTTTTGGAGAAGTCGCGTATATTTTGGAGATATCTCCAACATGCCAAGATTTCCTCATTATGAATGGAGCATGCTGGGGGGATTGCCTCAAGGTTTTGGATGCACAAACTTATGTTAATTATCGAGCAATGTGACTTCCTTGAAATCGTTTCGTTCGTCCCATCAGTAACGGCCTATCCCTTCATTGATCCGCTGCGTATCGAATAAAGCTTTCTTACCTAGGAACTTTTGCTGATATTACCGTAGCCATGTCACTTTTGAGTAAGTGAAAGGGGAAAATAACTAACTCGGTATGATTTGACTAACATTTGACAGTTTTCATACTTGCAGGTGTAGTAGGAATAATCTTGCTGCAACCTTTTATCGCCTATGCCCGCGACCCACATAGACTTCGTCGTTTCACATCCGCATCATCACTAGCAGCTCTCACCCCGTTATGGCTCATGTACCACAATTACTTCGGGAAAAGGTACATCGCGGTAGATAAAGCCCATAAAAAACTCGGTCCCATCGTGCGCATAGCGCCCAACCACATTTCTTTCTCCGACCCTGCAGCATACAAAGAGATATATGGGCACAGCACACCCGCAATCAAGGATGAGTGGTACGACAATCTCGCAGCCGGCAACCCTTCGATGGCCACTGCAACAGATAAAACGGTGCATTCGCAGAAGCGCAGAAATCTTTCGAATGTCTTTTCTCCCAAAGAAGTGGTCGTGATGGAGCCACGAATCAATATACTAACCCACAAACTGCTCCATGCACTAAAAAAGAAGTCGCAAGGAGAGATGCTCTCGAGCGCTGATAAATATGCCGTTGTTAACGGAGCATTCGATCTGCGCCCCTGGATCAACATGTTTTCGTTCGACGCCATGGGTAGTATGTGCTGGTCCTCAGATTTCGGCTTCCTAGAAAAGGGAGGCGACAGCTGCTTTGCGCGCACAGCAGAAGGCGCTGTCATACCTGTCCACGCGATGGAAACATTTCATGTCGGAGTCGCCTTCACAACACTGCTCGCACACCTACCTCTACAATGGTACAAACTTGGTAGACGGATTTTCAAGAAGACCTGGTCCGGCCAGTGCGCTGAAAATTTCGGGTCCATGACACGCTTCAAGGTTATGGAACGGATGAGCACTCCACCAGCAGGACGCGATCTGTTCTCACATTTTCCCATCCAAGCGACCGAGAAACGACCAGTTCCGATGAAATTGCCTGAGATCATCGTGGAGAACCAAGTCATGCTTAGTGCGGGTAGTGACACCACGCAGTCGGCTCTCACATATACCATGTTCCTCCTTGCAGCCAATCCGGAGAAGCAACGTGCACTTCGCGAGATACTAGAAAGTACACTGCCCGCCGAGGAAGTGAAGGGCCTTGTTGCTTCCTATAACTCCTTGAAGAACATCCCGTACCTCAAAGCCTGCATTGATGAATCAATGCGTCTCTACGCACCCATCGGCTTTGGCCTTCCACGCCGCACCTTAGGAGAAGGGGCCACAATAGCAGGCCACCACATCCCAGGTGGAGTGACGATATCAGCTCCGGTCTATACGATCCAGCGGAACGAGAAGCTATTCCACGACGCATCGAAATACATTCCAGAGCGCTGGTTGCCGGAAGATTCAGATACGACAGAGGAGGAGAGGAGGAACCTGAAAGACTACTATCTCCCTTTCAGTCTTGGAGGGAGAGCATGTATTGGCAGGAACTTGGCGTACATGCAGATGAGTCTCGTCGTGTCTGCTATGGTGATGGCTTTTGATTGGGAATTGGCTAAGCCAGGATTTGAGATTGTGCCGAAGGAGAAGTTCATCTTCAACTCGGGCCCATTGCCGGTGAAGGCCAGGCCTCGAGTTGAGATAGTTTAGGTATTTTAGTATGAAAGTCATGAGTATCATCTCGAATGGGTAGCATTTTAAAATACAAGCAATTCAGGAATGTAGTCTTGTATTTGGTTCGTGTAAGATTGGTTCGAGACTAGAATGAGCTTGTTTATTAGCAGACTGGCACTTATTGAACGTTTTGCTTGCTCTTCATTCAAAGAGGCGCATTCCGGGAACATGAGTATAGGCGCAAGGAGACGCAAGGCAGGAGTTGAGTGCCGAGCGTATCGAAAATTTTCCCTAGAAGTTGTCATATGGGATTTTATATTCACAGCCTGTCGGATCCGTATATAGTATTCAACTTTAGTCTGCCACGAGGAACAAAGCAAGATGATTCATCTAGCCCGTTGAATCCACAAGCCCGCCATCGACTATGATCTCCTGACCTGTAATATATCTCGCCTCATCACTGGCTAGGAATAGAGCTGCATGAGCAACGTCCCAAGCATCACCCCTGAGGCTAGTCAATTCTCTTTCTTCGTGAAGCTTACTGAAATGCAGAATGAAACTCACATAGTCCCTGCAGGAACCTGCGCGTCCCGTTTCTTGCAAAAAGCTTCGTAGTCACCCTCAGCATACTTATCTGCAAGAACCTTGACTAAAGGAGTATTAATTAGCCCCGGCACGACTGTGTTGAGCCTCACGCCCTTCCTCGCATATATCACAGCGGTAGTCTTCGTAAATTGGATGACCGCCGCTTTCGTAGCTGCGTACGCTACTTGCGGCTTTCCGATATACCTCAGCCCGGCTACAGACGAGATGTTCACTACCACACCACCCTTGTCTTGTTTCTCCATTATAGGCAACACAAGATGGCAGAAAAGGTAGACGCTTTTCAGATTAATGTCCGTTTGTGCATCCCATACTTCTTCGCTCATTTCTGCTGGGCCGCCGGGCTCGCTACGTGATTATCTCTAGTCAGTGTGGTTCCCTTAGATCAGAACAAGGGCTGTGGTGTTGATAGCGAAGAAGAACAGAGTTTGCTACTCCTAGTGACTTGTAGCCGGAGCTGCTATGATTTTGGAAGGAAAAGCTCTGAATTGGTGCAGAAGCAGTCTGATGCCGAGCATGTTTATGGTGCATCTCGAATCACAATACCCTTCAGCAGTCCAACGGATTTGGAAGCGACCAGAGTGACATACGAGCGTCCTACATTATTTACCAGGATATCTATCCGGCCGTGTTGGTCCATGCAGGCGTCCACAACTGAACGTACAGAGGCTGAAGAGGTAGCATCTCCATGCATGGCAGTGACCGTGTTAGCCTCGTTCTCGGCCTGTATGGAAGAGGCGGCGCGTTCAGCGGCGGGTAGAGAGATGTCACAGCCAAAGATTGTCGCACCCTGACGGGCAAAAAGAGTTGCAATCGTCGTCCCATTGCCCCATCCTGCGGGAGTTCCTTAGCTCATGTTACATTACCAGTAGAGCATAGTGCAGAGCAACCTTCAGAGACACATCCAATACCACTAACTAGTACCACTTTGCCCGTAAGATCATGGAGAGTCATCGTTCCAGCGTTGGGAATCGGAGCATACAATAATAGTAGAGCGTGATGACTGAAAATAATGTGTAAATGTGGCAATTGTGCAGGTCCGTGCAGCATCAAATCCTCAAGAAGGGGAAATGAAGCAGAAAAGTTGTCCAACCACGTCACTAGGCGGGAATTGCCCCGCTCGCGTTCCTTATTCGGCAGATCAAGGACGGTCGCGACCGTATAAAGAGATTGTATTCTAACCCAATATGTGGACTCATCGACGCTCTGTCCAGAGTGTTCCAGTTGTGCAGGTAGGCAATAACCGGATCTCTTCACTCTTTCATATGACCTATTTCCCGTGTTCAGTTTGGTTCAGCCGCCTGGGTTGAGAAGCATTCCCAGCATTCCTTCGGTTTGCCACGCCTGCTGTGACCGTTCGACTTCCATGCGTACGTATCGGTGCAGTCGAGCCATGAGCCGATCAATTTGAGGGGACTCTCCCATGTGCGAAGAGTACATATCGAGGATAAGCATGCCAATATCGACGCAGAGGTTGACATATCGTGGATTGGTGATGTGCACGCAGACCCATTTGAATATTGGTTGGAGAGAGACATCGTCCCGGCCGGATAGTGCGGTACGCATAGCAGAGCGGTGACGGAGAGCTGTTAATAAAGTCACCACGTTGGGCAGGTTGTGCCCTTCCAGGACCTCATCCAGAGCGGCCCCGTATGTGCCCTTTCGTAGCAGATTCTCCCAGGATTTTGGCTTGTAATTGCCTTTGGTCCTACCTTCGATAACAATATCTGCACCTTCGCCAGTAAAGTCTTGTCCTCTTAGACGTTTCTCCCACCCTTTTGGCCTCTTTTTGGCTCTTTTGCGGTCAAGCTCCTCAATATTGCCTTCAATCAACGCTTGCATCTCTTTCTGCCGTTCCCTCTCTTTAACCTTCTGCTGTCCTGATAGGCGTGTCTTGATGGAGAGACTGCCCGATTGCATACCTACCACCAAGTGGCGATCTTCTCTCGTCGTACCAGACCCGACAACACACAAGGTAAGGATTGGAGACGGATACTTGGATCCAGCGACCACGTTCCAGGCAGTAGTCTCAAATACTTTAAGATGTCCGTCTAGTCCGCCGCTGACTAGCCTCGTGTTATTTGAGGCCAAATACAAAGAAGTGACAGTCTTCTGGTGGTTCTTCAACAGCTGCAGAGGTCGGGCTGCGACTAGATCCAGCACTGAAATTTGATTATCTGCAGCCGCGAGGACAGTGGTACCGGAGGGCATTGGCAATACATCTTCAACAGGCGCTGCATGTTTGAACGTCATTACTGCATTCAGTGGGGTCCTAGGATCCCACAGTTTGACAGTCTGGTCATAGCTCCCTGAAACCAGTAAATTGGAAGCCTGGCCGGGCATGAAAGCCCCACTCCTGATGTAGTCCTGGTGTCCGACAAAGGTCACCATGCTCTCCTGGCTTGGAAGATCCCATAATCTGATTGTCCGGTCGTCGCTCGCGCTCATCAGTGTTGTCGGCTCGGTAGGTGAAAATTTAGTTGCCCATACTGGCTGCTTGTGCTCTTTCCACGTCTTTAAGATAGCCCTAGAGTTGACATCAAAGACTTGGATTGCTCCGCTCTCGTCTCCAGCAACCATGACCCGACCATCACGTCTGATCTCCGCGCCATGGGCAATATCGTCGAAACGAGAGATTGTCTTAACAAGTTTCCGAGTCCGAATCGAGAATATTTGGACACGTGTCCCAGTGGTGACAGCAAAGTGATCGGAACTTTGTGCGATTGCATTCGAAGGGGGTAGAGGATTGGAGATGTGGGTAATTGGACTTTTTGCCGGTGAAGGGACTAGTAGTTGCGACTTGAAGGTGCGCCAGTACGTTTGCTCTGGTGTTAGAGGTGAAGGGCCCGAGGGTAATTTCACAGGCTGAATGGCGAGAACTGGAGCTGACATTTTCTTTTCTCAACCTGACATGCGAAGCGTTGAAGGTTGAGAGTTGCCAGCAAAGCTCAGTCATGATGATTTCGTGCGCTCGAGAATTTGAAACAATGGTAAGGCTGAAAACCGCTAGCTGTTTTGATACTAGAAGAGATCACCCGCTTAAGGTACCTTACTGTACAGCATTGTAGGGCTGAATCTGAAGCTGGCGGCGCCGGCCCTAAATACACCCTAAAGATGCGATGTTTTAGGGGCCCTTGGTCGCCTAAGGTGACCAGATTTGAAGGATTGGGGGGTTCATTTCAGGGTCCGCTTGGGTGATTTGTCCTACTTTAGGTCTAGTATTTAATAAAAATCCTCGGGCCAGCCATTGCTGGGTTCTTAGGGCAACCTCGGCCCGGGCGCATCACCTTAGGGGTCCAATTCGGGGAGGACCGAGGATTTTTATTAAATACTAAACCGAAAGTAATGGATGTCAACTCCCCGCTTCCGCTCGCTTAGGTAGGTATCACTAGGTTGAGGTAACATTGGCAGGGGCTCTTGGCAATTCGGAAGCTGAAAGATTCTCTGGGTGAGCGTTGCAGCTCTTGTTGAAGCGTGTCCCTTATTGTCCATGCATAGTCACGGTCCCATTCCTGTCTCACCTCCGCAGCCTTCTCCATTCAAAACGGCATGTCCAGATCGCATATAGAGCAACAAGGCTTGTTACAACCCGAATCCTTTGACCTCGATGACCTTGACTCCTCTGAACTTGCTCATCAAAACGGGCACGCAAGATATCCAGGAAAAGAACATTCTCGTTTGCGAAAGACCTTCATTTCTTCATGGCTGAGACCTCGTTATGTTGTGATCGCGCTGGCTACCGTTGCGGCGCTGCTACTTATTGGTGTTGGAATAAACCGAGGGAGAGGGTTCAGACTTACCAAAGATCCACCATATCTACCGCCTCCAAGGGCGCCCGATAACCCCAGCAAGCAATGGGCTAAGCCTGCCGAATTCAAGATCGTTGGGTTGATATTCTTCGGGCGGCCATCTCTTGTTGCTATACTGGACTGCTATTTGAAACGGAATCTTGTATCCAATGGAGGATGGCTAGATGAGGTCCATTTCGTGGTGAACACGAAGAAAGAGGAGGACATCAAATATTTGGAGGAATTAATAAAGACGAGCGACTTGTATAAGATGATTACTATACCGTCACTCGGATACAACGAGGTCTGGGGAAATGCTGTGGAAAGAAACGTTATGTACATAAAAATTGACGACGACATTGTACGTGCGCTCAAGATCAGACCTGTGGTACGGACTAACAATATTTAAAATAGGTATACTTTAATGATGAAGCTATAGCTGACATAGTCTACACGAAGATACACCACCCAAACTCTCTTGACATCGTGGCCAACCTGATTAACAGCCCCGAAACAGGCTGGCTTCACTACCGACTGGGCGCCATACACTCCTACATGCCCGAAATGCAACCTCCTCAAAATCCTAGCCCCGATTCGAAAGGACCAACTGCATGGCGCGCATCAGCGCTACCGGAATATAAGGGCGACATGGAATTTCCTGTTAGAGGAATCCATAACGGCAAGGAAGACGATGGTAGTACTCTTGAAATAGGGTCACCCGGGGGGCCTCCGTTCAAGGGCCATCGCTGGCTGCCGCTTCCAGAGAATGAAAAGAATCTTTGGCGGACGCCGATGTTCGAGTCAAAATACGATCCGGATGGTCCAGATTGGGGAAGTTGGTCGCTTGGTGCGCAGGCGCATTACTCTTTCCTTGAGAACCTCGAAAATGAAAATCTGGAACTGTATCATTACGGGCATGGCATTGACGATGAAAGAGAAGGTATCTGGGATATGGCATATGAGCGAATGAACATAAATTTCATGGCGATCTGGGGACAAGATGTGCTGGACAATTTACCGTTTGAAACACGGGATGATGAGCTTGAATTGAGTGTGACAGTCAACAAGAAGTTAAGGAGACGTGAGTTTTGCGATTTCAATCCCGGGTTTGGACAGAATTCAGTGCTGATAATGCTATCGATAGCCTTACTTGTCAATACTCACGCCATCGCAGCACATTTCAGCTTCCGATCACAGCACGAAATGTTCGATACGGACTTGCTGGATCGGTATCGCGCGTACGCGAACGAAAATATCTGTACCAAAGACAATCAGATTAAGAGCCCTTAGAGAAGGAGACATCCCTGAGGTTGCCGTCGGACTACTTACCGGCCTATTGATTGCCAGCGGAAGAAGAGGAGGCCATTTCAGAGACGACTACTTGATTTGTCAAGTCATCGAGTTGACCACTCGTTTCTAACTTCGACGAAGTATCTGTTACCACTTCCTCCTTCGAGACAGAACTTAGACTCCAGGCACATAGCCACCCACCTAGCGTTTGGTAAAGTCCAGTGCTAAGATCGCAAGCCACCGGATCAGACGTGTCGTTGTCCTCAAAACCAATATCGCGGGACAGGCACTAAGACCGCCTTGGGCTGTGCCAACTTCAGGCCAAACCCTGCGCTACACTACATAGCCCACACCAGCCATAGGAATACTAATCACTAGAACCTTGGAGGGTAGGAGGAGAGTGCATAAGCCTGACCATACTGTTTTCGTGGTTCTGTTAAGCGCATGTCTACTTTTAGCGTTTACCTGATACCCATGCATCCAACAACCCTCTTCTCCGCGCCCAAGCCTCAAGCCCAGCAATATGATAAAAAAGCCCCCCCCTTTCCTCGTTCGCATCAGTACATAAAGGTCAGTGACACATCCAACTAGCGTCCCACCACGACAAGAGCAGCAAGATTCCCATTGCCATCCCTCAGAATATATGGTTTTTGATGTAATTAGTGGGCACAACCCCGTGGGCGGCCTTTCAGCGATCAAATTGAAAAGATCACAGAGACTATATCTCATCTTAGCTAAGATGGCAAGAGTGCTTTGTGGGAGAAAAGAAAGATCTTGGCGGGTCGCGGGCAGGAGAGGAGTGGGTGCCTGGTTAGTGGTGTGGGAAGGTGATAGTCGGGTGGGCGAGTCCGTTGGGAGAGGTTTTAAGTCCTTGGCAGGAATTTGAGTGATTTAGCGGTTTGATCGAAGTGGGCTGTAAGCAATTGTTTAATTCCATCTGTATGTAAGGTAGTCTTTCTAGCGAAAAGGCAGGGTACATAATTCAAATCCTTTCTCTCCTGCATAATTGAGAGCAACAGTCATACCTACGGTAGCCATGATAGCTTCTGACGGATGCAACACCCAGGGTCATTTAGAATGGTCAACGACTATGTTACACACGAGCACACCCACATTTCTTGGTACTAATCATCTTCAACACCACGTTCCTTGTCTTCATCGCGTCCTCAAGAATCCGAGGCCTGTATCGCCTACCATCTTCTTGCTATAGAATATCTCAATCTACCTCTCCGATGACTCGCCCCCTTCATATTCTCATCAAGAAACTCTTTCTTCAAGGCACTGATCTGATATTCGTAGCTCATCTGTTCTTAGCTATAACAGCGTGCTATGTAAAGTGATAAAGTTGGTAAATACAAGTATTGAAGTCGGAGATGAGGGAAAGGAATGGAATACATTTCGTACAATAGACCACGCACAAACTCGGACATCAGGATTGCTCCCATTATTACCGCTGTTCAAAGAGCGAACCGCAAACAAGAAGAGAAATAGCTCAATACATACACTTCAGACCTCTGCGAGTCCAGCTTACTGCTCCTGTTTTCGCGGTAATTGCTCCGTCTTCTTCCTCTAATCAACTAAAAAGTCTTGCCAAAAAATTCTTTGGTCCATCCTTCGACCTTGACCCCCCACTTCCCCCTCCCGAACTCTTCCTTTCAACCCTATAAACTCTCTCCCTCTCCCGCTTCATCTCCCTCGCCTTCCTGGCTGCCGCTTCCGCCTCCTCTAACTCTTTCCTTTTCCTCCTCAACTCCCTCCTCGCTTCCGCTTCAGCCTCATCCAACTCTTTCCTCTTCCTCCTTCGTTCCCTCCTCGCCTCATCATCCTCCAAATCCTTATGAGGTCTCCGATCCGCACTTCGGGCTTTCGTCTGCGCCTCTTGTCGACTGCTCGTTGCTGTGCTGGCGGTGGTGGATGCGCGGGCCCGGCCGGAAGAGCGACCTGAGGAGCGAGACTTAGAGGTTGAAGATTTGTCGTTGACGCGAAGGAGGAGGCCTGTGTCGCTTTCGGCACGGGGGATGACATCGAGGATCCTGGGGCGGAAGACGGAGGGCTTTTTCTCTGGCTCCTTTTCCTTTTCTTTTTCTCTGCGGCTGGATCTGCGATCTGACTTGGGACGCTCGGTGATTATGCTTCTCTCGCTCGTTCTGGAACTAGTATGGGGTCTGCTCTGCTTCTTTTCCTTGGCTTCTTTAAGGATCTGAGTGACATCACCTGATTTTGCTGTTGAAGCGCTGACATCGCTTTCACGGCGTTTGCGGGAGGTGTCGACGCTGGCCTTCGATGATGTTTTACTATGACGACGTTCACGTTCCCATCCTTTTGATTGACGATGGCGTCTGGATGAGGTCGGAGATGGAGGCGGTTCGAGTGGGGCTACATCGCCGGCTGGCTCCTCAGCAATAGCTTCTTCAGTTGCTGCAGGAGCATCAATGATTGGGTCAGCTGCAGCTTCAGGGGTTGGTTCAGCTAGTGGATCTGCCGCTGCCTCCGCTTCAGGCTCCGCAGGAGGTTCTGCTGCTACTTCTGGAGTAGGTTCCGCAGGGACATCTGCAGGGTTTTCTGCTGCAGCCTCGAGGGCCGGTTCGGCTACTGGCACGGCAGCCACTTCCTCGGCAGCCACTTCCTCAGCAGCCTCTGGCGACGCTGCTCCTGCAGTGTCTGCGGCGATCTCCTCGGTGCTTGCCGGAGGTTCTTCCGCTACCGCCTCTGGCGCTTTCTCTTCGATAGCAGGGGAAGCTTCTTCTACTGGTGCTGGTGGAGGCTCTTCGGTGGCCGTAGGAGCCTCTTCCTCTTTCTGTTCTAGCGCTGGCTCTTCGGTGGCCGTAGGAGCCTCTTCCTCTTTCTGTTCTAGCACTGGCTCTTCGGTAGCTGGGGAAGCCTGCTCTTCGGGTGGGGCAGGGGCAGGCTCTGCGGCGGCAGAGGGAGCTTCATCGACTGATGCTGCTGAAGGCGCTTCTGTGGCTTCGGAAGCTTCTTCCACCGCTGGTTCCGGTGCTGACTCCTCGACGGCCACTGGAGAAGACTCTGCTGGTGGCTCTGGTGCTGTTTCCTCAGCTGCTGGGGCCTGCTCCAACGGTGTTGCTCCGGAGGGCTCGTCTGGGGTAGGTTCTACCGCGGACTCTTCGTTGGCGGGTGGGCTTGATTCTGCTGTAGCTCCTTCGCTCGCTGACGTGTTTGATTCTACAGGTAGGCCTGGCTCAATGGGCTGCTTATGGGATATTTCCTCTGTAGTGGGGGGAGCGTCGCCATCGCCAGCTTCTTTTGGAAGTTCATCACTGGTCTCTGTAGCTGGCGCCGATTCTGCAGGCGCAGGTGCTTCGGCTGCCGCCGCGGGAGCGTCTTTATCGTCTGACTCACCCAATATTTGCTGTGCGGGTTCGCCAACTGGTACTTCTTTGTTTTCCACAGGTGCAGCTTCATCTAAAGCGACTTCCTCGCTTGCAGGCTTGTCTTCTGCGGGTGCTTCCTCGATGGCTGCTGCTTCAGCTGCAGGTTCCTCAGGAGCTGCGGGCTGTGGATCTTCGGCGGGCTTTTCTGGCGCTTCCTCTTTCTTGGACTCTGCGGGCTCTTCTGAGCTAGGGGCCTCATCTACTACTGGCTCTGCTGCTGGAGCCTCTTTTGGGGTCTCGTCGGCTGGTGGCACTTCTGGCGATGCATCTTCGGTTGCTGGAGGGTCAGCCGCTGCAGCTACCTCGGATGGTGGATCTGCTGATGACTCTTCCGGTGCTAGAGTGTCTGTTGGTGGAGTAGAAACATCTTGGGCTGGCTCGGTTGGTGCAGGCTCTTCTGCTTTAGCCTCAGCTGGCGCAGATTCATCTTGCGCAGGTTCCGCTGACGTAGGCTCTTCTGCTTTAGTTTCAGCTGGTGCTGCAGATTCTTCTGGTATAGGTTCCGCTGGCGCAGGCTCTTCTGACTCAGCTGGTGCTGCAGGCTCATTTGCTATAGACTCTACGGGTGCAGGCTCATCTGCTTTAGTTTCAACTGGTGCAGCAGATTCTTCTGGTGTAGATTCCGCGGGTGCAGGCTCGTCTGCTTTAGTCTCAACTGGTGAAGTAGATTCTTCTAGTGTAGGTTCCGCTGACGCAGTCTCTTCTGCTTGAGTTTCAGCTGGTGCGGCAGGTTCCTCTGGTATAGATTCCGCTGGCGCAGTCTCCTCTGCTTGGGTTTCAGCTGGTGCGGCAGGTTCATCTGGTATAGATTCCGCTGGCGCAGTCTCTTCTGCTTGAGTTTCAGCTGGTGCGGCAGGCTCCTCTGATATAGATTCCGCTGGCGCAGTCGCTTCTGCTTGAGTTTCAGCTGGCGCTGCAGAAGCTTCTGGTATGGATTCCGCTGGCGCAGTCTCTTCTGCTTGAGATTCAGCTGGCGCTGCAGAATCTTCTGGTGTAGACTCCGCTGGCGCAGTCTCTTCTGCTTGAGTTTCAGCAGGTGCCGAATCTTCGGGTGTGGGCTCCGAGGCTGGAGTTGCTTCTGGAGCGGGCTCCGCCGGCGGTTCCTGCACGGCTTCGGCAGGGGCGGCTTCAGGCTCCGTGGGCGTAGGTCCTTCTGCTGCTGGCTCCGTGGGTGCTGGTTCTACAGGCGACTCCGCTTGAGGCGGATCAGTATGACCTTTCTTCGACTTCTTAGACTTCTCGTTCTTTTTCTCGTGTTTTTCCTTCTTGTCCTTCTTTTCGTGCTTCTCTTTCTTCTCACTCTTCTCCTTCTTCTCGCTCTTTTCCTTATCAGCCTTGTCCTTCTTTTTGGCTAAGACAGCATGCTTCGATTTAGATAACCTTGACTTCTTCTCTCTAGGCTTCCCATCTGTGGGGACTTCGGGAGCCGGAGGCGGTATTTCGTCAGAAGGTGCTGCATCCGCAGGTGCTTCTGGTTCCATTGCAGGCGCTTCTGGTTCCGCTGGAGGTGCTTCTGGTTCCGCTGCAGGCTCTGCTGGTTCCGCTGCAGGCTCTTCCGGGGCCGGAGCTGGAGCCTCAGCTTCTGGCTCTGCTACGGGTTCCTCGGGAGCTGCTGGTGCTGGTTGAGACTCTGGCTCTACCGCAGCTTCCTCTGGCTCTGGAGGATCGGTGTCTCCTTTTGGGGCCTCTTGACTCTCTTCGGCAGCTTCACCTTCAGGAGCGGCCAGATTCGCCTCTGGGGAATCGGCGGACTCGTTAGCCTCCTCTGGGGGAGGTGCACCTCCCGAACCATCTTCAGCTGGGGCATCCTCATCGGCTACAGGGACACCTCCCTCAGCATTTTCCTCACCCGAGGGCTCTTCTGGCGGGTCAGTCACGTCTTCCGCTTTGTCCTCTTTTGGTTCCATCAGCAACGCTGGCTACGGCACACAACAAAGATTTACTCACCAGGTTCCTCCGGTGCGGGTTCTTCCAGTGGAGGTGCCTCGGCTTCAGGTTGGCCATCTCCATTGTCTGGAGGGGTTTCTTCTGGCGGATCTTCCGGAGGGAGGTACGGATTTCGTGGTGGAGTGAGCACAGGTGGTGTAGGTGGGGCGAACACCGGCACGGTCGAGTAGCGAGGGGCATGTGGAGTGTGCCAGGCCCATGCTTTTGCCTGGCCGTATCTTGGCAATTGAGCCTGGTGATACATTCTCTGGGCTATCTTCAAGTGTCTTGTGTTGTTTCCTTACAATTGAGATTCTGGAGGAAAATGTTGTAGGGATGAGGCAATAAATGTAAATCTTTCTATGACTGAGCCATAACGCTCTTCTCTATTAAGAAACTGCAGTAGCCAATCGGACATTAGAGTCTAACGTGGGGTTGGGTCGAATGACCAGGAAAGATAATCACACAAATAGGAAAGGCGTTTGAAGCAATAATAAATCATGAGCACAATAGGCTCGGGATGCTGTAGTGGGAGGATTCCCAAATCAGTGAACGACGTGTGCTTTGAACCAACATTCGTATCACAGAGATGGAGAGTACCTAAAGGTATCGCGCACCCCCATCGCTTACAGGTAGAGTCTGCAGTTTCCGAGTCTTGCATCATCTGGAGCTTTCGATAAGCGTGGAGCGGCCAATTGGAGCCACGTCAAGAAGCAGTTTCACCAAAGAACGTAAAGAACGTAAGAGGCCGGCATGTGGGAGGTGTAGGCTAATAATGGTTTGGCAGACCAATGTTCGCATTGGCGGATGCATGATGAGGTACTCATATGAGTGGTGCCTCACTTTCTCACTTTCTCACCTTTCTTCAGTGGTCAGTGGTCGTAACCCCGTGGGGACTCCGGCCACCAGTAGGCCGCTTGATGCCCAACGCGCTCCTGTACCCCTGATTCGAGCATACACTAGACGCACAATACTAAGGAGACTACCCCCATGATGAGCTCGCATTAGAGGTGAACTTTCAATCGTATCTGCATTGCAGAGAAAAGGCGCATCGAATAGACGTCTGTATAGCCGAAAGAAAAGACCATAGAAAGGTGAGGCAATACTTTTTGCCCTCGGGTTTTCCAGGAACAGGAAGCGCCTGGGGCCTTTCCGGGTCCGCCCGCCCTGCGATACCGGCCTCCAGCGCCAAAGTCTTGGCATCTTCCATGCCCGAAACAGTCTTGCCAGGTACCTTGGGTACCTCCTTTAGGTACCTACCTAGGTACTCGCCTTACTCCGTTCCCCTTAGGACGTCTGCAACACCCAACCTGGCTTGTTTTGGTGCATAAGCACCTCGCCATCTCGTGCCTCTCCTCATCTCAATATTGGCGCTTAGATATCGAATCTTCCGCCTCAATTTCGTCACTTTGGAGCAATTGGTGGCTTCAAGCTCCAGGAGGGACCGTGAAACTTGCTCACCCACTGGTTGGAATCATGCTGGAAGAGTAACACCAGTAACACAGCCCAGGCATCAGTCTCATGACTCGCACCAGATAAGAACCCAAAATGGCACGTGAGGCAACTATCCATCGAGAAATCCTGATCACGCACCTGGACCGCTTGCTTTCTGCGCGGGCATATCCAAAGACCATATGTCCTTCAGAGGTGCCACGAGCATTGACTGTCACAGAGCTTAAGACCCTTGGAGTTTCCGACTGGAGGGACCTTATGCCTGAAGTCCGCGAAATGATTTGGGATCTACGTCAACGTGGTCAGGTTGACATCCTCCAAAAAGGATCGCTGGTACCTGATGACGTTGATTTGACAGACATCAAGGGTCCAATTCGAGCGAGAAAAATCCCATGCTGATCGATGAAGTACATCGGCATCGAGATTACCGCCGTTGTTCGCTATCGATCTTCAATGACAGGAATATGACGAGAGAAAGGGCGTGAGCTTTTTTGGAAAGAATATTGACATACTTGTCGTGTTCTTATCGACCAGCCTGATCTCAACCTCATGCAAAGATGTTACGTGCCCGCCTTAAACCTATTGGCACCGCCTCATTGCACCAATAGCTGTAGCTAGCATGGGATTGCAGCGGTGACGCCTTGCTCCGTCCGCTTCGGACTGTGCAAACCTTCGGTCTTGGGTGGAGTTTGTCTCAGTAGTATTACTACGACTCGTCGACCGCCAGACCAATCGAACAAATGTCTACTGAAAGGGAGGGATTGCAAGACCATAGGTCCGTAGAGTTATAACACTGATCGACACGACAAGTAGTTGAGCATGATTTACTCAATACTTCGAGATAATTCTCGAGCTGGGACGTCAGGTCTGAGGAATGACAGACGTAGTCTGAGAAGTAGAGCCAGGCTGAAATTCTTCCCCTTAGTAAAGAAAACACGGGACGTTCGCGGGTCAGGTCGGATTCCAATACTCGGATGACGTGGCATTGCGCAGTAACCAGATTTGAGTCAAGAGCAAGTATAGATCGATATTGATATCACTCTCAATATACTGACGGTGAATTACATTTTTCTCGTCATGCAGCCTTGCCTCAAAATTAGGCAGCAATGTCACGTGCCTCTGACTCAGACTGTGAGCATACCTTAGCCTCCGTTCTCCATGTTAAGCCATAGCCTCGCTAAAGGCGATGCATTTTGCTGTCCGTCCTTATAGCTAGCTTTACTACTTCCACCCTCAAAAAAAACAATTTTACTCACTTGAAGAATATCAGCGACAAATCCGCGATGGCAATATCATCTAGCTCCGGCGTGGATAATGGAAAGTTCCATGACTTCCTCTTACAGCCAACGGAAATTACTAAGGTTGTCATCGACTTTAAAAAAAACCGATCTACCAGAATACAAAGGCTTATACGCCACAGTGCTGGACAATGTCTTCACGGAGCAGGCATGCCAGACCTTAATCAACATGGCAGAGTCTACCACACGCGGCAAGTGGGAGGAAGCTATGGTGAATGTTGGCAATGGAATGGAAAGACCCATCAAAGAAATTCGTGACTGTGGCCGTATCATTTGGGATGACTTCGATATGGTTGCGACAATATGGGCGCGGATCAGGGACCAAGTGCCAGAAGTTCTAACATTGAAGGATCAGCAACTCATTACTGGCTATGGACCAGTGAGGCGGAATGAAACCTGGAAGATGTCCAGACTCAACGAACGAATGCGGTTTCTTAAATACCAAGAAGGTCAATATTTTAAACGTAAGTATATACAAGCCTTTCCATCACCACTGGAAAATATGAATCTGACCTGTGCTGTTCAAGCGCATGAGGATGGCTCCTATGTAACTCCTGATGGCAAAGAAATCTCGTTCTACACGCTCCATCTTTACCTCAATAGCAACCCAGGCGGCGGAGGAGCCACGACTTTCCACTCTGATTTCCTCGACCGCGAGGTTAATGTCGAACCGAAACCAGGTCGGGTGCTCATCTTCCAGCACCGTGGCCTCCTCCACTCAGGTGCAGATGTCACACGGGGGACAAAGTACACAATGCGTACAGATCTGATGTATAAGAAAGTAGATGAATGAGTAGATCGTACCCTTTCCCGCTATTCTATGCAATATATGCTACACATACGCCTCAGCTCGCTGTAATGCCTTACCACCTGTACTCATGCAATGCCGATTCCGATGCAAATATCTATCCAATATTCATAAATCCAACCCCGTTCGATTAATCACACCTCCCATCCGCCCAACCCGTCCTCCACCTCTCTTCCCACCTCTCACAATCAAACTCGCTCTTCCCCAACTTCCTATTAACCTCATTATGCGCCTCACACATCCATCTCCCCAACTCCCCTCTCCCCCGCACCCGGGGCTCATTCCCCTCCCTCTTCATCCACTGCTGGAAATCCTCAGCGCAGACCCAACACGGATAGAGCTTTGAAAAAAGGGACAGGAATTGCCGCATTTCAGTCTGTTGGGTAGGGCTTGCGGTTGGGGGGTAGGAAGCGGTGAGAGTGTGTAGGAAGGTCCAGGTGCTGCGGCCTAGGACTTCCACGTCGGGGGGGCAGTCATCTGGAAGTGTTGCTTGTGTCCCGGTGATGGTGGTAGAGGTGGTAGAGGAGGGGGTATTTTTCGTTTCCTTTTTGGTCATGGCGGCCCAGGAGGCGAAGGAGGTGCAGGAGCGGCAGCTATGTTCAGTTTATAGTCAGCATATGTTCTTGAGTGCATGTTTCCACTGGAAACTATGTTAGAGCTGGACATACGGTTTCCCATCGGGACCCAGGACTACGCCCTTGGGTATAGCTTTCTTCTGAGTTCCCGCTTTTGCTCCTTCAGCTAGCTCGGCTGTGGGCTGCTGGCCTTTCTTCTGTACATCGCTAAAGAATTTGTCCATGCCTCTTCTAGTGTACACCGGCAAAGACGTCGTGATGAGGCCTCATGTTTATAGATTTGTCATGGCAAAACCTCGGCACCAATTTGCGGACATGACGCACCCCCACCTCGTCAGTCAGGCGTCCAATAGAAACCTGCCATTGGTTGTGCATTATTACACCTGAGCATAGTATCGACTCCCTGAATCCTTGAATCCCTGAGTCATTCGTCCCCACTAACGTTGCGATTATAAATATGAACGCAGGAAGACTATCTGACATTGAAGGCTTCTAATACCCATCGTTGATCTTCAGTGAAGAACCTTCGCCAACTCGTTACTATGTATCCCCCTTCCTCCTTCCTAACCCTGCCGCTCGAGATCCGTCAACATGTTTACTCCTTCCTCGTCATCAAGAAATACCCCGAACTCTACCTCTGGAGCTGTTGGAAATACTCCGCATACTGCCTCTCCCGTACCTGCCGCCAGCTCTACAATGAAGTGCCTAACTACTACTACGGCAAGAGCGTCTTCCGGCTTTCTATCTTTGACTATGGATACCTACGAAGCGAACTGCCCACATGGTCCAAGAGAAGGACTGAATATATTGAGTTGAATTTGAAAATCAATCTCAAAAGAATGCAACACCTCCACTTAGAGATGGAACTTTACGATGACGGACTGTCTGATCTTCGGCAAGCGGAGCAACTAGAGTGGTTCTGCGGCGCTCTGATGCGCGCAAGGCAGGGGTCTGTGGAGACCTGCTGGTTGAAAAGTCTTGATATACCGGCCTTTGGACCGGGACCGTGGGGTGGGATTGGCAATTCCACAGCGCAGGGTACCGATGAGGAGATGGCACGGTATAAAGCCTTTTTACGGCCATTGATAGGGAGGATTGGGAAACTCACCATTCGCGGTCGGCAAGTGACGCTTGATGACGAGGACTTCAGAGTCGACAAGGGTAACCTTACCAGGATTGACGATTCCAATGGGATTTCAGGCCGTCAGTGTGGTTGAAACCTTGAAGTCGTAGACGTGATATCCTATAATGGTGAGGAAATTAGCCCTAGCCGTTCAATCCGAAGGTCCATGGAGACCTATTAGCACAAGAGTAGTATGTTGTTTTCATTGACTATCTTGCAATTGAAATGAAACTGTGAGATGAAAATGTCACGTTCGCGAACCCTACGGCAGGTATTTAGCGACCTCAATTAGGAGCGAAGAGCCATGGTCCTATTTTCAATTAGCCAGACTTTAAGAACCTGCCGTACGCTACCCGATTGATTATTTGGCTGTTATAAGAATATATTTTGGAGGTTAGGTAGGTAGTCCGCGATCTATAGAAGGGTTCACCCCCTTACTGTATAAACCCCCTTACTGTATAACCCTATAGGGCTGGACCTAAACGGACCCTGAACAACCCCCAAAGAACCTCTAAATCTCGTCGCCTAGGCGACGAGGATGGTCCCCAGAAAGTTCCCGCTTTAGGGAAGTTTCAGGGCCCGTTTTCGCCCGCTCTAGGTCCAGCCCTATAGGGTTATACAGTAAGGGGGTTTATACAGTAAGGGGGTGAACCCTTCTAGGGCTGACTTCCGCAAGCGCTAAGCGAGTCTTGGCACGCACACCCAACCTTGTCCTTGAGACCAGCGATCCACACAGCATCGACAACATCCAGAACTTCATCAGTCGCAACAATGCCTACTCGACTGACGAAGACCCGCAAGCACCGCGGCCACGTGTCTGCAGGCCACGGCCGCGTTGGCAAGCACAGAAAGCATCCCGGTGGACGAGGTATGGCTGGTGGACAACATCATCACCGAACAAATCTCGACAAATATCATCCCGGTTACTTTGGAAAAGTGGGCATGCGGTACTTCCATAAGCTGCAGAATCAGTTCTGGAAGCCAGTAATCAACCTGGACAAGGTGAGCCGTCGCAGCTTTTTTTACAATGTGGTCAACGGACGGTGAAATCAATTATCCAGTTGGTAGCGCAAAAAGGTTCTGCTAAAGAGAAGGCTGGAAGTTTGGACAATAGAACATCGTACACGATGCTGACATTGGTGTTTTTTACGGCAGCTCTGGTCCCTCGTTCCCCAAGAAAAGCGCGATGAATACCTAGCCGACAAGAAAGGCGAGACAGCACCCGTGCTCGATCTATTACCACTAGGCTACTCGAAGGTGTTGGGCAAGGGGCGGATTCCGGAGATACCCATGGTCGTGAGGGCGAGATTTTTCAGTCGGGAAGCCGAGAGGAAGATCAAGGAGGCTGGTGGTGTGGTGGAGTTGGTCGCGTAGGTTGAGGATTGAAGAGGAAAGGCAAGAACTTTGTGGCTATACACATCTGCTAGCATCATCAATGGCAATGTTTGAACAACCAGTGAGGCACCTTCGCGCATGTTAGGTCACATCAGGCTTCACGTTCTCGGTTGGACCAAAGTGACCAGCGTCATGCATTGAGAGCTATCTAAATACAAATCCAAGACTAGGGGTATATGATGCCCAGTAATGCCTCTCCAATGCTCCTCTCTATCTCTATGCCCTTTATAATACATCCATCTCATCTGGCTCCGTGTCACAGAATGTCTCCTCTGCCAGAAAGTCATGCGCGAGTGCTGCCCTCGCAGATATCCTTCTTCGAGGATCTAACTCTAAGCATTGCTCCAGAAACTTGACAGCGTCTTGGACCCCCGGGTCAAGGTCTCCCCCATTATCAGACCCCCTCGCGGCGGTCGACCATTGAATGATCTGAGCCAAAGAAAAGCCCTGTTTGCCAACCGTGGGAATGGTACACTCGAACATGGCGCCATGAAGCACTGCACATTGCCTCATTTTTTGTTGTCCAAAAATGGTGGCAATTTCGATCATAGCCTCGATGTCGTCGGCGGAGTTAAAAAAGGGAAATCTCTGCGCGAGGATGGTGAGCAGAATAACTCCTACTGACCAGATGTCGATCTTGGTCGTCTGCGCAGTGCACTTAAGGAGGACCTCAGGAGCTCTGAACCCTCTTGTTCCAGCTCGATTTGCTCTGCGTGAGGGTCTAGGATCGTTCTTTGGGTATCCAGTAGGGACCGGCTGATTTCGCGCTCGACTCGCCTCGACCTTGGCCTTTCTGTTGGTTGGATGATCCTGGCACAAGCAATGTTGTTGGTCGGTACCCTCTCGCTATTACTAGTTAGTATGCATTGGAACGAAAGGTTCTGCTCATTTTTTACCTCCGCTAATCCAAAATCTACTAAAACGCCTCGCTGTCGTTCTATGTCATATAAGAAATTGCTAGCGATTTTAGCAGCGCCTAGATAACTTAGGTTCTTATCACTCACGTTGGCTTGATGTCTCTATGTATAATCCCATGCTTATGAACTGCGGCAAGGGCTTCGAACATGGACCGAAAGTAAATTCTGATATCATGTACGTTCATACTACGGTAAAACACCTGGATACATTAGCTCACGAAATGGAGAATGACTTAAAGACAATTTACTCGGAAGTCTTGGTGTCGGAAATGAGGCAGTATAGCGACGACTTGATCCTGATGTCTGAAAGCGGTGATCAAAGGGCAAACAGCCTTGCATCCTCTCAAGTCGTGGAGAAGTTCAAGTTCATTCTGTATTCTCATCGGGCTACTTGTGACGTAAATCTTCTTAATGGCAACATAGATAGGCCGACGCGGCGGCTGCTGGCTCTGGCTGTGGACAAGGGTAGTGGACGACTGCGAATCGTCCTCTTTCCGCCGTTTGAACGGCGGAGACGTCCATTTCGAAGCATCATTTGATTCTATATCCCAGTCGTTCTCATAATATTCGTAGTGGAGGTCTTCGGCTTTGTAAACTGTCGAGAAAGTACCTGAAAATATCAATTAGCCAATCCGATTGGCAATTGTTTTCCTGCGGCTTTGAATTGTCACCTTCACCAATTTTATCAATCATACGAAATTTCAAACCGTTCTCTCGAAAGGTCTCTTCTAATTTGGCCATCTCTTCCTGAACGGACCCATCAAAATCTAAGTCGTCATCGTCCGAGGAGACTTCAGAACGCTGGGAGTCTGCTGAGATCTCCTCTCCCTCTGGATCATTTTGAGCTCCGTACCGTGCTCCAGGACTCAGTCCCAGCTTTTCGCTAAGGGCAGTTGCAGGCATAAGATTTGTACCAGTAAGGAAAGGATTCTCTTCTGCAATTGGTTCTACGTGAGTTGCCATTGCTTAACGTCAGTAATCTGGAGTAGAGACAGACATCCCAATTAATTTGAGAGCAAGAAAAGAAACACTTCTCGAAGTGTAGTTTCCAATCCTCGCCGGGCTGTCATCGCAATGCGAGGGGGATACCCATGTCACTGTGTTGTGTCAGATAACCCTTAGCGGGGCATGCGCGGAACGCGTCTAAGTAAACAATGGTCCGTGCGCTGTAAACATCAGCTTGTGATAAAGCTTACCGATGAGAGAGCTCTACTGTCCACTGTCGCATCTCACTGTAAAGGTGTATGCCATTTTATTCCATTTAGACCAACCATGGGCGACCAGGTGGACTTTGACATCAATGATGCGCTCAAGCATTATCTCAGTGACCCCGCTACAATAGCAACCCCAGAAGCAGACGGAGCTCTCCAGGATTGTGAGAGCGACCCAGAATCGCTTACCCAGGGCCTCATCAATGGAGTGCTCAACCCAATTGTGGATTCAATCGCAGAGAATGCGGCGGCTTTGACCCAAGCTTCCACATTCGATTCCCTTCAATTCCTACTCAAGTGTGCCCCCATTTTCTCTGCTTCCCAACATGATTTCCCTAGTGATCCAGATTCTGAACTTTTCAAACTTTCCAGATCAGCTTCCATGCTGCCTACCATCTCGCTGAGCAAAATATTCGACCTAATAATCTCAGGCCTATCATCAGAGGCACAAGCCGTTCACATTGATCTCGAGACAGACGAACAAGATGCTTCGCAGCATCAAAAACAATTGTTGGAGATGTATGCATTCCTCTTGCAGTGGACTATATCGGTGGTGGAGGTAAAGGCAGCAGAAAAGCCAAGTGGGGCACCAGCCAAAGGTCGGGGTGCTGGAAAGGGTGCAAAGTCAAAAGGAGTCACAAAGGATAGCAGATGGGAATCTTCAGCACAATTACAGACCGCTCTGGATACAATGTGCAAAGTACTGAAGCTAAAGCTTGGCAAGATATTTGTGACGACCTCGGAGAGGGACACATTCGTTGGGCTTTTCACACGCCCTGTTTATCTGATCTTGGAGAGTGAACAACGAATAAAGAGCACGGCTTTACGTATGCATGCTTTCAAGGTGCTCTGTATAGCAGTCAAGCACCATGGCCATGCTTTTGGTAGATTCTGATCGTTGGGTTACGTGTCGCATTCGCTGACGATTTGCAGGAGCGCAAACCTCGATCATCCAGAATTTATCCTACTTCGAGCACCTTGCGGAGCCGATGGCCGAGTTCTTGCATATCCTTTCCGAGCAGTACGACTACCCGCAATTGGCGGACGAGGTCTTAAGGTACCGTCTTTCGAACTTGGCGTATTATTGCTTGATATTGACAAAGTCATTGCAGAGATCTGAGCAACAAGGAGTTTAATAACAATGACACAAGAGGCCCCAAATCTGTGTCAGCATTTATCATAAAGCTCTCCGAACTTGCCCCGCGACTAGTGATTAAGCAGATGACATTGCTCATTAAACAATTAGATAGCGAAGTAGGCCTAATCCTCCTCCGTTATTGAGTTTGCGAACTAATTTTCATAGGCATATACCCTTCGATGTGCCATCATTGAGGTCTGCGGAAATCTAATTGCGGACCTTAGCAAGCAAGAAGAGCGGAACGAAAATTCCAAAACCCAAATCAATGGCTTTTTTGACATACTGGAAGAACGCTTTCTGGACACTAACCCCTATTGTCGTTGTAGAAACATTCAAGTGTACATGAAGCTGTGCGATCTGGAACAGAAATTTCCTAAGCGCCGTCAAGCAGCTGCGGAACTTGCTGCCCGGAGCCTCGAAGACAAAAGCAGCAATGTGAGGAGGAATGCTATCAAGCTGCTGGGCAAGCTTGTATCGACACATCCATTTAGTGTTATGCACGGTGGACAGCTTTCGTACAAGGAATGGGACGGACGCCTCCAAGCTGTGGAAGAGCAACTTAATGCTTTGAAGCCCCCAGCTGACTCGCCAGGGCTTGAAGAAAAGCAACGTCAGGCCGAAGCAACCGTTGACAGCGCTTTATTAGACGAAGCCACGACTATAGACAGTCCAACCAAAGAGCCTGCTCTGATGACCGAACAACAGCAAGCGGCCGCGTCCAAGAAAGCAGCAGAGGATGCAGCAACTTCAGAGCTGATGACGCGACTGCAATTGACACGCAAGTATTACACGGAAGCTATCCGTTTTATCGAAGTTCTGCACGCTGGGACGCCGGTAGTCTGCCAGCTGTTGTCTTCTAAGAACAAAAGTGAGGTCATCGAGGCTATGGACTTCTTCGTAGTTATCGACGCGTACAAGATCGAGGCTGCAAGGACTGGCATTCGCAGAATGCTGCGTTTGATATGGACGAAAGGCAACAGTGATGAAGGCAAAGGGGTCCAGACACATCTGATTGACTGCTACCGAGGCCTTTTCTTTACTGCGCCCGACTCCTTCAGTGAGAATGATGCTGCAAATTATGTCGCTCGGAATATGATTAGTCTAACCTTTGGCGCAACCCCGGCAGAGCTGACATCTCTGGAGCAGCTACTCAATACTATGGTGAAAGCCGGTCACGTGTCAGAGCTCGTTATAACCAAGCTGTGGCAGGTATATGGCGTCCAAAAGCAGGATATCTCCAAGAACCAAAGGCGCGGGGCAATCATAGTGCTGGGTATGCTGGCTACTGCAGATCCTGAGATTGCCGTCAAAGAGATGGGTACCATGCTCCGCATCGGCTTAGGACCTCTGGGACGATCAGATCTAGCTTTGGCAAAGTATACCTGTCTTGCACTCCGACGTATGAATCCGACAAAACGTCAAGGCAAGGACGCTGCCATAGAAGCATCGAAGCTTCCTAACGATCATGCTATCCTTGTGAAGCTCGCTGCAATGGTCGAGATCGTTTCTGATAGCAAAGAATGGTGAGCTGCTATCCTTTCTAAGCAGCGTGAAAATTACTAATATCGTGCTAGGTATGGTGTCGCTGAGCAAGCCATTGGTGCAATATACGCCTTATCAAACCACCCGGACACTCTCTGCTCAGAAATACTTCGTCGGAAGACGAAGTACGTTTTTCAGCCTCGAAGTCAGTCATCCACGGAGCCTATGGAAGGAGTTGAGGGCGAAAGCGCACTACCCTCTCCACCCCCTGAGGAATCCGATAGGAAACAAAAAGCATCGCTGGCTCTTTCCCAACTCCTATTCATCGTTGGACACATATCCATTAAGCAGATTGTTCATCTAGAACTCTGTGAACTAGACTTCAAGAGGCGAAAAGCTGAGAAAGAGAAGACGAAGACAGCCAACGACTCTCCAGTCAAGTCTGGAGGCGTTGATCAAGACGAACTAGACTTAATCGGCGGTACTACCGAAGATGACTTTACGGAAGCCATGACTCACATACGCGAGCGAGAGCTCCTTTATGGCGAGAACTCACTTCTATCAAACTTTGGGCCAATGGTAACAGAGATCTGCTCAAATAATACAGCTTATCAAGACGAGGATCTCCAGGCTGCTGCCACTCTTTGCATGGCTAAGCTGATGTGTGTCTCGTCCGAGTACTGCGAAAAGAACTTGCCTCTCCTTATAACTATCCTCGAGAGATCGCAGAACGCCGTTACTCGAAGCAATGTAGTGATTGCGTTAGGAGACATGGCGGTCTGTTTCAACCACCTCATTGACGAGAACACGGACTTCCTCTATAGGAGACTGAATGATAATGATGCTTCAGTCAAGCGCACGTGTCTTATGACCTTAACTTTCCTCATCCTAGCTGGACAAGTGAAGGTGAAAGGTCAGCTGGGTGAGATGGCTAAATGCCTAGAAGATTCAGATAAGCGAATTGCAGATCTTTCGAGGATGTTTTTCACCGAGTTGGCAACAAAGGACAATGCGGTATACAATCACTTCATTGACATGTTCTCCCTGTTGAGCGCAGAGAAGGATCTGGAGGAAGATGCCCTTAAACGGATCATCAAATTCCTATCCTCATTCATAGAAAAGGCAAGTCATAAAGAGTACCATCTACGCATCCCTCTTATTAACCGCTCTGCAGGATAAGCACGCGAAGCAGCTAGCAGACAAGCTCGCAGCTAGGCTCACACGATGTGAGAGCGAACGACAGTGGAACGATGTTGCCTACGCCCTATCACTACTCCAGCATAAGAATGAGGAGATCCAGAAGACGGTCAGCGCAGGCTTCAGGCTCGTCGAGGCTACAGCTTGACGAGCACACTCTTTTAGTACTTGCCATGTCATAAGTGCCAGCGCTTGGAGTTTGTTTTCAATATTGATACCCTGTCTCAAGCTGATGGTGGCAATTGCGCGGCGCCATATTCACCTCCATACTGTCCGGTGCTTTCCTTCACGAAGAGCATGAATCTGAATGCAGAATTGCCATTCAAGTAATATCGATGCAGCCGCTTGCTCCTGAGAAATCCAAGCCGCTCGTATAGTTTCATGGCGGCTGTGTTAGTGACTTCCGTTTCGAGTGCGATCTACAGCCCATTTTTCAGCACGGGGCTCGATCAGCTAGCGATGGAATTAAAGAGAGACCAGTACCTCATCAGCATCTCGTTCAATCATCACATCCACAGCCATCCGCACCAACTTGGTAGCAACTCCTCTTCCCCGATACTCCTCCCGAACAGCCAGCATAGCGATATAACCCCTGAGTGGCCCACCCCTATGCAGTTCTAGTTTCGAGATTACTACGCCGAGGAGGTTGTCCTTTTCATCTAATGCCTAGTCTCAATCAAAACTAGCAAAAACCTCGAACAATTGAAGATGAATACCATAAAGCATAGATCCCCCCATTGATAGAGAAAATATCTATAGACATAGATACTGTAGGGTTCCGAGAGGTCCTGGGATATCAATTGCCGGATTGCGGAGAGATAGGTGGTTTCCTTAGAGCTGTGATACTGGACGTAGCGTAGCTCTGGAGGAGGGGAGAAATCTGAGGCCATTTTTTAATGATCATACCAGAACAACTAAATAATCCGAATAAGGTAGTATCCGGATTGTTAGTTGCAGAGTAAGATAAGTACAGTAATTCGGCGAAGGTCTAATATAACGGCAGCGCTCAGCCCTACCACCACCAATTCAATACGATACATCCGGGAGAACCGAAGCTTAGCCGTTCAAGGTATAACAGCAATCGATATGTTTACACGGACACATTTTCACCTCTCAAACCACGCAGCTCTGGAAAACGGAGAGGCAGGCCTCTTCGGTAGCTATGTCGACTCTACGACGTCGAATTATGGGCCCTTCTGGCGACTCCACTCCAGAATCCTCTGAGCTCTCGCGTGACCCATCACCCGCCAAAGGCGAACCAGTAACTTTGATTTCCGATGCACGGCTTAAGGAACTAAAGAGCAAAAGGAGCAAGCGACGGCAGGGTCTGATATTTGGCTTAGGAGGCCTGTTCGGTCTTGTCATCGCAGCATTTTTCGCTAATCGACACGATGTGATAAGATTAGAGGGTCTGGTTGATTTCAACCTAGAGGCCCTTTTGGATGTCATACCAGCCGGCATAATAAATGATGCCAAAGATATCACGGTATGTCTAGCCGCGTCAATACCTTGAAGTATATGCCCGAGCTGAAAATGCTGATGCAGATGGTGACCATAGCGAAATGAGCGTGCAGCCGTCAACTACGATTCCTTTTCCGTAGGTCTACATCTGCAGTCGCAAGGTGTCAGGGCCCTCCATCCAGTCGTCATGGTACCTGGTGTCATATCGACTGGCTTGGAGAGTTGGGGGACTGAAGAAGCATCAAGGCAATATTTCAGAAAGAGGCTCTGGGGCAGCTGGAGTATGATGAGGGCTCTCGTGGTGGACAAGAAGGGCTGGAAACGACATATCAAACTGGACCCGATCACTGGACTGGATCCACCAGGTGTGAAGCTGAGAGCTGCGCAAGGCTTTGATGCTGCAGATTTGTGAGGAACCTTTGCGGCCGATGCTGGAGGGTATCAACGCTGACGTCTATAGCTTTATCACTGGTTACTGGATTTGGTCCAAGATATTGGAAAATCTAGCAACACTGGGCTACGACCCGTGGGTCAAGCGTCGATTGCATTGGCAACTTACACTTACATAGTGTAGGACCAATGCGTTTACCGCAGCTTACGACTGGCGATTATCATGTGCCAACCTTGAACATCGCGATCATTATTTCTCGCGCTTAAAGTCTCACATCGAGTTAGCGTTGCAGACTTCTGGCCAGAAAGTTACTTTGGTCTCGCATAGCATGGGCTCACAAGTTCTCTTCTATTTCTTCCATTGGGTTGAGGCCCCGGCCCAAGGCGGTCCTGGCTGGGTTGACAAGTATGTCGACTCATGGATCAACGTGAGCGGCTGCATGCTGGGCGCTCTTAAAGGACTTCCAGCTGTTCTCTCTGGCGAAATGAAAGACACAGCACAGCTTAACGCTTTTGCTGTCTACGGCCTAGAGAAATTCCTTGGTAAGGATGAGCGATGCGAAATCTTCAGGGCCATGCCGGGACCGTCAATGATGCTTCCAAAAGGTGGAAACGCTGTTTGGGGGAACCAGACATGGGCTCCTGATGACCAACCTGAACAAGATCTAAGCTATGGGACTTTCATTAATTTCAAAGAGAGTAATTCGACGCAATCTCCAGGTAACCTTACGATAGAGGACAGCTTTTCCTATTTGCTAGAACACAGCGAGTCTTGGTACAAAGACCAGGTGCTTGACAATTACTCCCATGGCGTCGCCCATACAACTGAGGAGGTAGAGGCTAATGAACACGACCACCGCAAATGGATCAATCCGCTGGAAAGTCGTCTGCCACTCGCGCCCAGTCTAAAAGTCTATTGCTTCTACGGCATGGGTAAACCCACTGAGAGGAGCTATTTTTATCGCGAGGACTTGGACCCTTTGTCGACACTCAACGTTACCATTGATACATCACTGACCAGAGGGAGCATCGATCATGGTGTAGTCATGGGGGAAGGCGATGGTACGGTCTCTTTGTTAAGCACGGGCTACATGTGTGCAAAAGGCTGGCATCTCAAGCGATTCAACCCTGCGGGTGTCAAGATCAAAGTTTTTGAAATGCCACACGAGCCTGATCGATTCTCGCCACGTGGTGGTCCTAATACTGGTGTGACCATCTCTTAGTACTCATTTCTGGTACCGCTCGTTAATGCCCCTGTAGGTGATCATGTTGACATTCTCGGACGGTCCTCTTTGAACGATCTGATTTTACGCGTTGCTGGTGGAAAGGGCGATCAGATCGAGGAGAATTATGTCTCGAATATCCGAGAGTACTCGGAGAATGTCAAGATATATGAAGAAGACGATACAGCCAAAGTGAAGTGAAAACAGGGGTGTAAGCTTTAAAATGATTGGGGCGGCGTTCTTTGTACGAGTAGATAGACTTAGAGAGATACCCGGATAACAAGTGGATTAGCGATTTTGCAGCTTGATATTATGCAGAATGCTGAGTTGAAAGCAATGGATAACCTGAAACATGTATATCCACGCAGGGATAAAGCTTGGTATAGTGTCAGGCAACGCCCCGGGAAGGCTGCCTATTGGTTTCCAAGCTTCGGGGTGCATTAGGACCTCAACTGTGGGTGCTGCCGCGCCCTACATACGCGCCTAGCACGGACACCTACCTGCAGCGAGAATCAACTTCCGTAGCTTCTTTATACGTGCTCTCGTGACCAATTCCTCTAACATTCTCCGCTAAATTGTGTATATGCTCTCGCAGTCCAGGACTCCTCGTACTGAATGATTACCAAGATGCCTAATCTCTTCCATTCCTAGGACGTGTACGGGCTGTGACCTTGACCCTGCACGGCTTTCATCGCTCCTTCACTCGAGCGCCGATTCCGCTTCTACCTCTCGTATGAATGACACCCTTCGCCACATGTACCACCGGTGTCCGATGCCGTTGCAGAACCCTGCTCGCTACTACGCCATAGCACATCCATAAGTATCAGAGACTTAGAGATGAACGGTGTTAATGGCTTGAACGGCAATGCTGAAAATAGCAAGTCTGAGACAAATACACGGATACTGCAGGCTTTGGAGATCGTACACAACCCAAGATCTGACAACGCTCTTCGCCAAGATGCCTCACAATACCTTGAGCAAATCCGATCCGATGAGGAAGCGCCATACCATGGATTCGGGCTTGCGACAGAGAAGGAGCAGCCACCAGTCGTTCGTTTCTACGGACTCTCCCTGTTAGAGTACGGTGTGCGTCACAAGTGGTCAAATTATACCCCAGAACAGAGCAAGGCGCTTCGCGATTGGGTGATAACTCTCGCGCTCAACCTATCTACCGAGGATCCCCCCTACATCGCAAACAAAGTTGCCGAAATATGGGTAGAAATAGCGAAGAGAAGCTGGGGTATGGATTGGATGGACATGGATGAGGTTCTGATTCGCATATGGAATGGTGAAATTGTTCAGAGGCTTCTGGTCCTGGCAATATTGGAGACTCTGTCAGAAGACGTGTTTGGGAATGATGATACTACAGTGGCTTTAAGGGGCAATGACCTTAATCGTGCTTGTGTAGACATCTTCACACCGGCAGAGGTGTTAACTGAGCAATTTCCGACCAGAGAGATAATGATAGATGTCAGACATGGTGCCGACGGATGGTTGACCCGTATGGCAGCTTTGCTTGAATGGTGTATCAGCGGTAAAGATATCGATGAAAAACAACAGTTATGTGCTGTGAAGACCCTCTATACTTTCAAGTCTGTCATCATATGGATCATACCCAAAGCTCTGGTCAGCACACAATCTGTAAATCGAATCTGCGCCTGTCTGGCTGTCTCAAACATCCCTATTCAGCTGGTACGTATACCCATGGAATTCAAAACTTGCCGATGGAGCATTGATCGTTTGGATCTAGGCGGCTGTTGACTCGCTATACTCGCTGTATAATCGCTCCCGTTTCTCAGAGGAAGATTTCAGGGACATAGTAGGCCCGATGTTAAAAGACGACACCATTACCTTGCTCAAACAGCTCTATCAATGGCTGATCGTTGATCCTTCAGATATTGACGAAGCTAAGTATCTCCTGCTAAAGAAGTTCTCTGAGGCTAGTTGGCTCTTACATTCCGATATTCACCAACAGAAGCTAATCACACAAGGCAGATGATATTCAACATTGGCCGGCTCTTAGAGGAACACCCGTCATTCGCCCCCGAAGGAAGCAACCTCGCAGGTTTTCTCGATGTCCTTCTAACTGTAATGAAGAACCCGAGCCTTCATGTCTCAATTCCTGCACTACATTTATGGGTTAAGTTTCTTAGTTCGGATGATGTTGGAAATTCTCCTGCCGTCACAGCTCTTGTTGGTGAATTACTTGAGACATGTAGCCATCGGCTGGTTCGATACGAATCTCTACCAGAGGATTCAAAGGATCCCAGTATTCTGTTCCTCAATGAGGACGTCGACACTTTTCCTGAGAAACATGCTTTCCTTGGCAACTATGCAAGATTCTGCAATCAGATAGTCGAGCTAGTCGTGCAAAAACAACCGATAGACGCCCTTTATCACATACTTGGACAAGCAGATCATGTCCTTGATCATGTCTACGATGGAGAGCCAGCTTTTCAAGGTAAAAGGTTCTTCAACATTGCTTGCCTTTGCAAGGCTCACACCTTTTAGCTTCGACTTACACCAAAACCTCTGTCCCTTTACTACGTTTAGACGCCCAGTTTACCGTGATTGAAGCCGCACTGAAGGGCTGTCTGAAATGGCTGACGTCTTCAGGAAATGCCACCACTGTAAGTTGACCTTCGCAAAGAACATCAGTCGCTGACTCCCTCAGGCGCACGAGCACGACGTCATGGCATCAAATCTTCGAGTATGGTGCGACAGACTGTTGAGCTTGACATTTGAAGTACGTTGACATTGCATAGCTGGTATTTTGGGCTTACATTATGCAGGATCCTTCAATTAAGCAACGAGTTATCCAACTTGCTGTCGGTTTTGCCTCGGGGCCGTTGAAGCGTGAGCCACGTTTTGCTTTCAAGGTTTTCGACTATATGCTTGATACGCGGTGTCCTGAATACCCTGGCTGCAGAGCATATACTGATGCTGTGCGCGACCTTCAACAATTTTCTCTTCACCAACTACAGCGTATTGCGATGCGTTTCCCCAATGACCTGGCAGTAAGTCGAGACTTTCGGGTGACCTGAGGAGTAATGCTAACATTACTAGACCATATTCGACGAAGTAGAAGCCAAGGTCATGTCCGTCAGTCGAACAATAGACCCTAATGGCCCCACCCCATCTCGTTACTCCTCCGTGCTGTTTATCATATTGTAAGCGTATTCAGGATGAGCATCATTGAAAGTGAAGCTAACGAGTCAGGCATCGAGCCACCAACATCGATGCTCAGATACGCGAAGCAAGACTAGACCTATTTATACAACCTTTAATTGAGCAGTGGCAGAGCAGTGAGCTCGCTCAATCATTAACTTCCTCAGAAGCTTTTAGCAAGTTGCTTGGCCTTGATGATCTTCAGAAATACCTGGCTGCTCGAGCAGTCCATAAGATACCTGATTGGTCATCGTGTCCACTGGACGATGAGGGAAGGGCGCTTCAAGACCGGATGGGAAAAGCCCTCGAGGTTATTACTTTCCAGTTCCCATTGCTCTGTGCTCCACGTTAACTTCTGCTAGGCTTTACCATTACGAGTAACGAAGACTATTATGAGCGTCAGCGTGGAAAGGTTAGAAGAGACCTCACAGCCTTTCGAGATGGCATGTCGGCTCTGGCACAAGAACATACCCCTTATCTTGCCGAATCTCCTGCAGTTCATAAGGTAAGGGAGCATCGAGCGATCACAAAATTGCATTGATGCTAAAAAGAATGCAGTCGATCTCAAGCTTTCCATGATCCCTCGAATTGGTCCGGTCTCCCTCCCGAGATGCAAGATGTGGTTCGTAGAATTCTTACCGACCGCTTCTGGCAAGTTGGGATATCCGAAGGGACCAAAGAGGAATTTTATGCCAAAGTTGGAGACACCAGGGCGACGATGGAAGGTCTTGCCTCTGCTGTCAGATCTGCTGTGAGGATTGTTCGTGAGACAGGGTATCGGTTGCTCTACTATATGAGCCTTCTTGGGGAACACTTCTACAGCTTCCCGGAATTGCCTGGACCACTATCTAGTGCGCTCTTCTCGGATGCGTGTTCACTTTCCCCACACCAAATGACGATCTTAGTAGAGATGACAAGGCCTGTTATCGAAAATTGTCCGGAACAGTTTCGAAGCCACTTTCTTCCCCCTCTCTTGTCCTCCTTGTTTGAGCAGTTAGACCGCAAAGCGCGCTCTGAGTGGGAAAGAATCGAAGAGAGAAGCAGGACAAAGACAGAAGAGGACGACCTTACAAACGAAATGAAAGATGAAAGCATATTACGGCAATTGACCATGGCCGCTGTAATGTTTGTCGTTGGCCTGGTCGAGCCACCTAAAGAGCGTGAGTGCTACGAACCTTCCTAAAGACTGGAGAGCTAATCCTAGAAATGAACAGCTCCACCTGCTGCTCCAGAAGTACCCACAGCAAAAAAGAACGGCGAGATGGTGATCCCAACTCCCGAACCAACAAGAACCTTCATACTGCACACACCGGACATTTTGAAACCTGTCATCCTTTTCTGCACTCATGCCTTGCGTATGCGAGATACTCGAGCTTGCTCATATATTGCGAGGGTCCTACGCTCGCTAGTTCCCGAGTTCTCCGGAGATGGTCCGGTCGAACCAGAGGTGCGCGAATTTGTCTCGACAGAAGTTCTTAAATCGTGTATCACCTCGCTGCATGACCCCTATTTCGTGGAGCTGCAGAGAGACTTCGCAGGGCTCATTGCCAGTATCCTTATCAGTTACAGCCCACGTACAGAAACGCCAAAGGAGATCCTTCTATCGTTACCTGGCATGTCTGCTGATAAGGTCGATCGAGCTGTACGCCATCTGTTGAAGGCGCAGTCCAACTCCCGGCAACAAAGAGCTATCATCTTGGACCTTCTGGAGGGCTTCAGAGGAGTTGCCATCCATGAGCAAGGAAAATTACCGAGACCTGATCCGAAGAAAATGAGGTCTAAATTACAAGAGAAATACATGACGGTCGATATGCAAACGGAATCGAAGAGAGAACCGAGTCCGGACCTGACAGGCGTTGCTGGCATGTTTGGATAATGAAATATGAAGATATGAGCTAATTCGTCTACAGCATGGCGCTTGCAAGGTCTGTCAATATGAGTGGTATTCTGGCATGCATCTCGAGCATTCGTGAAGTGAATACTTCAGCTTTCGGTCATGCATGTGATTGCGAACTATGTACACTAGCTGATGAACAGACGCCTTTACTCCATAGACACATAAAAGTCGCGTCTATTCTTTTGTGCTCTTTGCAGGCGATATTGAAAATGTCGGTCGCACAAATCTGTAAGAAGTAACTGGTTAGCACGCCCGGTACTAGGATCCGAATCTTCGGAAATCCTTCTACTCACCGATCACTATGATAAACCTTTGCATTCCCACCCAACAGCTCCTTCTCCCTCGCCTGATCTGCCCAATACCTCCTCACTAGATCCCGATCCTCCTCTGCCTGCAGCATCGGTATCAGGTGAATACGCGCCCACATCTTCTCTCGAGCAAGCTCACTATACCCCCATCAGTCGCTGTTTCTCAATTGTAGCCCTTAACTGCCTTGGACAGCTGAGGCGTAATTGTTTTGAGACGTACTTTCGTTCTCTAATGCCCTGCCCGGCTTTGTACATGCCGTAGGTCATAATAGTGGCGACGGCGAAGAGGTAGTAGGATGGGCGGAAGCCGCGCGCGGGGAGGTTGCGCTGTTGTTTTGTTAGATTGTGGATCAATTGCCGGTTTTTAATAGGTATGTTACCTTGTACTGGACGGGCTCGTAGCCGCCTGTTGGCGGTAGGTCTTGTGCCATGCTTGTGGAAGTGGTAGTGCTGATGGGGGAGTTCGAGGTTGAGGTTGAGCGGTAGCAGTGGTGCGATCATGCTAGCTATTTCGAGCTAGGCATGAGTCGAAATAGTGGCGCAGGAGCAAAACCCTCTAATTGGTTTTATTCTGCATTGGAAGGAATCTTCTTCGTCTGCAGACTGTAATAGGTGATAGATAAACCCGCGGCGAATTCGGCGTCCAGGTACCGTTCCTAGAACGAAAAATGCTTTTGCCATTCATCATCATCCTCGTGCATGAACGAGCCGAGATTCTTCCACACGGAGACTTCAACCAGGTAATTTTCCGATTCCGGATTTTTCTTGATTTTAGCTAGGTACTTAGTATGACAATGAGCGCATCGGTGTGGTATGCCATCGTGGGTCTGATAAACAAGCGTATTTTGCCAATTGGGTTGCAACCACCAACATATTTCTGGGAGCCAAAAAATATCCCCGCGAGTTTGCACATGCTGGCAGGCTTGTGGCAAGTGCGTCTGGATTTGTCCGAATTCTTCAGGCCCGGCGACTAGAATTTGGGTCTCCATTCTAATAATAAGCTCATCGTCTACCACCTCCGCACTTGTCACGCATCGGCCTCTGTCTTCCACTCCGAGATGGGCTACCATACCCAGATTACTCAACAGCTCGGTGAGCCGTGGATCTGATAGCTGATCCTCTTGAGAGGATTCCCGGCAGAGAGCGCGATAGCGGCTCATGAGCAGCTGGAGATTCAAGAATGCGAGGCTGAAGACCTTTTCAGGATCTCCCGTTTCTGGATCGCCTTGTGCGTACACAAGGTCCACAATGCCGGTAGCTCTGATGCAGGGATGGGATCGATTGTTAGGGTTGTGGCCGTTTCGATGGCAAAGCTTCTCACATTCATGGCAGTAGATCAAATCGGTCAAGCCTAATTGTAAAGAGGTGAGTAAAGCCACTCTATCCTGTCTCAGTCTAAACGCATCATTTGCATCCATTGGTCGCAGATGCTGCCGCCAATTTGATAGGTCTTTCCAGCTTTGGGTTCCAATTCTGGCCCAAATGTTCTTATTGCATAGCGCCAGAGAGGCGACCGAACTCGTAGGCAAGAAGTCTGCTAATACCATAAGGATATCACGCGGCAATATGTCCAAAGGCATGTTGATATATCTCAAGCTGGAGAGTATGTTGGAAAATTCGTCGAATGGTATTGGGTTTTAAAGCCTATGATTGAGGAGATTTGTTCGCAATACAAGCTGAGTTGCAAGAAGAAAGTGTTTGCGGAAGAAATTTAAAGAAAAGTGGAGTAGAGAAATTTTTACCTTTCACATGCAAACTTTTCTGCATGAGCACTGTTGAGACCAACACCTAACTCGGCTGAGGCTCAATTTGACGTTAAATAAGAAGTTATTACTACTAACATATCAGCGCGAACTAGCTCAGCTATTTCCATGTGTGAAAATTCAAAGTGGTTAGACGACACCCCTCCTAATTATCCAGTCTGGGTCTTCGTTCCCTAAAGATCTTGGTTCTTCCATACACGAAGGGTATTGCTTTGCCCCTGGGTCCTGTCGTCAATCTTCTTGTACTACTATTTTAAAATTTAATATTAGTACCTTCATCTCGATGAGCTACAACATATACCCAAAGGCAACAGCAATTTTTCAGACATGTCGATTTATTTTCTACCTGCTCGAGGCTTATATGGCTCAAGGAACAGGAATCCAATAGAAGTCAGAGTTACCAGTACTAGTGTGATTAGTACAAGAGGTAGAGCTTCTATGTGTACGAAATTGTTCATCAACTGATTAGATTCCGCTAGGTGTCATAACACAAAAGCCGTCTATCCCACTCAACAGGCATACCAATTACAACTCATCAACCAGAATACCATTCTCTTTATGAGATAGTGCCTCTATTTTTTTATGGAGAAGATTCTGGATTCATCATGTCTTTCTCATTGCGATTTTACACAGTCAAGTGTCTTTTACTGAGTCAGAATTTTTCTCATAAAGTGCGTCCCTCCGGGGCAGCATTGTGCCCTTGGCTTTTGATCTCAGTCATCGACGTTTTTATTTCGCACTTTTCGAGATGGAGCTAGCAAAACGAGACCTCCATACGCTCTTTCCCCGAGAAGTACAGTCATTTGTTGGCTCTACCGCAAACTTCTACCAACTTCTTTCCACGCCAGCAGGTCGTACCTGCCAAAAAGAAGGCTCGCACTTGATACATACAGAATTGCTGTCAGCTCATCTGTTTACCAATCGTCCCCGATGAACTTCCTATCCCATATTTCCTTTCACACCACGAATCCACAATCATTATTCCACAATCATCGCTACAATTGCAATCATCACTATCACCACGACAGTCCCTAGACTCAAGATGATACCATCAATTCCCCCTTCCCCGCCTCACCGCCTTCTCATCGTCTCTAATCGCCTCCCCGTCTCCATCAAACGCACCGCGCCACACACCTACACCTTCTCTCAAGGCTCTGGCGGTCTCGTAACAGGCCTCAGCGGTCTGTCTCAAAGCACGGAATTCAAATGGTACGGCTGGCCCGGCCTGGAAATTCCGAAAGAGGAGGAAGAGGAGATGGAGGGAAGGCTGAGGGAGGAGTATGGAGCTGTGCCTGTGTTTTTGGAGGAGGGGTTGAGTGAGAGGTATTATAATGGGTTCAGTAGTAAGTAGATCTGTTGAGCTAGGACAGAACAGGATGGGGTGAGAGAACTGGTGCTGATGAAGCGTGCATGTGAAGACAGCATCCTCTGGCCTCTAATCCATTATCATCCCGGCGAAATTACTTTTAGCGAGGACGCATGGCAAGCGTATCAGGAAGCAAACCGGCTATTCGCAAAATCAGTTGCCAAGGATGTGCAAGATGGTGATCTTGTCTGGATCCATGACTTTCATCTGATGTTGCTGCCGGCTATGTTGAGAGAGGAATTGGGCCAGGAGTTCAATGTCAAGATCGGGTTTTTCCTACATACGCCGTTCCCCAGCTCGGAAATCTATAGGATCCTGCCGGTCAGGAAGGAGATTCTGAGTGGGGTGCTTCAGAGTGATTTGATTGGTTTCCATACTAATGGCTATGCGAGACACTTTTTGAGTGCTTGTTCACATATTCTGTGAGGACGACGTGCAATTTTCTCTCGAGGATTAGCAGCTGATGTGAGAGGACAGGAATTTGCCGACGACAACTCGCTATGTTACGTTCAAGAACAAGAGAGTTAATGTTGGGGCTTTTCCTATTGGAATTGAGCCAGAGAAGTTCACACGGGCAATGCAAGATCCTAAAGTCCTAGAGCGGCTTGCCCAGTTGGAGCATGAGTTCGAAGGACGACACGTCATGGTCGGCGTTGATCGACTCGACTACGTGAAGGCTTTACCCCAGAAACTGCGAGCTTATGAAATGTTCCTGACTGACCACCCCGAGTACGTTGGACGTGTCGTCATGATTCAGATCGCTATTCCTACGCGTGGAGAGGTCGAAGAGTACCAGAATCTGCGTCTCCTCGTCAATGAACTTATTGGTCGGATCAATGGTAAATTCGGTAATTTCATCGAACTGCCAGCTGTCCCTAGGCCTGAAGCAATACTGACGTCGCTTTTTAGGTACGATAGAATATACGCCCATTCACTTCATGCACCAGACTGTCGACTTCCACGAACTTGTTGCGCTCTATGCTGTCTCTGACTCCTGCGTCGTGGCCTCTACCCGTGATGGTATGAATCTTGTGTCATTCGAATACGTAGCATGCCAGGCCAAGCGTCATGGTTCCATGATCCTGTCAGAGTTCGCGGGCTCGGCTCAGTCCTTGACCGGCTCTGTTATCGTCAATCCTTGGAATACCAGCGACATGGCGCGGGCTATGTATCAGGCTGTGACGATGGGCGAGGAGGAACGGGCTAAGCGATTTGAGCTTATGAACGCGTATGTGCAGAATAACACAAGGTATGCCTCTGTCAAGTCATCGGGCCAGTTTTTGTGTATGTAGCGACTGCTGACGAGTCTGTGATAGTGCTTTTTGGGGCCAGTCTTTCGTTAAGGAGTTGAAGATGAAAAGAATAGAGCCGGAGCGGTGGTTGAAATTGGGGATTGAGCCGGAGCCGATTCGCATTGATTGGAGGAGCTATGATGGGGAGTCTGAAATTTAGCTGGACTAGTAGGATAGATGACTGGTTCATAGTCCTTATAACATTGGCTTGATGCCTAATGTTTGAATTCTCCAATTTTGCTCGCTGGAACGAGAATGCGTCAACCTCCTTGGGGCCTTTTGCTGCAAACACCAACATAGTAGACGTCAGAACTTGGCGAATGAGCAAGCCGCAAATCTTTTTAACCAATCCCTCCGTATATACAAGCCCACAAACCCACGCAAATGCAATTCAAACGCTTCGCGCAGACCTCGTTTCCCCCCCCCAAACCCCCCACTTACTGCGCCTGCCTCTTCTCCCACTCCTCCGGCGTAAAACACTTCGGCGTCCACGCATGTATAGCAGCAATTTCCTCTTTCAAAGCTGAATTCACAAGTCGGTGCCGCGCTAAGCTATTCTTTTTCTCAAATTGAGGCGATACGATCATGGCTTGGAAGGCTTGGCCGCAGCCTCCTGCATCAATAAATTTCTATTAGCCAGAAATTCCTATTTAGTAAAGTGGGGGCAAGGAGGTGTACCGGACATATCTTCAATATCGACATGTGAAGCATTAAGTTTTTCCGTTAGGGTTTTTTCAAGGGAAGACGGTGTTATGTTGGAGGAATCGGCGACTGAGGAGGCTTGGGTGTCTGTTTCTGCTGCGCCAGTGGTCATATTGGCGTGATAGCGGGGAAAGAAGCGCGATTGAGATTGAGGTGGAAGGCGTGGTGCTGTGCTAAGGAGCCGGGAGAGGGTGAGGATGTTGCGCTGCATGAATGGTCGGTGGAAGGTATGGTATTATGTTACCTATTCGGTAATTTAGCAGCTATAGGTAGGTAAGGTAGTGAAGTATCGGCTGCCGATGACGCCATCTCCCTAGCGGTGGGCTCCTAGCCCGGAGCCATCTCCTGTACTACGGTAGGCTTTTGTTTATTGATGTACATTGGTGCCGATAAGCGACCCGGTTACCAGGGCACATCACCCGCGCATAGACCCATAGATACAAGGGCCCGGGCTTTTGCGGCCGCCTGGGGACGCACGCTAAATGAGGATGGCGTAAGGTAAGGTAAGTCCAACCGTTGGGACTAAAGTGAATGATGGGCCTAGATTCTTGATTCTCGATTCTCGATCTTCTCCAAGTTTCATGTGATTTCCTTGATTTGTTGATCTTGGATTTTGATATGTTTATGAGGAGATCGTTTAGTACGTTGTCTACGTTATCGTCGTCGGCGTCGTTTAAGATGAGTACTTATACGACTGATAAGGCGAGTCCGTTTACGAGGGCGGTGGTGAGGGCTATGAGGAGGTTGTATGTGTTATCTATCTATCGCAGTGGCTTTTTTGTTTTTGTTTTTCTTTTTGCTTTTTGGGTGGGGTAGAGCTGATGATGTGGTTTTGTTTACATTTAGGTATCCCGAGGAGTTGGCTGATAGTAGTTTTGATAATACTGGGTGTGAGTTTCTATGGTGGTTTTAATGGGGGTTTGTGTAATGCTGACGGGCACATTTTAAAGTGCTTCTTGAAGCGCCCTTTGATCCTATTAGACGGCAGATGAATTCGGTGCTCTTGACTATTGATTTGACCAAAGCTGTCGCGGATGAGGCGATTGAGAGGAAGGATTGCGTGGTGGTTTCATATCGTACGCGTATCAATTCTCATGCAATAAAAAGTGTTAATAATTGCTGACTGGAAGGCAGACCCTATCATATTCAGAGGATTTAAGTCTCTTACTCTCGCAGACTCTCAGCAACAGTCTCTTCTTAGGCTCGCGCTTGAGGGCATAAGTGTACAGCAAATCCTCCCTTGCATGGGTTGATAATCTGCTAACGCATATCCTCCAGGTATACAGCCCCCACACCGCCGTCGACGCCGCCCCAGGCGGCCTAGGCGACTGGCTCGCAGACATCGTAACCGGCACCCTTCCTGGTCCCGAACCAGAAGCCCACACCGCAGCGCCAATCCCCGAAGAAGACGGAGAACCCGCCCTCGACGAAGAAGAAAAGAACCCTCCCCACACGCACCCAGAAGACGAGCAAAACACACAAGCAGAAACGAATGGCGACTCCCCTAGTAAAGCCGCCTCGCCCAAACCCAAACAACATCCCCAGCGCCCCTCCATGGCACCTCGCGCCAGCACCTATTCCAAACCCACCTACCCCAAACCCGCCGATCTCGACCAAACCAACCTCTCCCCATCCGCCCTCGCCCACACCCGCTCCGTCATCCACCCCGTAGCCTCAAAACCCTCTGGCTTCGAATCAGCCGGTATGGGCCGCCTAGTCAAATTCCACACACCACAACCCCTTACACACCTCATCGAGCGAATAGCCGAAGGCGTCGGATCGCCCAAGGGATTCCCCGTCGCTATTCCGCAGACACGACAAGTTGAAGATATCATGATTCGAAGTGTGGGGATATGCGCCGGAAGTGGTGCCCATGTTCTGAAGGATGTCGATGCGGATTTGTTGTTCACGGGGGAATTCAGCCATCATGAAGCATTAGCAGCGACGGAAAAGGGGAAATGCGTGGTTACGCTTTTTCATAGTAATACGGAGCGCGGGTTTTTGGGGAGTGTGATGAAGTGGAAGTTGGATGGGTTGTTGAAGGAGGAGTGGAAGAAAGTGCGGGGCGAAGTTAGGGGGGATGTGGATGAGATGGATGGGGGGTTGAGGGAGGAATGGGAGGATGCGTTGAATGATGAGGACGTGTTGGTGGAATGTAGTGAGGTTGATAGGGATCCGTTTGGGATTGTCATTCTGCAGAGTAGTCCGCAGGTGGGTAAGCCGTTGTCTGGTGGTGGGGAGGACGACGGCGGAGGGTGAGCATGGTTCCGCTCTTGTTGGAAAGCCTGAGCTTGTTTTCATGAATGTCTATGGATACAATTCGTTCTTCTTTTTGCAGGAAAGGGGGGAGCAAGATCCAGCAAACGCTTGGGCTCGTGTGTCATGTACGCACATGGTTCCCTTGTCTAGCACATTTTTTCATGTCTTCCTCCGGATGACGACGTCATGTATGTTTAGAGATTGGCAAGGACCTTCTCGGCGGCGGACTCTGTTGGTTTGTTGTATTAGCATACGAATACTAGTTAGCATTTTACAGGGATAGGCCCTCGAGGGCAAAATGCGTACCGTTCACTCCAGTATTGTCAGGCTCCACGTGAGCGCTCTTGACCTTCCCATCTTCGACTACCAGGGCATAACGCTTGCTACGATCATTCCCGAAGACTGCGGAGCTCTCGAAAGTGAGGTCGAGGTCTTTGGTGAATTGACCGGACGGGTCACCGAGGAAGCGGATCTGGAGTTGAAATTCAGATCTGCTCATTCAACACCATTGCGTGATAGTTGAAGGATGGAATGGGTTGCTACATACACTGGTCTTTGAGGATGGGTCGAGGGTAGCACCCCAGGCTTTCATACTGGTGAGGTTGTCAGTAACGGTGGTGGGTTTTCAACACTTCATGCAGGATGACGAATCGTGCATGGGACTTACACAAAGGCATCGTTCACAGACACCACGAAGACCTGGCCAGCATCCTTGAGCTTCTCGGAGTTCAAGTAACCAGGGATGTGGTTGGTTGAGCAGCCCGGGCCTGGGAAGCTATGAGTTGGTGACTGACCACAAACAACCTTACAGCTGGGAAGGTAGCAGTTTGATGTGCAAGGTACTTACTGAAAGCTGCAGGAACGCCAATAATCAAACCTTTGCCTTTGAGCTCATTGGCTAGATTCACTTTGTTGCCGGGTGAGCCTTCGACAAGCTCGACTGAGGGGATGGGATCTCCGACTTTAACCATTTTGGCGGTAGTCGTATGGAAGCTGTGACGGGGGATTGTTGTAGTTAGACGAGGGAAAAAAGTGGTGTTGCGAATGAGGTGTCGAGAATTAAGCATTGAGCATTGGTGGGGGTCAGAAATGGGTAATGACTTGTTTACTGTGAAGTGTGAAGGTGTTTAGAGAGAAGGTGTGATCGTCTGCCCCACGGTATAACACCGGGCAATATATTGTTAGTGCGGGGCCGGTGGCATCATTCACCGTTCCGGAATGGCGGAACGGTGGAATAAGGGCGAGCAAGGGTCCGACAGTCTTGCCAATGAAAATTGGGGGACTCTTGCTCTTCGGAAGCAGCACCAGGGAGCGACGGGGGCCTTAAGGGGGAACCGGGACATCGGTCAAGCTTCTTGACTCGCGTCGCTGACTGGTCTGATGCCCTTGTCAGATCAACCATTTCAGGCCAAAAGTCGCTCTAGCTTGAGGGCTCAAAGCGTCCTAAGACGGCATAGACACGAGATCAATGCTCAATCGGGGCTCCACGCGGCATGGGTGGCACTGGATGGGGCCCTGAAGGTGCAGAATGTGGCAGGGCCCAAGCATGCATGAAATCAGAACCTTCAAAGCGCCCATTGCCACACCGCCAACCGCTTGTTACTACACTTATGCAACATCACCAGTAGAGTAGCTTGGACGCCACGATCATCGTCTATTTGAAATGCTGACAGAGATCTGGCTCTCTGCCGGATCATTCAGGAGGCTCTCCAGTGCGCACGTAGTAAGTAGAACAAGGCCAATGCCCATGGCGTGGGCATTAAGGTACTTCTAATAAGGGACCCTGGTCCAGCTGTAAATTTCTGAATGCCGCTACAGGCAAGTTGACGGGCTGATCTTCAAAATTTGCAGCTAGGTGACAGCCAACAGGTCATCGTTTAAACGTAGTATGGTACATTTGGGAAATGTTAATGGGTGGTGGGGACTGGTAAAGGAGCCACCCGTGCGCTTTTCCTTTTTGTGCGGAGAGATGCTCGGGAAGCGATCCATTGTGCTGGTGCCTTGCCTCCTGTAACTATCCATTGTCCACGCTGCCGACAATACTCGATCTGGGCAATGTCGCATTGGAATATCGTATCATCAAATCTCACTTCTATGGGTAGATAACAGGGGCAGAATATAAACATGCAATTCTGAAGAGTAAAGGCGCTCCTTAAATCGGCTTTCCCCGCGATGTACCGCCTAGCTTTCGAGTCTAAGAGAGCGCCGCTCAATGGCCGACAGGGCATCTAACCACCGCCCTCTCCACCACTTTCATTCAATCTCCAACGCATCTCCCACGCTCCCAATGCGCTTCGACGACACTATGGATCGAGAACAGGGTCTGGGTGGTGGTGGCAGCGCGAACAGTTCCAGCGATTTTGTGAGTCTTCAATTTATTGACCCGCGCCCAATGACGCCTGCTCACAATTTTGTAGGTCCGCAAGCTCTACAAGTATGTCTACCTTGGCATAACTCCATAACCAACAAGCTTTGGAATTAACGTCATCATAAGAATGCTGGAAGACCCGTCATACTCGTCGGTAGTTCGATGGGGTGATGATGGTGGAAGCTTCGTCGTGCTCGAGGTTTGTCAATGGAGACCAGGCTGATGTTGTTTGCGGTCTGTTAACTTCCTTGGCAGAACGAAAGGTTTACCAAATCAATCCTCCCAAAACACTTCAAGCATAGCAACTTCGCGAGCTTTGTGCGCCAGCTCAACAAGTATGATTTCCACAAAGTACGCCACAATAACGAAGAGAGCGGGCACTCTCCATACGGGTCCGGCGTAAGAAGGTGATCTGAACATGTGTTGATCACAGGATGCTGATGTTCTTAGGCATGGGAGTTTAAGCACCCGGAGTTCAAAGCGAATAACAAAGATTCTTTGGATAACATCCGACGGAAGGCTCCAGCGCCACGGAAGGCCCCCCAAGTCGTTGACGAAGCGGTTCCCACTCAGCAAATGGACCTGGTAAATAGTCAATTAGTAGCCACGCAACACCAACTCCAAAGCCTGCAGCAAAAGTTCGATGAACTTAGCATGCACAATAACATGCTCACCCAGGAGCTAATAGGAGTTCAAAAGACAGTGGTCAACCACGAACATGTCATGCAGAATGTGATGAGCTACTTGCATTCTGTGGATGCAAGACAAAGGAGAGACAGCAAGGTTGGAGGTCCGTTCGCGAATTCGGAGGAGAATGGGGGCCCATCTGCCAACGTGGATCCTTCACAACAGCAGATATTACCGTCGGATGACGAGCCCGCTTCGCCGTTGCAGCACGCAACCAAGTTGCTGCAAGACATGAATGCAGATGTCCAATTGAACTATAAGAACCTTGAACACATATCTGATATACACAACCGTAACGGTGCAATGTCCACTCCGCCTCCCGACGGTCGCCATGCAAGAGCCCCAACCTCCGCTGGCTCCAGCTCTTCGATGGGCTATTCCAAACTTCACGCAGATCAAGATCAAATTGTATACCCTATCGGACATACCAATGGCATCGATCCTATGTATAGCGAGCACATCCACAACATACCGTACCCCATGCCTTCCAAAGAGGATATTGTAGACCCGAGAGTATCCGCGCCTGCGGGACGAAAGAAGAGTACCCAAGTAGACCCCGGATGGGTTAGGTCTCCGCAGATTTTGCTTGTCGAGGATGACCCAACGTGTCGAAGGATCGGAAGCAAGTTCTTGTACTCTTTCCGTTGTGCGATAGACAGTGCAGTAAGTAGTTCCAGTAGCGTCCGACCTCAAGTACTAATGGTCTCAGTTCGACGGCCTAGAAGCCGTCAACAAGATGAACGCAGGTTCGAAGTATGATTTGGTGCTGATGGATATTATCATGCCAAACCTCGATGGTGTATCAGCATGTCATCTGATTCGGCAATTCGATCATACGCCAATCATAGCTATGACTTCGAACATTCGCAGTGATGATATCTCAATGTATTTTCAACATGGTATGTTAGCCGATCGGTGTCGAGTTTTACTATTCTGATCAACAGCAAGGCATGAATGACGTCCTACCGAAACCGTTCACGAGAGACGGTCTTCTCAACATGCTTGAAAAGCATTTGGGGCATTTAAAGCAGATTCCAGACGGAATGGAGCCAATCTCTGGAAATCCAATGGCTCAAAGCTCAAGTGGTCACTCTCTGAAGGATGAGAACTCTCCAACACAATCACCTTCGACCATTTCGAACTGGCAGTCCCCTAGCCAATTCTCTGGTATCTCTCCAACGCAACCGGCACCACCCCACCAATATATGCACCCAATGCACCCGGGGTATACTCAAGATCAGAGTCCGGTCCAGTATCCAGCTCCACACACGGAAATGGCTGCTCCGCAACGGCAGATGCAACATCGAAGGCAGATCTCTGAGATAGGAGGCGATGATATTGCCAATGACCAAAAGCGACAACGAATGTACGATCAGACTGCGCCGATGGGTATGCAACCTATGGCACGGCCACGATGATGAATCGGGAGTTTTATTTTTGGATCCATATTCGTTCATTTATCGTATCAATCTATCCGATCCTGTTCAAGTATTATCGCAGGTCTCGACCATATTTTCAGCCATGTTTGCACATATCGGACGATTTCATGGTGCCAAAGATAGGATAAGGAGATAAGGAGGAAGGGTGCTTAAGGGCATTCTTGGGAAGTGGGTTAGTAGCCCCTCAGGAGCGAGGCGTCCTGGAATGAGGTGGATTTCTTTGCTCAGATTGACCAAAGTAGTATAGGCTGCTCTGGTCAGCGGATGGAATGGTTGCTTTACTGGGCGGTCTGTAAGCCTGTCAGAAAGCATTTACGAATCAGGTTTCCCAATATTAGCATGTTCAATAATTTTCTCTGGGAGGATGTTAAAGTGGAAAAGGCGGGGGAAAAAGGTGGCTTGGAGATAGGTATTTATTTATCTTCGGCTTGCGTGCTTATGGACTGTGGTCTGTGGAATCTAGATTTCCCACGTCCACAGTGGCCTGGCCGTCCTCCAGCCGTTACGAATCTAGACCTCTACTTTCCACATCCCACTAGACGCGTCCAGCCCTAGGTAAGGCAACCGAGGCCAGCCACAATGCAGCTGTGACATCGGAATCGTTCCACGCCGCATTGCACCCTTGATCCCCACCTGATCAATCCTAAGCCTACCTTATCTCAACGAGCGGGCGTATTCTGCAGCCAAATCCGTACGTAGAACGGGCAAAGCTCCGTTATCATGCCCCCTAAGAATCCCAAAGGCGCCAAGGCCAAGCAAAACCCCCAAGAAGACCAGCGAGAAGATTCCTTACAAGCAGTCGTCAGTGCGTGCAGGGTCCAATCACAAGAGTCGTACTCACATGGTATTGGCAGGTCCTTGCTGATTCTTTCGAGACCCGATTTGCACCTTTCACGTTCGACCGGCCAAGAGTAAGACGTCCTTTCCTCGACACAAAGCTGTAATAACCCTAGGCTTTAGTGTCTTTTACCTCTCGTCAATACGCCTTTGATCGAATACACGCTGGAGTTCCTCGCCAATGCTGGCGTACAAGAGGTATTTGTCTATTGTGGGAGTCATGCGGACCAGGTTGAAGAATACATCAAGTAAGGCATTCTCTGCTCAGCACATCTATGATTCAATTACACAAAGAAATTTATTGACTGGATGCCCGTGACAGCGACTCGAAATGGACATCGAAATCCAGCCCCTTCCGGGCACTCAAGGTACTCAAATCTACAGCCACCTCCGTAGGCGAAGCCATGCGCAATCTCGATAATCTCGATCTCATTACAGGCGACTTTCTCCTTGTCTCTGGCGATGTAATATCAAATATGAACCTCGAGCCTGCTTTAGTCAAGCACCGAGCCCGACGGGAGAAGAGCAAGGATGCCATAATGACAATGGTACTGAGAGAAACGGGCGTCGGGCATAGGACAAAGAGTAAAGGATCCAGGCCTGTGTTCGTTATTGATCCTGTTGCGGAAAGGTGTCTGCATTATGAGGAGATGGGTCATCGAAGGGGCGGAAGCAGATATGTCTCATTGGATCCTGAGCTACTTACTTCGCATGGTGAGATCGAGGTCCGGGACGATCTCATCGATTGTCGTATCGACATATGCGCGGTGGATGTCTTAGCTCAGTGGAGCGACAATTTTGACTTCCAGTCCTTGCGCAAAAGCTTTCTACGTGGGGTGCTCAAAGATTACGAGACGTACGGGAAGACTATACACACATACGTGGTGACAGATCAATACGCTGCAAGGGTCAAGAGCTTGAGAGCATATGATGCTGTGAGCAAGGATGTACTGGGTCGATGGGCATACCCAATTTGTCCAGACAGCAATCTTGTACGGGGCCAGAGCTACCGTCTCGGAGCAGGAAAAGTCTACAAAGAAGATAGAGTCATGCTGGGGAGAACCACAGACGTGAAGAGAAGTGTCATTGGCAGTGATACCAGAATTGGGGACGGCAGTACGATTACTGGAAGCACTGTTGGCCGGGGATGTAATATCGGGAAAAACGTGACCATCGACGGGGCCTACATTTGGGATGATGTCGTCGTCGAGGATGGCTCTATAATCCGCCAAGCAATTATCGCGAGTCGCAGTTCGATAGGGAAGGGTTGCAAGATTGAGCATGGAGCTCTGATCATGTTCGGAGCCCACCTCACTCAGGACTCCAGCGTCTCGGCGAACAGCTGGATCACCCGTGATGACAATAAGGACCACAACAGTAATCAAGATTCCGACGATTCAGATGCTTCCAGCGTTGGCTCCTCGCGCCTCATTTACCAAAGCCCATCGGCATCCAGTTCCCTCTCTTCGATCTCAACGCTCGCATCCTCAGAAGATGACCTAGAACCACCTCGAGACATGTTGCGACGCAGCAGTTTCCGCTCTGACCCGTCTGACGATGCTGGAGAGAATAGAGATTTCCATGTAGAAGCCACAGCAAGCATTCTTGACGGCTTACAGAAAAATGATCTATCAGATACGATAATGCTTGAACTCAATGGCTACCGCATGTCCACTAATGCAAGTCAACACGAAGTACGTAAAGCGGTTGTTGCCGCATTTATGAAAAGGATCTCGAACCTTATTTGTGGGGATAACGCATCTGGAAGTGGAAGCATGAGTATGCGCGAGGCTGTGAAGGAGGTGTTTACAAGATATAGAGCTCTTATTGAGCGCACAACATTTGACAAAGATGCAGAAGGGAAAGTCGACCAAGTGGACTTTCTGATGCTTGTACAAAAAGAGGTCTTGTGGAGGCCTAATGGCGATCAATTGCTGCTCTTCGTCGCAAAGGAGGTCTATGACATGGATATCATAGAAGAAGATGGTGTACTGCAGTGGTGGGATGACCCGCGGAGTCAAGAAGGGGAAATGGGTAAGGTGAGAGAATTGACGGAGCAGTTTATTACGTTTTTGAAGGAGGCGGAGGAGGATGAGGAGAGCGAGGAAGAGGATGATGATGAGGACTAAGATACTGATGATAAATCTTTTCGGTATCCATCATGTAGAACAGCGAGCCAATAGAATAGATACCCCAAAGCTCATAATACAGATGGTATGCAACGCCAGACAAATGCTCGCTTCCCATCCCCTACTCTCCCCCTATATCACCTCCCCCCCTCCCCCCCTCCCCCCCTCCCCCTCTCCCTTCCCCTCCCCCTGCCCCACCCCATCCACCCCCAAAACCTCCCTCCCCCCCCTCCTCCCCTCCTTCCTCCTCCTCTTCCCCAAATACGCTTCCTCCCTCTCCTCCCTCGTCAACACCCTCGGCCTATCCTCCACCCCGTCTCCCCATGGCGCTACTATACTCTCCACCACATGATATATATGCCTCGATACTCTCCTCTCATTAATGATTTTCACCACGTCGCCGGTGTGGAGCGCGGATGTGGGGTCCGAGACGAGGTGGGTTGTGTGGCGGAGGAAATGCTGGGAGGGGGGGTTAGTGAGGATGGATAGGATGGGAGGGGGGGTGAAGGGGTAAGGGGTATTTGGGGTGGGAAGGGGGGTTGGGAGGGAGGGGGGAGAGAGGAGAGGGAAAGGGGAGGGAGGAGGGGGAGATACTTTTTTGAGAAAGTGATTGTAGACTTGTTTTGCGGTGCGGACTTTTACGGCGCGCATCATTTTGCCGGCGGAGACGACGACGCCGCAGAGGGTTTGGGGGGGAGCGGACATGCTGGGTAGATTGTGTGACGTCTTTTGATGGATTGATTGAGTGCGCCGAGGCGCGTGAGGGAGGTGAGGTTGCGGTGGGTTGGGATGGGTACTGAGATGGTTTTTGTAGGTTGGGTTTGGGGAGTGTTTGCTTGGTGATATGGATAGGACGAAGTGTCCGTATGAGCGGAATAACGGGTTGTAGCCTTGCGAGGTTTATTGTTATGTAACTCGTCAAGGAATGACTTTAGTGGAAAAGGTTTGCTAATGCAGTAGTAGATGTCAGGTGAGTGGACAATCTTGCTCTCTGAATTGAGCTTGTAGGTGCCTTTTCAGCGGAGCTGTTATGTTGTGAAATATCAATCCTTGCGGAAAGGGTGCTGACTTTTCTTTCCACCGTGATATTGAATAGCTATGATCGGTGCATATCTGGTTCAAACGCATCACTCCATTGTGTAAGAGAATAGAGCAAAAGTGATGCATATAGCGCGGAGTTTAAGTTAGTTTCTATACCTACCAAGCTCCTTTAAAGCAGTATATACTCTTTATCAAACGCTACTTAATTATCGAAAAGCTATAGTTAAAGGTTAGAAGCCTCTAGAGCTATAAGTTCTAAGGGTAATATTAGAAATGATTCACTAGTTTTCAACTCTATACGCATGACCTATGCTCCGTTATCTTACCATATATCCGCGGTTTTCAGTCGCAATAATAACACCATTATAAATAGCTCCATTCCTTGCTCTGCCGTTCTTTCTGGTACTTATCATTTCTTCTCGGGTTTGAAGTGCTTGGTAACCCTCCCTTTGATCATTATCCCCAATAGATCTGTCAGCAAAACATTTCAAAGCTTCAGGATACTGTATACTCAGTTCGCATTGCACCCTCAACGCCGGCTCCTCTGTTACTCATAAGGCACATGCCTGAATATGCTGAGTCCACCACAAAAGCTCGCCTCAAACACCTCTCATATCTCATAGCAGCGCCCTTGCTAAATCTCACGATCCTATCCATTGATAACCTTGTCTCATAAGCTCTCCTGCTTCCTTCTCCGACCATGTTGAATAGTCTGATGGAATCCTCCCATCTACATCTACAATATTGTCAGAAGCGCCAGCCTGCAACAGCAGCGCTATTGCGCTTCGTCTCGTCTGGTGATGTTTGGATGTGAGGTGCTTTAAGATCGACCATCTGATATAAGCATGGTGCAGCGGTGTTCTCCCTTTGAAGTCTTGAGCATTTAGTTCTGAATCCCGCAGAAGGACTTTGATATTGTCCTCATACAGAACACTCGCAGCACAGTGCAACGGCACCCTTCCAGTATAATCTTTGGCAATGAGGGAAGCCCCTCGATCTACCAACATCAAGATGATTTTTGGGGTGCCCGAAAATGCTGCGCAGTGGAGGGGAGTATAACCCAGATTATCTCGAATATTAAGATCTGCTCCCCGGTCCAGTAAGAGCTTAATTAAGCTCTCGTCTGTCGAAGATAGCACAGCATAAAACACACTCCATCGGATTGCAATATGCAGCGGCGTTTGTCCGTCCTTGTCTTGGGCATCCACGTCCTGACATTTGTTCACAAGCATATCCATCATAGTGTAAAAGCTTGATGTAATATGATTTTCAGATGTGCATTTGCCAAGACACAGCGTCACAGCAGATCCGGTGTTCCTACTGATATCGCTTTTACGATCCATTAGTCTCAGCGTCAGACAGGATTCGGAGTTCGTACGGATATCGCTCTTATGATCCATTAGTACTTGGAGGGTGGCAGGATGTTCCGCGAATGCTGCCAGAAAGAGAGCACCGTGGCCTACATGAACCGGGGTAGCCATACTCTGGCCTGAAATCAATAACAAGAGAACATCCGCCAGGTTCCAAATCAAAGCAAAAAGGGCAGGGGTCCATGACTCGGTCAGGAAAAGAAACGGCCCCCACACACGTACATCTGGCGGAAATCTTCGCACCAGTGCGTAGGTCTTTGCTCTGTCCTGAATAAAAGGTAAGATCTGCTCCATGAGTTCCAACTGTACTCCTTGAAGATGATAGTGCCAATTGTATCCGGCATAAGTAGAGAATTTGAGGTCTTCGAATTGTTCGTTTAGCACTTCTGAAGAACACGATTCGTAATCAATGAAGGACAAATATGTAAGGCAGATTCTTGCCATATCGCGCTCTGCAGTCGGGAAAAGACGCTCATGATTGGCTTCTACGTATTCCTGTAGTGTGTAATGCACAAATTTTACTTCAGTAGGAAATGCACTACTTTTTGGATCATCAACCGCAAAAGTACTCAGAAGTCCGGTGGTAGTGCTGAGTATGATCTCAGCTTCTGTAAAGGCTGCTGTATCAAGCGTGTAATCGCCAGGCTGCGCGGCCAGTGCATGGCGAAGCTCTTCAAGACCGAGGGGTCTGGTCGCACAGAAAACAAGCGACATGACTTTCATCCCTAGTTCCGCATCGCCTTTAGGTTGATCAAGCATCCGACTGAAGGCATTATCATACGTAGCAAATATACCCGTGGGCAAGCCATCTAATACTTGTCTGACCTTTCTGGGGCTTATTTGCTGGCACAAGCTACTGATCTGCAGGCTGGCAAGGAGAAACATACCATGTGCCTTCCCAATCACACGATCTACGATCTCTTGCTTCAGCCCCGGGTTTTTTCGTACAAAGAGTGCTAACCGGCCACTTTTCTGTATCTCAGAGTGAAGGTAGGCTTCGATGTCGGGGGCACTTGCGGCAATCTCTATGCGTGACAGGTTTGGAAGCCTAGACTTGATGGCTATGTTGGGTCGGGACGTCAGAAAGAGGCGTGTCTGGCCAAATTGGCTTAACTGTTGAAGTCGCAACAGCAATGCATCTCTGCTGAGCTCCGGACACTCATCGAGGGCATCCACAAAGACATAGACATCTTTGAAGTCTTTGGACACCGTACATACCCATGTGAATAGCTCCGCTTCAGTGGGGTCTCTATACTTGGCATTTTCGTTTAGCATCATGCTAAGCTCAGCAATGCTCTCAGCTCGAGGACTCTGTTCAATCAATTGCCGAAGAAGACTGCTCAACAGAGCATTGACTGAATGTGTTGAGCTATCCTTGTAGTCACAGTAGACATAGATGATTGCTATGTCTTGCCCTCGAGTAGTCTCAGCCACACAATTGACGGCAATCGAGGTAAGCACTGTTTTGCCCGTACCAGGATTTCCGGGACACCAAAGTACGAGACTACCTTTGCCTTCAAACCAGGTCTTGAATTGCTCGGTTTCCAGTAGCCATTGACCCGTACTTGCGTGCCGCTTACTATAGGCATGCTTCTGTTTACTGTGGAAATCTAGGGTCGAAACCTTATAGAGGAACTCTTGCTCGCTAGATTTCTGACCCTGGCTTTGAACAGATACTAGGTCAATGCGAAGTTTTTGGAGCTCGGCGATAATCTCATCATGCTGTGGAAGCGCAGACAGTGCTTCAAGTATCTCCGATTGCGTTTGCGAGAGCGTCTTGGAAGTCTTCATTATCTCAGATGCCTTTTGTGAGGTCTGGGCTAGAATTTTGCTTCCTTTGATAGTCAACGCAAATTGAAAAACCTGGATGTACTTCTGAAGTGTCTGAATCAGTTCTTGGGTCTTCGTTCTTTCGAATGGCCATTTGATCCGAATGACTGTCCTACTAGCTCCATTGGCAGCACCAAGCCTCTTTAAAGTCTTCTCCAGAATTTCCATCGTCACCACAAAATCTCCAGTAGCGATATAAAGTGCCGAAACATCTGCAAACTCTTGTCTGAAGTCATCATCCCCCATAAGTTCAGTGAGCTGCTCAAACACGTCGTGGACGCTCGTAAAGCCACGCTTCAGCTTCTCGAGTTCGTCAGGAGCATTCTTCACGGCCGAAGCATATTGCAGCACGACCTTGGTCAACGATGCTGCTGTATCTAGAAGGCTAATGATTGAAAACGGATCTGCCATTTTGAGCGATGGCTTAGATTACCAAGGTGGAGCTGGCCAGCACTGCGCATTAAGATTACCAGTCAAACTGCCATTTCAGCGATATCATGCCGACGGCCCAGAATGGGTCTGATGGTAAGCATATCGCTCACTTGGAAAAGAATGTTATTAGTCACACGGTGAGGTTGGCAGGCAATGTACATGGATATGTACGTAAGTTGCTTGATAGAGTCACCCTAGGCAGATAGATGGCGGGGCTGGAGCCTAAAGGCGGACTTACCGGGCGCCTGTCTAGCTTGTTGGTGCGTCATGTGTTGCAGCTTCAAACACAAGATAAACAAAGACTGTGCAGCAAGGCAACATAGTAATTTGCATGTACATAACCTCACCGCTCTGGCCTCTATATCTCCTACACTTGACACCTTGCGAAGATTACGCTAATTGCAAGAATGTTCATGCTCAGAAATGGTGCGCTCCTTCCTTACTTGCTTCTTCGACCTTAGCTAGTGACTGCTACTGTTTCCTTCACTCACATGGATCACTCGTGCTAATCAATCTCTAAATAGCAACAAAATACCTATTTGGTAACGCGTCCAAAGAATCAATAGTTGAAATAGCACAAGGCCAACTCTACCTTGTCCGCCCTCTGTCTCCTAAAGGAACGTCCGAACTCATCTACAAAGACGCTGCTGCCAGCATCAGACGCACAGGCCAAGATTTTCAATACCAGCTTGTCGTCCAGCGAGCTTATGAAGAGGGTGAAGCCGAGCTCTTAGCTGAGGAAGAAGGTGAAGACGAAGCTGGAGACGTCCTGGACACAGATAAGGACGAGAAGACATTCCTTCTGGACCAGAGCCTACATTTCAGGTCTGAGATCAGGGATAACGGCGAGAAAGTCTTCGCGTGGCAAGATCTGAGCGGAGATCCTGGAGACCTCTTCGAGTTCATCTGTGACGAATCGATTAAGCCTGGTGAAGTCAGCACGTTTGAGATTGTTGCTATTGAGTGTCAATTCGAGAGGAAATACCGGAAGCCCAAGGAGACAGCAACGGACAAGCAACTTCAGCAGTTTAACTTCACAGCACAGCCAATCCCTGCGGCCAGTCCTTTAGCCAGTCCGACCGTAAAGGCTATTACTGGCGCACCAACAAAGGAGCAAGCGAACATGGATTCTCCAGCGGCAGCAGCAAAAGAGAGAGTAGCAACGAAGAAATCTGAAAAGCAAAAGGCCGCAAGACGAGAGAGTACTCCTACAGTAGCACCACCATCAGCGGGCATACCAGCTTCGAGGGAGATATTCGTAAAAGAACGAGCGGAGCTTCACTTGTTTGATTTCGACTCTGGCTCTTTCATTCTTCAAGATCCCTCTGTCGTGGCTACGGTATCCGAGACGGGCACTTGGCAATATTGGCTGCAGATCACTGGCTCAGAGAAGGAATGGTTAGGCCAGCGAGTAGTCGCAGATCTAAACCCGGTCTTCAATTTTGAATATCTATCCTTCATATTCAACCATTACACAGATGATGGGTCAGCGTATTCGTGGCTACTGAGATTTAGGGATCAAGCAACTGAAGAACGCTTCCAGGACGGGCTGATGAGAGCTCTGTGGGAGCAGCTCAATGAGACGAAGTGGAAGAAGGTAGATAAAGATGACCAGCAATACGTCTTAGATGCCTTCCAAGATCTGACAATGAAGGATGCTGGCGACGAGGAGGAGGAAGAGGAAGAAAACCCGGAAGATGATGGGCAGACGAGTGAGCATTATGACAGTGACGAGTCAGCGGACGATGTTGTGACGAGGGACGATGACGGCAACGTGAACTCGAAGCTCGCGGTTGGTTATAAGCATGACAGGTCTTTCGTCGTCCGCGGATCAAAGATTGGTGTTTTCAAACACACGCCGAATAACAATCTTGAATTTTCGACAAACATTTCGAAAGTTGAAACACCAGGGGGCAAGCTCTTCAGCCCGGACAAGGTCATGCTGCACTCTGAGGATCAGAATATGATTCTCCAAAATAGAGACAATCCTAATTCGCTATACCGAATGGATCTTGAGTACGGCAAGGTCGTTGATGAATGGAAAGTACACGATGACATCAAAGTCAAATCTTTTGCCCCTGATAAGGTATGTCTGGACCATTCGGACTCTCTCGTCCACGTGTAAACTAATTGCTTTTAGAAATATGCTCAAATGACTGGCGAGCAAACTTTCCTAGGCCTGTCTGACAATGCTCTGTACCGCATTGATCCTCGTTTATCGGGCAACAAGCTCGTAGACTCAGAACTTAAGCAGTATGCAGGCAAGAATGCTTTCTCCAACGCTGCTACTACCGAACAAGGCTATATCGCCCTTGCTTCTGAGAAGGGTGACATCCGCATGTTTGACAGGTTAGGCCTCAGGGCCAAGACAGCGCTACCTGCGCTGGGTGAACCCATCATAGGCTTGGACGTTTCTGCTGATGGTCGTTGGATTCTTGCTACCTGCCGTACCTACCTTATGCTCATTGATGCGTTGCAAAAAGATGGTAAGAATGAGGGTAAGCTTGGTTTTGAGAAGTCTTTCGCCAAGGACTCCAAACCACAGCCTCGCCGTCTCGCTCTCAGTCCCAATCACGTCGCCCAATTCCAACACGAGACGAAACTGCCGATTTCTTTCACACCAGCACGCTTCAATACTGGTATTGACGATAAGGAAACATCGATCATCACAGCCAGTGGTCCCTTCATCATCACGTGGAACATGAAGAAGGTCATTGCTGGCCGCAAAGACCCATACACGATCAAGCGGTACGAGGAAGAGGTCAAAGCCGACGATTTCAAATATGGCAGCGACAAGAATGTCATTGTGGCTCTGCCGAATGAAGTCAACATGGTGGCGAAACAGAGCTTTAAGAAGCCAACTCGTGAGAGTATTGCTGCAACACCAAGACAAAGTGGTGCAAGGAGGAGAATGCCAAGGGATGAGATTGTTAATTCGCCTTACTAAAGAGGCGAAGGGACTGAACATTTCTTTCTTCATGACTATGACGGCGCTGAGGATGGTATCTGACGGACACCTATTTATGGGAAGACAATGGAGTTAATTGACGAAATATATGATATCCTCAAGCGCAGGCTTTGACACGGAATGCTTTGAGTAGTATTAGATAGAACAGAGATACAAATCTCACATGTAGAATATTGAACAAGTCAGTGCTCTCTATATATGCCTTTTCGCATAACATCTCCGAAGACTTAACTCTTAGGATTTACGCAGCCTCCACAACTCCATTGAAAATGCGTCATATAACCCATCTCCTCCCTCTTAACCACAACCAACATTGCTATATATATACGGCCCCACCTCCTCCGCTCCACCCTCCACCACACCTCCTATATCACCCCCCACCACCCACACACCACACCTCCACGCCCACCACCTCAAATTTCTCCCCTTCCTCACTCAATCCCTCGTTCCCAAACGTCATACACGTGCTACTGACGCCCGTTTCTAATACTCCATCTAGCCATAACCCGTAATGACCGTCGCCGCCGCCGATGGATAGGTAGTTGTGTTGGCAGAAGATGAGGTAGTCGTTTACTCCGGAGTAGGGGAAGGCTTTGAAGCGGATGAGGTCTGGGGTGTTTGTTCCGTTTGTGTTGTTACTATTGTTATTATTATTTGAGGATGGGTTTGATGGGTTTGGAGGCGAGAGGTGGGTATTGCTGGAATTGGAATTGGAAGGGGATGAGGTGTGGGTATGGTTGTGATTATGGTTTGACGGGGAGGAGATAGTGGTACTGCGGCCTATATGATCGATTTCCGTTTCTGAAGCTGAAGGCGGAGGAGGGAGGGATGTTATGAGCGGGGTGGTGTGCGGTGGGAGGATGGAGGAGCGCCAGAGGAAACATTCGCCGGTGCCGTAGAAGGAGGGGTGCGGGTGGGGGGGGTCGGTTAGGTAGGCGCCGAAGATCTATGTTTTTCGCGTTAGCGGGTGTGGGAAGGGGGGGGAAAGTGGATTGGGAAGGGAAAGAGGGAAGGGGGGGACGTACACCACCTGCGGCGTCTTGGATTACGAGAATGAAAGAGCTGTCGCGGGGGAGGTGGGGGGAGGCGCATTTATTATAGAGGGTGCCGAGGCTGACGCCGTCTTGTTCTAGACTGTAGGCTAGGGTCCATGTTTCTGCTAGTTGGAGTCTTGGAGGGACGAGGAGGCGGATTTCTTCTGCGACGGCGCGGGAGAGGATGGTGGAGGAGATTGAGCCGGAAAGGGTTAAGGGTGTGAGGGGCGGTGGTTGGAAGGGGGAGGCGGTTCGATAGGGTGGGGTGTAGACGCCATTGGGCATTTCATTTGCTGGGTTGTTGAGGGAAGTGTGGGAAGGGTTTTTAGGGGGTGAGGGACGCGAGGGTGAGGGTTCGGTCAGGCGCCGGTAGAGGGAGGAGGCGATGTGGGTTACTGGGTAGGAGAGGTAGGAGGTGGAGGATTGGGGTGGGGGTTCGGAGGGGGTGGTAGTGCCGGAGGTTGTGGAGGTGGACTTAGGGGTGGATGTCATGGTGGATGATGGTTTGATCTTTTATCTCATCCGAAGAATTCTGCATGTGTAACAGTTGGTAGCTGTTTACTTTAAAGTTACGGGACGTCATGCACAGTGACGTTGAGCCGCTGTCATAAACTCTCTATTAACAGGCACCAAGGTAAGATTACCATTGAATGGTGCGACTCCTTCACTATAAAAATACAGCCAATTAACCAGTCACTCGCTTATCAGTTGCTTCGTGACTCTATTGCGACACCACCATCCTCCAGGTCTCCTTCATCTGAGCCATCAGCCTGGTCTTACTTCACCTTCTGTATGCTCCTGGTCAGACACAGCTGACCCTGTATTTCCATTGGTAATCCTTCCGTTACCAAAATCGCCTTCTTCGATTCCTCGGCTTGACTCTTCGTTTGTTTCCCCAGTTGTGCCCCTGAGTATGCCGCCTTTCCTCTTCGGCATCACCCGTAGAAATGCCTTACCCCAATCACCCAGCTCGAGCCAACGAAGCATTATCTCTACCACGTGGTTCGTAGCTAGGACGAACCGACTCGACATTTGCAAATAATCACCGATGGGGAGTTTGGCAGTCTTAACGCCTCGCTCCACAGCTCTCTTGTAACAAATTCCCTTATGTCTATTCCGGTCCACAAGGCCTCCAATAATATAAGTGCTGTAAGGACGTAATTCGGTCAATGTATTGGGGCTATCGCTGGTCAAATACACGACTTCTCCGGTCCGAATCAATTCGTCCACTGTCTGACCGGCGATCGCCTTCTCTTCGAGGACACCAGCCAATTGCCCACCAGAATCTCCTTCCATCCACTCCTTGGCCTGCTCGGCGGCTTGCACAAAGTCTTCTTCCAGAAACTCGACACCCTTCCACGAGTGGTACTGGCCTTCCAGGAGTCCTTCAAATCTTTCCTTAAGAGAGCCTCCAAAGGAGCTAACTGCGAGATGGCTTTGAAATGGAGACTTGTGGTTGTCAGAGTAGGATCTCGTGACTTGAGATCCAAGAGATTTGAGCTCTTGGGCGTTCATTAAATCATCGAAGCCGCAGTCTAGGACTATGGTAATCGGAACTTTGACAAACTCATGACGTTTCCACTTCTGCTCATTGGTAATTTGATGGTCTTGGCTAATGACTGAAGCAGGATTTGCGGTGGCAGAAGTTGATGGTGCGAGTCCTTCACGAGCAGCACGCTTGCGTTGCTTCTTTTCCTGAAGCTTCTCCTTTCTTTTTGCTTTTCGTTTGGCGCGGTTAGCTTCCCATTCCTGGTCACGTTTGAGCTTTTTTAGCTGGTTTTTGGAAAGGGCTTTGGCCTCTGCGCCGACAGATGATGGAAGTTGGGGCTCCATTTTCATAGGTCTCCAGATACTAAGGACAATTAGGGAAAAGATAGTAAACCACGGCCGAGGACATCCGAATAAGAGGCATGATATAGGAGGGTCTAGGATTCCCACGGAGGACTTGAGCTTTCACACATGAGTTCTTAGACTTATGGGTTACTCAGCAGCATATATTCATAGTATGGAAGACCCTGTGATTGAAGACTCTTTCCACATATTTTCGATATCGGTTGGCTAAGTAGACTGTCGACCTCTTCATCCTCTGGAACGGACCCGGGAGATTCTTGAGACGGCATTGTGGAGGGCCGATCCGTCCCGCCAAGCCGCCGCTAGTCTCTCGGACGCGCCGCTCTAGAACGAGGCTGCTGCTCGTTGTGGGTTAGCATACACAGCTTAATAACTTCTATCGAATTAACTACCAAAAAGACTTATAGATCATATAATCATTTAAAAATCCATAATATCAAAGTCTTTTTAGTAAGATACTCTACGAGAGAAGGTAGACGAGAATGATCCAAAAGGTTTTCACGAATCCATCGAAATGAATTGCTGCCATGGTTTAGATGATTAGTGGGTATGCATAATAAGAAAGGTGGTCGTGGAGGTAGATTGCATAGTGGAAGTGTCCTTGGTTCTACTCTTCCAAAACCTCTGCACATGTCCTCATTTGCTTCTCAGATACTATCCAAGTTTAAGCTGTTAGAGGATGCAAGACCCCTCGTTCATCAACCCCCACGTCATCTGCACCATCCCAGCCCCAATCCCTCTCGCCACCAACCTCTCTCTCATCTCAGCCAACCTCCTCGTAGTCCCCTCTCCCACTTCCCCCTTTCCTCTCCATAACACCTCCGCTGCAGCAGCTGCACGAGGCCACAACATACTATCCAAATTAACCCCATCCGTCAACTCGCACCACAGATGCACCTCACCGCCAACAACTAAATACTTCTTCTCCTCGGGAATATCCGCTAAGGGATCATATGAGAGGATCTGCCGCCAGTTCTTATACGGGGCGCACCAATCACGATAAGGATATTTAATAGCCGATTCCGGATCCCCTGGATCTTTGGGATCAATAAAGGTGCCGAATCCGCAGTCCAGATACCATTCTTCGCACGGGCCGAAGAGCGCGCGATGGGGCCACCTTTCTCAACTACTTTGGCGAGAGAGGATGCGGAGCGCCAGGTTTGGATGATGGTGTCAGGAGGAAGCTCGAGATTCCATTCTAGGAGCATGTCTTCCCAGACTATAGGCGTTAGGGAATGGTTCTCGAGTAGTGAAAGGACGTGGTTCATGAATTTTTGGAGGAGAGGTTGGATGTCGACTTTGGAGGACGATTTGACTGTGGGTTCTAGGACGTAGGATTCTTTGTTGATCTCGTCGCCCCCGATGTGGAAGTGGGTGCTGAAGGGTTGGGTACGGGGTAGGAGGTCGTTGAAGAGGATGGTGAGAAAGGGTGGGACGGAGGGGGAGTCTAGTTTTAGTTGGCCTGATGGTGGTTCCTGGGCGTATTTGTTCCAAGGCTTGTCATAAGCTGTTATTAGACCAGGGTAAGAGTGGAAGATTGAGGCTGAGTGGCCTGGCAGGTCAATCTCTAGATATACCTCCACACCGTGATATAAGCCGTGGCGTTGTACATTTTCTAAGTCTTTGGTTGTCCATACTTGGTCCCATCTGTAAGCGCCTTTACTAGACAAATCTGGCGATGCCGGTATTTCCAATGGCCAGGATTGGGCATCCGTGGCGTGCAAGTGCAGTTTGTTGAACTTGTTGAAACCCATGGCCTCGATGGTACGCAACACATCCTGAGGCGCAATCCAATTACGAGATATATCCAGGTTTAGGCCTCGATGTTCGAATGCGGGTGCATCAGTTATTAGCACTGGAGCATAAGGTGTGTAAACACTTTCTCCTATGGCAGAATGCGCATAGAAGAGTTGCGCAAATGTGTCAAAAGCGTGAATACCACCCTCGGGAGATAGAATTTCGAGTGTCGTGGTGCCATCCTGCAAGATCCTGATCAAGTACGCTTCTCGAGAGACGGTGTGCTGCCCGTTACCCAGGCTCACAAACGAGACCTCATTAATGGTGATCTTGTTAATGAGCATTCCTGTACCGTCTATACTCGGTTCAAAGCGACTTCGTCGAGGATAGAACTTGTGTGGAACGAAATGCTCAGAGAAGACCTTTGAATTGAACCGTTGAAAAGCAACCTCCAGAACATCCTGAGGATAACTTGGGGGTTTTGTTGCAGGTAGATGATGTGAACTATGGGGAATAATATAGATCAGCGCATGAATCTTTACTGGGATCATAGATGAGCACAGACGATTGAGGTTTTTCCAAGCCTTGATACCAGGGAACCTCATCACGTAAGGGCTGGCTGTTGACATGATGAGCGTATTGGACATCCGGATCAAGCCATAATGTTGTTGAGCCGCTTTTCAAATGCCGTGGCAAAGGCCATAGAGCCATCGTTCCAGATATGCCAATGCTACTACGACTTAAAAACTTGGCAGTGTTTAGTATCAAAGGGTACAGCCTTGTTCGAAGTAAAGTCCTGTAAAGGTCAAGTTCAGCAGCGCCCAGGCGGGCCGCCGTGATTCGCCTTCGCAGGTAGGAAAGAGGGTTGTGATATCCAGGCATCAAAAAGTAGAAGATGCTCTTAAAGCGATAGGAATGACGCTGAGCCAACTTGAGTGCTTCATAATGCTTACATTCCTCGGACCCTGCAATTATCGTGTAAAAACGCCATATGTTCCCCTCCCGTAAATTGGCATGTCATCAAGACCGCTCATGGTATCAATGAATTTTTCCCTTCGCTTCGCCATATGTCCTTATCCTGTCCTATATCTCCTAATAAATTTCCGACGCCATAAAGACTGTTCAAGTAAAATGGAAAAATATGGCATCAATCAATCTCCCAAGACCCGCAGTCCTCTCTAGTTTGACCTCCCTTTGAAGACGTAGGTCTACTGAGCGAAAAGCCATAGTCATCTTCCTCCCAACTGTCATCAGTTCCATCACTGCCATCGCTGCTAAAGTCCCATGAGCACGGTATCTTCTGACCACTCTCGCCGAGGCGGTAGGAGGTCCCTCGGAACGCGCCCCTGGCTATCTTTGCAGCAATTCTTAGCATAAGGGCTACGAGCTGGACCGGTGGTCCTAAAAGTAAGGAGCATGTTCGTTGTAAGATTGCGGTGGTCAGATGATGTCCCGACATGTGAGAGCGTGGAGAGTAAGGGGCATAGAGGTTGGAACTAGATGGTAGCGGTGAATGGGTACGCCGCCTCGATCTAAGACCTCGACCACGAATTTCTGTTGCAGGCGAAGGAGTGTTCGCCTCGGACCAGTGGTCTTCGTCCATCGAAGCAGCATCGCTCACAAGAGGTGGCGTTTTTGGAACATCAGGCGGTGAATAGTATGTAGTTTCACCGGAAGGGACGCTGTTCAGCTCCCAGAGTTCGGGTGAGCCAGCCCTGATGGTTAACTCAGACACATCGCGTTTGTGGCTGCGAGTCTGTGGTACGTCTATATCTGCTTCGAGCTCTGCTGATGAAGAACTATGGTCGGGAAAGGTCGGCGATGGCGGTAAGGGAGAAATAGGGCTGTGGAACGAGTGGAAGGAGTCAACGCTCGAGGAGAAGCTAGGCGACTCTTTCCTGAGTTGTGGTATGGTGACAGGATTAGTTGCAGAATCAGATGTTGTAGTCCTCAGGGTCAGATGCGGCGGTGCTGTGACAGCTCGCCCGCTTCCCAAAGGCTTAGGTCGTGTCAGCCTCTTAGATCTATCTATACTTCCATTGGTATCATCATGCCAGTCTTTCTGAGTAATGCCTGTATCGTCCGTAGCCGCACTATCGAGCTCGTCATCGCTACTATCAACACTACTATCGTCAGATGGCAGAGCTGGCTCAGATTTCTGGTCTCCCAAAACTGAGTTAGTCGGCTTCTTGATGGTACCAGGGCTGTCATAATCCTCCTTGATTGATATTGAGTCCTCCAGTGTAAGCTCTTCAATTCCTTCAAGTTCTTCGGAGTGCATTGGTGACTCAGAGCCTAGCCGTGTCTTGGGCCTCCATGGTCGTTTTATTATCGGTGTTTTCGGCGGTTCAGGCAGCTCAACGTAGAAGCCACGTTTGAATGGGCATGGTGTAACCTCGTATTGCAGCACCTTAGCTAGGACAGCCTTCAGCTTCTCTACTTGCTCTCTATGTTCGGCGGTTTCTGTGGGTAGCTCAATGCGATAGTAGGTATGTGCCCTGATTCGAAGCGCAAATTTCGATTCTCCATCAACGCACCAACACTGCGATTTGAGCAATATCGGATGCACTGTTTTGCCGGAGTGGAGGAAAGACGTTCCCAAAACTTTGTGGATTCTTAGCGGTCCTACAAATGGCGATTAGTCATATCAACTGGAAGAATAGCCAGATACTTGACCTTACCGGTGGCAATCGTCCTTTCCGTCGTCGTGCGCCATGGCAACGTTCCAACAGGTTCTTCTTGGGACTGTGATCGCCCGTCGCTCACGCTCGAGTGCTTCGTGACAAAGCTGCTCGACGTACTGAAAGCCACAATTTTGCAAGCATTATGTGCAAATAGATTCTCTGTGTCTTCGACAGCCTCCGCAGAGATGGGGAATCTTGCTCTGGAGGAATTGATAGGCGCCGTGAAGGAACGGCGAAGTGCAGGCGATGGTAGTGCCCTATCAGGTGTAGAGGGCGCTGACGCGAGCGCCATAGTCTTGGATATCAATGAGGTGAGTGTCTCTGCTCACCAGACTGTGAGGCAGTGCCCATCTCTCCGAGCTTTCGCTGCATCACGAGATTGTAGATGCACACCAAGACTAGTGTTGTCAACGCGGCGGTATCAACGCCGCACGCGGCAAACCTGCAGGTGAGCGGCTAGCTAGCTTCCCCTCACTTTTATAATTGCCGTACGTCTATCATTTCTAACATTGTATTATAATTTTCTCATCATTCAGGTATATATATATATAACTATCAAGACTCTGGGGCCTACCGTCTGGCAACCAATGAATTATCACCTATGGCCCGCTAACAGGTTGTCGACAAAATCTGCAGTCAAGCCCTCCCTTTTGCCCTACTACAGCCACTGTTGCAATGCATGAATAAGTCCATGCTGAAGTTGACATGCATTTCCTACGCTGAACGTAGATCAGAACTCTACAGGCTCGATGTCAGGTGAATTAAAGTCTATTGCCTTGTTCATTCTTCATTGCCCTCAAACGTGCTCATACCAGCGCTGCCAGCAAGCCTTTTCTTTACTGTCTTGGTTTCTAAAACAATTTTTGTATCATTTGAGAGATAATGAGAAAGATCACGCGTTTTTACCAAACTACCCGTATGATAGTATTTCAAGTATTGTTCAGAATGCTGGACACGCCCCACTAATTGAGTAACCCCCGCTCATATGCTCACCATGTGAAAAATGGCTATATGGTGGGGATTTCTCCCAGAATCCTCAGACTTCTCCATTTGCTCCAATCTCAGATCTCTTGCTATCAAGGTGGTTATTGTACATATTCATAACAGTCTTTCCATTGAATAAGTAATTTCTGTCGACCACTGCAAGAGCATTTGACTACTTCATTGGCTATCAACTATATTATCAAAGTTTTAAAGACAGCTATAATCTCGAAACGATGTCAATAGCATTCGCCAGATTGCTTGACCCCGCCTATAAGGGAGATCCTACCCATCGGCCATATGCAGGACCAGCCTTCCTCAACTCCCCACCTCCATCGGCACTGCCATGGCCCAAGTTCTTCAAGCCTTCCACGCTTAATCCGAAATCTGAAGTCACAAGCTCGCCAGACACCACCCCAACAAGCCCACCCGAGACTGGGAAACAGTCTACCGCTACCTCACCCCCCTCCACGCCCGAAATCACAACCACTGAAGGCGAAACAACGAAAAGAAATTTAAGCCACGCCCAGACCAAAGACCAACTCGCAGCGCAGCCCCCCCAAAACCCGAAACCCACAAACAACGTCAAAGGTCCCACACTCAGAATGGATAAATACGGAAGAATCCAGTGCGTGGGAAAGCCCCTCGACGTCTGGGAACGCCGTGCAGCCCAGAAAGCCACCTCCGACCAACGCGGCCATTCTTATTCAACGGGCGAACTACCACCAAAGCATACACGCCAAACACAACAGCGACGACGACGGTAAGACCCTAGTCAATGAAGGTACTAAGAGCTTAGCTGATGAAAACGAAGCACGACTGGAAGTTTCCAGCAGAGCCCTTATTAAGCATGAAAATTCGTATGTATCCAGCACAAACCCTCAGAGATAGTAAGACACACTAATTGTTTGATCAGTATCCTACCAGCAACTGCTAGACTGTCCGTGGATATCGAAATCCGTGTTGAGGTATGCAGTGGGAAAGGGGTGAAGGAGAAATGGGATTCATAGGCACGTTTGTAATCGGCCTACTGTTGGCATTAGGAGGTTTGGAATCTGTATGATTGGGAAGGAGCGATGGGATTGATCAACGTTTTGTATTTAGAGTAACGTGTTAGATTCAATGAAAGATTGTTTTCACGTATATGTTTCCAATTTTCTGAGGGTCTCAATGGGAGAGCTGGTAATGTCTTGGGGAAAATGGTGGGTCTTGTGGAGCTGAGATCCTTGCTAAGAATGTATTTGTATAGTAAACATATAAGAATCCTGTCTAGAGGAGGAAGGAAGTACCAACCAGGGGCTTGCCCTTTCAAATATTAGACCGAACGCCTAAGCCACACCGAATAGACGCTGTCTATGTCCCTCGAGGTGTTTACTGAAAACACATTTTTGTCGGGTTTCAGCCAGAAATTAGGATATGGAACACTTAAGATATACAAAATATAATATCTAAATCAACTATGTGCAATCGCATGATATCTATCGCATAGTGCCTTTGAAATCAGTTGTTCGCAAGATTCCCGTGCATGCACGACCTGCCGTTGAGCCGTTCATGATCGTTGTCATTACCTGAGGCATGCCAGCCATGGCCCAAAGGGTATCAATCCGATCCAACCCCAAAAAACTCCCATGTAGCAGATTTCCAAAAACGCCGTATCACGATTAATTAAATCTCCAGAAACCGGACTCTCCTTCCCTCCTCCGCTCTACTACCACCGTTTCCTTGGTCAATACTGCCCCCAACAGATCGATCTCTTCTCCTCCGCCTATCGCTCCTTTTCTGCCTCGCCTCTCTGGCCTCCCGATTCTTCCATTCTGCAACTTGCTTTTTCCTCCTTTCAGCTCTTGCGTTTGCTATTGCAGGCGTAGGTAGGAAACCGACGCCATTAATACCGTAGCCATCGTCTGTGGGGTCACTAGGATTGTAGCCTGTTATTTCGGTATCGCTCCACCATAACGCCGGAGACGGAGGAGGGGGAGATTTTGGTTTGGTGGTGAACGGTGGTGGTGTAGGCGACGATACAGGCCGAAGACGGGGGGTTTCTGGGATCTCAATGGGCATGGTGGTGGGCTGGGATTCGTAGGCAAGTTGTGATGTTCCTGATGGTGGGCCACTGGAACTGGGTGGAGGGGTGATAGGGCCAATAAAGCTTTGGGGCGGCAGGAAGATTTGAGGATGGAAATCGCCAGAGTTCTTGTCCGTGCTGACTTCTTGTGTTCCAAATGATAGGTCAATATCGAGGCTCGGAATCTGGTGATGCTCATCCAGGTCTAAATTTTGTAGACGCCCAGCAACGGTACTTCGAGGGCTGCCTTCAATCACAAGGTCGGATTCCATGTGGGGCCCAGTTGGCAAAGCCGTAGTTTTTAGACGTGAAGGAGACGGCGCGCCCGAGAATAGCATTCTATCATCATCTCGCTTTCGCTTTGGTGACATACATGAAGTACTTGGTGGGACTGGATCTTGCATGTTGTACAGTGCCCAACAAGCTGCGTTACTTCCAGTCCGAATCAGCGATGGTTATATATCTACACGGAAGACGCCGAGGGATGTAATATCATGGTGGCCTTGGCCTGGGCAATTGATGCATCAGGTCCTACCTTGTTGGGTCAGGCGGTGAGCAAGTTGTGTTGTCAGCTTGATACATTCGATAGAGAAGGTCGAAACGCAGCCCAGTGCGGGACCGCGGGACTTTCAGGGTCCGTGTGGGGAAGGCGCTCCGGAGCTCCTTCGTCTCCGCAGTCGCTCTGTGACTTAGATACCTGTACATTTCCTCTTTCCTGTCTGCTTCTAGAGCCATATCATCCTGCGAGGCTTCCATACAACCGCGAGAGAAGGAGCATGGCGCTTTGTATTGTTGCTCTGTTACCTTCGTCTGCGAGATATAGATAGCAACCTTCAGGATCGCAGAGCATCCCACCAGTTGGGGTCAAGGTGCATAGTTCTAGGTTCGTTGGCTTCAGCTGAAGCCTAACCACCACGGACATGAGCTTCGCCCCTATTTTTCAGCTGCATGCAAGTCGAATACAAGATCTTGCGTCTTCTCAATCATTTCTTTGCCTTATGAGACTCCGTCATTGCCTTTCAGCAAAAGTTCTGCCATGAGCCTTAAGAGCTGATGTATCATGTTCCTTTGTCGCAGGTAACGAAACTAATGCGGACAAGGGCGCCTTGATATCTACGTTGTACACGATGCAAGTCATAATAAATCATTCAAAGGATGTCGCTTTTTTCAGAATGCGGATTGTCCTGTGTCTATTCGACCTTATGGCGCTTCTTTCGGCATTGTCTGGCTGTCTATCTGGGGCGTACCTAGACTGGTTTGACGCCCCTAAGAATCTCACAACACGAGAAATACATCCTGCCACACAGAGTCAAGTGAAAGGTGCTTGCATGCGCCAGGATTCAAGCTGAAATAGATACCACATATGTGCCTGCTGCATGTGGTGGTGCGAGATCCTGCAGGATTCTAAGCCTACCATCAGTGTTTCAGGACATTCAGCCTGATTCCTGAATCACTGTCTACGTTTCCTTATATCTAGATTCTCTGCCTCTGGACTGTCCTCCCATCTCTAAATCCAGTTTTCCTTGTCAATTACCTCTATCAAGCCTTCCTGCTGCTTTGCGTCTACTCCTTGGATCATCTCTCGTTGTGTCTAAGACTGATTTTGGAGCGAATTCTAAGCATCAACATGTCGTATTCTAACCAGGATACAAGGTCGTGGGGCGAGAAGATGTTGATTGGGGGTGCTGATGAATTTGATCCAGATCTTGCCGCATTGTCTGCTGTCCAAGGACTTTGGCTATTCTCTCTGATCTTGATGGCTATATGGTCTGCTGTCATTAGCGGAAGGAAACACGGTTCTACACAACCTATAGCTAATCTGTATATGTTTTGGATTGCCCTTTCTATCGCGATACTGTAAGTAACATTGTCCTCTAGGCACCCAACTTGGAACCTACAGATCGCTTAAATAATCTACAGTCACTACACGTTCAGCTTCACAAAGGCTATGATAACACAATTTGGAGCTTGGATCAGAGCATCATACCTCGTGGTGGACTTAATTTTCAACTCCTCTTTTGGTATCTTGGGAGGTATCTGCTTGCTCGTGCCAATATACTACCTCATCTTTCGTTTACATCGACAAATTGGGAACTCTTACGACAACGACAAGAGGACACTCCTCTGGGCGCATTATGGCTTTTGCGGTATCCTAGCCATATTCTATCTCGTAATGTTTGGCATTCAAATGCGTGGTTTATACGAGTCTATCTTCCATCCTGACACATATGGTGGTCTTGCGGAATATAAGGGCATACTGGACCTTGGCATCATATTGGTTGCATACGACGCGCTCTACCTGTGTGCCGCGCTCGAAATACTTACAGCATCCCTTTGGCTTCTGAAACAATGCATTCAGATGCATACGCGCAAGACCGTAAGATATTCAACCCTTCAATTAATACATGAGCTGACTCCATAACAGCCTGGACTTCTACTACTCTGTCTTATCAGCATGCCCCTTCTTACACGCGCAACATTCGAGCTGGCCGTCAGCATCTCCACTTTCATAGTACTGGAAGATAACGTGACTTTCGGTGTAATTATAGCTCTATATGTCTTCGACGGTCTCTGCTGGATGCTCGCCTTTATTGGCATTGTCCTCATCAGTAAGCAAGACTCATCTTCGCCCACGCCAACACCGTTCGACACCGAAAAAAGCATGCAAGCGACGACTGCTGGTGGTCTCATCGCAGATAAGTCAGGTTCTTCCAGCAGTTGAGCTGGAGACACAGGGCATATATTCAGCGCTTCATTTCTAGATCAGGATCAGCACAGTAGAGCGATAGCACTTCCTAAATTGTAGGCATAGTTAGAAAATATCAGAATATTCCTCGAATCAGTTGGGCCTACACAATCATAAATCTCTTCGATCTCCTGATACTATACCTTCTCCACCCCAAGCACTGCTCATTCTACGCAATTCATTCGCCTCCATTCTCCTCCCCCAAGCCGATCTTACCTAAATCTCTTCGATCTCCTGACTCTACATCTTCTCCTCCCCAAGCACAACTCATTCCACACAATTCATTCTCCTCCATTCTCCTCCCCCAAGCCTATCTTCCCTCGAAACACTTCCCCAAAAGCCACAACCACCTTGTTATATACTGTTCCTATCCTCCACATTCCTGGCACCGGCGCTCCACCACTCTAACCTTCTCCCCAATCGAACGCCCCCATCTTTACCACTCCTCCCTCCCCCATCCTCAACTAAAAAATTTATCACAAGCACTCGAAGCCTCATTTCTATCTACCAAGATCCTAACTCCACATACATCCTACACGCATCAGCCTCTTAGTATTTCTCACAGAAGCCCGCCTCTTTAGCAAAGACTATTTATTGTGCTTTTATATTTCTCATTCCCATATCTATCCTGGTATTCTCATACACTACCTTTCGTATTCACCCTGTTGCAGAGGTATATTAATAGCAGCGTCATTCATAGCTTGAGAGAAACATGTTGGATGTTTTGAATCTTACGGGCATTCTCTTACCTCCATTTGAGACTGGTGGATTGAGCTAAGGTAGAGGCAACACGTTAGTAGAGCGAGCATCTCCGCTCTCCAATGGAGAAGAAGCGTCTACATTAGAGAGGATACACCAACTATCTCTCTCCAGCTCAACTCTCTTCCCCCTTCTCCAATATACACACACGTCAACACTGGGCACACACGGATTAAGGAACTATATTTGATTCTGGTAGATACATCGCAAGAATTGAAGAACAAAGAAAGATGTCCTGATCTAGGTTGATCACGTGTGAGCTTTGCTAAGCTAGCAAGCGGGCTTTTTGACAGCAGTTTTCCACAATTTTACTCATCTCTTTCCGTTTTCCTGCTTTATCTTTATTTTGGTTTGTATCTTTTGGGCGTAGTCGCTGTATCGACAAGAATAGAACCTCGTTTAGGATTGACGAATAGGGAAAGAGACAGCACCACCCAAGAACTTGGCTCCTCCTTCAGATACCGACCTCAAGTCGATGAAGGAGTCGCCCCGGTTGTTGTATTAAAAACTTACTCATCCATCTCGGCCTCGGTGGCCCTCGTGCCCAAGTGCCACCTGCTTCCGCCCTTGTCGTCCTTCTCGTGCTCGATGGCCACCTTGCTAAGATGACCCAGGATGTTCTCCATTTGGGTATCACTGCGGCTGCGAGTCTTCCGGCCGAGGTTGTCAAGCCAGACGATCTGGTTCATGAGGTAGTAGACAATAGCAATGACAATCTACCAATGCAAGTCAGTTTTTCACGTTCAATACTCAATTCAATTGCGGAGCTGCAACTTACAGTTACACCAATTGAGTAAGCCCAGACGACAACAGCAGTAACGACGCTAGTACGCCCGTTGGGGTTGAGGTTGGCACGGTCACGAGGATCAGTGGCGTAGCCTGGTCCAGAGAGCCATCCGAAGATACAGAACAGAGTGGACAAGATATCGACACCGAAGATGGCGGCAACAAGTTGCCACGACGGCCAGGTGTTACCACCACGGGTAACAAAGATGAGCCAATTCTCGGTCAAGGAGACTTCCAAGAAGAGAATTTCCTGGACATTACCAAAGTTCTGGATGATACCACCGTTGGGAAGGAAAAGAGAGCCACGAATGACCCAGGTCGCGAGGGCGAGCAGACAACCCAAGGTAACACTGATAAACCAAATCTTTGGCAGTTGCCATTCGACAGGACGAGCTTCGTAATGGGCGTTGTCGTACGCTACAGCAATGGTTGCCAAATCAGCGAATAGTGCCAGGAAGACGATGAGTTCGACGTCAATAGTCTCGTTGATGATGATCATGGAGGTAACCAAGTAGATTTCCAAATGGAAACAGAGGGCGATACGGTATTGGATATATGCCTTCATACGCTGGAAAATCTGTCGGGCAATCTTGATGGCGCTAACGATGGTGCTGAGACCAGGTGCGAGGAAGACGATATCGGCAGCTGCTTGAGCGGCTTCAGAGGCACCCTCCACAGCAATACCACAGTCGGATTTCTTGAGAGATGGGGCATCATTGACACCGTCACCAGTCATAGCAGTAAGATGTCCGCGTTGTTGTATCATTTCGACGACCTGGTATTTGTGCTCTGGGAAAACTTCTGCGAAACCATCGGCTCTCTCCACAAGGTCGTGTTGAGTTGTCCCACTGAGACCGCCGTGAATTAATCTGTCCGAATTATAGACCTTTGTGCCCAATGCTAGCATCTTGCATGTTTCCTTCGCAATAGCGATGGCATCACCCGTCAACATCTTGACTTGGAGACCGAGGAACTGAGCTTCAGCGATGGTTTGAGCGGTATCTTCACGGGGAGGGTCAAACATGGACAACATTCCGAGGAGTTCCCAAGGCTCGTCATCCTTCTTGACAGCAACGCCGAGAGAACGGAAGCCTCTACGTGCGAACTCTGCGGCCTTGGTCTTGAATAGGTCCGCAGTCTCCTGACTACAAGATGTAAGGTTGAGGATAGCTTTTGGTGCACCCTTTGCGGCAATATATTTGTGCCCATCACAAGTACATTCGCAGGTGATACGCTTGGACACCGGATCGAATGGAGTGTATTTGGTAGTCTTCCAGCCTTGCTCTAAAATTTCACGTGCCTTTGGGAATCTCTTGAGGGTAAGGATTGTGACTTTGTCGATGGGATCAAGAGATTTGATGTTATGAGAAGAGGCAAGAGCTGCGACTGCCATCATCCAGTTGACGTCGACATCTTCAGCGACATAGGGTTCACGGATGGAGAGTTGATTAGCTGTGAGAGTACCGGTCTTGTCGGAACAGAGAACGTCGACACCCTAAGGAATCATTGTCAGTGGAGCGATTTCACACTTGAAGGATACACGTACTGCCAAAGATTCAATGGCGGTCAATTTCTGGACGATAGCCTTATCTTTTGCCAAGTATGCAGCTCCGACAGCCAGGGTAGTAGTTGTCACGACAGGGAGACCGACGGGAACGCCGACAACAAGTAGAATAAGAATATAATGGAGGAGATTCTCGGAGCTGCTCTCGGGAGTGGCGAGCTTGAGATGATGGAAAAATGCACCAATCCAGGCGAGCAGTATCCATGCTACAACAATAACGAGCAATGCCGTACCAATGGAGTTCATGATTGCTTTGAAATGGCCCTGATCTTTGGCACCTTGTACCAATGATGCCGTTCGACCAACGAAGGAGGTTCTAGCCGGTGCTGTAACCACGGCATAGGCCTTTCCGCGTTTGCATCCGGTAGTATAGTACGCGGTGTCACCCATAAATTTATCAACAGCCAAAGATTCTCCAGTGATGGCAGACTGATCAGCAGCGATAAGAGAAACACCGTGGTGGTGCTCCTCCTCGTCCTCCTCCTCGGTTTTCTTCTTCTCCGAAGGTTCATTCAGTTCTTGTCGCATCAACTCTTTGTATTCCTCGAAAGCGGACGGGTTTTCGTAGGCACAGATGAGTCTGGAGTCAGCTGGTATGACTTGGCCCTCTTCAATGATGATCTGTAATTGTCAGCAGCTTTATTCGACGTGCTGGGGCCAAGCAAAGCATACGATGTCTCCTGGAACGAGCTCTCTGGCCTTGATATCTTCTTCTTTGCCATTGCGAACAACAGTGGCTCGCATGGCAATATCACCCTTGAGAGACGCGACAACATCTGCAGCCTGTTTTTTCTTGATACCAGCCAACAGTGGCGTTGAGGAGAAGAATGGCGATGATTACACCGAAATCGATCCATTCTCGTAGACCAGCAGCAATCAGGACAGCGATTTCCATGACTAGGTTCCATATTAGCTGGACTCATCATTGAATGAGCACATTTGACGCGTACCGTAAAGGATAGGGCCAGTAAAATATGACAAGAACTAGGAACTGTCAGTCTGCAAGCTACGAAGTTCTGTTGACCTGGGTTTTGCATGTTTACCTTGAGGAACAGATTCTCCTTCTCGGTGGTCTTCATCATCGGTTAGCCACTCAATTGCATCCCGGATCGCACGGAAAGAGTCCTTACCAACTCATTGAATCCAGTCTTCTTGCGACGGCTCTCGACTTCATTATTTGAGATACCCTGCTTGATATCCGCCTCGAGCCACTACCGGTCGCGTCAATGACAACTCACGTCAACAGAGATCCAATTGATAGCTTACGTCGTCTGGAATCTCCAAAGTACCATCCGAGGATGCTTTTGGGCCACGAGACCAAAACTTCCACCACGGTTTCTTGGGCTGATCACCACCCTCCATCGACACGACCGATTTCCTTCGCGGGCCTTCATAGTATGATGAAATGTAAGCGACTAGATTGGCATATTCCTCGCCATTTTCTAAGTCTGGCTTCGCGTAGATGGAACCCTTGTGGTCGACACCGGATTGCTTGCGTTCACCCTCGCCTTCGAATTTAGGCTCATCGAAGCGGAGGTGGTTCTCGCCTGCGGTCTCGTCGGGAGGAGCCATTGCAGCTTCTAGATTATTAGATACTGCAATGTGAAGATGTCAGGTGGTGATAGGCACCTAGGTGTGGGAGGCAAAAGGAGAAAAGAGTGGAGAGGTAATCGTGTTGTGGAAGAATTGATGAATGAAGAGGGAAAGAGCTTTTGTACTTGTGTCTCGCGCAATCTACCTAGCTCCCAAGCAACCACACCCAGAGGAATTTTCAGCTTCTAGGTTTTGAAAACCGTTAAATTGGCGCGGTAAAATCCCTACAACCCACCCAAATAATCCCTCACCTAAGAAATCTCTCATCGGGATTGGGCGGGAATTTGCTGAAACTTACGGCTAAGAGCGCCTTTTTCCTTACGCTTATCGAAATTACACGCAATTTTACACAGCTTTCACAGCTTGTTGGGTTGGTTACGGCCTTATTATGTGCATAGGTAGGAAAGCTATCCAGAAGTGCGCCTGATGCAGTCCATGGTCTCCTGTATGCAGAGAGAAAGCTTGTATTCTGGGCTACGATCACAAGAGATCAAATCACCGTAGCCCCCAATTGTCGCATCAGGGAAGGGCGATTACGGTATTTACGAAGGGTTGTGACCATGGGAGATGGTTGGCCTCTTTAAAAAACAATATCGTCACTGGCCACTGGTAGCAACAACAAACAGCGGGGTAGAATCCGCTCACGGGCTACAGGGCCATAGGAGAAGCCATGCCGCATAGACCTACTGGGCCAGCCCAATACCAAGCCAGTTTAGAAGGGTTCACAACACAACATCATGGTGATGGTGATCCCACACTCAGCAACAACGTCACCTGTGCTGTAGTGTGGAGTGCATTGATAGTCTCTCGGGGCCCGAATACCAGCGCGGAATTGGAGGGAATAATCTAAAGGTAGTACTTTACTACCTATGAGCTCATCCGCCTTAAGTCCCGTTACCGTATTGCTTCTTTGCCTCTCTCAGATTCCACATCCTCCGATTCCGGCAACCACTGCCGGCTGCACATGCTGGAAATTCCCTCAAAACCCTCAATTGCAACCAGCGCCTCAGCATTGTCCGCTACCGAAATTGTTCCAGCGAAGTTTTGAGGGCTGTCAGGGAGTATCTCAGGATTTCAACAATTTTGGTGTTGGCTGAATGGTACGGAGTACGTGGTTAGAGCTCTCCCATGCCCCTCATTATATCATCGTTGCAAGCCATTCGTCGATAGCACTCTTAGGTGGGTACCAAGCTTCGGTCGGCAAGGGTCTCAGGCACATTAGCGGGTATTTCGGTACGGGTGAAGCAGCAATCCCGACGCTGATTCGCCCGATAAGCCCTTCTGCACCACTGCCCATCTTTTGCATCTTTTGGGCTACTTTCCGGCTATTTTCCGCGTTCCCATTTCCCATTAGCTGAGGTAATAACCTGTGAATAACCTGTGAATAAAAGGGCCGAGCTGACGCAGGATGTAGTTCGGCCGACGGTCACAGCACGGGCATTTAGCACCCCGCTACCGCCTGCACTGATCATTCTGCGATCCTCCCCGTCAGATGCACACCCTGCATCTACAATAAGTAACCCCAGCCTGTCATTGTGACACTGAAAAGCTCGCAGGCACGCGATACACTCCGCACACCTCCATGTGGAACCCGAGAAGAGACAGCTGATGATAAATAATCACACACCCTCCGTTCATGACAGTCTGAAATTTTAATTTCCGATTGAGTCAGCGCCGGTATAGGCCGGCAATGTAATCAAGACTGATGCAACAGTCAGAAGATTACTCTACATATTACATGAATCCTCCAGGCCTTTCAAAGGAGCATGGCGGCCAATACAGCGATGCTCACAACAAAACCGCTCGCTGAGACGACCCCCACACCGCCGGTGAAAGTAGCTGCTGGCGCACCCATCGTTACCGTAGTACCGTTCGATTCCGTGGAGGTCGAATTAATGGCTGCGCAAGTACTGAAGTTTTTACCACCCAGGAATACACCAACTGTCTGTACATCTGTCAAATGAATCATATGGAGCACGCTGGCTGCCACGGTCGCGTTGGTTGCGCAGAAATCAATTGTCAAGTTGAAGGCAGTCGCGGCGCCGTTGCATACAGGTGTAGCCGTTGTCCCATCATAGTCACCTGTAAGATCTCAAGATCAGCATTAATAATAATATTCCAATGGAAAACAGTCATAATGCACGATCCATAAGGAGTAGGTCTGCTTAGGTATTTTCGCCCTTAACATGGATTTCCCTGGGTTTCTCTTGGACCATTGCCTGCAAAACTTTCCAGGTGCATTGTCGCGCTTATTCTGGGCAAAGGTTGTGTTTCATTCTATATATCTCAAGTCGATCGACTGCCTAAATGAGATGAATTGGTCAAAAATGCACGTACCATAAAAGCTAACGTTCGCCGCTGGTATGGTTAGAGGTGCCAGAGTATGAATCTCTTCATACGGTCCTGAAGCAGGCTTCTCGTAGACCGTGATGGTCTCAATGACATGGGCGCCGGCAATGTCATATGTTCTTGCTGTGCCAACGGTGTTGTCTGTTCCGTTCAAGGTGACGGTGTTAGGAGGGCTGCCGGACCAGGTAATATTCTGATACGAGCCGATGATTGAGAGGACTTGTTGGTAGGTGTAAGGCACGGTGAAGAGAACTGTGTCTGTGCCTGCTTGGTACCCATCGACACAGCCATCAGGCAGTCTGCCGGTCTGGTTGAAGATTGCGAAAGGCGAGCTTGAGCCGCCCTGAGCTGCTGCTTGGATGATAGCAACGGAAAATGAGAGGACAGAGTTGAACTTCATATTGATGGAGGAACGAGTGGCACAGCTAGAGAGATGCTCTGAATTGGTAGGTAGAGTTTAACGAACTGTGTATTACTAAAGAGTGTTAGAGATAGAGTTTTCCCGAAGGACTCCGACACAGATCCAATTTGCGAAGTTGGGAAGCTCGAGACGAACAAATAACACACATTGGACACGATCTTATATAATTTTCTCCCTCTTCTAATTAAGGAGATGGGCGAGAGCCCGCTTTGATCAGACTTCGGACGAGCGCTGCTATTCCTTGCTCAGGTAATGTCTTCTTGATTGTTTCTGTTCAACCACATTCAAGGGTATGAAACTTAGCTACCTACCGAGATAAATCCATCCGAGTCATCCAGACAACAGAACAAGCAATAACCTGGTCATATATCCTTCTGTACTGGATACCAACATTCTTTGAAGTTGACAGAGGAACACATGGTTACAATGTGTTGAAGCAAACAACCAACGGAGCTGTCCCGGTTCAGCTTGGTCCGAGGGTCAAAAGCTCCTTTGGAGGCTGAAGACAAGCTCTTCTCGAGGCTCTAGCAGCTCATTCTGGAACATGGCGTTCCCATGCCGTTGGCTTTAGCAAGTACCGAACCCTTTGGAGGGGTAATCCTGCTTAGAAATGCGAGCATTGTGGTTCAATCAGGGCAGGCTGCGGTAGCCCGAACGGCCTGGAAGGCCCAAGGAGGAGGCATTTCGATAGTTCTTGAACAACAGCCATTTTAGGGTCTTGGAAATTAGGGGTACCTTGAAGCTTATAAGGCCAGGCCCAACGGCTCTTGCGGTGTCAAGACAAGCTTGCTGGTTATGGAGTCTAGACTAGAAGTGCGCATATGCAACGGCTCATTGAATTATGTGTTCGGCCAGCCAGATATGAGGCACTAGAATCTCTCGAAGAGTTCAAGACTCTCGAGCAAGGTACGTAGCAATGGCAATTGGCCACAGTGATAGAATAATGGCATGAGCTTGAGGGGCCGAGGTGAAAAAGATTTAAGGGACGGCTTCGGAGCCGTGTTTGCGGGGTAGCTTGACCGAGTACATGACTTAGCATATCGAACACGTCTCTCAGCCCAGTCAAAGGCCAGCCCACAAAAGTAGATCAACGACGGTGGCAGCCTGCAGCCCCAAGCGACGGCTAACCGGTACCTTAACAACCCAGTCAAGTCTGGATAGAGTACAGAAAACAATGACGAGATCTGAGTCGAGCGGGATCCGCACCCAGCCGAGTGGTTCCTGCATATAAAAGCTCTCGCCGCAGCTCTCCAATGTGGAATTAGGACTTGGATCCAAGCCAAGGATTTAAGGGATATACATATTATATAGGAACTGACTCTACGTGCTCCTATCCTAATGATGAAAGCAAGCTTCAATTGGGCCATTGCCGGCGTCACGCTCCTCGCTGGCGTCGCAGCATCACCAGTCTCGTCAACACTGCCAATCGTCGACCTTGGCTACGAGGTCCACCAGGCTTTCCTTTACAATGTTTGTCGTGCTTTGCTGCTCACCTAAAATATCATTGGCTAATATGTGCAGTCTACCGGCGGGTTCTACAATTTTTCAAACATCAGATATGCCCAGCCACCCGTCGGCGAATTGAGGTTTCGTGCACCGCTTCCGCCTACGGGAAGAAATACCACTGTCGACAATGGAAGTGTTGGGAGAATATGCCCACAGGCGAGCCCTGCATGGGAGCTCATTGCCGAGGTGTTTGATCCCGACTACCTAGAGGGCAAACCATACAACGGCTCAGCGGCTGGTTCAACTTCATCAGGCGGCGGAGCGCCCTCCCTACCTCCACAGGACCCTCGAACAACGGAAGACTGCTTGTTCTTAGATGTTGTGGTGCCTCAAAAAATATTTCAAGATGCCTCAAAAACTACAAATGATACTTGTGGGGCTCCTGTACTTGTCTGGATTTATGGTGGTGGATATACCGCGGGAGAAAAAAGTGCTTACAATGCTGCCGGTCTGATCAAGGCCAGCCAAGCTACTAACACTGACGGCATCATTTTCGTTTCTCTCAACTACCGACTCGGGGCATTTGGCTGGATCTCGGGCCCAACATTGCAGTCCGATGGGGTAGCTAACGCCGGATTGTATGATCAGCGCCTTGCTCTCCAGTGGGTCCAAGATAACATCCATTTATTCGGTGGAGACCCAAACAGGGTCACTGTTATCGGCGAGTCGGCGGGTGGTGGATCAATTATACACCAGATCACGGCTTTTGGTGGGCTCCAGGGACCAGCACCCTTCCAGCAGGCTGTCGTGCAAAGCGGCGCTTTTCAGAACGTGGTCAGCAATCTCCAGGAAGAGGAAACCGCCCAGACATTCCTTGCGCTTCTTAATGTGAATACTATCGAAGAAGCCAGGCAACTTTCGTCGGAGGCCTTGATTACTGCGAACATTATTCAAGTAGCAAATTCATCTTACGGAGATTTCACCTACGGACCAGTAGTCGATGGCTTATTCGCACCGGCAATTCCAGGAAAGCTACTTCTTCAAGGCTCATACGACCACGATCTCACGCTCATGTTGGGTCACAACGCCGATGAGGGTCTTCTCTTTACCAATCCTGCCATCCAGAACGATACTTCCTTCAATGAATATATCCTTCAGGCATTCCCAACTATCCAACCGAGCGTGGCTAGCTACATCGAGAATGTTCTATATCCACCAAACATGCCGGGTGTGCTAGGAACCACGGGATATTCTGACGAGACAGGCCGCGTCGTCTTGGTTTTATCTGAATCCACATTTACCTGCAACATGTTCTATCTTGACAAGGCTTTCAATAACCAAACCTACGCGTATCAATTCAGCGTACCACCAGGACTTCACGGGGAAGACGTAAGTTCTTTTCCCCGAATAACAGTAGATATTGTTCTGATGTGTTTAGATACCCTACACCTTTTTCAACGGCCCAAGTGCTTCTGTAGTCAGCGATCCAATAGCGATAGCACTCCAGGAGTATATCACCAGCTTCGCTATCAACGGCAAGCCAAGCGGCCCCTCGTTGCCAATGTTCCCTCTTTATACCAATGCCACCGACATAATCGACCTGAATGCGACCAGTATCACGGAGATCTTGGACCCCATAGCCAACTCTCGTTGTGATTGGTGGCAGAAAGAACTGTATGTCTAAGAATAGACGCAGCGATCTTGGAGGCAATATTCTCATGCACTTGGATACGAAGAGAAGATACAAGTCGACTAATGGAGTGGGTGGAGACTTGACAAAAGTAATCCTTCTGGATTTTTGTAAATAGTCAACAGTAGACAATATACAATATATCAACAATCATATCATATGCCATCTCGAAGTGCCTGAAAAGTACCGACGATGCAGCCAGACGGTGCTTTGCAGGCGGCCTTGGCATGCATCTAGTAGCCCGCTGCTGCCAAGCGTCAGCAGGCCTCATAAGTGGCCACGAACATGGCGCGTAATGACGTTCCAGAGCCGGCTAAGGCTGTCTTTCATCCCGACTGAGGGACTTTAACGTCGACTTGATATGCAGATGCTATGGCTTTATCGACATCCTCCCAGCTTGCCTACTCAGCCCCCCAGTCTACAAATTACCTACCACCCCCATGGAGAATATCCCTCCGTCCTACGAAAGCGCTATAGCGCGAAATCCATGGGGGATCATAGCCCCATATATACCTTCTGCAGACTTGTGTGCTCTGAACAGAGTCAACCGCGAACTGCATCAGGTCTTTGCGCCTTGCCTATGGGGAAACCCGGCGTCGCACTTTGGGACAGAGAATGATAGGGTCTATGGTGGGAGAACCTGCGAGTAGCGGAGAAAGAGCATGATCATATTGACTTCGAACAGTCGGGCTCACACGCTTCAAGAGGATCCTGAAAAGGGTACGCCTGAGTGTGAGGGAGCTTACCCATACTCTACATTTTCCACCTGCTCAGTCTGAGGTGGGTTTCGGATTTATACGAACGCGATTGGACTGGCGGACTGATGGTCTTGATAGATCTATGATGGACCGCATCCGGAATGGCTCCGAGACGTGCTCGAGGAACTTCCAAAACTTCAGTCCCTTGTTGTCTCATGGCTGCCATTCTTCGATCACATGGCATTGCTAGCATTACGAAACCCCAGCACTGGCCGGAGAGCTTCGCTAGGAGATAGTCTCACTTTCTCGCTCAGACTTCTTATCGCCGCTCACTGCCAGAATACTACGTCCTCAGGTCTCGGCGAGGCTTTAAATCATTTTCCGAACTTAGCGTTCCTTGATCTTTCGAACACGTTAGCGGCAAGAGATTGGATTGTTCTAACGAAATTACGGAACCTACCCATCTTACAAGTTCTGAAGTTGCGGAATATACATCTGAAGGATGAGGATATTGAAATTCTTGCACATTCAATAGGGGTAAGGGTGCGAAGTCTGGATGTACAAGGCAATCACCTCACAGACCACAGTGTGAGGACTCTGCTCGGCAACTGTTTCCAAGTCGACGATCAGTCGAATGAATTATCGGGCAATAGGCCTGGTCCTTCATCAGATCTGGCACTAGAAGACTGGCCAGCTGGGTTCGTACGACCTGATCCTGCAGTACTGGATGAGTTCAAAGATGAAAGCTACGATGAACGATTTATTCGGAGGCTTACGACAGGTATCGTGAGCAGACTGCCATATGAGGATTTGCCTTATTCTGGGATCACGCATCTACACATAGCCGATAACAATCTTACAGTGGAGGGTGTTGCCGCTTTAGTAATGTCCAACAAACTTTATGTCTTAGATGTAGGTACCGTGAATACCGGAAAGACTGTGAACAACCCGCATTCAGAGACTTCTCCATCTGTTGACGCCCGCTACATCGGACTTCCAGGCGCTGAGAAACTTACGCCTGTGCTTGCAAAATGCGCTCAGAAAATGACATTTTTGCGGCTCCATCATGCAATTGTCACGGGAAAAACCCCACCAAAGGACGAGAACCCAGCTTTAGCTATGTGTGAGCTTGGTATAGAAACCATGAAGCAAGAATTAGACGGGCCTATGCCAAGCGAATTAGATGCGACGCCACCTCTCTATGAGATGGACAATGAAGACGCCCAACCGCGCTACGAGCTACCAGGCAGCTCTATCTACGTCATGATCTCTCCTTCAGTTGGGAAGAAACCGGCATTAAGCGAAGAAGAGAGCCAACCTCAGCCGCGGCGTGGAAGCGCCTTCGCACCAGAAGTCGTCGAGGCAGAGGGTTCAAAGGACGATGAGTCACCGATACTCACTGCGACAGGCTTGGGATCAATGGCACAGGCCGTCAATGGCGTTAGCAGCCTTAGGGACTCAATTTTTTTGGAGTCTAATGCAGGAGCATCTGGCGCCGGCAAGGGTAACACGGAGATGCAGCGTACGCTTATTGAACGACAGCGAACAGAGCTCCGCTCAAGTCGTCTTGACAAACCTCACGGCTTGTTTCCTGGGATGCTACCAAAACTCCGTACGATTACCCTAACTGATGTACCGTGCTTCGAAAAGTCGCGCCATACTGTTGATGCCCTGATCCAGTTCATCAGAGACTGCGCCTCGGAAGCAGAACTTGCTGACTTGCAGGCACGACTCGAACCCGGCCCTTTGCGCAAGTCGGGACACAGACAGCCCAGTAGCAGCCACAAACGCCGGGAAATTTTTGCTCTTCAACGTCTAGTCCTTGAGATGGCTCCCAGTGAGCCATCTTGCGTAGCAAAGGGTATCACTGTTTCCAAATATGCGAAACGAACAAAATCATCGACCGAAGACCCAGACAGTGAAGCCTTCTGGTCAGCCGCCGAAAATGATTTCACGTTTTTTGATGATGACGAGGAATGCGGTTTGCCCTCCATTGAGCCTGACTCGTATGTCCCGTATGCATCTCTCAATGAGAAGATGACAACGCCCGTCTCGCCAATCGACAAATCACCAGCTCTCCGGCGGTCTGCCACCAATGAGCCGCTGGTTGATGTAGTACAGGAGCTAGCAAAGTTTCGCAAGGAAAGGCAAGCAGTTTACGAAGAGGCCATGAAAAGGGGAGTGCGACATGTAGATGGCTACTGGCCCGGTGAAGTCAAAATTGTTCGTGGGCACCACGCAAATGGCAAGGCTGACTACTATGGCAATTACTTTGAGCAAGGAGGAGTCTATCGCTGAAGCATGGCCTCTGCCGGACTTCAATTATCATACCGTTACTGGTGGTAGAACTTTCGCACGGGCCACGATATCGCAGCGGGACCTCCCGGATGTTGGCTTCGCTGTCGTGGGACAGCGACCAACAACAATGTGCACAGGCCGGCCGTGGGTTCCAAGAGCTGGTGGAAGTACTAAATCACAATTCGACGAGATTGCAGGCAAAAGCTCCCCAAGCTCTTCTGTCGCACCAAGCTTACCTAAGGTTTCATTACGGAAACTCTGAGACAAGCTAACCAATTAGCTTGGTCTCGCTAAACACGATGTGTACATTACATACAACGAGGTAATTTTTGCCCTCTGCTTGTATCTCTAGGTTGGTCATCCGCTTGAGATAGCTAGGTGGATACATTACTTGTGCACACTCCATATGTAATGGTGATCACGCTATCCCCAGATAGTCCAAGAAACATCTGGGACAGACGCCCTCGTCGTATTTGAGGCTCGACAATGGACCGAACCAGCTCAACATATTTTCCCTCGGTTGCTATTCCCCCAATCACTTCTGTCCAACCGCGTTTCTTATCAGTTGAGTTACTTTTGGCCCAAAGCCTCAGTGCAAGAACATGTTTCATCCCCTATCAGCCAAAAAAGGCTCCGAAGCATGAGTGTAGCCGTATATGGCTCGGGCTTCAGGTACTTTAACATTACGGAGTTTACGGATTGCAAAAGCATCGGAGACTATTGAATGGAATGGCAATATCAGCATGATTAGCCGTGGCGTAGCCTTGTGGTGACTCCATCCGAGTTCCTCAGCCTTGGCTACGGAGCATCCTCAATATATGGCAAACCCAAATGCCTTCACTTACGCCATCCACAAGCCTCATGCGAAGCTTGTCATCACCACAATTCATAAAAAGAACAAACCCACACTCATCTTATTCAGAACGTCCTTCTCAGCCCTTGAACTCCTCACTCATACTTACCAACCCTTCAAGCAACCTCTCGTTCACAATGCGCCTTTCATTCATTCTGATATTGCTCGCCGTTTTCACACTTTCCCTAGCCATTCCAAGGCCTTTAAATGCGAATAATAATGCCCCCATAGCCGGAGCCACCATAGTCTGGGTCACTGATTACGAACTGCCCGCGTCCCTACCAACAACCTCTCTCACAAGTAGCACGGCGACACCAACACCGTCACCGCAAACGTCAACAATCGCTGTCATAGATAGTACAACAACACCGGCAACGTCACTACAAACACCAATAATCCCTACCATAGTTGTCAGAGCGACGCCGGCGACCTCACCACAAACGCCAACAGTCAATATCATAACTGTCATAGCAACGCCAGCGCCGTCACCGACAACGCCGACAATTGCTATCGTTACTGTTACAGCAGCGCCAGGGCCCTCACCGCCACCGCCGCCACCGCCGCCAGCTGCTGTCATAAATAATGAAAATATCATAACGATGCCGACGCCGACACCGAAACCGCCGCCCAAGCCACCCAAGAAGAAAAAACCCCCTTGCGCCGGTACACACGGAGTTGCAAAAGCCCTATGCTGTGCAAGGGATATCCCGTGTTTTTGTCTTTGTAAGTCATAGCACTTCTTTGGAAGATATTGAGATGAGAATTTGAGTGCTGATTTGATGGTAGGCTAATTTGATTTGCAAAATTCGCATGCTGTCTTAAGGATATCCCGTGTTTTTGTCTCTGTGGTAAGTCGTAGCAGACGGCGAGATTGAGATGAGGACTTGAGTGCTGATTTGATGGCAGGGCATTAATTTAGCATAATCTATCATGAGCTGGCTCAGGGTTGTGGATGGATGCTCTTCTCGTAGCAAGGTGTTGGGGATTTGTAATGGAGGGGATGCAATTGAGCTCCAATAGGCACATTAATCAATTCTTCTTTGAAATAACATACTCTCTCCTTACCATCACCCCTTATCCACAGGCTTCCCATACCCTCCCTCCTCCTTCCCCATTTCCTCCTCCCAATGCTGCCCATCCCTTGGCGTCACCTTAACCTCCCGTACATTCTCCCGCTGCAGACATCTAAAATTGATATTATACCCTTCCGGAAAGCTTCGTGGAATAGTCAGTGGTGAAATCCCGCAGGTTTTGCAGAACCAGTGTTTGGCGGTGCCGGTGTTGAAGGTGTATTCTGTGAGATTCTCTTTTCCCGATAGGGATTGAAGAGCGGAGGCGCGGATGATTAGGCCGAGGAAGCCTGGGGGGGTTCGGTAAGTGGGGTTTAGGCTGAGGGTGGAGGGGGAGTGGGTGGGGAAGAGGGTAGCAGCGGAAGAGAGAGGAGCGGAACCTTTCATGTAGCAGATGCTGCAATTACATTCGCTGATTGAAAGTTTTGGGGAGTGCAGGATTGAAAAAGTGACTTTCCCGCAGTGGCAACTGCCTTTGTGCACGACCGGCTGATCCATACCCAGAGCTTTTGCTTCGAAGGCCGGGGATGTCGCGGAAATTGGTGATACTTGTGTTATATCACGTGATCATAGCGCCGCGGCTAAGCGCACGGAGATTGGAGATTGATCTTGGTCTGCGCTAACCGTTTTCGAAAAAGCCCTAACCCTAGCGCTAGATATTGCGCCTTGAGTATGCCTACCTTAGGTGTATTAAAGTATGTTCAGGTGCTATAGGGCCTAGACTTTTGCTGTTTAGTGGGTGCTTTAGGCGAAGGGCCCCTGATTTAGACATTTATAGGGGGGTTTTCGGTGTTATCTAGGCATCTCTTGGCACTCAAAGATCGTTAGCGCAAGTCAAGATTAATCATCTGCACTCCCTGAGCTACCCAAGGGCCAGTGGGGACGGAAATCCGACCACATTGGCTCGCAAAGTCTTCCCCAACTGCTGGATCTGTGCGGCATGGGGAGAATTCGCTGTGAAGCTTCGAGCTGTGCTAATCAAATGTCGCCATCTGGCCATCGAATCTCGCATTGCATGGTGCTTTATCAGCTCAGGACCAATCACCCCATGGACAGTGGCTCAAGCGAGTCCAAACATTTTCCGGCTTTGTCACCAAATGCGGAATCGGGTCTCTCAAACTCGTTAATTTTTGCTCAAGTGGTTGAGGGGTAGATGTGCAGTATGCAGCCATTGATACGGTGAACTTGACGAGGATGGTGGCCTGCTAAGTAGTCCTGGGGACCATATGATAGTGCCTCGCTGCTCACATATGATAATGGTAAAAAAGGCTGTGCTGTAGCGTTGCTCTGTAATTTCTCATTTCTTTCCATTCTATCTCACCTCCGCCATAGATAGCTCGCTTTCTGACCTTTCTGTTCGATGGTGGGGCCGTGCAGCGATCTATAGGCCGCTGCCTGGACCTCGTGAATTTGAGTACTGCAGGATCACGATCAGTGTCTTGCGACGAACAACAAGCTTTACGAGATTATCCACATCTGTCAAAAGCTCCTTCGCCTCCGTCACTCCTACCATGCGGCCTACCATGCGACCTACCATGCGGCCTACTATGCGGCCTACTATGCGGAGAGTGTCATCGGTCCCGCATAGCCTTCGAATGCCGAAGGAGCGATTGCCGTACGGTACTGCAATGAGGCTGAACCGAGAAAATAGCGAATAATCGCGTGTTATTGAAACGGACTTTCCCCCCTACCGAAGGACTCTGCAGGACTATTCTCTCGTTGGCCTAGAAGTTTCCTTATCGACACTATTGTCGCTCAAGATGGCCCTCCGCCTAAGCTGTGGGGTATACATTAACGGTGGTACCCGAGGGACTCAGCTGACGAACCTGCAGATCTCAATGCATAGCACTACCAGAACAGCGTTGGCCATAATTTGCCTTACTTTTGGCCGAGTGACTGCCTTCTCGGTATCCCTCATGACTGGTGCGGCTTGCAAAGCTGGGCTGTTCAAGCTCTAGATCGGCCATCGAGAGATAGTCGCAGGCCGCAAGAAGCCCATACTTCATCCAACCATCAATCAAGGTTCCTGCAACCGATGAAAGGGCAACAGAGACGGCTTTGTTCCCCTGCGCCATGACACTGCCTTACAAGCAGGGCGTTATTCTGAGAAGGCCAGAATGCGGTCGCCTTGACGCGGCCTGGATCTAAGTATATTTACCCTTTCCGTGGGGAAATATCGGCCCCCAATTCTCAGCCTTGTGCGAATTGCTCCGTTTTCGATGCTTCGTCCGGATTTTCAATCATTTCGGCAACTCCGCCACGTAATCTTTATAGCATCAGGCACCAAAGCTAACAGCAGGCAGCAAAGCTTCAGCCTGTGGTCTTGCTTACGAACTTCCAAGTTAGGAGTCCTCCCGATATGTGATTCCTCTCTTCCACCCTGCATGCATCTGGGCTCCGCCGAGCTTTGATAGGAGAGTCCGCTGCTCCTGCGGCTAATACCTCCGATCTATGGCGAGTCGGATCTGCTCAGACGACGTAATGCAGCTGGCTCTGGAACCTTGCGAATTCAGCACTCTGGCCTTTAAGAAGGCATGAGCTAGGGAGTTCCTTCGTACGTCGAAGAAATCCAGACGAGCATTTCCCTCACAACATGTGCGGAACCAACGACCAAATCTCTGTTCGTGGAGTACCCTGTGCGTAAGTGTGCATCAAATCAAGTCAACATTATGCCTCTTATTGACCTTCATCACCAGGCTGGGCCGCTATTTTCATCAGCACTCTGGTGAAAGCGCGCTTAGGGTACTGACACCGTATGCTTGCGAGGCCGGCTTCTTGGATTGGGTTAAAGGTCCTCGTCAAAAGTCACCGGATCTGGAAGTCGAAGAGCTCATAATGTGTCCTATGTTATGGTGCCGTAAATCTTTTCAGAGCATCTCAGCTACTGTCGAACACGTCAAAACGTGCCCTCGACTCCGGGACGGGTGGTATTGGTGTCCTTTCTGCAGGCATCCAGAAAAGTTCCTAGAATGTGATAAATCATGTGAGGTGAATCAGCAGCCTATGATACGTAGGAAAAGTTCAAAGTTGTGCCGAGCTGCCAGCTTTTTCAGTCGCTTTGGTCGACGAAAGCCTGCTAGGGAGGATTTCAGTAAGTTGCCCGAAAAGAAGGGCTCTGGATACTGACAGTGGCGAATTTTAGAAGATCAAGCCAGTTCAGAGATAGCAAGACCGATGTGGAGAGGTTTTGAGGCTAAAGCACGAGACGCATGGCTAGACGACCAGCTTTTGGCGCTTGATTTAGCCGGCATTCATGAGATGTGTGACCCGTCTGCATATGGGTTCCCCGGATTCCAGGGAGCGTCCTTCGCAAGCACCTCTGGCGATGGTACCAATGCCATGCACGAACTGTGTGATTTGTCGATGGCCGAGCCGAGCATAGAACTACCTGGCAGCCGTATGACCTTTGCCTCCCCACCGAAGTTCGATAGAGGTTCCGTACTTGCGGCATCGGAATCCCACAGATCCTTTCAATTACCCGATCCTGACTCTAATTTGACAACCGCTTCCAAGCCTCTAGCCAGAGCGACCTTCCCGGTAGGCGTCAATCAATCAGGGACAGAAGATAATGCTACGTCATTCCAATGGATTGGAAGCCCAGTTTCGAATCCTGTGTCTCCAGTTTCACCGACCGAAAATCTTACGGCTAGATGGCGTCTAAGCAACCCACCGGATCCTCTTCTGATACCAAAGCATTTACAACTAAGAACAGATAATGAGCCCTTGATAGCACTGACTGCCTCAAGTATCGTGACGAGCAGCAGCAATATCAGGTCATCGCATGCCTTTTCACTCTCCTCAGCCGAGCAACGGTCAAGCGACTTGATGAACACAAATGAGAATATCTTCAATGATGATCAATCACATGCATCTTGTGTTGGACTCGGGAATTGTCACTCAGGATCAACGCGGACTCAAGTAGAAGAGCTCCGAGATCTGGTTAAGGTTGTGAACAACGAATGGATGCAAAGGCTAATGTTGGACCCGGACCTCCATCGCCGATGTGCTGGATTCTCTCCACGGGAATTGTTCGCTGAGGGCCTTAAGAGCCTCGAACAATGTCTATGTGACAACGTTCCGAGGGACTTTGTGAAAGTTTTCGCTTTAATGCACGTTGCCTTTGCAGCTGCATACATTATGCACAGGGACGACGGCTCATACTGTTGGAGCACCTTCTTCCAAGATGCGCTTAATTGGAAACTTTCGCTGAGCGGCCAGGATGACCAGGCAGCCTTCCTAGGAGTTATGGATCTTTGGTGGTGGCAACCCGAGCTTTCTTTCGAGACACCGCTCATTACCAACGTAGGCCCAGCCCTTGATTACATTGAAAACCAGCAAGATCTGGCAGATGGGTCGACAATGAGGTTTATGGATATTCTGAGGAATGGGAAAATCATCCGCAATTGTGTAGAATTCCTTAACGGCATGTCAAATCCAATTTTACCTTCTTGGTATAGCTTGGCTAATCAGAACGACAGGTTACAAAGAAGTGGCCATTATCGAAAGAAATTCCCAATTCCTCCCCGGTGCAATGGTTTCGAATGCGCAAAACAGGGCGCCCATTGTCGAGCATATGATCGAGACAATCACCCAACCTCTTCAACAACATAGGAATATTGAGCATATGATAGTGACAATCACCCAACCTCTGCGAAAACATAGAGGTATCGAGGCATTTCGCGATCAAGTGATCGACATCGAAAATCAATTACGCAATGGCTTGTTGCAGAATCCACGTGACGTTGAGGTCTCATTGCTCTTAAGCGGCAAGGTAAGCACGCAGTAATAGCTTCGAGTCATCTGCTAACAATGGTGCAGCGGATCTCGAAATCTCTTTTGATCTATGAGAATTATTGTGATGTGGTTGCTGCTTTATGCGACAAGGCAATGAAACCATCTAATCCATCCTGGAATGAGAAGACATCCTGGTTCTGTGATGACACCTGGCATGATTGGCGTAAACAATCCTATGTTGACGAGCTGCGAGAAGTTCTGGAGGTATCTCTCGAGCTCGATGGCTCTCAGGGGATCTCCTCTTCGACCAATCATTGGCCTAACGCCAGTGTGTTAGCAGTCATTCGGCCGAATGCGACAGCACCTGTCTCACCTGCTTCACCGACCTCAAGTACTAACTTCACTATGACTAATTCTTCGCCGACGAGCCTAACATCTTGGACTCTCACGAGTGCTTCGGAGGATGATACCGTCGGTGGATTGCTCGGATCGCCTACAAATACGCCTATATCACCATTGTCACCTTCCTTACCCATACCAGATTCTGAGACGACACACTGCTCATCTTGTGGAGCAACATTCACAGGCACACCGCAGCATCGCCGATCCAATCTTAAACGTCACATGCGAACTTCTCGAAGACATAGTGCGCAGGCTGCGCTCAAGTGTCCTGAGTCAGGCTGCAAGTCCACCCTGATGCGAACAGATAATTTGGCCAAGCATCTCGAGACTCAGCATGGAGTTTCCAGGTTATTGGATAGGCAGGATCCTGAGAAAAGGAGCAGGCGTGTTGGAATTTTTTTTCGCTAGCCTAGCACTTCATTCATTTGCAGAGATCGAGTATCTCAGGCTGGACCCTTTATTTCATCTATATAGGTATATAACATACTCTCAACTCTTTAAAATTGGTCTATTTGCAATATGCTCGAAAGATGAAGTGACATATTTCGTAACAAGAGTCCATTGATGTCTACAAAGGCCTCCTTCATTAGTGACGCAAATCCGGGTGCCCATTGCAGCTTCGAGCCAAAAGCTTCTTCCTATGCCATCATTCCTCCCGGCAGAAGTACGATGTTGCATCAACACAGGGTAAAGCAAAGTTGTGCAAATAGATGGATCGTAGTGTAGCGAACTCGCATTCAGCAGACTTTTCAAGCGGTAAGGGTATACCCGCCATCCTGTTAGACAATAAGTATGACTGCCAATAGACGTGCTTACTGTTTTCCAAGGCCTACGAACCCCCCCAAGCGGATTCTTGGACGATTTTGCAGTAGTAACTTTGTCACGTCTCCAATCTACATGCACAAGCTGTGCTCTATCCTCTCCCCATCGACGCAGTAAAGCTTGCAGACGGACCGCACAAGAGTTTACACAGCGGCTACGGTACCCGACCTCACTGCATATAGGATGTTATTGAACCACTCCTTCCGGAGTTGACTTCCTGAGCTGAGCCAGAGGTGGCGGAAGATCGATTCCGTATGAGCAGCGAGGTGGGTGGTGGATTGGTAGGCAAACCGCAGGACTCAGCACACGGGTACGAAAATGCGTAGTAAAATAATGTGGTGGATGGCAGGCAGCAGCAGGACTCAGCACACATGGTGGAAAAGCTAACAGCACAATGCGGTGGTGGATGGCAGGCAACCGCCTGCAGGACTCAGCACAAGGGTACGAAAATGCGTAGCACAATAATGTGGTGCATGGCAGGCAGCCGCAGGACTCAGCACACGAGTATGAAAATGCGTAGCACAATAATGTGGTGCATGGCAGGCGACCGCAGGACTCAGCACACGGGTATGAAAGTTCGTACCACAGTATGGGAGACGGACTCAGAGCACAATGCGATGGTGAATGGGAGGCAACAGCAGGACTCAGCAAACATGGTAGAAAAGGCAATAGCACAACATGGAAGACGGACTAAGATCACAAGCACGCACGGCCACCTTGGACAGTTGGCCGTACACCATCTTTCAACGCCTTCAGTCCGCACTCGGAAAGAGTACAGTCCGCTTTTGAAAGCATAAACAGTTGGAGAAGATATAAAAAGCCTCTCCATACCCTGGAGATGGTAAAATAAACATCTCCCAGATCTTTCTGAACAAAGAGAGCTAGGAGCAGTATCAATCAAACCTCTGGCTGCACTTCTAGGTTGTCTGGCTTGTTCTCTCCAAACTCCTAGTACTTTACTCCAGTCCATCCTCCAAGCAGCCACATACCTCACAGCCACAAGCCCAAGACTCCGGTGATACATTCCCTCAAAGCAGGTCCCATACTCAAGCCCAATAATGTCGTCAGTCTCCCCACCCCCAGTCCAAAACCACCATAACTGAGAGCATACCATCAATACAGTTCACGCTATCCATACTCAACGAACACGCATGAGCCCCGCCACGGCGACTCGTCAACTAAGCCCCAGTTGACAAGATGGGTTGAGAAGAAGGAAAAACATGAGCAGGTGGCTGTGGGGGAGAAGGCGGCGAGATCGATGAAGAAAACGAAGAGGTGGATTGAGGGGATGGAGAGGAAGGTTGATGGGAAGGGAGCGTAGGATGGGGAGGAAGTAGATGTGAGGGAATGGAACGGGAATCTTGCGTAGAGCGTGTTTGTGGCGGTGAGGAATGGGAGCTTAATGGAGCTGTGAGCAGTTGTTGCGTTTTATGGTGGAGTTGGACTCGTAATAAAATTATGCCCTTCTTTTAGCGTATTTTGAGAATTGGAGGTCTTAAACCAAGGGTATCAAATTTGACAACGTTTTTTTATCAAGGTACGCGAGTAGATGGACGTCGCTCGCTTTCCGAAGATTTAAGATTGATAAATTGATGCAGCCGTTGAGAATAAAAAGGGAAGACTTTTTGATCCTTAAGTAAATTAGCTTAAATGGAAGCTAATTTGACGTTTCTGTTTGTTCCAGGATGATAATTATCAGCTTCTGCGGCCCTTAATATATCGTTAATGCCAGAAGAATCGTGGGCTACCTGGGTTCCTGGCCAATTATGGCGATTATATTGGACAAGAACTGCAGGAAATTCGGGCGGATGTCAGGGCAGCTCCAGTACTGGGACCACCAAAATGCTTATGGTTGATTTTGTCGCCTGGGCGATGGAGTTAGTCCCTTGAAAGTACGACAAAACCAAACCACAAAAACTTTTTCCCGAATTTTCAGATTTTGTATGATGTTATACCCCCGAGTACCCTCAAAACGCCCCTCCAATCATTACCTAGCTAGATCTTAGCCAGAAACTTTGGGTGGTATGTAGGATGCGACCGGAATTAAGTTCCTCCGAAATCATTGTCGCCAGACCACTACTAAAACGCCGAGACGCTAGTTTATAAAAGAATAGATCACCCCTAAACAATCCCCCATGTATGCCCCTAACTGTTATGGAAAACCAGATCAGGCCCCTAGGGCATGCCCCGGGGCCTCGCATAGCCCCTTTATAGGGCCAAATAGAGGATATTCGGGTCATAGCCCCGGACCAGAGCTTTTGCCCCAGGGGGGTGTTTGGCGCAGTGGTAGGGCAGCCTGATTCCATTCATAACACTAACTATGCCCCTAACCCCCTAACCCTCTATATAGGTACTGACTAAGCGCTAAATAAACGCTAACTAATCAGCCATTTTTGATCGGGGGGTGTTTGGGGGGTTTAGGGTGGTGCTTAGGGGGGGTGCTTAGGGAGGTTCTTGGGGGGATGTACGGGGGTAGATATGGAACAACATTAAGGGGCATAATAGTGGAGTAAGGGTACTCAACGCAAAAGTCATCGAAGTTTTAGGAAAATTGATTCAATGGTTTGGTTTTGTCGTACTAGCAATTATCGTCCGCCATAAGAGCTGGGTCTCTTTGCCCCATATCTCGCTTCCCTAGGGAACCAGCTTTAGGAGCCCTCTAGGCATCAGCCCCACAGGGCTACGTCGTTGGGGGTTGAACCCTTATGCATGGTTCGAACTTCGTTCTCTTTCCTACCTTAACCACTAAGAAGGTAAACGAGCAAACCTCGCTCCAGTCATCAGATGATCATGGACTGCGCATAGATTTTCGTAGATAGATTGTTGATGTGCTGTTGACTTGCTGTCGATGAAAAGTTAACCGACGGTTCACACGTAGTCAATAAACCGTGGACAAACGGTTAACAAATGGTTGACACATGGTTGACACATGGTTGAAATATGGTTAACAAACAGTAAGTCCTCTACGACGTTCGATGCTGTAAGTCTCGAAAACCTCAAATAGGTTAGCCCAGGGCTGATGACTGTGCAGTTCTGCCAATCAGCCGAGGGACCTGAGTATGCGAAGCGATTTCAAGACTTTTATATATGTGCGTGACTCGTCCTAAATAATCAAGTCTATATTTTGATACATTGTAAAGATTCATGGATCGTGAATACATAAAATGTTCACTGCCCCCGTTCACATCACCCCAACAGCATTCACTCCCACACCTTCGCGCCTAAATCCTCTACCGCCTCAACCAATCCCTCCACAGTCCCCCTTCCTGTCCCCCTACTAACCACAACCCTCATGAAGGCACCCCTCTCATCCCCTCCCGCATAATCAATCATAAACCCTCTCGGCACCAACCTCTGGGTAATCTCCCTCGTAACCCTTCCATTCTCCTCCGCACTCTTCTTCAATATGCCGTCTTTCGCATAGTAAAAACATACTTGACAGCATGGCGGCGGATTTTCGCTCACAAGCACCAAATCTTTGTGTTCGGAGACAAGGCCGGCGAGGTATGCCGTCGTCTCGAAAGCAGCGTCGATTTGCGTTGCATACCCTTCGCTTCCATAATACACCCAGCTGAGATAAAGCTTCAAGCTGTCGCCGCGACGGCCACATTGTAGTGTCAGATCCGCCAGATCATACACCTCTTCACTAGATGCTGGACCAGACGAGTGGAAGAGGTAGTCAGCGGGCAAGGTATTCGAAGCGTGAAATTGGCGCATGTCGGCTCCAAGCAGGAATGAACACGTGAGCGGCACGCCCATCATTTTGTGCGGGTTGATGGCTATGGAGTTGGCGAGATGGCTGCCGTTCAACTTGTACTTGTGGGTTGGGGAAAAGATTGCTGGACCGCCCCAAGAGGCGTCGATATGCAGCCATATGTTATGTTCTTTGCATATTTTCGCAAGCGCACGGATTGGGTCGTACGAACCGAGGACGGTAGTACCAGCTGTGGCATTGAGGTAGAAGGGTGTGTTTCCTTCTTTTTTTGCTTTCTCGATTAGCGAGGAGAGGGCATCAACATCCATGCTGCCAGTTTTCCCATCGACGGGAACGGGTATGACGGAGGAAGAGCCGAAGCCGAGCATTTGGGCGGCTTTTTCGATGCTATAGTGGCCATGGGCGCTGGTGAAGAGGATGAATTTCCGGTGTTGAGTGGCGTTGCCGTGCGTCTTTGTATCGGGGTAGAGGGTGTTGCGCGCGACTACTATGGAGGTGGTATTGGAGATAGTGCCTCCTTGAACAGATATACCGCCTGCGTGAGCGCCATTGAGGCCGAAGAGGTTGGCAAGGGCGCGGGCCGTGTGCTTTTCAATGAGGGTAAGAGCAGGAGAGGCTTCGTAGACATGGACATTGGTGTTGAGGGTTGCTAAGATGAGCTCTGCAGCCAGGCCAGGGGCGTCGGTTGAGGCGTAGAGCTTGTTCATAAATCCACGATCCCAGGTGTTTACAGAGTACTGGAGGATCTGTTCTGCTTGTTTCAGAAAACCGGCTTCTGCCAAACCAGTCTCCGGCAGGTCTAGGTCCATAAGTTGGGCCAACTTTTGAGGTTTGTGATGTTCGACAAGTGCAGTACGGGGGCCACCACCCTCTGTAGAGAGGCCATGGCCCGTTCCTTTGGCAGCTGCATCTTCATCTGCAGAACGTATGAATGGAATTACGAGATCTTGCACAGATTTCAAAAGCTTTGCGTTGGGTCAGCCACGCTAACGCAGTTGATGGACAGGAAAGAACTGATATTTATCAAGAGTAATTCATACAAAGGAAAATACGAACAGTAGACACTTCGTCAGCTCGAGATGGAATAGCTTGCTTTTCAGCTGGGCGACGGGGAATACTTTCTTTCTGGTAAGACATTATTCTAAAAAATAGGTATATCCACAAGGTTAAAGAAACAATATAACGTATGCGAAGTCACGGATTCTGGTGTGAGGAATATTGAGTACATGCTACAGCTAAGCAGCAGTCATTATTAATATTTTCCGCTAAGCCATTAGGCAGTTTTTCGTCATCGTCATGCATTCGGATAGTGCCGAAATCATAATTTTCATGCACTAAGCTTTACCCTGACCAACAGCTCGCCGTTGAGGTGTTTTCAACTTAGAAGACTTGTGCTGACCGGTACTTTTATTAGCTGCGAACCGCTGCCTGGCAAGCTCTATGCTGGTTTTGGTGGGACCGTCCTGTTCCTTTGCACCATTAAGCCACTCCTTTTTCCTCGTTTTGTAAACGTCCAATTTCCAATTCCGCCATACTGCTCTGCCTGGAACAGATGCACGTAGCGACGCTTCTTGCTGAGCAAGCTCGTCCGCAATCCTCTCCCTGATGAATGTGAGACCCTCAGTTGCCTGCCAGATTGAGTCAATAACATGCGAAGCAACAGTATCAGCCGCTAGATCAGCGATGTGACCATAGAAGCGCGGTATAAACGTTCGACGAAATTTTGGGCTTTGCTCTGAGCAAGTCAGAGAGTTCTGTAAGACCCTGGAAGCTGTTCGATCTTTGGCTACACTGAATAACAAAGGGGTCTCCATCACAGATAGTTCTTCGGTAATGAGTTCGCGCAGCGGACCAGGTGACTCCAACATACATTGAGCAAGCAAAGATCCATGGACTTTGGTGCTGTCCTGAGCATCCAGTCGTAGTCTGCGGTCTTCCGCCATATCGGAGTTGGGCGTTTCGCTTACTTTGAGCATTGGTATCAGCCTCTTTCCTGGTTCTTCACCGTAAGCGTGTTCTAGGGCAGTTGAGATAAGGTTTGTATCGACCTGCCGTATTCGGCATCTCTCAATTAGCGTTTTAATGACCGACGTACGCGAGCGCTTGATTAATGTGTCGATATGCGGGCATATCTGATCTAGAGCAGTCCTCAGATCCTCTTTATTAAGGCGCTCAATAATCTTGATTGCTACAAAGGCAGCAACTTCATTCTTGGCAAAAGATTCCAGCCTTTCGCCGAAAGAGCATCTATACAGGGCTTTGAAAGTCTTTCCAGGGGCGTGGGTGATAATGGCTTCCAGAAGTCGTGAGCCAATTGTATCGTAGGCCAAGCTGTTGATGAAGGCAGCGCTTTCGGTGCCTGCTTCTAATGGATCATCCGGTAGAAGCTTTCGAAACAGTGACTTGGGATCTTTGGCACTCTGTTTTCCAGACCTAGCTAATTCAACCTCCAACAAGAGCTGCAAGACGGGATTCGCAATAGGGTGAGTGGCCAAGGCTCTGAGGGACGTTGTGTCAAGTCCTGCCAGTGTCCCAGCAATCATTCTGTCCACCGTATCACTAAATGAATCTGGCACGGTCCGGGGTCTATTGTCTCCTTCGTTAGATTTTGGGCTCCCGCCAGAAATAGAGACATGCTCCTTCTTTTTGCTTTGCAAAAGAGACGCCGACTCCACACTCGCGAGTGGCATTCCTGAGAGCACAAGCAGGAGAACTCGGAGAGGATGTGAGGAAAATTGATCCGTCATTAAATATCCAAGGTTGCCCTTAAGCTCATTGAATGCGTATAAAAAAAGATTTTCCATTGAGACGTAGACATCCCCGTTGTGTCTATCTTGATCCTCTTCACCTAACGGTGCGATCAACTCTTGGGTGACGATCGGGGCAGCCTTCAGGAATAGTGCCTCGCAGCAATGAGAAGCGAATCTGTGTTGGACGAGAGCCAGAAAGCTGTAGGTGTTAGACCAGGCTTGTGCGTCGGCAATAAGTAGACTTACTGTCCACTAAACTTTTGGAATAGGGCCTTTAACTGGCTTGGTGTGGACAACGATATCAATCTCTCCATAAGTCTCGAGCATGACTGGCTGTTGGCAATTTTGAGCTCCTTGCCATTTGCTTCCTTGTAAACATTCGCAAGGAAAAGATTTCGTTCCTCCGGATCTGCAAACTGATTGACCTCCAGCATGGAATCTGCCCTCTTGAAGTACTCTTGCTCTTCTTCATCGAGCATCCCATAGTATGGAAGGTGCCCAAGTCCTAGGTTTGACGTGTAAGGTTCATTATAGCCAGCTCCATTCTCGTCTATGTTCTCGTTTATGTTCTCGTTTATGTTCTCAGTTGCTCCTTCCACCTCTTCTGCCTCCTGGGACTTCTGCCTCTTTGCTGGTCCCTCATATTCTGTCTCCTCCCGCTTCCGTTTCTTTTCTTCTCGTCGACCTCGTTTCCGATGCTCCTTGGGCATTGTCCAAGCTTCGTGGAAAATATAGGTGACGGATCGGATACATAATTCTAACCCAGATTGGCCCAGAGTCTTGGCAGATCCTTATCGGTCCGCCGATGTTCCCCCGGCTAGTTCAAGCTCCGAGAGCCGCTCGGTTTGATATCAACATCCGGTGGCAATCACGTCCAACATCTTGCTTCCTGAGTCGAACAAGACCTCTATTTATTGGACCTTTCGCCATGTATTTTGTTATCTTACTCAAAACTCGAGGTCTGCCAATAGCTAAAGCTGCTGAAGAAAGCACAAGTATTCGACTTCGACCGCCTTGATCCCAAGCTATTTTGCTTAAGAAGCCTAACAAATTGACTCATAACACTTCTCAGAGCTTAGTAATCACCATGCGTATCCTGCTTCTAGGCGCCAATGGTCGTACTGGCACCGCTGTCATCTCTGAAGCTCTGCAGAGAGGCCACACCATATCCGCTCTTGTACGAAGGCCCGAAACTCTCGCAACTTACGCCAACAATGTCTCCATTACCACTGGCTCCTCGCTTTCCAAAGAAGACGTCACCAAAGCCTTCGCCAGTGCCCCTAAATCCGATCCCATCAAAGCGGTCGTATCGACCTTGAACAACGGCCGCACAAGCGATAATCCATGGGCTAAACCCACCGCACCAGCCAATCTTATGGCAGATTCTGTTCGTAACTGCGTGACTGTGATGAAAGAATACGGTGTCAAAAAGATTGTGGCGCTGGGGACAGTGGGTGTGGGGAGTAGCAAGGCTACTAGACCATGGTGGTTCAACTGGATTATAGCTCATTCCAATTTGAAGATTGCGTTCGATGACCATTATGCGGTACAGCAGGCTCTCGAAGCCGAATCAAGTAAAGACCCGGCGTTGATGTGGGTGGATGTGCGCGCTGTCGGCCTGGGTAATGGGGAGAAGAAAGACGTAAAGGAATTCGGCAATGAGGGTCAAGGTGCTGGGTGGATGATTAGTAGGAAGAGTGTTGCTGCTTTTATGCTTGATGCTGTCGAGAATAGCCGGTGGGATGGACAGACGCCTGTTATATCTAATTGAGCTTCTATAAAGCGTTGACTCATCCCGTATTTATCACTGTACGGAGCTGGCTCGTTCGACTACCTTTCAGAAGTAGCATATTCACGCCGGTCGGTATTGACATTCAGTCAATCGATGACTCTTTGAGTATGTCTTGATATGATAGTCTCTTGACTGGAGGGAGTGAAATGTAAATTTAAGGGTTTTACACCAATTCATTACACACGAGCCTAAGTCCCTAGGAACCGAGACCGCCTAGCAAAGGGTTTGAAACGCAAGTTAATGAATATTAGACGGATCTCAGAGCTGAGATCGCGGAGTCAATGGTAGGAGCCAATCCTCATCATACTGTATAAGAACAGATAAGCGCTGAAGGAATACCAAATGTAGCTCCGGAAACAGCAGGTACATTAATTATTATAATTACTGGCCAATCCCCACTGGATTGGTCGGCAAGCTAAGCTCTTCCAGTACGTAATCGTGATATATACGCAAAATATAACCTAACATACCAACCCCACTAGGCCAACAGCATGTTTCGGGCGCCTGGAAAACGCTTTTCTGTCACTTTCTCATGCTTCATCATTCGATTCTCATCCTCTTTACCGTTCCTGACTGACTTCATGCGAGCTTTTCTCGCGTTTGATAAAACAATTACCTTCAGGCGGACTCATCCTAATTCGTTCAAACACCCTTTTCCTCACTATCACATTGAGGCGTGTCATGCCATCAGGCCGCGCAGGAGTTGAAGTTACTCAGGAGACGAAAGGTAATCGCAGAGGCTGCTGGTTGGATGATCGGATATCAGACATTGGTGAGTCATTGTCGAAAGCATTACTCTCGGCAGTATGACTGTGCACAGCACCAACAGAAAGGGAGAGCTGAAGTTCTCCACCAGTAGCCGCTTCATCCCAATACCAATGTCCCAATAACTGCCTCGCCCAGTCAGTATCGTCCGCAGGATGCTCCGCAAGTATAGATTTGTGGAGCTGTGCCTGCGTGTCGTCGGCCTGTAGACAATGTAGCAGCCAACGGTTTACTCGATCTCGATTACTCGACCAGGTTCCTAGAAGCCTGGAGTTGGTTTTTCGAACTTCATACGCTAGAATTTCGCTAGCTGTTTGAGGCGTTGGTTGGATAAGGTTGGAATTGGGATCCCTGTCTTCGGGCCTGACTCCTGCGTCGATGGTCTCTAGAAGTCCAAATCGATGATCTATATCATAGAGCGCATATCCTTCCGAGATGCAGCGCACCCTTAAGTTTTGCAAAATCTCACGCAAAGCCTTAAGTCGGTTTTGCAGAGCGTCGCGTTCCTGGCGGAGAACATATAAATCGCTCTCCACAGGCCGATCCGGGAGTAGGAGGGCTAATTCGTGCATGTTCGATCCGAAGTGGAGCAGGTTGAGAACATTGACTTTGTTTTCGTAATCTTTAATTAACTGGATCACATATATATATTCGATCACATCGGGTGGATATAGGGTTTCGGTGAAACGCTGCGTCAACTTGTGGAATAGACGGTACTGCTCGTGCAGTGAACGGTCTGTCTGTAGGTTAAGGCTCAGTGGCTGTTTTTCCTTGAACATTGGCGTGCATGGTTCGGGATTTGCATCAGGTGTTCTTTTGAACTCGAGGGAACACATGTTTTCGTCTTCTCGCGCTTCTCCAGCCAGACTTTGTGACTCCCATGAGGCTTCAGAGATACACCCATCTTGCAGCATTGAGATTTTTCCGTCAGATACACTAGGCGCCGGGGGCAAATCACCCGCGCTGGCACTTGAAACTCTCTTACACATGGTTGAACTACCTGACCTCGTTCGAATAGAATAGTATCCAGAATCTACCCGCTTGCTCCCACTCCAGCTTTTGGCCCGCGGACTTCCAACTTCTCGCCTCTTGTGACCCGGTGAGCTCCTGGCGGCAGAAGATGTCAACGACTCTAGTCTTGAAAGAGAGGTCGCTATACTCTGCAGGCTCCTCGCGCTGGCGGTAGATTCTTGCATGCCTGTCTCTGTGTAGGCTTCAATCCTTTCAAGGATGGAACTTTGCTCTTCGATCATTGACAGTGATGCTGCAGTACCACGCTCGACTTCCTTTATGTGCGCGGCTGTAGAGATATCCAGTGTTCTGAAA